>CM021102.1:747710846-748102462 GCA_007115665.2 Sequoiadendron giganteum | reverse complement strand
ACCATCTACCATCTATCTCTCTTCCAGTCCCCCTCCCTCCCTCTCTCTCTCTCAAGTCTCTCCCTCCTACCCCATCTCCCTCTCTCAGGTCTCTCACTCAATCAATCACAACTATCTCTCTCCCCTCTACCTTTAACCCTCTACCCTCTATCCTCTACTCTTAAGCCTCTACCCTCTATCTCTCCCCAACTCCTCTCTCTCTCTCTCACTAAATCCCTCTATATGTCCCCCCTCTACCCTTAACCCTAAACCATAAACCCTTAAACCTTAAACCCTCTACCCTCTCTCTCTTTCTCTCTCTCAAGTCTCTCCCTCCTACCACTTCTCCCTCTTCAAATATCTATCTCTCAGTCACTCCCTCTATCTCTCCCCCCTCTACCCTTAACCCTAAACCCTTAAATCCTATAACCTCTACTCTCTCTCTCTCTCAACCATCTCCTTCCTACACCCTCTCCCTCTCTCTCTCTCACTCACTCAATCCTATGTCTCTCTCCTCTACCTTCATCCATGTACCCTTAAACCCTTAAACCTTCTACCCTCTACCCTCTATCTGTCTCCCACTCCCTCCCTCCCTCTCTCTCTATCAATTCTCTCCCTCCTAACCCCTCTCCCTCTGCTAGGTCTCTCTCATTCACTCACTCCTTTTATCTCTCTCCCCTCAACCCTCAACCCTTTATCTCTCTCCAACTCCCTCCTCCTCTCTCTCACTCCCTCTATCTCTCTCCACTATACCCTTAACCCTAAACCCTAAACCCTAAACCCTTAAGCCTTAAACCATAAACCCTTAAAATCTCTATCCTCTACCCTCTATCTCTCTCCAACTCCCTCCCCCTCTCTCTCTCAAGTCTCTCCCTCCTACCCCCTCTCCCTCTGTCAAGTCTCTCTCTCTCACTCACTCCCTCATCTATCTCCCCTCCACCCTTAACCCTAAACCTTTAACCATTAAACCCTAAACCCTTAAACCCTCTACCCTCTACCCTCTACCCTCTATCATCTATCTCCAACTCCCTCCCTCTCTCTCAAGTCTCTCCCTCCTACCCCCTCTCCCTCTCTCATGTATCTCTCTCACTCACTCACTCCTTATATCTCTCTACCCTCTACCCTCTACCCTCTATCTCTTTGTCACTCCCTCCCTCTCTCTCTCACTCATTCCCTATATATCTCTCTAGTTTAAAATTAACCCTAAATCCTTAAACACTCTACCCTTAACTCTACCCTCTACTTCTCTTTATCTCCTCCTCCCTCTATCTACCTAGACCTCTCTTTTTTTTGTCTCACATCTCTTTCCATCCCTACCTCTCCCTCTATCTTTTCTTTGATATATACTTCTCTCTACCTAGTTGTCCCTCTATACCTATTTCTCTCTCCCTCCTTGCTTCCTCTCTCTCAATATCTCTACCTTCTTTCCATCTCTACTTCTCTCTATCATCTCTCTCTATCTCTCTCCCCTCTACCCTTAACCCTAAATGCTTAACCCTTAACCCTTAAACCCTAAACACTTAAAACCCTCTACCCTCTATCTCTCTCCCACTCCCTCTCCCTCTGTGTCTCTCTCAAGTCTCTCCATATTACCTCCTCTCCCTCTCTCATGTCTCTCTCACTCACTCACTCCTTCTATGTCTCTCCCCTCTACCCTTATCCCTCTACCCTTAAACCCTCTACCCTCTACCCTTAACCATCTACCCTTAACCCTCTACCCTCTATCTTTCTCCCAATCCATCCCTCTCTCTCTCTCTCAAGACTCTCCCTCCTATCCCCCCTCCCTCTCCCAGGTCTCTCTCTCAGTCACTCACTCACTCACTCACTCCCTCTATCTCTCTCCCCTCTACCCTTAACCCTAAACCCTAAACCCTTAAACCATAAACCCTTAAATCTTATACCCTCTACCCTTAACCCTCCCTCCCTCTATCTCTCTCCCAGTCCCTCCATTTATCTCTCTTTCAAGTATCTCCATCCTAACCCCTCTCCCTCTCTCAGGTCTCTCTCTCTAACTCAATCCATCTATCTATCTCCCATCTCCCTTAAACCCTATACCCTTAACTCAATACCCTAAACCATCAATCCTATAGGTCCTCAACCCTATACCCTCAATTCTCAATGATATACCCTATACATTGGATCCTCAATCCTCATCTATCTATCTCCCTCCCTCCTCTTCTCTCCTTACCTCTATATCACTTGTCTCTTCATCTCTCCTTCCATCCATCCCACCTCCTCTTCCCTAATCCCTCAACCCTATACCCTCAACCCTTAAAACGTTAAACACTCAACCCTATACCCTAAACCATCAACCCTCAACCCCTAAATAATAAACCCTTAAACCCTCAACCCTAATCCCTCAACCCTTAAAACCTTAAACCCAATTAGACTCTCTACCCTAATCCCTCAACCCTTAACCCTTTATCCCTCAACCCTTAAACCCTCAACCCTCAACCCTCAATCCTCTAACTTCAACCCTAAACCCTTAACCCTAAAACCTCAACCCCTATACCTTTTACCCTATATGTTGGACCCTCAACCCTATTCCATGAACCCTATACCCTCAACCCTCTACCCTCAACCTTAAACTCTTGATTGTCAACCGTTAAACTCTAAACCCTTAAACCCTCTAGCCTCTACCCTATACATTAAACCCTTAACCCTCAATTCCCAATCCTCAACCATTAATCCCTTAATCCTCAACCCTTAAACCCTAAACCCCCTACCTTTTACATTAGACCCTCAACCCTAATCCTTCAACCATATACCCTTAAACCTATACCATAAACCCTCTACCCTCAACCCTAAATCCTCAACCCTAAACCATTAAACCCTAAACCCTTAAAACCTAAACCCTTAAACCCTTAAACCCAAGTAAAATTTCTACCCTAATCCCTCAATCGTCAACCCTTAATCCCTCAAACCTTAAACCCTTTAACCTCTACCCTCTACCCTCTACCCTCTACCCTCAACCCTCAACCCTCAACCCTCAACCCTTAAACCCTTAACCCTCAACCCTCAACCCTCAACCCTCGACCCTCAACCCTCAACCCTTAAACCCTAATCCATCAACCCCTATATCCTCAGCCCTATACATTGGACCCTCAACCCTAATCCCTCAACCCTATACCCTCAACCCTCTACCCTCAACCTTAAACCCTCAACCCTCAACCCTTAAACCCTAAACCCTTAAACTCTCTACCTTATATTGTCTACCCTATACATTAAACCCTCAACCCTCAATTCTCAAACCTTAACCCTTAATCCCTCAACCCTAGGTAGGTAGGGAAACATAGGTCAGATACAAAGTGATGAAGGGAGAGGTAGGTAAACAAAGGGATGGGGGAGATAAATATAGGTAGAGAGGGAAGGATACGTAGAGAGAGGAAAGATAGAGAGAAGTAGAGAGGGGAGGGAGGGAAGGTAGGGATGAGATAGAGGTGTGTGTGTTAGAGAGAGAGATAGAGAGAGAGAGAGGATAGATATATAGTAGATATGGAAAGAGGTAGGGAGGAGACACAATTGAGATATAGAGTGATGGAGGGATAGGTGGGTAAAGAGAGGGAAGGAGATGTAGATATAAATGATAGATAGAGAGAGAAGTAGATTGGAGGGATGGTGGGAGATGAAAGGAGGAGATAGAGGTGAGTGTGTGTGAGAGGGAGAGAGAGTGAGAAGAGAGAAAATGAGGGAGAGAGGAAGGGGGAGAGAGAGAAAGAGAGTAGAGAGGGAAGGGGGGAGATATAGAGAGTAGAGAGGGAAGGAGAGAGTAAGAGAATTAAAGAGGGGGGAGGGAGAGAGTGGTAGGTAGTGGAGGGAGAGGTAGGTAGAGAGGGAAGGAGGGATAATGAGATGGAGAGAGTGGTGAGATAGAGAGTAGAGAGGTAAGGAGAGAATGAAAAATAGAGATAAAGAGAGAGAGGGAGGTTGGAGGGAGGGAGAGGTAGAAAGGGATAAGTGAGACATAGAGAGGGAAGGAGGGAAAGTGGGATAAAGAGAATGGTGATTTAGAGAGGAGGGAGTGAGAGGGAAGGAGGGAAAGTGGGAGAGAGGGAATGGTGATTTAGAGAGGAGGGGGTGATAGGTAGGGATAGAGATAATGGTGAGATAGAGAGGAGAGAGTGAGAGAGAAAGAGATGCATGGAGAGACAAAGAGAGAGGTAGGTAGAGGAAGGGAGAGGAGAGATAGAGAGTAGAGAGGGAAATAGGTAGGGAAGGATACATTAGTGAGATAGAGAGAGATGGAGAGAGAGAGAGTGGTGGAGGGAGAGGTAGGTATAGAGAGGGAAATAGAGAGGAGAGATAAAGAGTAGAGAGGGGAGGGAGGGAGGGAGAGGTAGGAAGGAAGATAGAGGTGTGTCTGTGAGTGAGAGAGAGAGAATGGTGAGATAGAGAAAATGATCAATTGAGAGAGAAAGAGGGGGAAGGGAGGGAGGGAGGGAGGGAGGGACAATAGTGAGAGATATTGGGAGGAGAGACAAAAATAAGGGGAGGGAGGTTGAGGTTGAGAGAGGGAGGGAGAGGAGAGATAGAGAGAAGTAGAGAGGGAAGGAGGGAGGGAAGGAGTGTTAGTGAGGGAGATAGAGGTTTCTATGTGTGAGAGAGAGATATAGAGAGTGGTGAGATAGAGAGGGAGGGAGAGAATTATGAGATAGAGAGGAGAGAGTTAGAGAGAAAGTAGGGGAGGAGAGGGATAGAGAGTGAGAGAGAGATGTAGATAGAGGGAGGGAGAGGAGAGATAGATAGTAGAGAGGGAAAGAGGTAGGGAGGGATACATAAGTGAGATACAAAGTGATAGAGGGAGAGGTATGTAAAGAGAGAGAGAGGGGAGATAAAGATAAGTAGAGAGGGAAGGAGATGTAGAGAGAGAAGAGATAGAGAGAAGTAGATAGGGGAGGGAGGGAGGTAGATGTAGGGAGGAGATAGAGGGTGTGAGAGAGGGAGAGAAGAGAGGGAGGAAGGGAGAGAGAGAGGGAGTGGAGAGATAGAGAGTAGAGAGTAGAGAGAAGGAGAGAGAGAGAGAGAGAAAGATGATACAACTTGCTGACTACTAAAATTTGACCTCTTGATTACTAAAATTTGAATTGCTAATTATTGAAATTTGACGAAGTCTAAAATTTTTAAGATCTTCCAAAAACTAGAATGTGCATTATAACTCCTAGTGATCTGAAACTGCTCTTAAACATCCTGCCTATATACATGAAATATAACTTAAAGTATAAGAAAGTAAATGTGCATATGTAAATGTTTATTTCATGTATATAGTTTCCCTAGCAGAGAAAGAAAAAATAAAAGAGTTTAGAAAAATGCATTCCAAAATTCATTGCAAAAAGAAAGAGAATTCACACTTGTTCATTCATTACAAAATTCAAGCCATTTGGCGCTCACCACATTTGGTGCTCGCCAAATGGTAAAGCCATTTGGAGAGCGCAAAATTTGGTGCTCTCCAATTAGGCTTAGTATTACCAAGCCTATTTGGCGAGCGTAATATGGCCTATTACAATTTTTTTTGTAATTTGGCACCGAAATTATGTCATAGATTGGTGCACTTACCCATACCTTGAAGGCTTGGAAATCATTGAAAAATAGGTTACAAATTTGTTGAAGTCATATCCTTATTGGCAAGATCAAAATATCCATAAAAAGTCACCTATAGTGCCGAAGATCAGGGTTTTGGATCCAGATACTTGGAGGAACATAAAGTGCAGACCGAGAGCTTCAAATTCCAATTTTGGATTTTCTAAGAAGTCAAAGTGGACTAAGTCACCATTAGTTGTGAATTAGTCCTATTGCTCATGTTTTTCAAAGTTTTATGTAAAATTGGATACCATTTGGAAGAAATGGGCTTCTGGCCAGTTTTCCAAATCTTGGACTAAGTTGCCTAGAATGACGTAAGTATCCCAATAGGCAAAAATTTGGGAATCAACAACATTTCACATCTTCATTGTAGTTTGCAACACATTTCCAAGTGGACCTCTTCAGTTCTACAATTTTGTGTTTTGTTTCAGTCATTCCCAGGTCATTTAGTACATATTTTCATATCACATTATGTTTCCAAACACTCTATGTTTTCCAAGTTTACACTTAGTGGCAAGCCCCTCCTATCTATTTTCATCCCTAAGAACTCTCCCTTTGACAAATTTCAATCTCCTTTGCATTGAAATCTCTAGGGTTTATTCTTGAATGAAGTGTAAATCTTTGTCCCTCTCCTCTTAGGTGCAAAATCCAAGAGGTGCAACATGTGATAAAAATCTACGATTCATTTTCATGAACCTAACTTTTGAACACCTTCTTTTTTGATTTGGAGTCGATTATCACCCTAGATTTAGTTGGCATTGCATTTTGCATTAGTTAATTTTCATTTCAGGGTTTCAAATTTTTGCATTAATGAAAGTGTAGATAATTTTCATTTTTCTTGCATCTCAAATCATTAAAAATTATATCAAATATGCATTTACATTTCCTCTTCTAGTGATACAACATCAAAAGCATCAAAACCAATTGAAAATTTTGGCAAATTTTTAAAAAAATCTTTACTAGGATTCATTCGCCATTCTGGGTGACTTAGTCCAAGTCTAGATTTATAGTTGTTTTTTATAGTGTCAGAAACATAATTTATATGTTTTCTAAGCCTCCTATTACCATATACTATAAGTCTTAAAAGTTTCGGGAACATTTATTTTATGCATCTCGCTCAAAAACATCAATTTAGGGTAGTCATTTTTCAAATCATTTAAATCTAAAGTATCTTAGATCTGAAAATGCTTACGTTTATAAAATTTTGCATAACATGGATAAAAGTACTTTCCACTTTTGCATGCACAATGTTTCTATTCATAAAAAATTGCATAAGTTTGATAAACATGCTTTTCATTCTTGTATATACGTTGTTCACATTCTTAAATCTTTGCATATATTGGATAAAAAAAAATTGTATCTTTCATTGTACAATGTTTATATTGTTGAAACATTGAATGAAATTCTTACAATTGCTTTTAATTTTTTTCAAACAATGTTGGTATCTTACATATCTATACATGCTAAGAAACATTTTCTATCCTCTCCGTATTAGAGTGTTTTAGTGAAAGATGATACAACCTTGGACATTCCTAATGATCATATTTGTTCTTCTCCTAATATCTCTCCTCTCAGTGATGAAGATATTTTTGTGTTAGAAGAATCAATCAATGAGAGTTTTGAGAATCCTAGTTGTTTTTCTCCTCTTAGATATCTTAGGGGACAAGACATTAATGAACACGACAACACAAACATAGATAATAATGACAATAATATTTGTTCTTCTCCTAGTCTCTCTCATAGTTGTGAAGAAGATACTTTGATGTTAGAAAACACAATCAATAAAGGCCATGAGAATCTTAGTTGTCCCCCTTCACCTAGAGAAACCCTTATTAAGCAAGAAAATTTAACCATTGATCATTCCCCTTATAGACATGGAAAAATATCGACACACTTGATCCTGATTACTAACATCGCTTCATCCTAAATCATACTCTCAGCTTATCATCACTTTTTCATCTCTTAATTAGATAAATCATTATTTATTTAACTAGGTCTTCCTCCCTTGTTGATTAAATTAATCAATTTAATTTAATTAATCCTCAATCCCTCTTTAATTAAATAACTCATCTTATTTGATTATATCCATAAAGTCCTCTAATTAAATTGAATAAATTAAACATTATTTCATTTAATCTAACATTATCCCCTTTGGTTAAATAAATCAAAACATTTATTTAATTAAAGTTTTCCTCTCAATTCTTATTTAAATCAAATTTAATTCTAAATTGTTAGATCTCCTAAATTCTTCATTAAATTAATCAAAATTTGATTAATTTAATCTTAATCCATGTCACATCCTCTATAGAATGCAACTTGCACAATAAATCAATTAATTTGATTTATTAAATTGCCTATTTTCTCTCAACATGGAATAAAGGAGGAATATTCCTTCAAATTTGAATTCAAAATCCAAGTGGATTTGTCCTTCCAACAAAGCATTCACTCCTCTTACATGTCCTTGTGCATTGAGCCGAGTGGCATTTATTTCATTCTTTTTCCCCTCTCACATGCCATTTCTTCAATTTCAAATTCCACCTAATGGCATTTATCATGCACATTGACCAAAATGTGCACAAACTTCAACCATTCACATCTTGACAAGTGGCACTTGTCCATTCGTTGTTGAATGATCCCACATTTCTCAATTTCACTCTTTCTTCCAATTTGGAAATCTATAAATGAGAGACTCTTTCTCTCATTCTATCATCCACAATTTGAGTAAACTTACTATACTCAACTTCATCCTCAAGCATATCTAGTTTCATCCATTTCATCAAATTCTTAGCTAGGTTATGCAGATTTTTCATCATGGAGCTTGATTGAATCTTCATGAAGGTGGATCACTCATCAAATCATCAACATTGCAAAAAAGGAATTTGGAAAATGCCAATTTTGACACACAATTGGCACCAACTCTCCCATGGGATCAAGAGTTTCTTTGCTTAATTAGGATTTCATTTATCTTTCATGTTTGTTCTTCGTTTTTCCTATTATTAAGCATTGTAAATAGATTTCATGGGGAATCCTTGTTTTATATTGCATATAAGCTTACTAATGTGTTTTCTTCTTGTCTTTGTGCTAGTATAGGATTGGGGTTCACATTTTTGTGCTAGAAGGAGGGCTGAGTTGGAGAAATTCATCATATTTTTCCAAATTTCTGTGGTTTTTGACATTTTTTTTGTGTTTTTAGGAAATTGCACCGCTTAAAAATCGATGGTGCCATATTGCACTACTATCAGTCTAGCGGCGCTATATTGCACTGCTCCAACCTCAAACACCGTCGCACTTGTTTTCTCACCCAAAAATTTCAAATTTGCAAATTGTGTCGCACTCCAAACTGCACCGCATTCCAATATAACACCACTTTTGCACTCTTTGTCTATTGTAGAGCACCACACTCAGTCAACATGCAGTGCTATATTGCACTGCTAGATTTCTAAACTCCGCCGCATTTTTTGATTGAGTCGCTGGGTGACACAGAAAAGTTCAAATTTGATTTTTTCTTAACATATGCCATTTTGTTTTCATCTTTTTGAGTTATTAACCTATTTGGTGTCAATGTATTTTCTGGTTTTAATCATTTTGCAGGTTGGGGCAAGGAGGAAAGAAAAATGGAGGGTTACATAAGGACATTATTCTCATCTTATACTAAGTGTTTTTAAACACTCTTAGAGAGTTCTCAATCTCTCCTAAGAAATTTTTCATCTTTTATGCTTTAGGGAACACTAAATTTATTTTTGGGCACTAAAAAGAACAATACAAATTTTCTTTCAAAGTTTGCAAAAGAAAGGCTTAAAAAGAATTTTAGGACAAACTTACTACAGTTGGTTTTCAGATTTAAAAAATTGAACAAGGAAAATTCCACATTTAATTTGGTGCTATAAAAATAACTCACTTTTTCTTTGTGAACTTAAAATAAACAAGTGTTATTTTTTTTTGTAATTATTTACTCAAAATAATAACATAAAAATGACGTATGCGCTTCTCTCGCGCCTCATCGTGATCTTGAGATTCAAAAGCCCATTTGGAGATCTTAAGTTGAGTAAAACAGTTACCTCCACATTTCATTTTGGGTTTAAAATTGAACGAAACATCTTGCGAGTGTGAGTAAGCTTATTGCGTTTGTTTTCCCTTTGTTTCTAAATGAAGGTTGATCAAACTATGAATATGTTTTCTTGCTTTTGTTTATCTTAGCAGGCCTGCCTTGTGGGAAAAATTACTCACCCAAGGGAATGACCCAACTAGTAACACACTAAGGACAAGTGTATTTCCAGTCGGGATATAAAAATGGGTACTAGAACAAAATCTAGTATCACGTGGTTGGCTCCAACGAGAAGGGAAACAATGGTCTCTCACCAGATGGGTCAACTCCTATGAACGAAAAGTTTGAATTAAAACCCTTGTTTAGCAAAGGCCAAATCCTTAACTATTTTTTTGGTGCAAAAGGTCATGTCCTTTGAAGCCACCCCACGTATACATGTGGTTTTTTTGTAGAGATGAAAAATATGCCATGGGAGATTCATGGGTACTGATGCTTGATTGACCCGAGAAGTGTGTGCACTGCAAGGGGGAGCCTGTGTGGTCAAGCATCTAATCATCAACACTGAATATGCGCAGCTGGATTTATCCAACTGGGAACCCAACAAAATATTGTCTCTTCATCCTAGGGTTGTACATGTGCTTGGAATCAAAAAATACATTTCTTGTTTCTCAAAACATTTGAAAAAAAACATTCACAAAGAGCTTCAAATTTCAAACCCTTTGGAGGAAACAAATATCCTTTGACAAATCTAAGTGCTCTTGCTTGCCCTAGGGATTATATCCTTAGAGGTTTCTAAGTGCTTGGGTTTAATCATCATTTGTTCTCATTAAAGTCAACCTAGGAAACTATGCTCTTACACTGATATATTTTGACCCAATTTATGATGAAAGGTTGTCGGAATTTCGACGAACTTTCATCGAAAAATCGATGAAATTTGAAATGTCGATTTTCTGACCCAACTGACAATCCTCGGTCTAAAAATTGACGTTTCAAATTTCGTCAATTTTTTGACAAAATATTTTAGATGAATGGTCATCGAAATTTCGATGAACTTTCATCAGAAATTGGGTCAAAATGTATCTCTCTTAAAAGCTTGATTTTCACATAATGGACCTTGTGGAATGAAAATGAATTAAGGTATAGTTATTTAGTTTGAAATCATAATCAAGAAATTTTTCATGATAAAAGGAACTCATTAAACAAAGATAAGGAAAATTGGACCTCACACATTTGTTCTCTCAAATTATTTCCCGCAAAATCAAAATCCAAAAACCAAGGTTCAAGAAGCTTAGTCCAAAGGCTCGTGAAGAGCGTCTTGAAATTATTGTTGGAGTTAGAGAAAGATTGGTATATAATTTCTACAAGAAGGCCTCAAAGAACAACCCAAGCTTGTATGAGTTCTATTATCAACAAAATCCAACTCTTTTCTAGAGGTTTTATTTTCTCACTTAGAAGTATGGCATGTTCTTCAATACAAAGGTCTTATAGGAAAGAGTATTGTCTAGGTCAAGTTTAGGATCAAAATCGGTCACTCTCATCCATCTCTCAATCATCAAAATCAAATTCCATTTCACCAACAAAATCTTGATAGCTTTAAAACATCATTCATGATAAACTTATAGGAAAAATCATCATCACCTTGTTTGAATTAATACACCTAGTCAAATCAACAACCCTCTTGAGAAAATTTACCTCTAGGATAACACAACTTCCTAAGTTTTACAAGTTCAAAATAACTTCATTTGGCTTAACACACTTAGTCAAATCATCCACTCGAACGAGTTTTGTCTAGGATAACACAACTTCCTAGGGTTTTACAAGTTCATCATCATCTTGTTTGGCTTAACACACCTAGTCAAACTATCAAAATCAAATCAATTCAAGCCCTAAAAATTTTAGCATCTCCTCCTCCCAAGGTTCTTCAAGAGTTTCACTCACCTGCATCATCCATATTTCATCCTCATCATCACTTTTCGATCCTTAGAATTTCATAGTTCTTCTCTTGTGTGCCTAAAAGATCAAGATCAAATGATTTATTTTATGGTTCAAATGAGATCCTAATAAAAGAAGAACATGGAAATCACTAAAGATACATTAGCTTCAAGTGACCTAAGTCAAACATCCCCTAAGAAGAATCTAGTGAAATCAAGCAACCCTCCAAACAACTCCTCTCTACCATCACAAACCCTCTAGAGGAGGGTCATATAGATGAAATCACCAACAATGACTTGGGAATGATGCAAGAGAAAATAACTGAAATGGTTCAAAATCTTGAGAATCCTAGAATCGTCATCGCCATGTTGAAACTTAACCCCTCTCTATATATACATGCATTAAAAGGGGCCAAAATCCCTTTTGACATTGGCATGAGTATCAATATGGAAAGGCCTCTTGTGAGCATAAAGGTACAATATCACTCTCAAACATCACTCAAGATATTCCCCAAGTCATATCAACAATCGCTTCAACCCTGCCAGCTGTTAACAAGGGAAGCACCATGTTTCACAAATTACAAAAGCATCGCCTTGTAAACAAAAAAGAGATAAACATCAACACCACACTAGATGACTCTATCTCAGTAAGTTCATTACACCCGTATGTTCCACTTACTTTCCATAATCATGCAGACTCATCCTCATTTCATGCAACACCAATCTATCTGTTGAATATACAAACTTCTCTCCCCAGGATTTTGCAAGGAGAGGGTGGGTTATTCAGGATAGAGGGAGTCATTGATCCTTCTTCATCATCACTTTTCCAAGGGAACACATGACCATTCCCTCCATTATCACTCACATCCATATCACCTCTTGGGTTGGTTCTTCCCACCTACCCATCACCAATCTACCAAACCAAGGAAATCTAAGCATCACTTCAAACCCCCTCCCTTTTCCATTAGTATTGCAACAACAGATGGAAACCATTCAAGCCACCACAACAGTAAATATATCCACCATTCCCCAAATCTCTCAAATCATGGTTTCCCAGGGACCAAGTATCTCGATCGCACCATCCATAACTCAAATCCCAGTCACCAACACAACCATTCTAATCACCACAATGGTTAGCACCGTCCCCAATCCACCACCAATTCCACCAAAATCTAATATGACAAATTCATTCATCACCATGATTTGGGTAGTACAAAAATCCACCCACCAAAGGCTACTTCAAAAAAATCAACAAGCTGCACAGCAAGTGCAAACACAATTAGCCATTCAACAAGCCGCACAAGATGCACAAGTAGCCCAACAAGTGCAAGCACAGTACCATGTACAACTACAAGAAATCCACCAACAAGCATACCAACAAGCCCTGCAAGACTTTCAGGCACAAAAAAAATCTTAAAAACAAGCTTTTTTGGTGCAATAGTAGCTAGACCAACAAAAAGCTTTGTTGGCACAACAATAGCTAGACCAACAACAAGTTTTGTTGGTGCAACAATAGCTACACCAACAACAAGCTTTGTTGGTGCAACAATAGCTAGACCAACAACATGCTTTGTGGGAACAACAGTAGGAGGACCAACAACAAGCTTTGTTGGAACAACAACAATGGGACCAACAACAAGCATTGTTGGAACATATGTAGGCATATTAGGAGGCCTCAAAAGCACAACAATTTTTTTAGCAAACCCCCATCAATACCCCACCCATCCATTAGACACCGTGAATGCCTCAAAACACATTCATCCCACCTCTTGATCCTCAAAATGATGTTGAAACATAGATCAAATTGCTATCACAGCAAGTTTTGGACCTTCAGTCAGGAAAAACAACCAGAACGTTAGGAAATTTGTGCCCCTATCCTTTTGATAGAATCCTTACAATGATACCGTTCCCAAAGGGATTTGAAATCCCAAAATTTGATAAATATAATGGGATGGGAAACCCTGAAAATCACATTAGGGAGTTTCAAGTGCATTTCATGGAAGTTGCATATGATGACACATATCTAATGTGACTAGTCCCTCAGAGTCTGACTGGTCCTTCCATGGAATGGTTCTCTCTCCCACCCACAAGCATCAATACATTCCAAAAAATTGTGGATGCATTTCTCAAAAACTATGCATTCAACATGGGTATGGATGTTAGTCTAGATGAATTATCAACACTGAAAAAACGAAAAGGAGAGCTATTCACCTCCATCTTGTAAATATGGCAATCCAAAGACAATCAGAGAAAATGGACCATGCCGGAAGAATAAGTTTGCACAATCATAGCCAATCTAGACGAAAACTTGGGATTCTATTTAAAAATACAATGCATTACAACGTATGATCAATTTATCCCAAAAGCGCTCAATATCGAAAGAGCCCTTAATACGTGAGGGGGCACATCTTCGTTTCCTACACAATAGGATAATCACCCATCCACCAATTATAACGATAAACCTTGCACATGGTCAAGGAATAAAAATATCACAAACGATGGAGTGGTCGATGCTAAGGTTGTCATCAGTGTTCCCAAGAAAAAAATTAAAACCCATCATCAACCACAAAATCATAACTACAACAATGTGCAAACCAATATGGTAGCACAACAACAACCACCTCTGAACTACCAAATCAATAATCTAATCAATCAAGGAGGACTACCTCCCCAAAACAAGTATCATCCCAAGCATAAGTTCACAGCCCTTGGGGAGACAATCGAATCTACAATGAAGAAACTAGTTAAAGAGAACCTTATCAAAATTTCCAATTCAGAGCAATATGTGGAACCCATGACAAAAACACCATGGTACAATGAAAATCTCCTTTTTGATTTTCATAAAATCAAAGGGCATAAAATTGCTAATTACATAAGATTGAAAAACATCATCCAAGATCTCATTGAGGAAAAAATCATAAATGTTGAGCAGCCCACCGACAATCAAGATCTCAAAATATACATGAATCTAATGCCCAATCGCAATAACGTAAATAATCAAGGAAACAATCAAGGAAACAATCAAGGAAACAACCAAGGGAACAATAAAGGGAAACTAAATCATGCCAATGCAAACCTTGTAGACGAAGGTGTTGCCGCATGCATAGATGAAATGGTCACCATCATTAGCGTCAAAGGAGCCAAAGCTGATTGTGGAGTCACCACACACAGTGGAAAAGTTACTATTTCAAGGGCATCATAGCCATCTAAGACCCCCATATCAAATATGAAAGTCATTCCCTATGATTATAATGTCATTGACCAGCTAAAAAGAACCCCCGCTTAGATCTCCATTATGGAGTTACTAAAAAATTTTGGTTCGCATAGGAAAATCCTTGATGAAGCACTAGTTGTGTCCATTGTCTCTGCTAACCTTGATACAAAACAATTCCAAGCTATGATCGGTAACATCATCACACCAAATCTCCTTACTTTCTCTGACCAAGACTTCCCCACCCAACCATCTCACAACTGACTTCACCTTCAAGTCTTGGTTCATAAGAAAAAGGTAAAAAGGGTCTGGGTGGATGGAGGCGCGGGTCTCAATATTTTCTCTTAAAATTATAAAGAATTTGGGAATCTTAGAAGACTCCATCAACAAGAACAAAGGCATTACCATCAGAGCATATGATGAACAGGAAACAATGTCTCAAGGCACTATTAAGATCCCAATCCAAGTAGGGTCAACTACTATGGAAACCATATGTCAAGTCCTCGACCTTGATTTTCCTTAAAACATCCTCCTAGGATACCCATGGATCCATGGAATGAAGGCGGTCACCTCAACATTTCATCAATGTGTAAAATTTTCATACCAGGATGAGGAGGTCACAGTACATGGTGATCTAGAGCCATTTTCCTATTGCAAAAACTTGGAAGCCAAGTTTTACAAAGTTCCCCAAGTACCAAATAATGATGAAGGCCCCTCCACTCCCTATGTGAATCCATCTAACCTCGCCTCCACTTCTATGATAGAGACACCTTCCATCCCCAATATATCCAACATCAAGCTCATGATCCAAGATAATGGATGTGGAGAGTACAGAATGAGAAAAAATGATTTTGTTGTAGGAGAGTTATCTCAATCTCCTAGGTCACATGGATGACCTCAATCAGTTGAAACACCTGCCTACACTTTTAGGGCAGACCCTTCTAGATTCCATTGTTGGGGGGATCTAAGTTAGGAAAATGTAGACGAAAGAGACATTTCAAGCACACTATACCAAGATGAAAGGTCCACACCCACCCTACCCATGGATGAAGCTAGCAGAGGAATGCAAATGATGCTTGGTATGGGCTACAATAGATATGAAGGCCTTGGAAGGAACAACGATGGACAACTGGAGCCCATCATTGTAGAAAGATAAATGAGAAATCTTGGCCTTGGATGTACCCCTCCGAGTATAACCATACATGGTAGAGGTACCCCTAGTAGAGCAATCAGGTCTCCCCCTCAGTTATCACCAGCTACTCTTCAACTACCCATATCCACAAGCCTGCCCCTAGATAATTTCACCTTCGACATAACTGATGTTTGTAGTAGTAGTGATGACGAGGATACCATAACTGACTTTCCCACAATTTTTGAGGACTCCTCCTTACTCATGATTAGTACATTATCTTTCGAGTCAGACCACCAACCCCACAAGATAAACCTAGTTTACCCTCAACTCATCGATTATGAGAAACGAGGACCATCGGTTCTAGACACATTCAAAAATGATGAGGCTCTCTCGGAGTTAATGGGACTAATGGATATGGTACCATACGAAGATAATAAATTTGTATTCAACATCACACTAGACACATATGCTTATTATGAGGAGATGATTGAGTCCTTCAGTCGCAAAAGAAAAAGAATGAGAATAAGCTCAGAGTCATTGAGTGAAAACCACACTGTGGCACTCTCTAACCATAGAATAGTAAAATTAAAGGACACATCCAATGGTGAAAAGATCTTTGAGGCACCAAAGGATGATGGATTCAATATCCCCCCTATTGCACTTCATCAAGAGAAATAAACAGTCTTAGCAAAACAGTGCAATCCCGTCAATCTGGGAACAAAAGTAGTGCCACACATCACCTTCTGTTTTGAATCAATTCTGACAGAAGAACAAGAACTATTGGTGGAATTCCTAAGAGAAAGAAAGGTGAAATTTTCATGGACCTATAGTGACATGCCAAGTTTCGATCCGGAAGTCATGGTTCATCATTTAGCTTTTTACCCAGGAGAAAAGCTAGTATGACAAAAATTAAGAAAGATGCACCCTCAGATAGCCTTGCTAGTCAAGGTGGAATTACAAAAAATCCTAGATGCTAGTTTCATACGCCCAAATTATTATCCAGAATGGGTGTCCAATCTTGTACCAATTTCAAAGCTAAATGGGGGCATCTGTATCTGCACTGATTTCAAAGACCTAAACAAAGCATGTCCTAAGGATGAATTTCCACTACCCCACCTTGATATGATAGTGGACATGACGACTGGACATGAGTTGCTATCAATGATGGATGGCTTCTCACGGTACAACTAGATTATGATATCAAAGGAGTACCAACATAAGACAATGTTTACTTGTCCATGGGGCACGTACTGCTGGAACATGATGTCATTTGGGCTAAAGAATGCAGGAGCAACATATCAAAGGGCCATGGCACTAATTTTTCATGACATGATTCAAAAAAATATGGAAGATTATGTGGATGATGTTGGTGTTTTTTCTTGTTAAACCAAGTTTGTCTCCTAATATACCTATGGAATTGCCAAATTTCCAATCAAGGGCAGCTCAGAGGACGTGGACCAACTGATGAGGATTGTTTTTTAACAATAAACCTCCTACACTTGGGCTCTGCAAGACCCAAGAGGGTGATCCCAGTAATGAGTTGACAACTTCTGCAACAAAATCATAAACAGTCATTAACTTCAAAAATAGATAATATCACTTAATAGCTCAACAGAATGGGATAAGACTGAAATGAATTGCCTATTCATCAGTAATATCAACCACTTGGAGCGTGAGATATTTATAATGTAGTTTCATGGTGAAAGATAAATCATAAGTTTTAAAATTGTGGTAGCAAGCCCTAGGTGAAGACAAACAAAACACTGCATCACAAAGAACAGATGCAAATTAGACTAGTGCCATATCCATTTGAGGAGTCAAATTCACCAATACCTAATGGTTCATAGTAGATTTTAACACATAGCATAACATATCTTTGATCATACTGCCTTACAGTATCACCAATTTGTACCTCAACTCATTACTTCTTACCCAATCCTTGTACAAAACATATCAATCTGCAATCTCATTTAGTAGTTTAATTAATTCTTTGAATTAATGCTAAAACCAGAAATGCACACACCACAATAGTGAGAAGAACAGAATAACCCTTGATTACTTCATTCAAAATTCGAATACATTTGCACATAGGAGAGACATGAGTCTTGATTTTTTCAGTTAAACTCAAATGCCAGTACTGTTATGAAACACTAAATCCCAATAAACTCAAATCTTATAGCAAAAATGACACCATACCCACTTGCATTGCCTTTGTAACTACAGATTTTACATTTTCTATGCAGCTCCACACCATAAATTTGACTAGCTTACTTGCCAACCTCTTCTTGCTTCTTTTACAATGAGAGAAGAAAAGAATAAGAAGAGGAGAAGATATTCCAGAAGAAACCCTAACTCCAAACAGGAACAGCCATCTGGAAGCATCTCCACCATTGAGCAGTGATTTGCAAAATATCCTCTCTATTTTCCTATAACAAACTTGATTCTGTTTTCAAAACAACATGTGCCCAATTCGTTCTTCAATAGAAAAATTCCATGTTTCCACTCTTTAATCATTGCAATAATATGATTCTACAGCTAAAAGAAAACCTCTCTTCCCACAAAAATCATTTTCTACTTTTTTTTATGTTTCTCCCTCTTTGCTGCATTTTTACTTCTATGTATTTATTCATTGTTGTTTCACTTTACTCACCATCAGTAAGTAAAATATTACATTTTACTTCTATGCAAAGTATTTAAATACTTTACCCAGCAGCATAAGGCATTTACATTTCACTTGAATAAAATATTTTACTTTAGCATAGTAAAATATTTCACTTGATTTTAAAAATAATCTACCTAGATCCATGCATTTTCACTTTAAAATCAAATGAAGAAAACTTATAATTAACTTTCCCCCCGTGCTTTTGAAGTTGTTGATATTTCATTTAAAAATATTTTTATTTAGCACCTGAGGAAATAAAATGGGCCCCACCCCCATTTTAAAATTTGCTAAGACTGTAGCCAAAACATTTAACTTATTACCCCTTTTAATACTTCGTTTACCCGAGCCTTTTTTAAAAAAACGTGGGGCCCATCATTTAAAATGTTTGACCGAACCTAAGGAAAGCAAATAATTTTTAAATGTTTTAAAATTTTCCTATCCTATCTCCCCACAATAACGCAATGGTTATCTCGTGGACATCTCCCGATCACGATATCGCGGGCGACGGTGGAGATTTGGCTGGAGCCAACATTGTTTGCTGACCATTGATCTCATCTACTCTCCATCGGTTACCCTAATTTTCTATTTCTCCAGTGTTCTCTTGCAGCTCCTTCACGGTGGTCATCTTGGTAACTTCACTCAGCATCCTCCTTCAATGGCATTCGATGCCTCTCCTGCCCTCAATAGTCTTTGGAATCACTTCAACAAATACATTTTGTGCATATCTTGTCCCTGGCATAGTGAGACCATGTTTATTTAGGCACTGTCAAACTATTCACACACCATTTTTAGGCCATCTTCTGTGAGTTGTGCGAACCTTCCTCTCACCTAGCATGAGCTTCCCCGAACTTACCTGGCCGCGGGCCTCCTCTTTCACTGAATGTGTCCACGTCCATCCTCTATTGGCCGCGCCCACTCCCATTTCCTTCCTACTAGCTGCACTCTCCTTATCTACTCACGGGTCTTTGGGCTCTCCTTCACCTATCCTCGAGTCTCTCAATTCTCCATACTTTTTCCTATCCTCTTCACTAGCAGGCCTTTGTTTGAATCCTCCTCCAAACCATGCCCATACTCTCCACAATCCATTGATAGATGAGCACACACCCCATCAACTCGCAACATGCCTATCAATTGGCATCCATCAATGCCTTATGCAGTTGCTTGGAGCTTCTAAAATCCACATATTTTTTAATGCATGCCCCTCTGCAATGATGCCTCCTTCATTTCTTTGATGGATGTCCACCCACAGGATCTTCAATATGCATTCGCTTGAGAGTTTTGAGAGCCCTTTCAACAATCTAATTTCATGCATTGACAATCATGGCACCCTATGAGATCACACTTATTGAGACACCACAAACAATTCATACACCTTCTTTTGTGAATCCCATACCATATACAAGCCTGCACACCCCTCTGTTGCTAATGGCATTTCATTCACTTCAAGCAGAATTCATACCATCACTCAAACTGTCAATAGCTATAGAGCATGCTTAGTCCTCATATTCTGCCAATGTATGGGGATTTCCTTCATGAAGCACATAACATTGGCCTTCCCATTTCATTCCTTGGATTCAAACAGGACTACATCTTAATTTTTAATGAAAATCATCCTTAATATTTGAAAACACAGTGGACACTGTCTTTGAAATAAAAGTCTTAAAATAGTAATCTCAATGCCACTGCTCCTTTCATGTGCTTAGCTTCTAAATAAACTTGTTCATTTTCCATAACCATTAGATATTTGGTGTATCTCCATCAGGTGAGCAACATTCTTGAAGTAATTGTCATATTGCAACAATTCCAATTTCACAATTGTGCAAAACATGTCGGGCCCCAAATGGGTCCGGCTAAAAAAATTTCATTTTCAAACAATTTTTTCCCTCGAATCATCCCAGGACAACATCTGGATGCATTTGAAGTGAAAAGGTAAATTGGATTGCCGCTACAAACTATTTTCTAGCACTTTTGAAAAATGGTCGAAATAGGCCAAGTTGCTTCAGGAATAGATCTTGAAAATTGGGAAAACGACCTCGTGAGACCTCAAAAACTTGCAAGCACATAGCCATTTGATCCATCAGTATAGTGCAAAAGATGACTTAGAGAAATGAATCAGGAGGAACTAGATATTAATTAGCGAAGTTGCCCAATTAAACCTTTCTGAAACAAAAGTTGTTCTGAACCATTTAAAACTAATCCAACTGCTAATTTGTAAACATAGTGAAAGAGCCCCTGACGAGCTACCATCAGACACATTAGAACATTAAGATACCATGAGCACGTGTGTAAAAGGAAAAACCATGAAACATCCTTGATCAAAAGATATTAACGACCAAAGTTGACCAGTCAGAAGGGTTGTCAGGAATGCAACTGCAAAACTGAGCAAACAACATTTGGTTTCGATCTGCTAAAAATAGAAAATCAAATCATTAGGCTTTGAAAACTGACATCTGAGATCATTTAGGTATGGAGAACATAGAACAACATTCATTTTGACATAACAGTCAACTGGTTGCGAAATCCAAGCTCAAACAGGAGGTTGTTTCGTAAACTGACCAATCTGCAAACAGTAGAACAGTGCAAAAACCCTCCAACTTCACTTTTGAAAACCTTGATAAAACCTATCGTGGAAAGCTAGAAATTGACACACACGCTCACATATGTCAATCAAATACATCTACAAATGGGTTTTTCTTGGAAAACAACATGCCTCGAGTTCTAATTCTCCAAAGTAGGTCATTCAAACTAACCCCTCAAGTGCACTTCAAAAGTGCAGAAGCAAATCTCTCGAAACGGGCACCTCAAATTTGCCAAATTTGAGAGTGCCAACAGTGAATCCATCTGGGCATGTATGCCCCCTATGGGCATAGCAAGATTCTTGATCTCTGGGGAGAGTAGACCAAATTCAAAATCTGTCAAGTGCCTTCAAACTGCTCCTCGATTCAACTTTCATTTTTCAACTTCATCTGATGACCCCAGGTCACCAAATGAAAAATGGGAATCAGCATTTACCTCTGTCAAATACAATTTTGTGAAAAGAGTTGATCCCCCTTAACTCATGCTTGCATTTATCACAACATAACAACATAAGCAATTACAACTTTGCAAACACAAGTGTCAGGCTACCTTTGGGCAAGTAGAAACTTGCTCTCTGTTCAACTTCATTATATGGCAACAAGATCAAATAAGTCATATTACTGTTACTTTCTTCATTTTCTGACTTTTCATCAAGTGGCATGATTTGAAAATAGTGATCAAGACCATATGAAAACACATTTTGATCACAACCCTCTACCTAACTAAACATGCTAGTACCTCCTAACATGCAATCATTCACAACATTATCAACATGGTCACAATCAATATGCATCTGAAAGTCAGGCATACTTTCAAAATATTGATTATCATGTGGCAACAACCTATCCCATTCATCACATGGATCATTCTCAAGCTGAAAATAACTTGCCTCCATATCTTGCACATTACCACATTCCATGAAAATTCCTTCCAGCTGACATAAATAGCACTCACATTTTGTTGTATGGCTGGAACTATTAGGCTCATCTGATCATCAATTTGTAGATCCAAATCAACTTGCAAATCAAACTGAAATTTCTCATAAACAATTTGATGTGTTCCCTGCAAATCATCTTGGAACATGTCAAAGATAAAAGATGCACACTCAGGATCATCCTTGTACTGATCACTGAAACCTTGCCCCATGTTTTGACACTTTGGTTCAGGCACACCAGAACACAACTCGATATCAAGCTCATGAGAAACACATGCATTGTTAACATCCAAGGAATGAGTAAATACATTCATCTTAGGCTTGAGAAAATGTTCTGATTCATTTTTCACATCATCATTCCTTTCAAAACCAAATACCTCTAGTGAAGGCTCAAACAAATCACTATCAACAGGGACATAAATACTTCTCACATGTGGTGCGAACATATCCATGTGCATATTCAGAAAATCAGGAGCATCAAACAAAAGGTAATCACATTCATCAACATGAGATTCACCATCATTGTCACTGCTTGGCTGCTCCACATATGGATTGAAATTATCTGTCATATCAACACAAACTAAAAATTTACCATCACATAAGTCAGCAAGCCTTTCAATATCATCAATTAATATTGATTCACCCCTATACATGCTTGATGAATCCATCATTTTATCATCATGCTCATCATGCATCATAAATTTTTCCATCTTTGCTTCATTCAGACAAACATGAAGAGTAGGAACATAAGCACACTTATCAGTATCTTCATCATATTCAACATTATATTTTGAATCAACATGCTGATCACACACATGTTTATCCTCAAATTCTACATCTCTCTCATAGTGAACATGCTCTTCTGATTTTGAACCCGAATTACATTCGGTATATTCTTCACATGTTCCTTGTTCTTTCACTTGTGGATAAATGACCTTATGAAAATTTATATCGTTGCATTCTTTGAGTGAGGAAAATGCTTAAACATCACTTTCAGAATAGCAATCACAACCTTCAGAGAAGCAATCAGAACTAGCAACCCCATCATGGCTTTCTTCACAAGAAAATTCCTCACTAAAATAGCTCGGCGCTGCACTTTCACAACTAGAGTCACTGTTTCCTAATGAAATATCAGCAATACATGCCTTGTAGTTGCTGGTCACAACATGACATGAAGTATCACTCTATATCTCATTCACTGCTTCTTGTCTTCTCATTTCATACAACTCTTGTACAAAAGACTTTTTATCAACAATGCCCAAATTCTATTGACATTCAACTTGGAACACACTATGCTCTTCACATTTTGATGATGAAGAAATCACACCAGCAAAGGCATTATTATCTTGACAATCATTTCCATTACCTAGTCCTTGAGTTCCACAATCATGAGTTGTTCTTGGGTAACCAACACTTGCAGCTAGACACCCTTTCATCATAGAGTATTTGAAATTGTTCTCAATGTCCATGGTAGTTTGATATGCCTGAAGTAAAGTTGCAGGCTCCTTATCCCTTACCAAGAATCCCATCTTAATATCAAATGCACTAAGATACATGACCAAGCATTCAACATCATTCGATCTTACATACTCTGGGATTTCTCTTATTGCCTTTGCAAATCGGAGATTGAAAACAGGGACCAACTCATTTTCACTTATATGGATCTCCAAAAAGTTTTTCCTCACCTCACTTGGATTCACCCTTTCACCAAATTGCTCAACAAAGGTTGTCACAAACTGATTCGAAGAGGCTATAGAACATGACAGTAAATATGCAAACCAATCCCTAGAATCATCCTTCAAGGATTGAACAAACAGTTTCATAACTACATCCTCATGATTTACCTCATATTCCCCCATCACATCCATGAAATTTTGTAGATGTTTAGAGGCTGATTCTAAACTTTTCCCTATGAATATGGGAAAATTCTTTCTAACAGCTTTAGGTATTAGGTTCGGGAAACCTTCAATACCACTGAAAACCAATGGCATATATCTTTTAATAGCCAAATCCCTTTGAGGGCATGGGATAACTTGTTTTCCCTGCATACTTTTACTTTCCTTTTCATAGGGAAACCCTCTTGTATACTAATTCAGTCAGTATCGACTTCATACATGGTTATCAGTTACATCATTTACAAAATCAACCATGATTCTAAAACATTGATTGAATACCTATGCCTTAAACTTTCTTGAAGACATAACTCATAATAAACATACTTCTCGACTCATGTTACATATTACATTTCAGAAGTATGGAAAGAAATGCAAGAACTCACTAAGTTGAGAGATGCAGGAATCATCAAACCAATTAGGCATTCATCCTGGGTATCTAATTTGGTACCCATGAGGAAGAAGAATGGAGATATTAGACTATGTGTACATTTCAGAAATTTGAATGTGTCTTCACTAAAGGATAACTACCCATTACCGAATATGGAGGCTATGTTGCAAAGAGTAATAGGTCATGAATTAATGTCCATGATGGATGGGTTTTCTGGCTATAATCAAGTTACAGTTAAGGAATCTGAACAATTTAAGACAACTTTTAATACACCTTGGGGAATTTATGTATATGTAAGATTTCCTTTTGGCCTAACAAATGTAGGAGCTACTTTCCAGAGAGCTATGGATGTGGCATTTTCAGATTTCATCAATTTATTTTTGGTGATTTATCAGGATGAATTGACAACATATTCCAAGAAAGAGGATGATCATTGTGAACATCCTGAGAAAATATTCATTAGGGCATTGGAATATGGTATTTCCTTAAACCCCAAGAAATGCACTTTTGGAGTGAGAGAGGGGAAGTTGTTGGGGCATATTGTTTCTAAGGATGGGGTTAAAATTGATCCAAAGAGGGTAATGGCAATAGATAAGGTATTGCAACCTCGAAATGTTAAGGGAATCCAATCTTTTTTCGGGCAAATAAAATTTTTGAGAAGACTTGTTACAAACATTGCTGAAATAGTTCACCCTATTTCTAAGATGCTTAAAAAGGGGGCCAAGGTCGAGTGGGAAGAAACATCAACACAAGCTTTCCATGATATTAAGGAAGCCATCAAAGAAGCACCTATGTTAAAAACCCCTGATTTTTCCAAACCTTTGCAGATTTTCTCATTTGCCTCCTTCCACACCATCGTAGCTGTGTTATTACAAAAGAATGCTAAAGGTTTTGAGCAACCTATATCATTTTTTAGCAAATCCTTGTAGGCAGTAGAACTCAAGTATGACATAAATGAAAAATAGGCATATGCACTAGTAAAATCAATAAAAGCTTCCAGGACCTATTTGATGGGAGCCATTATAATCGCCTATGTGCCCAGTGCTGCTGTAAAAGACATTTTTACACAACAAGAAGTGTTAGGAAGGAGATGTAGGTGGATAAACAGGATCCAAGAATTCAAAATTGAGATTCAGATTAGTAAATTAGTGAGGGGACAGGGTTTGGCTAGGCTTATGACCCAAAGTAATCTGGAAGCTAATCAGATCAATTTGCTTGAAGAAGAAGAGAGATC
Organism: Sequoiadendron giganteum; assembly: GCA_007115665.2. Lineage (NCBI taxonomy): Eukaryota > Viridiplantae > Streptophyta > Pinopsida > Cupressales > Cupressaceae > Sequoiadendron > Sequoiadendron giganteum. The sequence goes on along the minus strand of CM021102.1, from coordinate 748,076,897 downwards.
ACGCATATGTGATATGGACCATTTTGACTGGTATAAGGGTGTGATTTATTATTTGCAAAAGATGAAATGTCCTAATGAATTGAGTGAAAATGAGAAAAGGACATTGAAGTTACATGCAGTCAAGTATATTATCATAACAGGAAAACTCTGGTGGAGAAATGGAGAAGGTGTCATGCTAAAATGTGTAGATCAGGATTAGGCTAAGGAACTCTTGAATGAAATGCATAGTGGAATCTATGGAGGTCATTACATGGCCAAAACTACTGCACACAAAATAATGAGAACTGGATTTTGGTGGCCAACCGTTTTTAGAGATACATATCAGTTAGTGAAGAAATGTGATGCTTGTCAGCGTTTCTCTAGTAAGTTAAATTTTTTTGGTAACTTACCTTTAAAATCGGTTGCAGTTCAGTCTCCATTCCAGCAATGGGGAATTGACTTTATAGGGGAAATAGCTTGCAAATCAAGTGGGGGTCATTCATGGATATTGGTGGCCACTGATTACTTTACTAAGTGGGTGGAAGCAATTCCTACAAGGAAAGCAACTAGTAAGGTGGTTATTGACCTCTTAATGAATAACGTAGTGACCAGGTTTGGATGTCCTGAAAGGATTGTATCAGATAATGCAATGTGTTTTAGGTTTGAGGAATACATGGGATTTTGTGAAAAATATGGTATCGAGATTTCTTATTCATCACCTTACCACCCACAAGGAAATGGACAAGCATAATCTAGCAACAAGAGCTTGATGTATATTATCAAGAGGATCCTAGATCAAAGTAAGGGGGCATGGGATTCTAAGCTAAGATCAACAATCTGGGCAGATAGGGTCACTATGAAGAAATTAATAGGATGTGCCCCATTTGACTTAGTGTATGGGATAAATGCAAGGTTGGCTCAGAACAATCTCATGGAAACGTATAAATTTGTCCATACATATGATAATGAGATAGAAGACAAGATGCAACTGAGAATGGAAGCCCTCATAGAGCTAGATGAAACCAGAAGGGAAGGTCAAATAAGAAATGCCAAATTATACTTGCAAGTAAAAAATTTGTATGACAAGAGGACAATTGCAAGAACTTTCTAGAATGGAGATATGGTCTTAATGTGGAATGCCAGGTTGGAAGACAAGGGGAAACATGTAAAATTTGATGTAATTTGGTTAGGACCATTCTTGATAAATGACAGGTGGGGGGAGGATTCATATTTTCTCCAAGAAATGACTGGTGAAATTCTTGAATTGCCAGTTCATGGACAATTCTTGAAGTTGTACTTTAGTTGAGGTACCATTTTCCATGAACAATAGGTTTGGGTTTGTACATAGTTTTGATTTTTGGTCTTTTCTGGGTTTCCTTTTGGTTGTCTCTATGATTGGTCTGCTCTACCTGAGATTATGTTATTCTTGCTTCATTCCGGTGGAATGAACATCCGCAATTGGAGTCACTGATGGAGCCTAAAATCTTAGATCCTTGGTTTTCCCTTATTACTAGTTTGCCTAGTTATTCGGAGAGTTCCTGAAGATGGTTTCTTGCCTTGCCTGCATGAAACCTTGATATTCTATTATTGGGTTGGGTCTATTTCGTCGTTACTTTTGGAGAGAGTCTTTTAAGAACAACTTATGTCCTATATGCTCATCTAGGCATGGCCCCTTTTAATATAAAATGAAAATTTTTAACCTTTTATTTTCCTAAGTCTAAGCTGGTCCGTGCTTTATATATTAAAAAAACCTTATGTCATCAATTGTCGTTGCCCTAGGCGGTGTCCCTTTCCCCTTAATTTTTCCTAAGTATCTTAATGTTTTGCAGGGGTTATTTTATCAACCATCAATCTTCTTGAGGTTGATCCTCACCATTGTCCACCATCTCGTGATGACATCACTACTGGCTTTTGAGCGATAGTGATATCATGGGCGGATGCCACGTGTCTTAAGTTGTCGGTGCCGAAGGAAGTAAATAAAGTGATTAATCTATACATTGAACTTTAGAATGTTATCAAGTAGGTTACTAAACCACATGAGATATGCATGTGCTTGTAATCAACGGTAATGTCTTAATCTTGATGGAGAGGCTACTCGATAGATATGCATTTGTGTTACTTCCTATTTTGATCATTGAGATTGTAGATGGTGGAGATCAACGGTTGCCCGCTATCGTGCGATCCTAAACCAAGAGGGGTTTAGTGATTGTGATATCGTGGGAAAGTGCCATGTGTACTTTTTGTGGCTGCGTTTTGTGGTGGGCCCTTGGTCGTGACATGGACGTGTTGTCAGCTTTTTCGAAGACATTCATTCGATGGCCTGACAAAAAGATGAGATCGATGGCGAGATTTTAAACTTGCATCAAATAAAATTGAAGCGATTGGCGTGGCATGCAAGTGAGATTTAATGGTGGACAAGACGTCTACTTGGATATATTCATCAATTTTTGGGTATTTAAGTTCATAATTGCCTTGGCATAAAGACATTCAAGTGTTTTCGAAGTGATCCAGAGCCAGAGATAGAAGTTTTCAAAGCAGTTTCAGCACGGGTTTTATTTTTCTATGTGGTGCAAATTCCGTAAGTTGATTTTCCTACCACTATCTCTATTTGAACATGATTCAAGAAGAGGGTTGCATTGCGTTATTGGTGATTTTCTTGACTAAAATTCTAGGGTTACTCTTTCTTTTGAATTGTAAAAAATTATAAGGTTCTGCTGTAATTTTGTTATGGGTAACCTTAGTTTGTCTATGAATTTATTTTTGAGGCCCTAGTTGTTAAAATGGCACCACCAAAGCAACATTCTGGCCATATAGACTACATACACATAAATTTATATGATGATTTCCTAGACCAATTCCCTTTATCAACAAACGATAGGAAGAAAGGTTTGATTTTGATGAATGGGACAGCCCTAGGTGAGGGATTGAGGTGTAGGAACTACAATATTGCAGATGCCAGAGTGCCTATGATGGGTTTGGAATTATTCAGAAGATGGTATGGGCAACGCAATGTGCCTCACCCATTTTCAAATAGCTGGAGATATGACATGGGAAAGCTTGTGGTCCCGAATGTGTTTCTGGATGTTGACTTACTTAGGGCAGTTGCTACACGATATGACCCTGTCACATGTATTGTTAGGGATAATGATGGTGGTGTTCTATTGAATGTGAATGCTAATACAATTAGTAGGGTTTTTGATTTGAGTGAGTATAGCTCATTTTTGGTTCGAATTGACTTTGAGGAGATGATCTCAGCCTCTTTTTAGGTCAAGATTGCTTCCCCCTCACTTGGCCAGGGTGGGCAGTTCAACAATTCACATCAGCCCATCAGACCGTGAGCCTTTTAGGCTAGATTGTTTTGCTGATCATTTCTTGGCAACATTCTATTCACTTTGCCAAATTATTAGTTTCAACCCTAACACTGTGATGCCCATCGTTTATATGTTCATGGGGGCTTATATTCAACACCCTAATTTTTCTATGATTTATGACTATGCTTCATTCCTTGCTGAAAGGATACATGAGGGTTTGTTGAAGTTGCACAATGGAGATTCTGGTACTCCTTTCTTTTGGTATTCCTTGTTAATGCACATGTTTTTGTATGAGAATTCTAGCTTCTTTTCGAAGAAGATGGAGCTGAAGTGAGAGGTAAATGGAGAGAGATTACCAGTACAGGCTTGGAATGCAAACATGTCTGGTAACAAGGGAGGTGCTAGTTTTGTGTAGTTTAATAATTGCTTTGCCTCTAGGCTTAGGGCTAAATTGGTGGTGAATGTACCAAGAATTCCGAAGGATTTGCATGATTTCCTCTGACCCAAAATAAGGAAACCTGACTTGAAGGTATGCCACAATTGGGGTGACATTATCTTGTACCCTGTGAGTATTGTTTTGAGGATTTTTGGTTTCCTAGGAGCTCCTCATATTCTCCCTTATAATGTACCATCACGGATGAGATTTGTAGAGGTGATGTGGCAGTTAGGCTGCATTCATGAAGAGAATCTGACGAGAAGAGGAAAAGGGACTTTGTTCCCTGATTATACAGTTGTCTCTGACTTTGTGTTCTCCAAGGGAGGATGGGTCCATTTTGACTGTTATTTTGATGAATACCATTCAAAGAATGGATCTAGAAGACAACATGACCCTGAGGGATTCTTTGCCTTATTTAGGCAAAAGATTAAGGGTGGTAAATTCATTCATGTTTTCAACTTCCCCGAGGATTTAATAAGAAATGAATTTGATTTGAACCAACAAGAATTGAATAAAGAGAAGTGGATTGCATATGAGAAGATGCTAGCCATGGTACATAAACTGGATCCAAGATATGATCCACTAATGGAGTTTACTCCATTTCACAAAAGAATTGATTTTTTGATGAATAATTTTAAAGAAATCATGAATATCCTGAGGGCTAAGAAGGCCAATTTGGAATTGGACTTGGGAATTCAAGAGCTAGAGGTGAAGCTTGAGGAAACAAGGCTGACTCATCAGCCATTAGTGGATAGACCTCTATACAGGAGGAGGAAGAATAATAGTAGTGATGAAGAGGTAGGAAATAAAAAGGGAAAATAAATAATGAAAACATCATCACTGCCGAGCCATGGGATCAGGAAACTTGCTGGGATAAAGATTATAGATTTGGATTCACCACCGAATATTGATCCTATGGGGCTGTCATCAGAGCCAAGCCCTAAGAGGCAAAGGATTGAAGAACCACAGGAAGTTCTAGTGGATGAAATAATCATAACTGACCAAGAAATGCAGGTTGGTATCCCCTCTCCTCCTATATCAGCACAATTGGTGCTCACTGATATGGATATAAAGGGGAAGTATGTGCAAGATGCTAGAATGGAGGCTTGTAAGGCATTCATGGATGATGATGCCTTTGTGAAAAATCCTATATTCTTGCAACTGATTTGGAGAATGAAGCTAGAAGAATATCAGGATAAGTGCAAGAGCAGGAGGGAGTCAAGACCTGATAGGTCAGACCAAGAGAATGATGATGAAGTGAAGGCTGAATTGATGGAGCAATTCAAAAACATCACTCCTGAAGAAGGAAGGAAACTGGTGACCCACGCAGGTGTCTTACTCCTCCCTGAATGGGACATAGCTGATATTGTGGAATTCAATGTTATTATGCAATCCAAGCATCCTATGCAGAATAGTGAAGAAGAGGTCAAGGCAGCTCTGCAGGACTCTGCCTTCACTGAAGAGTATGAGACATTGGCCATATGAGCACTGGCACCTCAGGGCAGAAAACCAAATGTGCCAGATATTAGCCCAAATCTAAGAGGCGGGCTCATTATCAAAAGAGCTTTTCAAACCTCAGTAATAGAAGCCAAAAGCCTGACACTGAATGTGGAAAAATTGGCCTAGAGGACAGCAGAAAGGGAAGAGGCTGAAAGGAGGAGTCTGATGGAAAAATATAATGCAATAATCGGGGAATACAGTAAAATGCTACAAAGGAATGTTGAGCTATAGTTTGAAGTAGATAGGTTAAAGTATGGGCATGTGGGAGAATCTTCCAATGCTCCTGTTGTCAAAGAAATACCTACTACTTTGGGGTCATTACCCCCTATTGTCCCAATCATTTCTACCCTTGGATCCCCAATTCAAACATTAGATCCTAGTCAAGTGCCAGAGCCAATTGAAGAGGAAATGGAATAATTTCTGGATCCCACCAAAAAATAGATGATGAATAGGATCACAGAGCTACAGGCTGCTCTAAAAACTAGTGAGAATGATGCCATGGCCAGACACAATGAGGTGGTGGATATCGTGTTGAGGCATTTGAATGAGAGGGTTGATTCCAGGCTGCCATCTATTCATTCTTTATATTCTTTATTTTTGACTGGTTTACAAAATATTAATAGGGATCGGGATGTTGTCTTACCCTTGGTTGAGAAGTGGGTCCCTCGTGCCACTGACTTGGACATTATGTTTAGGGCTTCCAAGTTTGATGCAAATAACAGGCCTCAATTATTAAAACCTACTCAAGGTTTTGTGAAATCATTGAAGGGCTTCCAGGCCCTACCTGGTGACTTGAGTAGGAAAATTGGGGAATTAGTAAAAGGTTTTAATGATTGGAGTGATACCTTTTTGCCCGATATATTGGATGCACAAGGAAACATCAAGGCACTTCAATAGTGGCAAGAAAGGGCAGAAGAGGTTATCACTACACAAATCAAATTGATTTGTGATGACTCAGATCATGACTTGTTAGTAAGCAGCATGGACAAAATAATTAATACTAGCATGTTTCTGGAATCATTTGAAAGAGAAGCCATCTAGGTTGCAGTGAAATTCACACCTTACAATACTAGGGTGATTGAGGTGGTGAATTTTAATTGGCCCACAGACCAGGAGTATCAAAATTGTGTAGAAAAGTACCTAACTGATGAGGAATGAAACAATTTTCCACCGGCAACTTACAGCTCAGCAGTTACAATGCAACTAATTATGGTTGGGGTTCCATGACAGCTTTGGGCTCAGATTTTGAGATGTAACAAATGCAACAACTATTGTGTTATGGATAGAATCAATGGGAAGATGCTCTGAGACTTGGTGATTTTCATCATGGTTTTGAGTGGGCTCGTAGCGGTCCTATTGATTATTGACATGTGTAACTTCTAGCCCGATGCTTGTTTTGCTCCATCATTTCTATAAGAAGGATTTCAAGGCCAGAAGTAGGGGTTGGCAAGCCAAAAATTTTGAATGTTGAGTCTAGGTCTAGTTGCAGAACATATTGTACAAATCTCATTTTCTAAATGTTAAGGCAATTTAGGTCTGGGGTTCACTTGTAATGGGTTTTATGTTTTATGAAATTCCAAGGTTTATAATAGTACTAGAATTTGAGTTACAATGAAATATCTCGAGCTCTTGTCTCTCCTATATACAGACATATCATAATTTTGAATAAAATGATCAAGGACTATGATGTTCATCTCATTGTTGTGATGAGTATGTTTTTGTTTTTGCTTTCATTCAAAGAATTAATTAAATGCTTGGATGGAATCATAGATGGGTATGTTTGTCAAAGGATTTGGTAAGAAGTATTGGGCTAGGATAGGGATTGACAATGTTGTAATGCAATAATGCCAGAGATCATATATGTTATATGTTTGAATCTGTTGCTTATTTTGTGAGTGTTCATAAACTTGACTCCCCAATGGTATATGGCACTAATCTAAATTGTATAATTTTGTAAGATCTTGTTTCTGTATGTCTTCACTTAGAGCTTGCCGCCAACTTGCAATTAAAATGACTATCATAAGTTACGAAATGATGTTATAACTATCTCATGCTCCAAGTGGTTGATATTACTGATGAACAGCCAATTCATGTCAGTCTTGTCTCACTCTGTTGAGCTATTAAGTGAGATAATCTATGAACTTTTAATAACATGCTTATGAGTTTGGTGCAGAGATCATAAATATGTTATAGGGACCACCCTCCTGGGTCTTGCAAAGCCCGAAGTGGAGGAGGTTATCTATTAAAATCCTTGTCAGTTGGTCCAGATCCTTTGAGCTACCCTTGATTGGAAATTTGGCAATTCCATAGGTAGAATAGGAGACAAACCTGGTTCATACATAAAAAACAACCAGAAGGCTCAAATAACCAGTGACGTGCCTTCTCCTCCCGCTAAGGATGATGGGACACCTTTATTGTTTAGATAGGAAGACACAAATCTGATTGATTTGAGTGAGACATCAAGTTCTAACATAACTTTTCCTGACCCTGAAGATATTTTTGGGGATATTAATTCTTTGAGAAGAGAAATCAAAAAATAGGTTGAGCTTAGGGTAAAAGAGGATAAAGAAAAGGAAATAGAATTGGTGAATGCTATCATTGAAAGGGATAGATTAATGAGGCAATTGGTGAAAATGAAACTCCTGAACCAAAGTGGACCGAACTTAGAAGAAGAGGGTCCTATTGTACAACAAATTGCTAATAAAGGTGTTAAGCCAGTGTCTAAAGAGGGTTTTGAAGGTCAACCAAAAGTTCAACCAAAACTTGTAGACCCAAAACCCTTGAAGCCTATTAAGTCACAATCAGATAATTCAAATCTTAAACCTATTGTGGACAAAGGAAAACAAAAGGCTGAAGGAATCAAAATAACTGAAAGGGTAGTTTCCCAACAGCCTAAAAAAGATCCCCTCCCATATGTATCATCACACATAGAAACTGCCTTAGAAAAGGTTAGAAGTGAGGGGAAAGCCTTAGCAGAGGAACTAGAGAGGACCGAAATTGAGGTTGCAAATGCAGAGACAAGAAGGAAAATAAGTTTCCTAAGGATGAAAAATATGGATGGGCTAGCACAAGCCACAACTTCATCAGGTCATCAAGAGATTCTGAAAATTGATCCTAAACCTAGTCAGGAGAATATCACAAGTAGTTCTGGCCCAAGGATTCAAGCCACCAAGTTGATTAATTCACATCAAGATGGTTCTAAAACCCAAAAAGTTGATGGATCATTGCAAAGGAGGCCTATACAATTCGAAAGATATAGACAATTGTTCTTTGATGGTATTCTAGGGTATCCAAACCCTATTCCTGATGAGTTAAGGGAAAAGATGAACAAATTTGCTAGAAGTAATGCCTTCTCAGCTGAAGAACATTTGAAAGGCTTCATGGATATGTCAAATGATTATGAGGTAGAACATGAAGATGTCATCATGAAATTATTTGTCCAATCCTTGATAGAAGATGCAAGGGATTGGTACAGGGGTCTACCAAATGCTATTATTGGTTCATGGGAGGAGTTTGAAAAATTCTTTAAAGAATAGTATGGTGATAAAACTAATGCTATTTTTATGTTGAATGAGTTCAATACTATAAAAAGGTCAGCTAATGAGCCTACAACAGAATTTAACCTTAGATTCCAAAGGGCCATGTATAAATTATTTCAAGTAATGAGGCTTGATGAAAATGTTTGCTTAACTACTTATTTCAATGCCTTTGATGCTAAAATGGCATATCTTCTCCGAGATAAGGATCCACAAACCATGAGGGATGCCTTTAGAGCAGCTATTAATATTGAAAGTAATAGAAGAGCCTCTAGTAAATTTGGTAGGAGGCAAGAGCCTACTCCTTTGAAGAATCCTAGAGATAGAGTTGAGAAAGTCTCCACTACAGGCATTAAAGATGATGAGAAATGGGATAAAGTCCTTAGCACTTTGAAGGATACTAAATATACTATTGCTAAACAAGAGAAGGGTCTTGGAGGTGACAAGCAACAATATAAAAAAAATGATAAACCCCCTAGACTACAAAATTATCCTTATAATACAAATTGGAAAGATGGAAAACCAATATTACCTGTCCAAACACCTAAAACTGATCAGCAGATACCAGATCCTTTGCATAAGCATTATATAAATTTGGCACAATATAGACTATGGTGTGTGGTATGTGAACACCCACATGATTAGAAATTTTGTTGTGTTGCCCGACTGCTTACTTTAGAGGAAAAGGAAGAAAATGTTCATTTGCACACCCCTGATTTCGAGCAAAATGATATAGATTGTTGCATGGCTCGATCATATATTGATGAGGTTGAATTTTCTTCTGATGAGGAATTGCAAGAGCTTGATGTGAATTGTCAGCGATAGAAGAGTGAATTGTACCAGCAACAGGTTTTTCCTAATGAAGAAGATGAGTTTAATCACCATGCATGCAATATGGAATAGGTTGAGGACCAAGTATCCTTAAGAAGACCATCAGATGATGAAATCTCTTGGTTAACTGAAGAGATGGCCACTCAGATGAGAAGTACATTGCAGTTAAGGAATAGGACTATGAGTGGTGAGTAAGGAAAACCTGCTAGTTTTTTCATTAAGGAACATAAAGGTAAAAGCAAGGATGTCAAGGAAGATATTAAAAATGATGTAAAAATCAAGGATGTCAAAACTGACAAGATATGGGCCAAGAAAATTGAGATCCAAAGGCCCAGTGAAGATGCTAATCCTCCATTGGTAAAAACTAAAGTGATTGCCAAGTCTATTGAAATAATTCCAAGGGAAAAGCAAAAGAAACCTGAAGGAAAACAACAAAGGGAAAAGAATGAGACTAATGATAGTATGATTCCTCATTTTCCCAAATATACACTTGTGGATATATTTCAAGTATTATCTCAAGTTAAGGTTACTGTACCATGGCTTGAGATGATGAGAATAGATGAGAATAGAGAAAAGACAATAGCCTTGATCACTGGAATACCCAATGATAAATTGGAACAAGGAAATTATAAAGAACTTAGGGAGAAGGAGGAAATAGAAGTGAAAGAGCTAGAGGGAATTGTAACTCAAATTCCTCAAATGTACCTTGGGAATTCTATTAATATGTGTTTGGATAATATCACACCTTTTTTCTTGAGCATTAATATCAATGGGAAAACTTTAAGAAATTGCATGATAGATTCAGGGGCATCAAATAATGTTATGCTAGTAAAGATTATGGAAGCAATGGGCTTGACAGTTGATACTACCCAAGGAAAATGTTATGCATTAGATTCAAGAGAGGTGCCTATTATTGGGACCATCAAGGCTCTCCCTTATGTGCTTACCCAATATCCTAATAGAGTTCTGGCCATGACTGTTTTAGTTGCAGACATTCCCCCCCATTTTGGAATGCTATTGTCAAGAAAATGGAGTGCCTCAATGGGAGGCAACATGCAATGTGATTTGTCATTTGCCACCTTTTGCATTGATGGAAAAGATGTCAAGATTGAAAGAGAATCAAAGGTGCCTCATATGATTGAGCATAGCTTGACTGAGGATTTGACATGTTTCACTGACTATGGCATAAATGAGTTCAAGGCTAAGGAGCCCCCTAGTAGTTGTGATAAGCTTGCTGCACCAATTGATACAAAAGTTAAAAGTCTGTCAGAATGTGATGATTTATGGACTATGTTTTTTGATGGTGCAAATTCCAAAGAAGGATCTGGTGCAGGTGTGTTGTTGAGGTCACCAAGTGGTAAAACTTTCAAATTCTCTTTTACCCTACTATTTGAATGCACTAACAACATAGCTAAGTATGAAGCATTGTTGTTAGGATTACGGTTGGCCCAAAAACATGGGATCAAGAAGCTCAAAGTGATTGGAGATTTGGAGCTTGTAATCTCCCAAGTTAGATCCCTATACATGTCAAAAAAAAAACATTGAAACATTATAAAAATGTTGTATGGGATGAATTGGAGAGTTTTGACGCTTTTGGGATAAAGTGGATGGAAAGAGGTCACAATAAGGTGGCAGATCTATTAGGAAATATTGCATTGAGGCCGGATGACATGACTTATGCTGGGATTTCAAAGGTTGAAGTGCAGACCAGACCATCTGTCCCTGATAATATTAAGAACTGGCAGGTTTTTGACAGTGATGATGATATACTGAGATTTTTAAATTGTGTAGATGAGTATGAAACTCAAGAAATAGATTTTGGAGACTTTGTTGAAAAAATTGATGGTAAGGATACTGTGTTTGGAAATGAAGTTATTCAGTTAAAGACTAACACAATTCCTAAGGGTTTAGTTGTCCTCGAAAGAGTGTTTGACAACCAGGATAGGGTTAAGATTAATCATGCTACACCTCACTCTAATGACCTAGAAGAAATAAACTTAGGGACTGATGCATCACCAAAGAAAGTATATATTGGAAAGAAGTCATCACCAAGTGTGAGGAAGATGTTGATTGACTTGTTGAGAAAATTCAGACATGTGTTTGCTTGGTCTTATGATGATCTTAAGGCTTATAGACAAGATTTGTTTCAACATGAGATTCCTTTGAGTAGTGATGCTAAACCTTTCAGACAAAAGCAACGACCTATTAACCCCACTTTGACTCCAAAAATGCAAGAACAACTCACTAAGTTGAGAGATGCAGGAATCATCAAACCAATTAGGCATTCATCTTGGGTATCTAATTTGGTACCTATGAGGAAGAAGAATGGAGATATTAGACTATGTGTGGATTTCAGAAATTTGAATGTGTCTTCACTAAAGGATAACTACCCATTACCGAATATGGAGGCTATGTTGCAAAGAGTAACAGGTCATGAATTAATGTCCATGATGGATGGGTTTTCTAGCTATAATCAAGTTATGGTTAAGGAATTTGAACAATTTAAGACAACTTTCACTACACCTTGGGAACTTATGTATATGTAAGAATGCCTTTTGGCCTAACAAATGTAGGAGCTACTTTCCAGAGAGCTATGGATGTGGCATTTTCAGATTTCATCAATTTGTTTCTGGTGATTTATCAGGATGACTTGACAGCATATTCCAAGAAAGAGGATGATCATTGTGAACATCTTGAGAAAATATTCATTAGGGCATTGGAATATGGTATTTCCTTAAACCCCAAGAAATGCACTTTTGGAGTGAGAGAGGGGAAGTTGTTGGGGCATATTGTTTCTAAGGATGGGGTTAAAATTGATCCAGAGAAGGTAATGGCAATAGATAAGGTATTGCAACCTCGAAATGTTAAGGGAATCCAGTCTTTTTTTGAGCAAATAGATTTTTTGAGAAGATTTGTTACAAACTTTGCTGAAATAGTTCACCCTATTTCTAAGAAGCTTAAAAATGGGGCCAAGGTCGAGTGGGAAGAAACATCAACACAAGCTTTCCATGATAATAAGGAAGCCATCAAAGAAGCACTTGTGTTAAAAACCCCTGATTTTTCCAAACCTTTGTATATTTTCTCATTTGCCTCCTTCCACACCATCGCAACTGTGTTATTACAAAAGAATGTTGAAGGTTTTGAGCAACCTATATCCTTTTTTAGCAAATCCTTGTAAGCATCAAAACTCAAGTATGACATAAATGAAAAATAGGCATATGCACTAGTAAAAGCAATAAAAGCTTTCAGAACCTATTTGATCGGAGCCATTATAATCGCCTATGTGCCCAGTGTTGTTGTAAAAGACATTTTTACACAACAAGAAGTGTTAGGAAGGAGATGTAGGTGGATAAATAGGATCCAAGAATTCAACATTGAGATTCAGATTAGTAAGTTATTAAGGGGACAGGGTTTGGCTAAGCTTATGACCCAAAGTAATCTGGTAGCTAATCAGATAAATTTGCTTGAAGAAGAACAGAGATCACACATATGTGATATGGACCATTCTGACTAGTATAAGGGTGTGATTTATTATTTGCAAAAGATGAAATGTCCTGATGAGTTGAGTGAAAATGAGAAAAGGACACTGAAGTTACATGCAGTTAAGTATGTTATCATAATAGGAAAACTCTAGTGGAGAAATGGAGAAGGTGTCATGCTAAAATGTGTAGATCAGGATCAGGCTAAGGAACTCTTGAATGAAATGCATAGTGGAATCTATGGAGGGCATTATATGGCCAAAACTACTACATGCAAAATAATGAGAACTGGATTTTGGTGGTCAACCATTTTCAAAGATACATATCAGTTAGTGAAGAAATGTGATGCTTGTCAGTGTTTCTCTGGTAAGTTAAATTTTTCTGGTAACTTACCTTTAAAACCGGTTGCAGTTCAGTCTCCATTCCAGCAATGGGGAATTGACTTTATAGGGGAAATAGCTTGCAAATCAAGTGGGGGTCATTCATGGATATTGGTGGCCACTGATTACTTTACTAACTGGGTGGAAGCAATTCCTAAAAGGAAAGCAACTAGTAAGGTGGTTATTGACTTCTTAATGGATAACGTAGTGACCAGGTTTGGATGTCCTGAAAGGATTGTATCAGATAATGCAATGTGTTTTAGGTCTGAGGAATACATGGGATTTTGTGAAAAATATGGCATCCAGATTTCTTATTCATCACCTTACCACCCACAAGGAAATGGACAAGCAGAATCCAGCAATAAGAGCTTGATGAAGATTATCAAGAGGATCCTGGATCAAAATAAGAGGGCATGGGATTCTAAGCTAAGATCAGTAATCTAGGCAGATAGGGTCACTATGAAGAAAGCAATAGGATCTGCCCCATTTGACTTAGTGTATGGGATAAATGTAAGGTTGCCTCAAAATAATCTCATGGAAATGTATAAATTTGTCTAGACATATGATAATGAGATAGAAGATGAGATGCAACTGAGAATGGAAGCCCTCATAGAGCTAGATGAAACCAGAAGGGAAGGTCAAATAAGAAATGCCAAATTATAGTTGCAAGTAAGAAATTTTTATGACAAGAGGACAATTGCAAAAACTTTCCAGAATGGAGATATGATCTTAATGTGGAATGCCAGGTTGGAAGACAAGGGGAAACATGGAAAATTTGATGTAATTTGGTTAGGACCATTCTTGATAAATGACAGGTGGGGGGAGGATTCATATTTTATCCAAGAAATGACTGGTGAAATTCTTGAATTTCCATTCCATGGACAATTCTTGAAGTTGTACTTCAGTTGAGTTACCATTTTCCATGAACAGTAGGTTTGGGTTTGTACATAGTTTTGTTTTTTGGTCTTTTCTGGGTTTCCTTTTGGTTGTCTCTACGACTGGTCTGCTCTATCTAAGATTCTGTTATTCTCGCTTCATTCTGGTGGAATGAACGCCCCCAACTGGAGCCACTGATGGAGCCTAAAATCTTAGATCCCTGGTTTTCCCTTATTACTAGTTTGCCTAGTTATTTAGAGAGTGCCTGAAGATGGTTTCTTGCCTTGCCTCCATGAAACCTTGATATTCTATTCTTGGGTTGGGTCTATTTCATTGTTAATTTTGGAGAGAGTCTTTTAAGAACAACTTATGTCCTATATGCTCATCTAGGCATGGCCCCTTTTAATATAAAATGAAAAATTTTGACCTTTTATTTGCCTAAGTTTAAGCCGGTTCGTGCTTTATCTGTTAAAAAAAAACTTATGTCATCGATTGTCCTTGCCCTAGGCGGTGTCCCTTTCCCATTAATTTTTCCTAAGTATCTTAATGTTTTGCAGGGGTTATATTATCAATCGTCGATCTTCCTGAGGTTGATCCTCACCATTGCCGGCCATCCCGTGATGACATCACTGCTGGCTTTCGGGCGATAGCAATATCACGGGCAGACGCCATGTGTCTTAAGTTGCCAGTGCCGAAGGAAGTAAATAAAGCGATTAATTTATGCATTGAACTTTAGAATGTTATCAAGCAGGTTACTAAACCACATGAGATATTCACGTGCTTGTAATCAATGATGGTGTCTTAATCTTGATGGAGAGGTTGCTCAACAAATATACATTGGTGTTACCTCTTGTTTTGATTGTTGAAATCGTAGATGGTGGAGATCAATGATTGCTTGCTATCGCGTGATCCTAAACCAAGAGGGGTTTAGTGATCGTGATATCACGGGCAAGTGCCACATGTACTTTTTGTGGCTGCGTTTTGTGGTGGGCCCTTGGTTGTGACATGGACGTGTTGTCAGCTTTTTCGAAGACAACTGTTTGATGCCCTGACAGAAAGATGAGATCAACGGCGAGATTTTAAACTTGCATCAAATGAAATTGAAGCCATTGGCACAGCACACAAGTGAGATTTAGTGGTGGATGAGATGTCTACTTGGCTATATTCATCAATTATTGGCTATTTAAGTTCATAATTTCCTTGCCATAAAGACATTCAAGTGTTTGCGGAGTGATCCAGAGCCAGAGATAGAAGTTTTCAAAGCGGTTTCAACACAGGTTTTCTTTTTCTGTGTGGTTCAAATTCCGTAAGTTGATTTTCCTACCACTATCTCTATTTGAACATGATTCAAGAAGAGGGTTGCATTGTGTTATTGGTGATTTTCTTGATTATAATTCTAGGGTTACTGTTTCTTCTGGATTGTAAAAAATTATAAGGTTCTGCTATAATTCCGTTATGGGTAACCTTAGTTTTTCTACGAATTTGTTTTTGAGGAGGCCCTAGTTGTTAAAATGGCACCACCAAAGCAACGTTCTGGCCGTATAGACTACATACACAGAAATTTATATGATGATTTCCTAGACCAATTCCCTTTATGAACAAATGATAGGAAGAAAGGTTTGATTTTGATGAATGGGACAACCCTAGGTGAGGGATTGAGGTGTAGGAACTACAATATTGCAGATTCCAGAGTGCCTATGATGGGTTTGGAATTATTTAGAAGATGGTATGGGCAACGCAATGTGTCTCACCCATTTTCACATACTTCTGAAATGCAATATGTAACATGAGTGGAGAAGTATGTTTATTATGAGTTATGTCTTTGAGAAAGTTTAAGGCATAGGTATTCAATCAATGTTTTAGAATCATGGTTGATTTTGTAAATGATGTAACTGATAACCATGTATGAAGTCGATACTTATTCAATTTGTATACAAGAGGGTTTCCCTATGAAAAGGAAAGTAAAAGTATGCAGGGAAAACAAGTTATCCCAAGCCCTCAAAGGGATTTTGCTATTAAAAGATATATGCCATTGGTTTTTAGTGGTATTGAAGGTTTCCCAAACCTAATCCCTAAAGATGTTGGAAATAATTTTCCCATATTCACAGGGAAAAGTTCAGAATCAACCTCTAAACATCTACAAAATTTCATGGATGTGATGGGGGACTATGAGGTAAATCATGAGGATGTAGTTATGAAACTGTTTGTTCAATCCTTGAAGGATGATGCCAGAGATTGGTTTGCATATTTACTGTCATGTTCTATAGCCTCTTTGAATCAGTTTGTGACAACCTTTGTTGAGCAATTTGGTGAAAGGGTGAATCCAAGTGAGGCGAGGAAAAACTTTTTGGACATCCATATAAGTGAAAATGAGTTGGTCCCTGTTTTCAATCTCCGATTTGCAAAGGCAATAAGAGAAATCCCAAAGTATGTAAGACCGAATGATGTTGAATGCTTGGTCATGTATCTTAGTGCATTTGACAGTAAGATGCGATTCTTGTTAAGGGATAAAGAGCCTGCAACTTTACTTCAGGCATATCAAACTGCCATGGACATTAAGAACAATTTCAAATACTCTATGATGAAAGGGTGTCTAGCTGCAAGTGTTGGTTACCCAAGAATAACTCATGATTGTGGAACTCAAGGACTAGGTAATGGAAATGATTGTCAAGCTGATAATTCCTTTGCTGGTGTGATTTCTTCATCATCAAAATGTGAATAGCATAGTGAGTTCCAAGTTGAATGTCAATAGAATTTGGGCATTATTGATAAAAAAGTCTTTTGTACAAGAGTTGTATGAAATGAGAAGAGAAGAAGCAGTGAATGAGATAAAGAGTGCTACTTCATGTCATGTTGTGACCAGCAACTACAAGGCATGTATTGCTGATATTTCATTAGAAAATAGTGACTCTGGTTGTGAAAGTGCAGCCCCAAGCTGTTGTAGTGAGGATTTTTCTTGTGAAGAAAGCCACGATGGGGTTGCTAGTTCTGATTGCTATTCTGAAAGTGATGTTGAAGCATTTTCCTCACTCAAAGAATGCAATGATATAAATGTTCATAAGGTCATTTATCCACAAGTGAAAGAACAAGAAACATGTGAAGAATATATCGAATGTAATTTGGGTTCAAAATCAGAAGAGCATGTTCACTGTGAGAGTGATGCAAAATTTGAGGATAAACATGTGTGTGATTAGCATGCTGATTCAAAATATAATGTTGAATATGATGAAGATACTGATAAGTGTGCTTATGTTCCTGTTCTTCATGTTTGTCTGAATGAAGCAAAGATTGAAAAATTTATGATGCATGATGAGCATGATGATAAAATGATGGATTCATCAAGCATGTATAGGGGTGAATCAATATTAATTGATGATATTGAAAGGCTTACTGACTTATGTGATAGTAAAGTTTTAGTTTGTGTTGATATGACAGATGTTGTCAATCCATATGTGGAGCAGCCAAGCAATGACAATGATGGTGAATCTCATGTTGATGAATGTGAGGTTGAATGTGATTACCTTTTGTTTGATGCTCCTGATTTTCAAAATATGTACATGGATATGTTGGCACCACATGTGAGAAGTATTTATGTCCTTGTTGATAGTGATTTGTTTGAGCCTTCACTGGAGGTATTCGGTTTTGAAAGGAATGATGATGTAAAAAATGAATCAGAACAGTTTCTCAAGCCTGGGATGAATGTATTTACTCATTCCTTGGATGTTAATGATGCATGTGTTTCTCATGAGCTTGATATTGAGTTGTGTTCTGGTGTGCCTAAACCAAAGTGTCAAAATATGGGCCAACGTTTCAGTGATTAGTACAAGGATGCTCCTGAGTGTGCATCTTTTATCTTTGACATGTGCCAAGATGATTTGTAGGGAACACACCAAATTGTTTATGAGAACTTTTAGTTTGATTTGCAAGTTGATTTGGATCTGCAAATTGATGATCAGACTGAGCCTAATAGTTCTAGCCATACAACAAAATGTGAGTGCTATTTCTGTCAGCTGGAAGGAATTTTCATGGAATGTGGTAATGTGCAAGATATGGAGGCAAGTTGTTTTCAGCTTGAGAATGATCCATGCAATGAATGGGATAGGTTTTTGCCACATGATAATCGATATTTTGAAAGTATGCCTAACTTTTAGATGCATATTGATTGTGAACATGTTGATAATGTTGTGAATGATTTCCTGTTAGGAGGTACTAGCATGTTTAGTCAGGCAGAGGGTTGTGATCAAAATGTGTTTTCATATGGTCTTGATCACTATTTTTAAATCATGCCACTTTATGAAAAGTCATAAATAGAAGAAAGTAACAGTGGTATGACTTATTTGATTTGGTTGCCATATAATGAAGTTGAACAAAGAGCAAGTTTCTACTTGCCCAAAGGCAGCTTGACACTTGTGTTTGCAAAGTTGCAATTGCTTATGTTGTTATGTTGTGATAAATGCAAGCATGAGTTAAGGGGGATCAACTCTTTTCACAAAATTGTATTTGATAGAGGTAAATGTTGATTCTCATTTTTCATTTGGTGACCTGGGGTCATCAAATGAAGTTGAAAAATGAAAGTTGAATCGGGGAGCAGTTTGAAGGCACCTGACAGATTCTGAATTTGGTCTACTCTCCCTAGAGATCTGGAATCTTGTTATGCCCACAGGGGGAATACATCCCCAGATGGAGCCACTATTGGCACTCTCAAATTTGGAAAATTTGAGGTGCCCATTTCAAGAGATTTGCTTTTGCACTTTTGAAGTGCAGTTGAGGGGTCAATTTGAATGACCTACTTTGGAGAATCAGAACTTGAGGCATGTTGTTTTCCAAGCAAAACCCATTTGCAGACATATTTGATTGACATGTGTGAGGGTGTGTGTCAATTTTAAGCTTCCCATGATAGGTTCTATCAGGGTCTTGAAAGGTGAAGTTGGACGGTTTTTGCACTGTTTTGTTGTTTGCGGATTGGTCAGTTTGCAAAACAGCCTCTTGTTTGAGCTTGGATTTCACAACCAGTTGACTATTATCTCAAAATGAATGTTGTTCTATGTTCTCCATACCTAAATGATCTCAGGTGTCAGTTTTCAAAGCCTAATGATTTGATTTGCTATTTTTAGCAGATCGAAACCAAATGTTGTTTGCTTAGTTTTGCAGTTGCATTCCTGACAGCCCTTCTGACTAGTCAACTTTGTTCAATAATATCTTTTGATCAAGGATGTTTCATGGTTTTTCCTTTTACACACATGCTCAGGGTATCTTAATGTTCTACTGTGTTTGATGGCAGCTCGTCAGGGGTTGTTTCACTATGTTTGCAAATTAGCAGTTGGATTAGTTTTAACTGGTTCAGAACAACTGTTGTTTCAGAAAGGTTTAATCGGGCAACTTCGCTGATTAATATCCGGTTCCTCCTTATTCCTTTCTCTGAGTCATCTATTGCACTATACTGATGGATCAAATGACTATGTGCTTGCAATTTTTTGAGGTCTCATGAGGTCATTTTCCCAATTTTCAAGATCGATTCCTAAAGCAACTTGGCCTGTTTCGACCATTTTTCAAAAGTGCCAGAAAATAGTTTGTAACAGCAATCCAGTTTACCTTTTCACTTCAAATGAATCCAGATGTTGTCCTGGGATGATTCGAGGGCAAAAATTGTTTGAAAATGAAATTTTTTTAGCCGGACCCATTTCGGGCTCGACGTGTTTTGCATAATTGCAAAATTTGAATTATTGCAATATGACAATTACTTCAAGAATGTTGCTCACCTAATGGACATACATTAAATATCTTATGGTTATGGCCAAATGAAAAAGTTTATTTAGAAGCTAAGCACATGAAAGGAGCAGTGGCATTGAAATTACTATTTTAAGACTTTTATTTCAAAGACAGTGTCCACTGTGTTTTCAAATATTAAGGATGATTTTCATTAAAAATTAAGATGTAATCCTGTTTGAATCCAAGGAATGAAATGGGAAGGCCAATGTTATGTGCTTCATGAAGGAAATCCCCATACATTGGCAGAATATGAGGATTAAGCATGCTCTGCAATCATTGACAGTTTGAGTGATGGTATGAATTCTGCTTGAAGTGAATGAAATGCCATTAGCAACAGAGGGGTGTGCAGGCTTGTATATGGTATGGGATTCACTGAAGAAGGCGTATGAACTGTTTGTGATGTCTCAATAAGTTTGATCTCATAGGGTGCCATGATTGTCAATGCATGAAATTAGATTGTTGAAAGGGCTGTCAAAACTCTCAAGCGAATGCATATTGAAGATCCTGTGGGTGGACATCCATCAAAGAAATGAAGGAGGCATCATTACAAAGGGGCACGCATTAAAAAATGTGTGGATTTTAGAAGCTCCAAGCAATTGCATAAGGCATTGATGGATGCCAATTGACAGGCATGCTGCGAGTGGATGGGGTGTGTGCTCATCTATCAGCGGATTGTGGAGAGGGTGGGTGTGGTTTGGAGGAGGATTCAAATAAAGGCCTGTGGCCAACAATGGAAGCCCATGCTTAGGGATCGACCTTGGCATTGAGCACAAGGAGGCGCCAAATGTGAAGGCACAGTTGGGCGAGTGAAAGGCTCACTACCAACACAGTGGGGAAGACCAATAGGGTGGAGGTCCGCACACAGAAATGTGAGGAGCCTCGCAGTGAGTGAGCAGGAGATCCGCAGCCATCATTGCAATGCATGACCACAACAAAAGATGAACAGGTGAGGCCCACGCCATGGTGGAGAGGCCTATACCACCAACTAGTGAAGAGGATAGGAAAGTGTATGGAGAATTGAGAGACTCGAGGACAGGTGAAGGAGACCTCGGAGACCCGTGAGTAGATAAGGAGAGTGTGGCCAGTAGGAAGGAAATGGGAGTGGGTACGGCCAACAGAGGATGGACGTGGGTGCATTTAGTGAAAGAGGAGGCTCGCGGCTAGGTAAGTTTGGGGAAGCTCATGCTAGGTGAGATGAAGGTTTGTGCAGCTCACAGAAGATGGCCTAAAAATGATGTGTGAACAGTTTGACAGTGCCTAAAAAAACATGGTCTCACTACGCCAGGGACAAGATATGCACAAAATGTATTTGTTGAAGTGATTCCAAAGACTATTGAGGGCAGGAGAGGCATCGAATGCCATTGAAGGAGGATGCTAAGTGAAGTTACCGCCATGACCACCGTGAAGGAGCTGCAAGAGGAGAACACCAGACAAATATAAAATTAGGGTAACCGATGGAGAGCGGATGAGATCAACGGTCAGCAAACAACATTGGCTCCAGCCAAATCTCCACCATCGCCCATGATATCATGATCGGGAGATGTCCACGAGATAACCATTGCGTTATCGCGGGGTGATGGAATAGGAAAATTTTAAAACATTTAAAAATTATTTTCTTTCCTTAGGTTCGGCCAAACATTTTAAATGATGGGCCCCATGTTTTTTTAAAAAGGCTCGGGTAAACGAAGTATTAAAAGGGGTAATAAGTTAAATGTTTTGGCTATGGTCTTAGCAAATTTTAAAATGGGGGTGGGGCCCATTTTATTTCCTCGGGTGCTAAATAATTTTTTTTTAAAATGAAACATGAACAACTTCAAAAGCACGGGGGGAAAGTTAATTATAAGTTTTCTTCATTTGATTTTAAAGTGAAAGTGCACGGATCTGGGTAGATTATTTTTTAAAATCAAGTGAAATATTTTACTATGCTGGAGTAAAATGTTTTATTCAAGTGAAATGTAAATGCCTTATGCTGCTGGGTAAAGTATTTAAATACTTTGCATAGAAGTAAAATGTAATATTTTACTTACTGATGGTGAGTAAAGTGAAACAACAGTGAATGAATACACAAAAGTAAAAATGCAGCAAAGAGGGAAAAACAGAAAATAGAGAGCAGAAAATGATTTTCACGGGAAGAGAGGTTTTCTTTCAGCTGCAGAATCAGCTGCAAATAATGAGTGAAGAGTGGACACATGGCATTTTTCTATTGAATAACGAATTGGGCACATTTTTTTGAAACAAAATAATTTTTGTTATAGGGAAATGGAGAGAATATTTTGTAGATCACTGTTCAATGGTGGAGATGTTTCTAGATGGCTGTTCTTGTTCGGATTTAGGGTTTCTTCTAGAATCTCTTCTCCTATTCTTATTCTTTTCTTCTCTCATTGTAAAAAGGAAGAAAAGAGGTTGGCAAGTTAGCAAGTTAGGTTAGAAAGTGAGCTACTCAAAATTCTAGTGTGGAGTTGCATAAAAATTGTAAAATCTGTAGTTACAGAGGCAATGCAAGTGGGTTTTGTGTCATTTTGTTGTAGGATTTGAATTTATTGGGATTTAGTGTTTCATAACAGTACTGGCATTTGAGTTTAACTGAAAAATATAGGCTCATGTCTCTCCTATGTGCAAACGTATTCGAATTTTGAATGAAGTAATCAAGGGTTATTCTATTCTTCTCACTGTTGTGGTGTGTGCAATTATGGTTTTAGCATTGATTCAAAGAATTAATTAAACTACTTAAATGAGATTGCCGATTGATATGTTTTGTACAAGGATTGGGTAAGAAGTATTGAGCTGAGGTAAAAATTGGTGATGTTGTAAGGCAGTTTAATCAGAGATGTAGCATGTCCATGTGTTAAAATCTACTATGAACCATTAGGTGTTGATGAATTTGACTCCTCCAATGGATATAGCATTGGTCTGATTTGCATCTATTCTTTGTGATGCAGTGTTTTGTTTGTCTTCACCTAGGGCTTGCTACCATAATTTTAAAACTTATGATTTATCTTTCACCATGAAACTGTGTTATAAATATCTCACACTCCAAGTGGTTGATATTACTGATAAACAACCAATTCATTTTAGTCTTATCCCATTCTGTTGAGCTATTAAGTGAGATTATCTATTTTTGAAGTTAATGATTGTTTATGATTTTGTTGCAGAAGTTGTAAACTCATTACTGGGATCACCCTCCTGGGTCTTGCAAATCCCAAAGTGTAGGAGGTTTATTGTTAAAAAACAATCCTCGTCAGTTGGTCTAGGTCCTCTGAGCTACCCTTGATTGGAAATTTGGAAATTCCATAGGTAGATTAGGAGACAAACCTGGTTTAACAAGAAAAAACACCAACAGATGGCATATTGGCCAATTCAAGGAAAAGACAAGATCACATAGCAGCTCTAAGTGCCATCTTTGACAGATTGGATAAATACAAGGTTAGACTTATCCCTAAGAAATATGTCTTTGGGGTGCAATCAGAAAATCTCCTAGGATATATAGTATCAATGAGAGGAATAGAAGTTGATCCTACCAAAGTCAAGGCGATCCTCAACATGGAAGCACACAGGACACTAAAAAAACTCAAAGGCCTATAGGGAAGGCTCTAAACCATCTGCAGATTCATAACACAACTAGTGGATAAACATATCCCATACTCTCATCTACTCCATAAGGGATTAACAGATAAGTGGGATGACAAGTGTGATCAGGAATTTAGTAAAATCAAATAATATCTACTCACACCACCAATTTTGATGTCGTCAATCCAAGGAAAGCCATTAATCCTATATATTTCAGCAACAATGGTAGCTATCGGTTCTCTATTAGCTCAACACGATGAAAATGAAAGAGAGAGAAATATACTACATTAGTAGGACAAAGGTAGGGCATGAGCTCAATTATACACCAATAGAAAAAGCTTGCCTGGCAGTTGTGTTTACAGCCCAAAACTTTAGATACTACATGTTCACTCATCAAATCAAGTTGATTGCAAAGATAGATCCACTAAAGTATATGCTCTCTAAGGCCACTCTCATAGGAAGAACAACCAAGTGGGTCATGATATTGATAGAACATGATATTGAATATGTAGAGCACAAGGATATCAAGGGGAAAGTGATTGCAGACCAACTGGTAGAAGGTCCAATCTATTTAGAGAATCCACTCATATCAGAGTTTCCAGATGAATCCATCTTTAATCTCAATATACCCGATCACCGAAAACTCTACTTCGATGGATCATATACATAACATGGATTAGGAGATGGTGTTTTCTTCATCACCCCACAGGGGGATTGTATACCTAGATCCTACAAATTGGAATACCTCTGCACTAACAATATTGTAGAGTATGAGGCTTTAACCATAGGTCTCAAGATTGCAACATAGTGGTGGCTCATGGCACTAAAGGTTTATGGGGACACAACTTATTATCAACCAAGTCAATGGTGAGTACCAAACTAAGGATGATAAGCTAACACCATACAAGATGTTCATAGAGAGCCTCAAAGAATCATTTATTGATATCACCTTTGAGAAGATACCAAGGGATAACAATAGAGCAACTGACGACATGTCAACAATTGGATCCTTACTGGATATCCCTCGCAATGTCCCAAAACATACATTCTTGGTAGAGCAGCTTCTCATACCAGCATTCGAGGTACCAGTGTCAGAATATGTGTGCAAACTCATTGGTCCTGATGATCCCTGGTACCATGATATCTACACCTACTTGAGAATAGGAGTCCTCCCAACTGACATAACCCCAAACCTTAAACGAGACTTTGTCAAAAGTTCCTTACATTTTTTTGTCCTAGGAGAAACTCTCTATCGTAGGAGCATTGAAGGAACCCTATTGCATTGCTTAAATCCTAAGGAAGCCCTGAATGCTCTGACTGAGGTTCACAATGGCACTTGCGGTTCACAATCAAGTGGTATGACCTTAGCTAAGAAGTTGTTGAGAATCGGTACTACTAGACAAAAATGGAAAGAGAGGCACATGACTTTGTGAGAAAATGCTTACAATGCGAGTAGCATGGAGACCTAATTCATGCACCAGCTCAAGAGCTTCATCATATTGTTACACCTTGGCCCTTTTCACAGTGGGGGCTCGATCTCATCAACAAAATCACACCCACCTCATCCAATGGCTACAAATTCATCATCACCACCATGGAGTACTTTACCAAGTGGGTCGAAGAAATTCCCATGGCCTACATAATCAGAAAGAAGATATCCAAGTTCATCCTAAACTCTCATTTGCCGATATGGTGTCCCTCAATCAATTATCTCCGATAATCAGAAACCTTTCAAGAATCAGGATGTCCATGATCTATGCCACAAATTACATATCCAACATTGCTTTTCCACTTCGTACTACCCCCAAGGCAATGGCCAAGCAAAATCCACTAATAAAACTATCTTGAAAATCCTTAAGAAAACAGTCAATGACTCCGGTCATGATTGGCACCTCTAGCTAAATCCCGCCTTATGGGCCTACTGCACCAACATCCACATGCTAACAGGCACCACCCTATTCTCTCTATTCTATGGATCAAAATCCATCCTTCCAATCAAGATTGAGCTCCCATCATTAAGGATATCACTGTAAAACCTCATTACAGATGAGGAATATTGTGTTTCAAGGTTAAATGAGCTGGATTTATTAGATGAACAGTGCATCGATACCCTCAACCATCTAAAAATCTATCAGAACCACCTGAAATGTAGCTACAATAAGAAGATCAGGAGATGCACCTTCCAAGTCGATGAACTTGTGCTAAAATAAAATCAAAAGAACGTGTTGAACCCAGATAGCAAAGGTAAATTTGAGCCAAACTGGTTGGGACCTTTCGTCATTACAACAAGCTATAAATCAAGGGCATATCAGTCATTAACACCAGAAGGTGAGCCTCCATGGGAGCCCCTGAACAACTGTCATCTTAAAATGTTTTATGCCTAAAAACTTGCAAGGTGTAAAACCAAAAAATACAAAAAAATACAAAAATACAAAATTCCAAAAAAATAGAAAAAGGATTGAAAACAGTAAAGAAAAAAGTCATCCTCTAGTGAAAACCACTTTAGTGGCGCTTTGGAAAAGTACCTTGGTGAAAACCTAGAAAACATGTGCCAAGCGTAAATAAATCACTCTCCATCCACTAGGATATTTAAGGCCTTTTCCACACACTCATCCATCCCATTACATTTCATTAATCTTCCATCCAATCCATCTGTTCGCATTATGTACCATAGCTTGATCTTGTGTTCATATCACGCTCCATCATAGTACTACTTGGTCTATTCCCAAGGTTAGTTTTTCATGCCTTTATTGAATTAGTCAATCGCATTATGCTGGGGGCATGTCCCTATACCTACATTGGATCGAATTCATCTATATTTTGGGGATCTTCCTTAACATAAAAAATCCAAAAACATTCAGAAAACTCTAAAAAAAAGTAAAAAAACTCCAAAAACATCAGAAAAATCTCAAAGGTCTTCAAAAAAATCATCTTTAAGTCATGTCGATCTTTCCTCTTACAGAACTACATCATCTCTGAGCTTGAACGTAGGGAATTTTGATCTTTGATCATCCCTCGAGACACCCTAGGTCATTCCTTTAGGCATTTGTTGCAATAATTTGGCAATTTGTTTCCCCATCTATTATCACTGAGTCAAAGTTAGTCGAACTATGTTGTCTCTACGTGTATAAAATAGGAAAGAATAATCTATGGATCATCTCTTGAGACACCTAGGATAGGGCTTTAAGTTAGTCTCTTCGTCATAAATCTCAAAAATTAAAAAAAAATCCGAAAATCAAAACAGCCTCAAAATATTTCAAAATCATCAAAAACATCCAAATATTTGAAAAACTCAAAATGGTGAACCCACATCATCTCACTTTCACCCACAATTATAATCACCCATAATAAATCAATCATCTCTTTCATCCTTTGGTGATTCAGTCAGAAGCAAGTCTAGCAGGTTCCAAAGTGAACACCTAATCGTCAGAGTCTGAAGTCTAGGTCAGTAAGCAAGCAAGTTAATCAGCTCAGAGTATCAATAGCTTACCATCCAATCAATCACATCAAAATCCTCATCACAACATGTCCTAGGATGTATCCTTCCCATGATGGACATAAGCATTAGGTATCTCAACTTATTTTAGCCTTGGCTAGCGGTATGAAGAACATTGACTTGTTTGTTTACTTTATCTTGGTCTTTTGGACTTATCCTATTTTGCGCTCATTCCAAGGACCTCTTAATGATTCCTAAACAAAACAGGTTTAGAGAGAAAGGAATGGGGCAATGATCATTATCTTTTTAATCTATTGTGTTTGTTGGATACTCTTGTAAAACAACTTAGTTATGCATACTTTGTTTGGTTTGTGGCGGGGATGTTTTAGATATCTTGTTGACCACATAGGAAGGATTTCTTTTCTATGTTTGGTCTGAGATGTTTAGAATTTCTAAACTACATCTTCAATAAGGTTCCATATGCTAAGTGTGAACAAGAATACTCCTATCTGATTGTCAAGTCAAAGTCCATCACACTAGGTACAACACCATCTTGGTTCTTTATACCTTGATGCATCGTACCTACATGTGTTATTAAACATAAAGTAATTAGCCCTTTGAAAATCCTAACTCCTGGTAGGTAAATCATCATCACTCTAATGACTTGTTGGATCTCTTTTTCTTGTATATTCTTTCCATACTAACATGGTATCATGACAGTTAATTAGAACATCATTAATGTATCTGCCCTACATCCATAAGATCGTTAGTATAAGTGCACATCATATCATATAGATCATACCACATCATATCATCTCGCATTATCATCATCTTAAGCTATGAGGAATAATATAGATTTTTTATTCTAAGTATCATACAAAGTCATTGCATTACATTCATTTCACATCATACATTGCAAAAATCATTAAGGGCATAATGGAAATCATGAGCATATCATTTACATCCATAAATCACTTGCATATCATTAACATTCAAAATGCATAGAAAAATACAAAAAAAAATGCATCCATAATCATCATCACATCATATAGAAGTATATATCATATCGAATGAGCATAAAATAGAAGCATTTCATAACATCTCATAGGAAAATAAAGTGCATCCACACATCATGCATTACAGGACATATCATAAATGGAACCATCTCATATATATCATCAAAAATGTATGACTGTCATGGTACAAAATTGGATCAACTATACATCAACATACAATTTTATAATAGGGGAAATAATAAGATCCCATGAATCAAAAATGAAAAACTACCTAAGATCAAAGGGCTAGCCTTGATGGTTGTGCCCCTCACCCTCTGGCCTGTCACCGTGATCCTTTGGCGACCTCATCCTTGTCTGCTAAGAGAAGAATGGCACCTGGCCTATTGTTGGAACCACCTATCTATAATGTTGTTGATAGTACTTGGCCTCTCTGAAGGCCTCTTTGTAGGCTCATAAAGAAACTTATCGACCTTGGGATGATGAAGCCATACCCTCCAGCTACCTCCGTCGACCAACCTCCTGATCCCTCTCGGATCAAGCCTTGTCCCTCTCCGCAGTGACTATCAAAACCTGTTGCTAAGCTTGATCTCTCTTTGCAATCAATATCTATATCTTACCTTGCAATTGTTGGATCAATGCTTTTCTATGATTTGGCTACCCTAGTGGCTATTGTTGTGGGACTGCTTTTTCCCCATCTCTGGGTTAATCATCCTGTATGCCTACCCATGGAGGTCTGTGTTGTGCCTGATCTCTAGGGTGTGTTTGATGAGAAGGTGGTCCATCTCCTCCTTTGTCCATGTCCCCATCACCATCACCTGTACCTCCCTATCATCTACCCATGTCAACTGACCTGCCTCTAGGCCTCCATCGTGGGAGTGCCACACCTGGAACTGTCAATCTCAATGGAGGCCTAAACCAAGTTCTATATTATTGGGTCACTCTTGCATCTACTAACACCTGATCATATGGCCACGACGTGGCCACTAGCTATCTAAACAAGGATAGTGCCTCAACTATCGAGATGGGTTGGCCCCATGTTGTCTCTCTCATGCTATGAGCGAAGATCGCCACATACTGATCATTCGGCCTGTCGTGAATCTTGTCGAACTTTTGGGCCACCTTATCTGGAAGGTACCACTCTATCATCACATGCTCTTGGCCCTGCATCCATCTATCATGCCAAGCAAAGAATAGATGCTTTGTATCATTATACCATGGGCCTATTCCCATCCAAGGCCTCCAAATGAACTCTCTCATCTCATCAAGATCTCGTCACCAATGGACGATGCCACCTGTGCTAGTATGAGTGAAGTGGATTTGTGCCCCGCCATACTGCCAGACAACTAGTTCATCAATATCAAGAACAGTCGGTGTGACATCTGGATAAAAATGTTTTGTATCTTTCATTGTACATTGTTTATATTGTTGAAACATTGCATGAAATGGTTACAAGTGATTTAAATTTTTTTCAAACAATGTTAGTATCTTACATATCTAGACATGCTAAGAAACATTTTCTATCCTCTCCATATGAGAGTGTTTTAGTGAAAGAGGATACAACCTTGGAAATTCCTAATGATCATATTTGTTCTTCTCCTAATATCTCTCATCTCGGTGATGAATATATTTTTGTGTTAGAATAATAAATCAATGAGATTTTTGAGAATCCTAGTTGTTTCTCTCCTCTTACATCTCTTAGGAGACAAGACATTAATGAACAAGACAACACAGACATAGATAATCATGACAATAATATTTTTTCTTCTCCTAGTCTATCTCATATTTGTGAAGAAGATACTTTTCTATTAGAAAACACAATCAATAAAGGCCATGAGAATCTTAGTTTCCCCCCTTCACCTAGAGAAACCCTTATTAAGCAAGAAAATTCAACCATTGACCATTCCCCTTGTACACATGGAAAATATATCGACACACTTGATCCTGATTACTAACATCACTTTGTCCTAAATCACACTCTCAACTTATCATCACTTTTTCATCTTTTAATTAGATAGATCATTATTTATTTAAATAGGTCTTTCTCCCTTGTTGATTAAATTAATCAGTTTAATTTAATTAATCCTCAATCCCTCTTTAATTAAATAATTCATCTTATTTGATTAAATCCATAAAGTCCTCTAATTAAATTGAATAAATTAAACATTATTTCATTTAATCTAACATTATCCCCTTTGGTTAAATAAATCAAAACATTTATTTAATTAAACATTTCCTCTCAATTCTTATTTAAATCAAATTTGTCTAAATTGTCACATCTCCTAAATTCATCATTAAATTAATAAAACTTCGATTAATTTAATCTTAATCCATGTCACATCCTCTAGAGAATGCAACTTTCACAATAAATCAATTTCTTTGATTTATTAAATTGCCTATTTTCTCTCCACATGGAATAAAGGAGGAATATTCCTTTAAATTTGAATTCAAAATCCAAGTGGATTTTTCCTTCCAACAAAGCATTCACTCCTCTTACATATCCTTGTGCATTGAGCCAAGTGGCATTTATTTCATTATTTTTTCCCTCTCACATGTCATTTCCTCAATTTCAAATTCCACCTAATGGCATTTATCATGCCCATTGACCAAAATTTGCACAACCTTCAACCATTCACATCTTGACAAGTGGCACTTGGCTATTGGATGTTGAATAATCCCACGTTGCTCAATTTCACTCTTTCTTCCAATTTGGAAATCTATAAATGAGACTCTTTCTCTCATTCTATCATCCAAAATTTGAGTAAACTTACTATACTCAACTTCATCCTCAAGCATATCTAGTTTCATCCATTTCATCAAATTCTTAGCTAGGTTATGGATATTTTTCATCATGGAGCTTGATTGAATCTTCACCAAGGTGGATCACTCATCAAATCATCAAAATTACAACAAATGAGTTGGGAAAGGGCCAATTTCGACACACCAATTGGCACCAACTCCCCCATGGGATCAAGAGTTTTCTTTGCTTAATTAGGATTTCATTTATCTTTCATGTTTGTTCTTCATTTTTACTATTATTAAGCATTGTAAATGGATTTCATGGGGAATCCTTGTTTTATCTTGCATATAAGCTTACTAATGTGTTTTCTTCTTGTCTTTGTGCAAGTATAGGATTGGGGTTCACAACCCTACTTGTGATGAAGTCATTTTAGAAGAACCAACCTTTGATTGTCAAGAAAAGTTTCATTGTAGTTCTCCTTAATCCCTTCCTCCTAGGGAGGATACAATTGTACATGATAAGGATAACATTGACAATAATAATATTATTTCCTTAGAAGAAGATGAAGACACAACATTATACTCTCACTCACTCATAGATGTTAATATTATTCAACCTCAACTTATCCTTTACCTATCAACACAAAAATGTGAGAGTCAAAACAAAACTGAATTCATCCTCTACCTACCTAGGAATAATATGTCGCAACAACTGAGTTACAGTATCATTTCTCATACATATCGCACTAGGAAAAATCTACAATCACAATAATCAATCTCAACACCTTTATCTTTGCCTAATCCATCTTGCCTAGTGCTCCTCGATTATCTCCTAAGGCGTGTGATCTTGTTGAACAACTAAAGAATACTCTTGCTATGATATCATTATGGGACCTTATTCAAACCCCCCCTCACTACCATAACATGATTTAAAATGAATTAAAACAAGTTCCCATCCCTTCTAATATGCAACCAAAAGACATATCAGCTCTATAATTCAAGGAATCAATGTTGATCATATTGTTTTTCACCAAAGTGAGCTCCCTCCTTTGGAAGTGAAAAAAAAATGAAGCTTTCATAATAATATCTCAATACAAAAAAATAGGGATAAATAAAACTCTTGTAGATACCGACTCTTCCCTTAATGTGTGTAGTTTGAGCCTTTTGGATAGGCTTAGCATTGATCTAGATCAAATATTCAACCTGATTCTTTATCTATTAAGGGATTTGAAAACGTCAAAAATAAATAGCTAGGTGTGATTACTTTACCTCTTACAGTTTGGAAGGCCACATTGGAAACACAAATCCATGTTATTCCTCATGCACTCTCATGTAATATTCTCTTAGGAATACCATGGATTCATGCAATGAATGGGTGCCTTCCTCTCTTCATCATAAAATGAAGTATATCTACAACAACCAAGTATACACACTTGATGCTAATCTTCAACCTTATTGTGTCTTACAACTCAAGAAAAGAAAAGTGAATCCCTTGAAAACATTAAAATTAACCACACAAGTAGAACCCATGCAAGAACAACAAAAATCTACATTTCCTAAACCCTTCACAATGATATCAATCGATGATTTGGGATCATTGAATTTTGAACCAGCATTCATGGGTGAGTATAATATCAACAACAAAGATTCAAATAACAGACATGAAAAAAACAACAGATTACACAACAAACTTTGATGAGCTTAAACAATCGCTAGATCCAAAAGAAATGAGAAATCTTTATGGAAAAGGTTATGAGCTTATGAAACAACTTGGATACAGTGGAAAAGGATGTGGTGCTAATGAACAAGGTATATGTTTCCCCATTGTACCTAACATGAAATAAATGACTCATGGTATTGTTTATTATCCTTTGATAGAAATAAAAAAACCTTCACTCAATATCAACATCATCACAAACCATCTTTCTAAGATGACTCTAACAGTAGTGCATCTTGAACTGATCGACACTACTAGTCTTATGTGTTATCGTTTACTTGAAATGAAACAAACAAATAAATATTCACTTAATGTCAATTTCATCTCACAAAACACTAATGATTTGAATTTTACACACTCCTCTAAAGGAGCATACAAAATCTCACAATTTATAGAGCCTTGCATAGATATGACATCTTGTACTAAGAAAGACACATGTTTTCCACCCAATAAAGGAACCTTTTCTACCTTTGATCAAGAGGGTATATTTTAAACACTCCTCCAAGATCACTTGATATCCCTTCCTCCATGAAATCGAAAGAAATTCTACTACAAACATTCATTTTGCGCATATCATAGAGTTTATGGCCATTCCACTAATGAATGTAAGGTTTTGTGTAGTAAAATCCAACATGTTCTGGAGCTATCCCATATGTGGGGCACCTAATTCCTCTAATTGATACTAATTTTTACTCTACCACGCATCTCATAAATCCTTTCAACTCACTCTTATCCTTCACTAAGTGGGGGCAAGGGGTTAGGTAGCCTTGTCCTCGTATGTCACTTGTCATTTCCTCTTTTGTTTAGCCGTTAACCTTTCATGAACATATAAGAGAAAGCTTGGGATGTGGATGACACTCCTTCAAGTTGTGTTTCATGTGATATACTACCTTTTCATGATGTAGCTTATAGGAAATATATGACTTGGCATAAGTATTTCCAAATAAGCTTTAGTGTCTCCTACTTTAAAGAAATTTCACATAGTATTGGTGTTAGCAACCTCTTTAATGTGGGGGCATACATTGACACTCGTATTTCATTATGCGGTTTTTTTCTTCTTGTGATTCCCTCTATTGGAAACATTAAGTACAATGTTGTTCAGGATGAGACATTGCATTTTTCCTCTCTTGCAAAAAATATGAGACCATTTGCACTTTTCCTTTCTTGGATACATTAAGCATGATGTTCCTTAAGATGAGACCTTACACAAACAAAGGAAAATCAGCTTTAATAAAATCTTTACATGCCATTCAAAAACATTTTCATTGTGGCGCCTTATTAAAGTTATCAAGAGGCATAACTTTGGTATGGTTGAGCGGGAAGCACAATTCAAGGCATGACTTTCCCCATATCCACCTATGTACATGTGTGAGCACATACTAGCCATGAGTGTATGTTTCTCACCTTCTTGGACTTCTCACCTAGGAGACGACTATGAATTTCATCACCTCAGAATGAGTATGTATCTTACTGGACAAATAACCTAGATCTAATCCAAATGTTGGACAAACAGTCGAAGCTTGATCCACCTTTTTAATTTAGCTTATTATTGTTCTTCCTTTAGTTCTTTTCATTGCATGATCATGAATCTTGTTTTTT
Organism: Sequoiadendron giganteum; assembly: GCA_007115665.2. NCBI lineage: Eukaryota > Viridiplantae > Streptophyta > Pinopsida > Cupressales > Cupressaceae > Sequoiadendron > Sequoiadendron giganteum. The sequence goes on along the minus strand of CM021102.1, from coordinate 748,042,729 downwards.
TGCAAATCATTCACCCTTGTGTGTGTCCTTTTGCACTTATGTTTGTTTGACTTAGGATCTTGGATCCTAGGGGCTTGCACATCTTCCTTTGATCTTTGTCATCCTTTTCCATCTACATTGGTACAATTGGACCCCTCTTCTCAATGTCTACTTTAGTGTGAGTTTGAAGCAATTTCATCCTCTCACTAAAGTGGGGGCTAAATGTAACATAGAAAAATGTATCCTTGCACATTTTTGCACTCATTTGGGTCTTTCTTGTATGTTTTGGCCTATTTTGCCTAGATTTAATTTTTTAATGTGGTCATCACATTCACATTAGGTCTTGAACCCTTGTAAATCAATAGAACTTTATGATGTCTTGTAAAGGTGTTGTGAAGTTTTGTAGCATACTTTCACACTTTTCTAGGACTTTTCTAATATATTTCACTTAAATAACCTCTTGTTATTGTATACACCTAAAAATGGTTTGGATAATCTGATTAATTAAATACAATTTATTTGATTAATTAACCTTTAATTCTTGTACTATTAAATAAATAAAAATATTTATTTATATAGTTAACTTTTAATTCTTCAATCTTTATCATACCATTCCTTCTTAATTGAATAAACAAATTTAACACTTTGTTTCTATTTAATTATCATTATTATTTTCTTCTATTAAATACCACATTTCCATATTTATTTAATAAACAGATTTCTAAAGTTTGTTTTATTAACTTAAATATTTTCTCTTTTCCTAAACTGAATAAATCCAAATATTCAATTAAATCTAAATAGTCAATTCTACACCTAATCATATCTACCTACCAAATTAGATATGATATGTCTAATTTAATACATCTCAACCTTCTAGGGAAAATTTGGAGACAAATTGAAGACAAATTTGAAGGCAACTCCTTCATCTTCTTCCATTAATTCTTCCTATCATCTGCCTGAATGTTTTTATGGGGAGGAACAATCTCCATGATCTTATCAGGCTCCTTCATCCTTCACCATTGAATCCTCAAGATTGAATCTTGACATTTGTCTTGCTGCCCCTTCACAAATATGTTGTCGAGAATCTATAAATATATCCCTTCTCTATAGGAAAAAGATCCCCAACTTTGTGCAATCTTACTCTATAGAAATAACATTAAAGCAATCAAGTATTTGAGCAATAGCAATAGAAAATAATTTTAGAGTAGCAATCATCATCATAGCTTTTCATTTAGCTACATCTTAGTTTACAATAGCATCAATATCATTTAAAAATCATCATATAGGATCAGATTACTGCATTTAGTAGCATCTCATTCTCTAGATTGGCATTTTAATAGTCACAATGCTTACCAAATCTAAGAGCCCTATGATTTAATAAATCTTTCGAGATAGAGAGCAATATGACAATTTCAATGTTTTTTTTGTTTTAATTAGATTAATGCTTTTTTAATTCTCTTGATATAATGTCTTATTAAGAAGTGTTTAGTTATTTTACTTATTCCACACTTATAGTTATCACTTACCAAGTGTTATTTAAAAGTTTTTTAAGGATTTGTAACAAACTCTCACACTTTTCTAGGCTTTTCATCAATAATTACACCCTTTTTATGCTTTAATTGGCCCCATTTTACACTTACAAGCCTTATTTAAGTATTTTTTCAAGAATAAACCTAATAAACATCATTTAATATATCTTAAATCCTGACACCCACTTGAAACGCCTCAGTGGGACCAAGTCGCCACTTGGGGTGACTTAGTCCCATTTGGCTCAAAAATTAAAATATGTTCAAAATTTTGGTAGGTTTTTATTCTCTAAGACCTAAGGTTGGCTTGTGATGTGGTAATTTTGAGAATTAGGGCATAATTGTGTATAAATATGAGGTTTTCCACTCATTCTAGATACCTTCACCTTATACCTTCTTCTCTTCTCTCTTAATTCACTCATCACTCGTTCATCATTCATCATTATTCTCAAGCAAGCTAGGGTTTTGGCATTCAAAGTCATCAAGAAGCATTCAAGGGTAGATTCTTCATTCATTGCTGTAGAAATTTAAGAGCTATCATCATGGTAAGTTTCTAAACCCATTAATTCATGTTCATAATTCATTATCTTATTTCATCATTCTGGTATAATTAACTAAAATGGGTTTGACCAAGGAAAACCCTCATGCCCTAACATGCAACATTTCTCTTTTGTTTCCTTGTGTGTTTACAGATTTAGTTAACTTGAAGGCTTGGAAATCATTGAAGAATAGGTTACAAACTTGTTGAATTCATATCCTTATTGGAAAGATCAAATATGCACAAAATGTTGCCTATAGTGCCGAAGATCAGGATTTTGAATCTAGATACTTGGAGGAATAAAAAGTGCAAACCGAGAGCTTCAGATTCCACTTTTGGATTTTCAGAAAAGTCAAAGTGGATTGTCATGTATTTGTGTTAGCACGATTGAGAGATATTATGATGCATTTGACAGATACTCTAGTGCATTCAACATGTGTTCCAGCGCATCGATCAAATATTCCAGCATGTTTGACGACTGTTCTGGCGCATCAAAATTTTTGTGTCACCAGCTAGGGATTTTTATTTTGGCGCATAGACCTGTTGTTTTAGCATGTTCATCAAATTATTTAGCATATAGAATTTTTTTGGCACATCAATTAATTGTTATAGCACATCTAACCACTTTTGTGGCACATCTGATTACTTTTTGTAGAATTTTAAAATTTTGAATTCTAAACACTTTTTCTTGTGTTCCAGCTACGAAATACACTTGTCAAAGATAGTTGTTGGAAAACATACACTGTTCAAAGAAAAAAACTCACAAAAATTACTAATAATGTTTGCATGGGTTTAATTTCATTTATTCACTTTTCCTTTGGTTAAAATAGTGCATCTAGATTAATTAAAAAAAATAGTTTGAACCCTATGTTTTATGTGTCTCGAAAGAAATAGGTCTATTCTCTCCCTTTAACTAGGTGATAAAAATTTTAGACTTGCTATTTACACTTTATTGAAACCTTTAGAAGGCCTTTCGTAGTGGGAAAAGTACTCACCCTACTGGAATGACCTAAGTGGGAACAACCAAATCTAGGTTCTCCAACCCACTATAATCAAAAGTGAATTTGGGGAAACCCACAATTCAATGGAAGTGTGCAAGATAACCATCCCAAAAATCTATGTTCTAAATATTGGGAGGTCTCCTAAGGGAGTTTGTCATTTTTCACTCTGAATGAAATCCTATCTACGAAACTTAGTGTAGAATCCAACTGTGTTAGTTTACGAACACTTTTTATATCACGGTGCAAGGGGAGGGAAGAATCTACCCCCAAGACACATACCATATAACTATTAGAGACCCTGGCCAAAAGTGAAGGATTCGACTGTGGTTAAGACTCGAGAAAGGAAAAAACACGGGCACCCTCTAGGGCGTGACAAGGTTGTGAGAGCTAAAATAGTTGCAAGATATGGGATGTGATATTCTAAGTGACCTACTTGAGATATAAAAGTGCTTGAACTATTTGTTTTAGTGTCAAACCTATGGAAATGAAAGAATCAGACCAAATTCTAGAACACTCACTACATGTTTAATGCATAGAATCTGAAACAAACTGTTTACAATTTGGTTGTATTGTGTGAAGTTATTTTTGAAGGTATCATCCCAATAGATTATCAAAATCTGAGAGTTACAAGCACAAATCTTATCCAATGTCTTCACTGCTTAGAAAATTACACACTAGACTTAATCATCTTACTGAGCAAAACTAGAACAAACAGACAAAACTATGAACATCTTGACAACTTGTAGTTTAGCACATTCACAGGCTATCTTAACACATAAACCATATCTTTTAGTGCATACACAGTATGTATTAGCGCATTGACCACCTATTATAGCACACCCATAGATTGTTTTAATGCATACAGCCAGTTTTTCAGCACATTTGTCATATACTATAGTGTATCTACACAGTCTATCATCATAATTTACTAGTATCTTAGTGCATCTATAGTATATCTTAGCACATATACCTCGTTTGATAGTGCATTCACCATTTCTTGTAGCACATCTATAGTTTTTTTTAGTGCATAGACTATTTGTTATAGCGCATCCACAAAACAAGAAAACAAAGAGGTATTCGAAATAAGTATCAAACTGATAACATCAAAACCAACATTTTTGTCAAAGTGAGAATATTTCCTCAAATCCAAATTGTGTCTTAAACTTGGAAAGATAGGACTTACAATTCAAAATTTATCAAATTAAACCAAGATCTTACAACCTTAAAGTGTCTAAAACGTCAAGCACAAATTCTATATTATTACATCAAGTTTATTTATCAAGATTTTTCATCCCACAATCAAGAAACAAAACAAAATAATTAGTTTTTATCTTAGTCTCATCAATATAATTTATCATTCTATTTGACTTAAGTTAAACCTTGACACTCATCCAAACAAAAATATCAAATTTTAGTGAGAAAAACAAACACTTGTATGCGAATTTTGACAAGGTTACAAAGACAAAAAATTAGAGAAAAGGAAATTGAAACATCAAACACCATGGCTGAAGAAAATACTTGGAGGAGACTCCACCAAAATGAAATGAGTGAAATAACCCAAGAGGACATCCATAAAACACAACAAGATCCAAATTTCCATAAATTTATGGAAAAAGTCTTAGAACAAGATATGGAAAAATGCCTTTTGATGCTAGACAAACTAGGTGCAAAACTTCCAAAAGAATTTGATATCAATCAATTAAAAGAAACACCTAGAACATCTGAAACTAAACCGCCAAACATACAAAACACAGATCAAGTGGTTGCTCTAACACATCAAATGCAAAATTTACAACAACTTCAAGATATGCGAAAGGGAGACACTAAAAGGTAATCATTATAGGATATTTTTCCTTATCCTTTTGATCCAAGTGGGGACATGATACCATTTCCTAGACATTGTGAATTCTCAAAATATGACAAGTACAATGGTAAAACAAATCCAATTAACCATGTGAGGGAATTCAGAACCATGAGCTTAGAATTTGCACAAGAGGAAACTTATCTAATGGGGTTATTTCCAAGGAGTTTAGGAGGTCAATGTATGGAATGGTTCTCTAAACTACAACTAGGGATTCAAAATTTTGATGAATTAGTCAATAGGTTTATCTAATAATTTTCCTATAATATTCAACATGAGGTAACAATAAAAGACCTTTACAACATGAAACAAAAGAAAGGTGAAGAATTCCTCTCATTTCTACAATGATGGTGAATATTTTTTTCTAGATATCCTCATTCTATAACTGAAGAAGAAAAGTTGGAACTATTCATTAACAACTTAACTGATGACATGAGTTAAAGGCTTGAACTAAAATGTCCACCTAAATTTGAGAAAGAAATTCAAAATGGCCTCAAGATCAAAGAAGCTTTATTCAAAAGAGGGGTGATAAAAAATTAATATGAAGGATCAAACAATACAAATTCCTCAAATCACTATGGAAATAGTGACAAGCCTGAGTTTTGGCAAAATAATAGAAATACTGGAAATAATGATGTTGTGACTGAAACACAAAATACAAAACCAATATTCAATTTAACAATAGATACAACTAAGACAACTCAAGACAACGACCAAGGGAACAATCTAAATACAAATGAAAACAACAATTCGAACAACGCTGGAGCTAAATCACAACCATTCCAAAAGCCATGAAATCAGAGGCAATTCATGTCTTTAGGAAAATCCTTGGAATCAGCACTAAAGGAACTTATTGAAGCCAAGATTGTGACATTACAAGAGCCACAAAATTGGGATCCACAAGTCAAACCATCTTTGTGGAATGACACACATTACTGTAAGTATCATAAGAATAAAGGCCACAAAACAAATGACTGTTGGTAATTGAATCATTTGATACAAGATCTGATTGAAAACAAGAAAATATTCGTAGGACATCAAACCAACAATGATCAGATTGCATTTAAGGATCCTTTACCAAATTATGAAAAAGGAGAATCTTCTCCTACGAACGGTAAAGGTAAAAATTTAAAATTTGTTTATGATGGCACAATATTTTGTATTTCTGTAGTTGAGAGTGATGTTGTCACTGATAATCAAATTGATAATGTTTGAACCAATGACATCATACCAGTAGATCTGATCCCAAACAAAAACATACTTGACAATCAAGTCAATGTCATAAAAATCAGGGAAAAGCAATACTACCAATCGGTCAATGTGACAACAATGGGGCAATCCAAAGTCATATTGAAAGGAGTTTCATCAAAAACTACTGCTACCCCTTCAAATCAATACAACATATTCAATCAACTACAAAAAATACTAGCACAGATATCAATATTAGTACTCCTTAAAATCTCACCATCTTATAAGGAGTTTTTGGAACAAGCCCTTGTGGCCACCACGATACCCAATAATCTAATTTTTTTCAATTTCAAGCTATGGTGGGATATTTGACCATCCCTCATTATCTATCATCCTCCAAGAAGGATGATGTATCACTTAATCATCCACACAATAATGCACTTCACATTGAAGTCTTAATCCACAAACACCATGTCAAATATGTCCTAATAGATGGTGGAGTTGGTTTAAAAATTTGCACTTTAAAATTGATCCATGCACTAGGTTATTATGATAATGCTATCGATGAAAAAAGGAAAATAACAATAAAATATTATGACGAAGAAGAGAGATCCTCCAAGGGATTGATCATTTTTCCTATTCAAGTGGGACCAATTGTGAAGAATGTAGTTTGCCAAGTGCTAGAAAAAGAGCTAACATATAATATACTCTTGGGACATCCATGGATTCATCAAATGCAAGCGGTGCCTTTAGCTTATCATTAGTGTTTAAAATTTATATTCAACAGACAAGAAGTAACTATATCAGCTGACTACAACAATCCCCAACATTGTAACATCCTTAAAACAACTCAAGACACTTTTGTGCCCCATAATAGGGAAGAAAGAACTTCTAGTTCATCTAATGGTGAAAAGAAACTAAATGTTGTATCTAAATGGGTTGAGAAAAAGGGTCAATAAAAAGATACAAGTGTTGTTGATTCCAATTTACCGGACAATAAGGGTCACATGAATTTTCTATAACAACAATTTCAAGAAAAGATCCTGTTATATCGACAAAGGCATGGGAGAATATTCCATTGGGAAATCACTATGTCTTTCATAGTTGTTATGATCTCCAAAGTCATATGGACTGGTGGGACTTTTAAATTTCGAACGAAAGAGGCTAGGGTTTTAGGATTTAAAGCTACTTGTGGTGGTATGAATTATCAAATTTTGAAACCCTTATGTTATGTTTCAATGGCGACTTGATACCAAAGGTAACCGGTCACTTAAGTGATCCAATTGAGCATTTTTCTTTGTGCTCTTACCGACCTTTTCACCCAGCCTGTCGATCTTTTTTGTGCCATCAGGGCTTAAAATTTTATACTGTTGAGGGTTGTACCAGCCGGTCCCACCTGAATATTATAATTGTCCTACATGTTGTTTGGCTAACCGTCTGATCATGGGTTTTGATCTGGACCATTTCTCGCAAACCTCATAGGTTTTCCTATTGATGTCACAAAGTAGTGTGTGGTATGCGAGATGCCACCATCTAGCATGTATGAAGGAGTGGGGTCTTTTCCCGAGATGCTAGTGATGACAGGTGGTCGTCTTTTCACCGGTGAAGGGTTTTAATTATGGGGATAATAATAATTGTCCCTCGCACACCACACACAAGCACAGTAAATGTCTCTAAAGTACTAAGAGGTATGGGAGGGGGCGACATGTAGATTGGTTCTTGAAGCGACAGGGCCAAGTGGGACCCATTGTCTGGTTGCGACCTCCTATTTTCTTGGGTTATTATTGGTTGTGGTTTTGCAAGGCACTGATGTAGTTTTTCAACGCTTGATTGACTCAATCTGAGTCGTCCAACTTGCCAGGTCCATTCTACATCAATGGGGCCATTTCAAAGAAATTATTGATCCTCTGTGTGGCGAGATTTCACCCTCTGAAACTTATTTTATTAATGGCTCGAGATTTTTTAGAGGATCTTCTCTTGATTTTCTCTAGCGTGTGAGCGATACCCTCTTGATAGAAATAGTTATGGTAGATACATCAGCCACTTATGGCTCAAATTCTTGTATTTATTTCAAGAAATTAATATCCCTCGCACCAATTCACTCTATAAATGCTTGCTAAGTTGCCCAGTGTAATCATTGCATTTTTTGAGTTGTTTTGTTTGCAGGTGGTGGCTTTTCTCTTATTTTTTGTGAAGCTATTTCTTCAATGGATAAATCTATAAGGCGCAGGAGTACCAGGGTAGGAGCCAGGAGGTCGCTAGTTGAAAGGGAGAAACCTACTCCTAGAACACCCGAAGTTTCTACTAAAAGTGTTGGCAAAAGGCTAGAGCATTGCACATCCCCTATTCTGATTTCATCAGATTATGATGGTAACGGGTCTGAAACTGACTCGGATTACCAGTGTTACCTGGAAACCTTGACTGAGTTCATGGGAGTGAACAAGGAGGTCCTTCCAGTCAAACCAATAACTGTAGTGGCACAGTGCCAGGTTGTTGGGTGTTGCGCTGATGTGGCTGGAGGAAATAAGGTGATCCTGCCTTCAACTGAGGCGAGAACTCAAAGCGTTCACTTGTACTGGGGTCATGTGTCTTCTTAGTGGTTGTTGGTGTTGGGTCTGCTTGGTGGTATTTTTCTTGTTGTTTCATCTGGTGGATGTGGACGAGTGCGTTCCTAGCATACCTTTTTGTTTCTTCTCTGACTGGTTACTGTGTAACCATTTTTTGACTCCTCGGATCATACACTTTGTTGTCTAATGATATGGAATGTGAATTCGAATTTCATTCTTTATGAAATTCAATTTTGAAATTAACAATGTAGTCTAATGCTTTGTTTCTCTCCTATCCTATAAAGGAGATGTCACGACTCATTTTTGGGGTCAGATATTGGATCCTAAGAGTTTTGGGTATGTACAGTTAGTTTTAATGGAGGATTTTAAAGGTATTATTTAGGAAATCATTCTAGGTTGGGAATAGTATGAAATAAGTGTGCTATACTTTTTTAATTATTGATATTGAAACAAATCTACAAAACTTTAAGACAATTTTCTCTCCTGTGTATGTGTCATGAATTATGAATGGATTTATCAAGGGTTTGTTCATTCAGTTTCAATGGTGTATTTGAAAGTGTAACTTGTTCTCTTTCTTTAACTTAATGAGTTATTCAAATCCTTGAAAAAAAATTGCATTTTTATGTTTATATGCTCAGGATTCACTAAGGATTATTGTTTTAATATACTCAAAGATCTCATGGTATCAAAGCATTATGGTGATAAGTTCATATTATTTGAATTATGTTTTATATGAATCCTGCCTGATGGATGAGGCATTGGATAGTGTTTCTAAAATTCTTTCAGGTGTAGGACTGTGGCTCTAAGCATGGTGATTCAACATTTGAACATTTTAACAAATATAAAACGCTATCTCTTTTGAGATATAAGTCTTATGATATTTATCAATCTCCTTGCTCAAAGATATCTGTTATCATTCTTTGGTTTTTCCACGACCAAGATAATTGTTGTATGATTGCATTAGTGGGGACTGCATCTGTAAGAAGAAGTGTTCTTACCAATCATAAAATATTCTTATGAGCACTTTTAGGTTTACCCACCTTGGTTTCACAAAGCCAAAAGTGTAGGAGATGTTACTCTTTGACTGAATCTCATTAGTTGGCCACTTTCCTTTGTGGTTCTTTATAATGGATGTTGGCTACCTCCTAGAGAATTTCAAGGCTTACTTGGAAAAAACACCAACAAAATGGTGACTCTGCTGGGGAGTTTTGAATCACCAGTTGCAAATGGTTATAGAGTCATCTCAAAGATTTGTTGTTCTGAATTTACATAGTGAATGTTTTCAACCTTAGATGGAAGAGGTTTTTTTAATGAGCCTAAAAATCCTACGATCTATGGTATCCAATTGGTAAAGCATTCACGAGTTATGTGGCCATTATTTGAATGTTGGTTTTATTAGGGAGAACTTTTGAGAAATTTAAAAGAAAAAGAGAAAAAAGGAACCATAGGGGTTGAAGGATGTTATCTAGAATCATTTGGTAAGAGAATTTGAATGTTAAATTTGGATGGTAATGGATTGTGGTTTTTAAAGTGATTGGTAGTGGCATGGTGTGACTTTGTTGTGGGTAAAAACCTAGAATCTAACAAGCTTTGAAACAAAATTTCATATTTCTTTTAATACAGACCTCTGTTGAAGAGGTGGCAACTCTGTCTGAAGAACTAGTTGATGAATGAAGGAACAATACTAGATCTATGATATATACAGTTAGGGAGAAGAATTTAATACATGCTGCCAAAAAATTACCAAGTATTTCATCAAAATTAAATAGTTCACTATTTCTGATTCTAATGGGTGTTTGTAATTAAGGATGCAGATGGTTCCAAACTAGATGTCTAGCATCAAGGAAGGAACAATGATTATTTTTTCCATACTTCTAATGATGCCATATATAAAATACCTTATGAAATAATGTTTATGTTGCATCAGATCTCTGAAAGAAAGGAATACTATTTTTAGTCACTAATGGAATCATAGTTTAGATGGTAAATGATGTGTCTAATAAATATATATTGTGGATGAAATTTTAAATGGGTATAAGTGATCTCCCATATGTGAAGGAAGACATAAAAATGCAAAGAGAAAAAGTTTCATTAAGCCCTTCGGGATGTTTTGTAACTCAAAGGTATATGCCTTTGATTTTTAGTGATGTCAGTGGTTACCCTAATCCAATTCCTATAAACATTAGGAAGTATTTTCCTAAATATACTGGGCAAAGTACATAATCAACCTCTAAGAATTTACAACATTTTGTAGATGTAATGGGGGATTATTAAATCAGTCATGAGGATGTTGTCATGAAACTTTTTGTGCAATCCTTGAAGGGTGATGTTAGGGAATGGTTTTCTTATTTACCTGCCTATTCTGTTAATTCATGGAATCAGTTGATGATAGTTTTTATGGAATAATTTGGTGAACAAGTCAATCCCAACATATTAAGAAAATGTTTTATGGGAATTCACATAATGGAAGAGGAGCTAATCCCATATTTTAATCTTATATTTTTAAGAGCTTTGAGGGAAATCCCTAAAGAAATAAGACCGAGTGAGGCTGAATGCTTAGTTGTATATCTTGGTGCTTTTGACAAAAGGATGGGTTACCTACTAAGGGATAAAGAGCCTACAACCCTACACCAAGCATATCAAATGGCTATGGAAATTGAAAATAATATGAAATACTCAATGATGAAGGGGTATCTAGCTGCAAGTATTGATTACCCTAGCCTAGCTCATACTAGTAGAATGCCAAAGTTGGCTACCTAGAGCACTGATTATGATAAGGGTATTTTTAAAACTATTATTTCTTCACCATTGCAGTGTGATGATAATGAGATCCAAGTTGAAAGAAAGTCTAGTTTGAATGATGATGATCAAAATTCTCTTGTCCCACCATTGTATGAAATGAAGAGGCAGGAGAAGGAATCGCCATATGAGCTTTTCTTGAAAGTTTTAGAAGTATTAATACAAATTCCTAGAAGTCATAGACCTAATGACTATGAATGCATTGATTTATTTTGTGAAATTTATGAACCGAGGTTAAGTGCTTTACCAGAATAATTGAAACCTACTAATTTGGCCCAAGTCATTCAGTAGATAGAAATTGCAGAATCAACCAAGAATGTATCTACACAAAACAAAGATAATAGTTGTTTTTTTGAAGAAAGTTGGACAATTGCAGAGGAATTTGAGGGGCAACATGAGGAAAGATTGTGTGAGACACCCATTGTGTTTCCTAATCCTAATGGTAATGCTCATGTCACTGATATTTTTTTACAGGCCAGCGATTGTGATTTCAAAGGTAGTGATTGTAGTACTAGGGATGGAACCGAGCTTTTCTTTTTACAAGAGTTGTATTGAAATTTAGAACCTCATGTTCTTGCTTGTTTCCAAGTGAAGGAACGATTTTAAAATGAAAAATATTTATAGTATACTCCAGGTATATTGGCAATGGAACAAGCCTATTATATAAATGTTGAGGAATTTGAGGACAATGAAGTATGTGATCAGAAGAATATTATTGAAGACAACCAATATATTGATGAAAATATTGGTACTACTATTTTTCCTAACTTCTTATGTGAAGTTGAGATGGATGTGTTGTTACTTTCTGACATTGATATTGCTTGTGAAATTTTTTCAGCTTGTGCCAAAATTTTCACTTATAAATTAACACATACAATAGGTGGTGTTGAGTACAAGGAGGCCAATACATATTGTTCTTTCCTTTCTTACCAGGTTGAAATTGATGTATTTGACTCTGTCTTTGAGAGTTTTCATTTGAGAATAAATGAAGTACAAGGGAAGATGTATATTGAGAGGCCTCAGATGAATGTATTTTCACATTCCCTGGAGAATGATGTAACTAGTATTGTTGACTTTTGTAATACTGGAATGTATTTCAAATTGATAGAATTCAGAGGTTGGCAACCAAAATTATATTGGAAATTCCAGGATGGGGATTCCCCATGTTATGTATCATTTGTGTTGAGCAATAGAAGTATGGATAACATGCACACAGTTTTATATGAAAAATTTTAGTTTGATGTGCGAATTGATGATGATGCCAGAATGTGTAATGTTGCAAACTAGATAAGTTATGAATGTTTCCAATTCTCAATTCAATTAGGTCAGAATTCTATGTTATGACCAGGGGCAGAGTAAGGTGAAATTTTATCAGGGTCATATGTTGCTTCTAAAGTATTGGAACATGACATTGACTGAATTGGTGCACTGAAGTATAAATAAGAATTATGATATTTCCAGGCATATTCATTATCATATTATTTTTGAAACATTAAAGTATAAATGCTGCAGACCTTGTTTACTCCAGGTGATAGAGAATTTTGTTTTTGACAGGGGAAAACTTTGATTTCTCTTGTCTCATGGCCTAGGGCCACCAAGTTTGTATGCACAAGTCCAATTGAAATAGTAAGGTGAAATATTTGCCAAGGAACTTGTGTAATTCAGTAATTTGGTCTGTGAAACTAGAGATTCTTGATTCTTGCTATGCCCACAAGGGGCATACATCCCTTGTCGAAGCCACTAATGGGACTTTTAAATTTCAAAGGAAGGAGGCTAGGCTTTTAGGGTTTAAAGCTACCCGTGGTGGTATGAATTATCAAAATTTAAAACCCTCATTTTATGTTTCAACGGTGACTTGATACCAAAGGTAACTGGTCACTTAAGTGATCTGGTTGAGCCTTTTCCTCTGTGCTCTTACCGACCCTTTTCACCCAGCCTGTCAGTCTTTTTTCTACCATTGGGGATTAAAATTTTATATTGCTGACGATTGCACCGGCTGGTCCCACCTGAATATTCTAATTGTCCTACATGTTGTTTGGCTAACCGTCCGATCATGGGTTTTGATATGGACCGTTTCTCACAAACCTCACAAGTTTTCCTGCTGATGTCACAAAGTAGTTTGGGGTCTATGAGATAATAATAATTGTCCCTCACAGACCTCACACGAGCACAGTAAATGTCTCTAAAGTACTATGAGGTCTACGAGGGGGAAACACGTGGAATAGTTCTTGAAGCGACAAGGCCAAGTGGGACCCACTGTCTAGTTGCAACCTCCTATTTTCTTGGGTTATGATTAGCTATGGTTTTATAAGGTGCTGATGTAGTTTTTCAATGCTCGATTCACTCAATCTGAGTCATCCAACTTGCTAGGTTCATTCTGCATAAACAGTGCCATTTCAAAGAAATTATTGATCCTCTATGTGGTGAGATTTCACACTCTAAAACATATTTTATTAATGGCTCGAGCTTTTTCATAAGATCTTCTCCTGATTTTCTCAAGCGTGTGAGTGATGCCCTCCTAATAGAAACAATTATGGTGGCTACATCAAACATTTATGGCTCAAATTCTTGTATTTCTTTCAAGAAATTAATATCCCTCGCACCAATTCACTCTATAAATGCTTGCTAAGTTGCCCAGTGTTATCATTGCATTTTTTAAGTTGTTTTGTTTGCAGGTGGTGGCTTTTCTCTTGTTTTCCGTGAAGCTATTTCTTTAATGGATAAATCTGTAAGGCACAGGAGTACCAAGGTAGGAGCTAGGAGGTCGCTAGCTGAGAGGGAGCAACCTGCTCCTAGAACACCCAAAGTTGCTACTAAAACTGCTAGCAAAAGGGTAGAGCATTGCACATCCCCTATTCTGATTTCATCAGATGTTGATGGTAACGGGTCCGAAACTGACTCGGATTACTGGTGTTACTTGGGAACCTTGAGTGAGCTCATGGGAGTGAATGAGGAGGTCCTTGCAGTTGAACCAATAACTATAGTGGCACTGTGCTAGGTTGTTGGGTGTTGCACTGATGTGGCTAGAGGAAAGAAGGTGATCCTGCCTTCAAATGAGGTGAGAACTCAGAGCGGTCGCTTGTACCAGGGTCGTGTGTCTACTTAGTGGTTGTTAGTGTTGGGTCTACTTGGTGGTCTTTTTCTTGGTGTTTCATTTGGTGGATGTAGATGTGGACGTGTGCATGCCTAGCATGCTTTTTTGTTTTTTCTCTGACTAGTTACTGTGTAACCAGTTTTTGACTCCTCGGATCATACACTTTGTTGTCTAATGATATGGAATGTGAATTCGAATTTCATTCTTTATGAAATTCAATTTTGAAATTAACAGTGTAGCCTAATGTTTTGTTTCTCTCCTATCCTATAAAGGAGATTTCATGGCTCATTGTTGGGGTCAAATATTGGATCCTAAAAGTTCTGGGTATGTACAGTTAGTTTTAATAGATGATTTTAAAGGTCTTATTTAGGAAATAATTCTCGGTTGGGAATAGTATGAAATAAGTATGCTATACTTTTGTAATTACTGATATTGAAATAAATCTTCAAAACTTTAAGACACTTTTCTCTCCTGTGTATGTGTCATGGATTATGAATGGATTTATCAAGGGTTTGTTCATTTAGTTTCAATGGTGTATTTGAAATTGTAACTTGTTCTCTTTCTTTAACTTAATGAGTTAATCAAATCCTTGAAAAAAAATTGCATTTTTATGTTTATATGCTCAGGATTCACTAAGGAGTATTGTTATAATCTACTCAAAGATCTCATGGTAGCAAAGCATTATAGTGATAGGGTCATATCATCTGAATTA
Source organism: Sequoiadendron giganteum (assembly GCA_007115665.2). Classification (NCBI taxonomy): domain Eukaryota; kingdom Viridiplantae; phylum Streptophyta; class Pinopsida; order Cupressales; family Cupressaceae; genus Sequoiadendron; species Sequoiadendron giganteum. Next base: position 748,027,464 of record CM021102.1, on the reverse strand, counting down.
TGTTTTATATGACTCCCGCCCGATGGATGAGGCACTGGATAGTGTTTCTAAAATTCTTTTAGGTGTAGGAATGTGGCTCTAAGCATGGTGATTCAACATCTAAACATTTTAACAAATATAAAATGCTATCTCTTTTGAGATATAAGTCTTATGATATTTATCAATCTCCGTCCTTAAATATATTTGTTATCATTCTTTTGTTTTTCCACGACCAAGAAAATTTTTGTATGATTGCGTTAGTGGGGACTGCATCTGTAAGATGAAGTGTTCTTACCAATCATAAAATATTCTTATGAACACTTTTAGGTTTACCCACCTTGGTTTCACAGAGCCAAAAGTGTAGGAGATTTTAGTCTTTTACTGAATCTCATTAGTTGGCCACTTGCCTTTGTGGTTCTTTATAATGGATTTTGGCTACCTCCTAGAGAATTTCAAGGCTTAGCTGGAAAAAACACCAACATGGAAAACCATCAATAATAATCACAACCTACCATAGTGCTGGATGAAAGATTTGCAAAAGAAGATACTCTAGAAGATTAATCAGAAGACAAGCCCATCCTCAATTGGCTATACAAAGATGAAAAAGAATCAACATCAACAAATATCAACATAAAGACAAATCAGTATGGAAAAGGAAAAGCTATCTTAGAAAAAATGGGTTATGAGGGACAAGGACCTATTTTAAAAATAAACGAAGGAATCATAGAACCCATTCAACCTCTTACACTTCAGCTAAAGGAAAAAATAGGATTGGGTTATATGGAGGAAAGAAAAGAAAAAATGACTCAAAAAGTTGTTGAAAGGATCTTTCAAATGAGAGATAGTTCTAAAATAGATTCCAATGAGTATGAGTGGGATAGTTTATTTGATGTTTCATACACAAAAATACAAATTGATTTCATAAAATAATATGAACCCACACATGAGGAGGGACAAATCTCAAGGACTAGACCACTTGTATTTGAATCACAAAATATCGATGACTCAAGTGATGATGGACAAACATCGAGTGGGATAGACGACTTGGAGGAAAGTAATATCATAGACCTCGACATCCCTATTGAAAACCTTGACAACATAACTATTGGAACCCTCACTGTCATTGACCTTAGTCAATCTAATGACTTATTACCCTTAGTTCATCTTGAACTTATCGATTAGGAACCAAGTTAATCTATCAATGTGACCATCTTTGTGAATGATGATTCCATCATAAATTTCCTTTATTGTGATGAAATTGACACAAGTTCTAACCATAAATCTCATAATAACATGTTTAGCTAGGAGGGTGTCAAATCTTTGAGTTGCAAAATTGAAGACAAGAATAATTGGTCTAATGGTGAAAACCATTTAATCATAGCATTAGATCTCGAAAAAGTAAAAATAAAGAACAAATCTGACAGTGGAAACCTTTCTAAGGCACTAAAAGATGGGATATTTGACACCCTTTCAGAGTATTATCATGAAATATCATTAGTACTGGTGGAGCATACATAGTCTATTAATATTGGCACAACAAAAAAAGAAAAGACTTTACATCTGGCAATATCTATGACGTAACAAGAAAAGCTAGAATTCATCAAGTTCTTTGAGGACAAAAGCATTAATTTTGCTTTGTCATACTATAATGTGCCAGATTTAGATCTAGACCTTTTAATCCATCATTTATCTCTACCATCTGGGATAAAAACTATGAAATAAAAACTAAGAAAAATGCATCCACATATCACCTTGATGGTAAAGGATGAGCTAAAAATGTTGTTAGATGTAGGATTCATCACATCTATTGATTATGCTAAGTGGATTTCTAATATTGTACCTATATCAAAACCAAACAATAGTATCAAAATATGTATTGACTTCAGGGATCTCAACAAGGCATGTCCAAAGAATGATTTTCCTTTACCAAACCTTGACATCATTGTGGACTTAACAGTAGGACATGCCATGTTATCAATAATGGATGGTTTCTAAAGCTACAATCAAATCAGGATAGCACCAGATGATCAAGAGAAAATAGAATTCACATGTCCATGGGGAAATTTTTGTTGGAACACCAGGCCCTTTTGATTTAAAAATGAAGGGGCCACATATTAGCAAGCAATGACCACCATCTTCCATGACATGATGCATACCTTTATGGAGGATTACGTAGATGATATCTTAGCAAAGTCATATTCCAGACAAAGGCATCTAAAGATCCAAGAAAAAATCTTTACGAGGCTGGAGAAGTTAAAGGTCCGATTAAATCCTAAGAAATGTGTCTTTGGTGTTACATCAGCTAAAATCCTAGGATACACAATGTTAGAGAAAGGTATCAAAGTGGATCCTACCAAGGTTGAGGCAATAATGGAAATGTTGCCACCAAAGAATATCAGTCAACTAAAGTCTCAACAAGGTAGGCTACAATCAATTAGGAGGTTTATCAGAATATGTATTGACTTCAGGGATCTCAACAAGGCATGTCCAAAGGATGTTTTTCCTTTACCAAACATTGACATCATTGTGGAATTAACAGTAGGACATGCCATGTTATCAATAATGGATGGTTTCTCAAGCTACAATCAAATAAGGATAGCACCAGAAGATCAAGAGAAAATAGAATTCACATGTCCATGGGGAAATTTTTGTTGGAACGCGAGGCCCTTTGGATTTACAAATGAAGGGGCCACATATCAGCAAGCAATGACCACCATCTTCCATGACATGATGCATACCTTTATGGAGGATTACATAGATGATATCTTAGCAAAGTCATATTCTAGACAAAGGCATCTAAAGATCTAAGAAAAAATCTTTACAAGGCTAGAGAAGTTCAAGGTCCGATTAAATCCTAAGAAATGTGTCTTTGGTGTTACATCAACTAAACTCCAAAGATACATAGTGTTAGAGAAAGGTATCAAAGTGGATCCCTCCAAGGTTGAGGCAATAATGGAAATATCGCCACTAAAGAATATTAGTCAACTAAGGTCTCTACAAGGTAGGCTACAATCAATTAGGAGGTTTACCAGAATATGTATTGACTTCAGGGATCTCAACAAGGCATGTCTAAAGGATGTTTTTCCTTTACCAAACATTGACATCATTGTGGAATTAACAGTAGGACATGCCATGTTATCAATAATGGATGGTTTCTCAAGCTCCAATCAAATCAGGATAGCACAAGACGATCAAGAGAAAATAGAATTCACATGTCCATGGGGAAATTTTTGTTGGAATGTTAGGCCCTTTGGATTTAAAAATGAAGGGGCCACATATCAACAAGCAATGACCACCATCTTCCATGACATGATGCATACCTTTATGGAGGATTATGTAGATGATATCTTAGCAAAGTCATATTCCGGAGAAAGGAATCTAAAGATCCTGGAAAAAATCTTTACAAGGTTGGAGAAGTTCAAGGTCTAATTAAATCCTAAGAAATGTGTCTTTGGTGTTACATCCGCTAAACTCCTAGGATACACAGTGTTAGAGAAGGGTATCAAAGTGGATCCCGCCAAGGTTGAGGCAATAATGGAAATGTCACCAGCAAAGAATATCAATCAACTAAGGTCTCTACAAGGTAGGCTACAATCAATTAGGAGGTTTATCTCCCAATTAGCAGACGAAAGTCATCCATTTAATCAATTGTTACATAAAAATGTCTTGTTCAAATGGGATCAAGGGTGTGAAACAAATTTCAATCAAATAAAAAAATATCTTATCTCACCACCCATACTCATGCCACCTACAAAAGAGAGACCATTGTTACTATACATTGCAACAAAAAATATTTCTTTAGGAGCACTATTAGCACAAGAAGATCTTGAGCGAAAAGAACAAGCAATTTACTATATCAACAGGACTTTGAATGGCTATGAAATAAATTATCCCTTCATTGAGAAATCTTGTTTGGTGGTGGTGTTTGCTACCCAGTAGTTGTGGCATTAGATGTTGACTCACATAGTTAGGCTCATAGCAAAAATTGATCCGTTAAAATATCTACTCAACAAGGCTACTTTAACAGGAAGACTAGCTAAATGGGTCATGATGTTAAGTGAATTTGATATCCATTATGTGGATAGGATATCCACCAAAGGTCAAGTGATTTCCGATCAGTTAGCTAAACCTCCATTAGCCGATAATTGTCCTATGACAATTGAGTTTCTTGATGCAGACATTCTTACTATAATAACACAACAATGGAGGCTATATTTTGATGGGTCATACACACAATGGGGGTCAAGTGAGGGAATTTTGTTTGTTACACCTCAAGGACAAACCATCCCAAGGTCCTATAGACTCATTTTTCCATGTACAAATAATGTAGCTGAGTATGAAGCACTAATCATTCGCATTAAGGTAGCAATTGAATGGAAGATCACAGAGCTCCAAGTATATGGAGATTCACAACTAGTCATTTATCAAGTGAATGATGAATATTAGATGAAAGATTAGAATTTGATGCCATATAAGAAGTTGATTGATGATCTCAAAAATTACTTTGTGGATATCAGGTTTGAACATATTCCAAGGGTAGAAAATAAAGTTGCCAATGCTATGGCGACAATTCCTTCTCTTTTATAGTTGCTAGAAAAATGTGGCCATTATGAGTTTATCATAGAACAAGTGTATAATCCTACCTATGATAATCCTGAATCTCAAACCATATGCCATTTAGATGAAGTTGAATCCTCAATCTATAGAGAGATGTATGCTTACCTAAAAGACAATATCCTTCCTCCCAATCTTTCCAAAAACCAGAAACACAACTTCATCCGCCAAGCCACAAGATATACCTTAATTGTAGACATACTTTACCATCGAGGTCTAGATGGTACTCTTCTTTGGTGTCTATAACATAATGAATTTGAAACAACCATATGTGAGGTCCATGAAGGTATTTTTGGAACTCATTCAAGTGGACTAACTATAGCCAAGAAACTCCTTCGTTTGTGGTATTACTGGTCGAATATGGAGAAGGAGTCTTATTAGTTTGCTAAGAAATGCTAGAAGTGCTAAATCCATGGTAATTTAATCCATGCACCGACACAAGAATTGCAACCATTTACTTTAACATGGCCTTTTTGGTAGTGGGGATTGGACTTGGTAGGGAAAATTAATCCTTGTTCATCGAATGGACACAAGTTCATAATCAAAGAAAAAAATACTTTACAAAGTGGATAGAAGCGGTTCCTTTGACAACAATCACTAGGAAGAGAATTTCTTCTTTCATATTGAATTACCTCATTTGTCCATATGGTATACCTCAGTCCATTCTCACAGATAATGTTAGACCTGTTAAAAATTAGGATGTCCAAGAGCTGTTTGAAAGGTTTCACATCCAACATTGTTTTTCAACACCGTACTATCCTCAGGGAAATGTCCAAGCAAAGGCCTCCAACAAAAAAATTCTGAAAATTCTAAAGAAAATGATCAATGATGTTGGGTGTGATTGGCATAGGCAACTAAACCCTGCTCTGTTGGCATACCCAACTAGCATCAAAACACCTACAGGAGCTACACCATATGCCTTGATATATGGATCAAAAGCCACACTACCCATTGAGGTTGAGATTCCATCCCTTTGTGTGTCATTAAAGGGAATTATTTTAGATGAGGATTATAGAGTGTCTAGACTTCAAGAATTGGAATTTTTAACGTCGTCAATAAGTTGCCAATCATTTAAAAGCATACCAATAAAGAATGTCCAAAAGCTACAATCACAAGGTAAAGCCTAGAGTCTTTCAAGTTGGTGACTTGGTCCTAAAGGAAAAACCTATAAATAAATAGGACAAAGAAAAGAAAGGGAAATTTGAACCTAACTGGCTAGGTCCTTTTTTTGTCATATCAATCTATGGATCTGGAGCCTATCAACTATCAACACCTAAGGGGCATTTGTTTGACGAACCCATCAACAACATCTATCTTAGAAAGTTCTACACATGGATCACCTAGTGCGTGGTTCAAGTCTTGGGGAAATAGTTTCCCTGATGAAAACCTGGTAGACAAGCATCTTGGTGACATGAAATTGAAAAATTCAAAAAAAGGGAAAATCAAAAAGAAAAAACCAAAAAAGAAAAAAAAGAAGGAAAAATACAAAAATAAAATAAAATCATAAAGTCTGAAAAAGTGTAACAAAAACATGTGGTAAAAACCTTGAAACAAGTGTTATTTGTGATTTAAACAAACAGTTCCATCTATTAGAGGAATTTCATAGTCCTTCACTTTCGCTATCATTTACATTTCAATATTATATCATTGCAAACATGTTCATGTCTCACCCTATCTTGAGGGAAAAATCCTGAACTCATTGGGGGCAATAAACTTGAGCTGAAACAAATAGAAAAAAAATAGTATGACAATGCAACAAACACAATGATCACAGTGGAACACAACATTGAACATACATCAAACATTAGAACACTTCAAGGAAAATAAGCCATCCATATCAAACAACAAAAATCAGAATCCAATCAAGATAAAATTTAGGGGGATGATATTCTTTTGAATTATAATTTTATCGCTATATATGCTTGAATATAAAACATGTTGTACTTTGATTATTGCTATAATTTATTTGGAGTAACTCGATGATGTAGTGAACTAGAGAAGATAGGAAGTAGAATGATATTTTCTTTGTCTGATGTTTGTGAATTAATCATTTATTTTGTAAATAGTCACGAGACGTGCTCTACAAAGGTATCACTAATGACATTTTGAATTTACATAGTATAATGATTCAATTCTTGTTTTTTTGCGTAAGAATTACTCAAGTCATCTTGGTTTAACTATACCTAGATGCTTGTGTTCACTTGTAATATCAAAAATCATGAAAGTAGTACTTAGGTCATCATGGTCTAACTCATACCATCAATGCTTGTACTCACTTTCAACTTTTTAAAGGCTCAATGATGATAAAAATCATGATAAAATGATTGTTCAAATGCCAATGCTTGCATACAAATTTGCATAATTACATTAGATTTCATTTATGATAGTTTTGTATTGCAGAGTAATCTGTTCCAAAGACGGGTAACCAATTCATAAATGATGTTAATTTTCCTTATTAATAGATTAAGTATACTTGGCATTAACAAAAACATCATCATTATCATTTAGTTGCATAATCATTTCCAATGCATCCATTTGACAACATTATTACATAATTTCATTATTCATACATGTTCTATCATATATTTTGTATTAATCATGTCGTTTATCAATTTGTGCATCACATCATAAAATTGTATGAGAAAAATTATCAAAAAAAAAAATCTATGTAGTTGCATATTCATTCATCCATTTATAATATCAAAAGCATACAATAAAACCATTAATATTATCATCATTCAGTCATCCATCTCTTATATCATATATCATCTTAGTCATCTATCATGAAATCATCACATCCAAAATCATGCATATGGTTACATTATCATGTATTTTGGATATACACATCATCATACATCTATCGACCCATGTAAATAAATACATACATCATGCATGCATACATCATCATTATTCACATAATCAATATTTTTAACATCATGGATAAACATCATAAATCATAGCATATCACATGATCATTAAATGCATCCATAACATGTCATATAGATCATCAAATAACATATAGAAAAGAGGAAATTAAAAGCTTCCATCATGAAACCATATAGAACACATATAGATTGATCAATCTACTGCATATTAGATAGATCTCAAATAATCATAATGTCAAGTATACAATGATGTCCGAAATAAAGAGATATAACATCAAAAATGGTTGTGAATCAAAAAATCAGAGTATACATCATCTCTCATATATCATGGAATCATATCATGCAGCTATGTGGTGCAACCTCTAGATGGTACAGGAATCTCTAGATGAGTCCCTCTACCACCATACATACCAGGGTCTCTCAGATCTCTTAGAAGAGGTTGAGCCACACCCCTACCAATAGTCCTAGAATGGGTCATGCTTGATCGAGACTGAGTGTAACTAACTCTCTACTTAGAGGGAACTGCATCATGGTATCAACCTCTATATAACTCTTCCTCTCTACCCACACGGAGAACCTCTCTCATATAATTTTCCACAATGTTCCCATCTGCTAATATTTGTAGCCTCTCTACAGTAGTCTATGCCTACTTGACAACTTTCCTAGCTGCATCTCGATCTACTGTCAAAGTGGCAATCTATGCATTTACATTTGCCAAATGTCCCTATACCTATGCAAGATCTTTTGCATGAGCCTGAACCTAGGCCTGCATCTAGGTTTGAGTCTAAAATAATAAACCCTATGCTTGTACCTACTACCCCTATAAAGTCTATACCTACACCTGTAGACTTGTAATATAAGTTTGTTGATGCTGAGATGGTACCCCGATATGCACACACTGCTCAGAAGGTGCTACCAGTGATCGCCTTTTATGAGGCACCATAAACTCCCACACATCTACAACTACACTCAACTCAGCACCACTTCCTCCATCATCACCACTATCATCTCCCTCCTCATCACTATCATCTCTCTCCTCATCACTATCATCTCCCTCATCACCACCACCTCCCTCATCACCACCACCTCCTCCATCATCACCACTATCATCTCCCTCCTCATCACTATCATCTCCCTCATCACCACCACCTTTTCCATCATCACCACCATCATCACCCCCCTCCTTGTCACCACTATCCTCCTCCTCCAAAGGTAAGGACACTGGCTCATCCAAAACAATAATCCATGGAAAAGGATGGAGAGACATGTACTCTTCATAATCAGTTGTGGCAGGTGCCTCTGTAATATCTAGATGGATATCCCAAGCTAAAGGATGAAGAGCCTGGTACTCATGAACAACAACATCATATGAGAGATAGGGTCCCTAATCTACAACATCTATTTGATGATGACTATAATGAGCAATACCCTAGGGCATGCCCTATATGATACCAAACTGCTAAGCACCCTCCTGAATAGAAATATCTCCAAAACCTAATTATTTTGACCAATCAGTAGCATCAACTAAGAGAGATATGTACCTTAATATCATCACAATCTAAATGCTCATAGTCTAGATAAGGCCGCCATGTGATAGACTCAAGATAACCCAATACTCTCCTCCAATTCTCTAGCTTAGCCAGTCTAGGCTGAGTAAGATGACCTACGTAAATATGCACATAAGGCCTCATGGATGGTCATTGTCTTATCATCATTGGACATGTAAAAGCTATGTGTTCCCATGTCCACACCTATATAAGGTAACCCCTTCTAACAAACTATGACCTCAAAGGTAAACAACTGAATGTAAATCATGATAAATATGGGCAAGCATGCACATTCCCCATGCATATGTGGTAACATGCAAAATCATACTCTCTAAACAATGACACCAACCAGTAGAAAGTCCCTTTGACCTACGATCAAGACAAAGGAACCCTCCAATACAGCCATCAAGTACTAAAGGGGGGTAGCATAAGAATCCACCATATCACACCATGTAATCTCATATCCACAAGTATGATCATCCTAAAAAACTCTCCGGATAGCATCAATCCCAACCTATTCTATAGAATCATATAGCTCAAGGTCATCGACAATAGGAATCCTCAAAATCTTCCATACATCCTCAGGAGTGATAATCATCTCACCAGTAGGAAGGTGGAAGGTATTATGCTCACTATGCCACCTCTCTCCTAAAGCTGTCAAGAGACCCCGATTAATCCTAATCTGGGGCATATACAAGAGAGAGGAAAAATCACAACATGTAATCACCATTGTCTCAGGCTGCACTAGTTGTGGTATGAAATCAAAAGTCCTGGGAAATTGCTCACGAACCTAGAGGTTTGCCAAAGCCTCCTATCATTACAAAATGTTGAAAGTCGATAATCTTTGTCAATTCATCAAGTATCAATTAGCTTATCAAATCTAATAAGAAACCATCAATCAACCTCACCTATCATGAGTTCAACCATCATCTTAAAAATTGTACCTCGCCTATCATGAGGTCAATTAATCAAGTCAACCTCGCCTATCATGAGGTATATCAATTAGACTATAATTATTCCTCACCTATCATGAGGTTAATAATCGCCAATCAATCATGAAACCTTGCCTACCATGAGGTTAAATATCATCTACTCTACTAAGATCATCAATCATATCAAACCAATGGCTGACATGATTGAAATTCAAAAAAATCAAGGACAAAATTGATAAAATACAACATTTTGACTTAGATGTGCCAAAATATTGTTTTGATGCGCTAGCACACTCAATGCGCCATTTTAGTAGGTCAATGCATAAAAAAAGGCGGTCAATGCACTAAATTAGTGGGTGCACCATTTCATTTGACCTACATGCTAAAATGGGTGTTCGATGTGCCACATCAACCTACGTGCTAATTTAGGGAGTCAATGCGCTACATTATCTAACCTATGCACTAAATCAGTGGACATTCTATTTCATCCTATGTATGTGCTAAAAAAATGATCCTATGCACTAAATTAGTGGATGCACTAAAATAGAAATCAAAAGTGCTACTTCGGTCTACTTATGCACTAAAAGAATTTGAAAATTTTAAAACCAATTTAAATACACAAAAATTTAAAAAACACGAAAAACAAGGAGGTTCACGGGTACGTATCGAAGGTTGTGAGGCAACTAGGTGGTGCTGTCGACGAACGTGCTCGAAATGGTGAGTATGGTAAGGAATTAGAATTTTGCTCCAATAGCTCAAAATCACTCTCTCAAATTTTCAAAACTCAATTGCACAAATGAATTCAAATTAAACCCTTTTTATCTTTTTAAAGAGTGATTGAAAGGGATTTTAATGGGATTTACTTATTTTCATTATTGGAGGATTAATTCATACTTCATCACAGGGGCATTTTCACTATTATTTGTTAGGAGATATATTATTTCATCATCAAATCTTTATCAAATCATTAGAAAATCATAAAAATTTGATTTTTTTTTGAAAAATTCCAAACAAATAAAAATAAAAATAATAATCAATTTATCTCCCGAGGGGGCATATATCCATCATCACAACAAAATCAGCATTTAGGGCATATCTAATTTTTTTTTATCAATACTAGCAGCAACAACAAAATTTTATTTGAAGCAATGCGTAAACACATCACTTCAAAGAGGAGAAAAATGTATATGTGAAGGGGAAAAAGTGTACTAATCTAAAGTGCAAAACAAACTAGAATGCAAAAAGAGCACAAAAACACCTAACACCTCAAACAATTAACCTAGTTGGAATCAAAACATAGCGAGATGAAGATAAACAAAATGATTATACCTTGTCTCAAATCGATCCTTTGGTTGGCCCTTGATGTCGCTTTGATGTGTGCTCCTTGGATTGATAACTTGCAATTATGGTGGTAGATGAATGATAAATGGAAGTGGATGAATGCAACAATGAATTCAAAGATGCAAAATTCAAGAGTTAAATGTTGCAATAAATGGCTAATATTACTTGAAGAGCATGAGAACATAAGTTGGCTAAGAATGCATATGGATCTTCTAACTCATAGGATGCAAGATCCTTTAATGAAGGAAGAGGGGAATATTTATAGATAAATTTGAATTCTCTAGAGAATTTGACGATCTAGATTGAGCCATCATGGCCAAGATGGAGGGATGTGGTGAGTTGAGGACTGACAAGCCCTCACATCTTGACATGTGGCAAGTGAGTTGTTCAAGGGACAAGCTGAGATGGACAAGGGTACAAATGACATGGAAGAGGCCATGTGGTCCCAAGTTACTTGCAAGTACCTTGGGATGGGAGAGGATCTCCACAAAAAGTAATCCCATGTCCCCAAGTGGGGCTAAAAGTGACAAGTGAGGACTTTTAGAAAGTCCACCCTTGTCAACATGGGGATTGGAGAGGGCCTTAGAGGAATAAAACTGAATTTTTAATTCACTTTTTGGAAGAGACCAAAGGGTAAAATAGGATTCCTCTAAAAGAGGTCTTTGTCCTTTGGGTACAATGTGACACATGAGATGTCATAGGGAGGAGAAATGAATGGGAGGAATAAATGTGAATTTTTAATTCACATGGGGAAGAGGTCAACCCAAAAAAGCTAAGTACCAAGAAGGTTGACTTAAGGACATGTCAAAAAGGGTAAGTGATTAGGATTAGGATTGTGCAAACAACTCATTAGGATAATTAATGATGATTAGAGGCAAGTAGCAAGTTATGGAGGATGTGACATTAATCCTAATTAAGGATATGCACACCTTAATGAAGGATTAATTAAATCAATCCAGTTTAGTGAAATGGTTATGGACGATGTGACAAGCAGAGAGAAAGAATGAATTAAAAAAATGAAAAGGATAATTTGACTAAATTAAATAAATTGATTGCATTTATTTAATTTAGAGATGAAGTGGACTTATGTATAAAGTATTTAATTGATGAAATTAAATACCTTAGGAAAGTTAGGGAAAAGGGAAAATATTAATTAAATGTCATTTAATTAATATAGATGGAATAAATGATGGGATTATGACCATATGAAAGTGGTCAAATTTAGTTGTCTACATTTTTCCCCTCTTTCAGATGGTGTTACGAAGTAGCATCATTTCAAAGAATATTAAAATATAGTACTTAGAAAAAAATGGTTAGATGCCCCAGTCATTCAAGGAGTGACTAGGAGGAAAGATGATGGGAGTGAAGATGATTAGGGATTGATGATTCCTCCTCGAGAGGACATGCAGGTTTAAGAGAACATGGATTTTCTATCAAAATGGATGAGATGATGTGAGGGTAGATGCAAAGTGATGGATGAGAGAGGATGATGATATGAAGAGATAAAGGCAAGCACAAATGGATTCTGGGATAAATATGATGTTGTCCTAGTCAAGCTACAAGAAAGGATGGATTGATGGTCGATGGACTGTTGTTGATAAGGGAACAAAACAAGGATAGGGAAGCATACATCCTGATGAGGATGAGGATGAGTGTTTTTGATGAGGGAAGGATACATCGCAAAACTACACCAAAGGATAGGGAAGGATACATCCCGATGAGAGTGTTGTTCATGAGGGAAGGATACATACCAAAACAACACAAGGATAGGGAAGGATACATCCCTCTGATGATGATGATTATGATGATTATTGGATCAAGGCTTGTAGCAAGGATGGGATCAAGACCAAGGGTTTGATTAGATGATTTGTGCTAGATCGAATGGATTAGGATTGGATGGGGATGGGAGAGGGTTAAAATGAATGAAGAGGATGGAGGTAAAGATGCAATGCAATGGAAGAGAAAGTTACCATTTTTGGAACACTAATTTTTGTTGTAGCATAAGACACCAGATACCATGGTATGCAGAACCAAGGCAGATTAGTGTCTAATGCATAAAAAATACAAAATACAAGAAGGCTATCCTAGTACCCAAAAGTTTTGATGATTTTGGTCAGGCTAGGTATTGGGATAACCACAAACACAAAAGGATGCCCCATCATAACACAAGACCTTAGGGGTCTTGTTGGGTACTATGTGGGTCAACCAAGAAGACAACAAACAAAATAAAAATCAAGATATGCCCCTATGCTAACTAGTAAAAACATACCATAATATGAGAGATCATGGTAGCCTTGACAAGTGATGATAGGGATCTCAAATGATAAACAAAATGTCAAAAAAATTAAAAGATCACAATCAAGTTTCAAACATCCTTTGCCATAGGATCAAAAGGATGGATGGGGTTGATATGGTATGTTAGGAAGGATACATCTTGTTGAGACCAAAGATGGAGGATAGATTGGTTGATCGACATGATGTAGGATATCTAGAACCAATTGAACCTCATGAGACTAATGACCTTTGTTTGTAAGCACCAGCTAGGAGAGGGACATACTTGATGACAAGACACAAGATAATAAAAACCCTAAAGACCTAGGGGCTCGAGGGTTGATCAAATATCAAATTTTCCTACGTGAAAGTGCAGAGCTGTCCTAGTTTAAGGAAAGACCATGATGAAAGTGGAAATAGGATGATGGAGACCATGATGGAGGGCATACACTAGATAAATGCCTTAGGGGTAGATCAAATGATTGACCTTGCCTACGTGAAAGCGTAGGGACCACGTTGGTTGACACAAGGCCAAAGAAAGATGATGGATAAGGGATGATGAGATGACTAGGATAAATTGATAAAAGGATGGAGAAGATATGATGAGTCAGGATAGGCCATGCATATGGGATGGTCAATATGTTGGATGTGCGTTATGTGAAGCTCAGGGATGGGATAGTGATCTAGATTATTAGAAGATGAATTGAGAGAATGAGAGGATGTATAGATGAATGATGAGGAGTAATAGGATAGGAGCAAGATGTAGGAAATAAATAGGAGTGATGATAGTGAAATAGGATGGCATTGGATTGCATGGAGGTAGCCTATATATAGATACCAATGCAAAGGGATTATGAGATGGAAGGAAAATGGATGGATTGATAAATATAGGGAGATAGAAAGATATAAGGATAGGTGGATAGAGGGAGAAAGATGTGGAAGGATGGATGGATAAATGGATGAGGAAATAGAAATATGTTAGGATGGGTGGATAGAGGGATAAGGATTTGGAAAGATGGATAGGAAGATAAGGATAGGGATATGGATTGGATGTTTAGATAGATGAATGGGGAGATAAGGATGAAAGGATGAAAAAGGACTAGTGGATGAGAGGATGGAAGAAGGATTTGTTAGATGGAAGGAATTATTGGATGAATGGATGGACGATATCTCCAAGGACTCTATTGCAAATAAGGAGATGCCCCCACTCTGGATGTGTCACACGTGATGGGGTAAGAGGGATAGCAGGATGGGTGGATAAAGGAGTGAGATGGACATGGATAGGAGATGTAGATAAGGAAGGGAGATGGATGGTAGTAGGATGGGATGGATGAGGACGTTATATAGATGTAGATAATATGCATGGATAAGAAAAGTAGATGGCGAGGATAAGGAAAATGATAGTGGATGAGGGGAAAATATTCCAAGAGATGTCCAAAGAATGTATATATATGTTCCCTTGTCTTTATCAACATCACAAGGAAGATGGAGGGACTGGGATATGAATGGGAGATTATGGGTAAGATGTGGAAGATAGGAAGATGTAGGAGATGGAGGAAAGGAATGAATAGGTGGAAGTTGCCCCCAATTGTGGAAGGAGATAGGATGGGGGATTTATGCATGATGAATGTTTTCCAATTTTTCTTCATGGTACTTATCCAAGGTGTTTGTTTTCCAAGTTTTCACCAATGGAAAAAATGATTTTCTCTTTACTATTTTCTTTTTTCTCTTTTTTGTTTTTTTTTTTTAATTTCTTTTTTCAATTTTTTTAACCTTTTGGACTAGGACATGGGTGAAGATGGATGAGGATATGGATGAGGAAGACATATGATAAATTGGATGGATGAAGGACTCAAGCATCAAGTTCAAGATGAGGTAAAGAAGAGCCCATGTGTAAAGAAACTATGCGGATGTTGGTACAACCTTATGAGAATGGATAGATTATGCAAGAGGATGGATTAAAGGGATTTGATGGGGGAGATATGGGGGATAGTGGATGGGATGTTGGAAAGTGTATGGATGGAATGATGGAGTGGATTTTTCATGGGGTAAGGTGATCAAGACCAATAGTCACACATGTGGTAGATGTGAAATGATAGGAGGGTTGATGGGTGGAGAATGTGTGCAGAAATGGAGATGTTGGGATAGTGAATTTTGGGACATAAGGACCCAAAACAGATTTAGAAGATGGAGGATGTGAATTATTATCTTTGGTCATAGAAAATTTGGATGTTGTCATGGATTTTTCATGTGAAGGTAATGCCTCTTTTTTCTTTGGGATCCACATGGTTTTGATTTTTGCATTGGCGGGCCTTTGTGGCCTATGTGTTTGATTTGGCTTTTGGATTTGATTTTTCTTTTCTGCAACATGTCTTTTGAAGAGGACATGAGGAGCTTTAGATTCATGTGGATGTTTGGATTTATCCATTGTTTCTTTGGAATCCAAATTTCTTTTCGTAGCAATGGGATAGGTAGGAGGAGATGGATGATATGGAGAAGACGTGGATGGAGTGATATAGGTAGGCTTTTGATGATGGTGTGTGAATGGAGGATGCAAGATAGCATGCATGGAAAGGTGCCTTTGTTAATCCTGATTAGGGTTTATTATTTTAGGAGTTATTATGGTGGATGGAGGTACATAAGGGCCCAAAATAGATGCAATAGATGGAGGATGAGCGATGGTGGATGGAGGCACATAAGGACCCAAAATGGACTTAGAGGATGAAGGAGGAAGATGGACGGTTGTATTGTGGTAATACAATGGAGGAGGAGGGATGCCAGCAAAGGATTTGGTAGAGCGATGGGAAGTTCCTCTCATTCTTTTGGAAGAGGCTCACTTAGGATGTATGGAGGTTGTATAAAAAAAATTGGATTGTGAGTCTTGGGAGATATATCCAAGACTGTGCATAGCAAGATGTTCTTTAACCTGAATGGGCTCTAACATTCCTTGCTCATGAAGGCCTTAACCTTTTCCTCGATAGTTCATGTTCTCGAGCATGTGATCTATGGTAGGATGCTTATTATTTGGAAGCATGATGTGATTGCGTTAGCAGGTGGAGTGGGAAAGGTGGTGGGTAGACTATTTTTTTCTCTTGCATGAAGACCACCATGGAAGAGCATAATGGTACCAAGGTGATAGAATAGTGGCATTGGGATGGTAGAGCTAAGCAGTGATGGAGGATTGTGCAATGGAGATGAGGGGATAGCTGTATCTTGATTTGGAGGAGGAAGTGATAAGGGATCCGAATTTTTGGCAGTGGGTGATAAGGGTTCATGAGATGCAGTGATTGGATTTTGAGTGCAAAGGGGATCATGGGATAGAGAAGATGAGCTAGGGTGATCTTGAGATGGGGTGGATGGGATGATAGGATCAGGATTCAGTTGAGCAAATAAATCCTAAGATGGGATGGATGGAGGGCTACAATTTTGAAATAGAGTAGACAGGATGATAGGATCTTGACCTGGGGGAGGGGATACGTTTGCAGGCTTTGGATAGAGCTCTTGGCATAGCTCATCTTGTGTAGGAGGCATGACGAGGGAGGAGTGTTGGAGGGACTCCTCAAGTGTTGGAGATGGAAGGATGGAGGATTCATGAAGGTCATGGGAGTGAAGTCCAGTAATATGAGGACTAGGAGGAGTTGATTGGATGTCTCCAAGGGATTGAGTGGATCTAGCAGTAGAAGATCGAGATTTAATGGGTTCAATGGGTTTGACAGGTTCAACCATTTGGATGGTGTTAGGAATGGTAAGGGGAGTGATAGGTGTTGGATGGAGGAGGGCCTCATTAGTGGATATTGTACATGATAGAGTGGGAGGGAATTGTGCCACAACATCAAGATGTGGATTCGTGGATTTATTTTTGGTCATGAGTCCTTCGACGACATCTGGAAGGGATGTAGGATTAGGTGGGGTGATGGAAATGGATGGAGGATTAGGGATGGTTGGAGGACTAGGATTAGGGTTGGTGGATTAGGGTTAGATGAGGGAATGGGAATGGATGGAGTATTAGGGATTGGTGGATTAGGGTTGGATGAGTAGATGGGAATGGATGGAGGATTAGGGATTGGTGGATTAGGGTTGGATGAGTGGATGGGAATGGATGGAGGATTAGGTATTGGTGGATTAGGATTAGATGTAGAAGTAGGAGGATATGGAGGATTATGATTAGATGAGTGGATGTAATTGGATGGAGGACTATGAGGGGATGGAGGATTAGGTTTAGGGATTGGAGGATTAGATGAGTGGATGGGTGGATTAGGATTAGGGATTGGAGGATTAGATGGGTTATGATTAGATGGACGATTAAGATATAATCTGTGAAAGGGGGAGTGATGTAAGAGGATACAAATGATGAATTAAGATAGGAGGATACAGATGCTGGATTAGGTTGGGGATATTGGTATGGTGGGTAATAGTAGGAAGATGTAGGTGGCATATTCTCGTAGGAAGACATGGATGGAGGATTAGGATAGCAATATGTGGAGGCTGAATTAAGGTAGGGATATCAGGATGATGGATCATGATAGGAAGGTGTGGATGTTGGATTAGAATGGGAAGTTTGAGGTGGGGAAGTACCATAGGAGGAAATGGATGGTGGATTGGCATAGGAGGATATGGGTAATGGATTAGGATAATAATATTGAGATGGAGGATTGAGATAAGAAGAATGTTGGGATGGTGGATAGGAATGGGTGAGTGTTGGATTAGGATGAGAAGATTGGGATGTGGGATTAAGGTAGAGGTGATGATAAGGATAGGAGTATGGGGATGATGCATTACTATAGGAGGATGTGGATGTTTGATAGGATAGAGGTCGAGAGGGAGGACATGATGAATATGTTGATGGTGAGGATATTGGATATCCCTTGTTAAGGGTAGCATAGGGATTGTGATTATATGTAGATGGTAGCATGGGGGGATAGTTTGGAGGAATAGTTGGATTTTGGGAGGCTAGTAGAGAAAGCTTGCTAGTAATGATTGCATCAAGGGATCTATATAACACTCTTCGTGATGAACCAGACATTCATATCATTGTCAACATAGTTAGGATTCCCCTTGACTACTATTATTGGTTGTGTGAGAGGGGGATAAGGATTCATGATGGCTATAAAATGGATACAAATTGAGAAGATGGAGGAAATGATAAATAGGATGGATTGGAAGAAGGTGTAGGTGAACTAAAGCTCAAGTTGGGATATTGGATTAAAGCTTAGATTCAAATGATGGGATACAACAGGATTGGATGATTGACCAGATAAGAGGATGAAACAGATAACCAGAATGCGAGAGAAGATGTTTAGAATGGGGAAACAGATACTTAGAACGAATGAATGGATGGTCAAAATGAAGGAATGACACTTGAAATGGGTAGATAGATACTCAGAATGGGTGAACAGATCCCCAAAGTAGGAGAATGACACTTGGAATGGGAAAATAGGTTGCCGAAATGGGTGAACAGCTTCTTGGAACAAGCCAACAAATGGTCAGAAAGAGGGAACGATTACTTGGAACGAGCAAATGGATACTCAAAATAGATGGAAGGATGGTTGGATTGGGAAAATAGGTACTCCAAACAAGGGAACAACACTCAGAATGGGGAAATAGGTTGTCAAAACGGGCGAATGGCTTCCCAGAATGGGTGGACAGTTGGTCGAAAAGAGGGAACGATTGCTCAAAACGAGGAAAATGGATACTCAAAATGGATGGATGCATGGTCGAGTTGGGTAAATGGATATTTCGCACAAGGGATCAACACTCGGAACCGGAAAATAGACTCTTGAAATAGGGTAACGGCTAATGAACGAAAGCCGAAAAAGGTTGTTTCAGATGGCAAGCCCATCCCTTCAGGTCAAGGCCACACAAACTTAGGTTAGGATTGACCCTTTGGAGGAAAAGACTGCCCCTTTGGAGGGAAATTCCACCCAAATTAATAATGATGAGGAATAGATCCAAAAACGATTGAACAGGGTCTCAAAAAAGGCTATTTCATAGGGAGGGCCACCTCTTTAGGTCAAGGCCACCCCTTTTGTGGGAAAGGCCATCCCTTTGAAGGTAAATACCATAATTTTAGAAGGAAAGGCCCCCCAAACCAAGAATGATGAGGAACAGGTCAAAAAATGATTGAATGCAATCCCAAAAAAGGTTGTTTCAAAGGGCAGGGCCGCCCCTTTAGGTAAATTCCACCCATTTTGATGGAAAGGCTTTCCATTTGAAGGGAAACTCCACACTTTTAGAGGCAAAGGCCACCCAAACCAAGAATGATGAGGAAAAGGTCAAAAAATGACCGAACGGGGTCCCGAAAAAGGTTGTTTTGGAGGGTAGGGTCACCCCTTTAGGTCAAGGTCACCCCTTTTGAGAGAAATGATGCCCCTTTGAATGGAAGGGCCTCCCTTTTAGAGGGAAAGACTACCTAAATCAAGAATGATGAGGAACAACTCCAAAAATGGTTGAACGGGGTCCTAAAAAAGGTTGTTTCGTAGGGTAGGGTCACCCCTTGAGGTCAAGGCCACCCCTTTGGATGGAACGACTGCCCCTTTGGAGTGAAAGGTAACCCAAATCAATAATTATGAGGAACGGGTCCGAAAAATGGCTGAACGGGTTCTTGAAAAAGGTTGTTTTACCTCTATTTAAGGGTAGGGCTGCCCCTTTGGAGGGTAATTCCACCCAAGACAATGGAAAGGCCACCCAAGATAAGGGGGATGAGAAACGGGTCCAAAAAATGGTCGAGTGGACACCAAAATGGAGCTAAACGGGGTCCTAAATAAAGTAGGCTTCTAGAATGGGTAGTTGGATTCGCAAAACAGGAAAAAGACCACATAAAATGAGTGAATGAATGTATGAGGCTATGGAACAGTTCTCAAAATGGGAGAAAGAGTTCCTGGAATAGGTGAACAACTTCTCGAAGTAGAATCATGTTAAAGCTTAGATTTGGGTTGGATGAAAGCTCATTTTAGGATTAGATTAAAGCTCAGATTAGGATGATGAAATTAAGGCTTAGATTAGGATTGGATTGGAGGATATTATGGGATTGATTCTAAACCAATTTCATGGGTTTCAACTAGAGGACGCAAGGTGTTGACAATGAGATTTTTGCGAGATTTGGCAGTTTTCAAAAATTGTCAAATTTTGCCATTTTAGGAAATTTCATAGGCATACCTTTGCGAGTTCAAATTTTTCCCAAAAAATACCCGAAACTCAGATAGGATGAATTCCAAACTAACATCCCAAATTTGAGACATTCATTTCGAGTTATTAACGAAAATGATTATTCAAAAATTGGAGAAAAAACACTAAATTGTGATTTTGAGGGTCAAGATGAAAGTTTGAGGCCCCAAAAATGTGTTGAAATGGGGTCCAACTAGCTCACAATCAATTGTGAATCCACATGCCACCTCATAATGCAACCACCCATAAAATTTCAGCCAAAAACCATATTCGAGTCAAAAGTTATGGCCTCTGAAAGTTTCGGCATAAAAATCAAAACCCTCAAAACGAAGTCTAGATGATTGGGATGGATGATTTGATGATAGACATGGACTTTGATGATGTTCTAAGAAGCACCTATGTGGTTTGGTTGATGAAACAATGAATTTTAGACAATGTTGATAGATGCTCGGAATGGGGAAACGACCACTCAGAATAGGGAAACATCTTCCCAGAACGGGTGAACTGTTGGTCGAAAAATAATGGTTTGAACCTAACTTAGTCAAAAATAGTGACGAAAAAGGATGAAAAACAAGTAAAAGGCCAAAATTGATTGACAAGTATTGGTTTCTCACAAGAAGACACTTCAAGCAACACAAGCCTAATTTTAGTGTTAAGGTATGGCCAACACAGTCCTCTATCTAGGCTTAACAAGTTCGCAAGTGGCATCCCAATATACGCACGGTATGTGGGGCACAACCGTGAATACCTGTTCGTCTACAAGTGTGAGTCAGGAGAAGCCAGCGAGAGATTGGGAGTTCATACCAACCCTTCACATCTATTTGGGTATCATGCTAGCTTCAACGCTCTGCCAGACATGACGTGACTGGATTAAGGTACAAATTTCACCTCCCCTCTCTACATAGCTCATTGGTAACACATGGTTGGAATCATCCCTTGGGGTGATGAAATCCCCAAACAAGTCCCGCTAATGAAATGAAAAAGGTGGGTAAAAAGAACTAAGTGGACTATGATTTTTCTTCACCCAGGATCGCCAAATGGTGCAAGGGGATTGGATACATCAATAGTCCACTCCAAACACAAGTAGATTCATTGACCCTTTAATTAGTCATATGTTTTTATTTTAAGAAAAATGAAAAGATAAGACTAATTGAACACGATTTTTTTGCCTACAAAAAACTTGTCAGTAGTTTCATTTTCTATCTTCGACAAGTGGACTTTGTGAGCCTACAAGAAATAGTCATCAAAAAATGATGAAAAACATCAGCATAAAAGTCTGTTGCTAGATCAAGGCCACCCCTCTAGTTGAGGGCCACCCAAATAGTGATCCTTCCAAAAAAAAGTCAAAAAATGATGAAAAACAACAACAAAAATGTCTATTGCTAGGGTAGGGCTGCTCCTCTAGGTCAGGGTCACCCAAACACTGATCCTGCCAGAAAAAATAGTCAAAAAATAATGAAAAACAACAACAAAAAAGTTTTCTCCTAGAGCAAGGCTGCCCCTCCAAGTCAGGGCCACCCAAACAGTGATCTTGCAGGAAAAATAGCTAAAAAATGATGAAAAACAACAACAGAAAAATTAGCTGCTAGCGTAGGACAACCCCTCCAGGTCAGGGCCACCCAAACATGAAATCTGCAAGGAAAACAGTTAGAACAATGATGAAAACAACAATAGAAAAATCTATTGCTAGGTCAGGGCCACCCCTCTAGGTCAGGGCTGCCCAAACATGAAATCTCCAAGGAAAACGGTTAGGAAATGATGAAAACAACAACAAAAAATATGTTGCTAGGTCAGGGCCACCCCTCTAGGTCAAGGCCACCCAAACAGAGAACCTACAAGAAAAACAGTCAGGAAATAGATAAAAACAACAAAAAAGTTTGCTACTAGGTTAGGGCCGCCCCTCTCGGTCAAGGCCACCCAAACATGAAACTTGCACCAAAAACAATCATAAAATATATAAAATGAGCAACAAAAAAGTCTACTGCCAAGTGAGGGCCGCCCAAATAGTGCTCAAGGCCACCCCTCTATGTCAAAATCTGCAAAAACCTTAAAAACAATTGTTAGTACAAAAAGACCTATGAGGTGGGTCCCATCGAGCGTGCCAGAAATGTGAAGGAGAAAAAGTGTGCTAATCTAAAGTGCAAAACAAACTAGAATGCAAAAAGAGCACAAAAACACCTAACACTTCAAATTATTAGCCTAGTTGGATTCAAAACAAAACAAGATGAAGATAAACAAAATGATTATACCTTCTCTCAAATCGATCCTTTGGTTGGCCCTTGATGTTGCTTTGATGTGTGCTCTTTGGATTGATAACTTGAAATGATGGTGGTAGATTAATGATAAATGGAAGTGCATGAATGCAACAATGAATTCAAAGATGCAAAACGCAAGAGTTAAATGCTGCAATAAATGGCTAATATTGCTTGAAGAGCATGAGAATATAAGTTGGCTAAGAATGCATACGGATCTTCTAACTCATAAGATGCAAGATCCTTTAATGAAGGAAGACGGGAGTATTTATAGATAAATTTGAATTCTCTAGAGAATTCGATGGTCTGGATTGAGCCACCATGGCCAAAATGGAGGGTTGTTGTGAGTTAAGGACTCACAAGCCCTCACATCTTAACATGTGGCGGGTGAGTTGTCTAAGGGACAAGGTGAGATGGACAAGGGTACAAATGACATGGAAGAGGCCGTGTGGTCCCAAGGTACTTGCAAGTACCTTAGGATGAGAGAGGATCTCCACAAAAATTAATCCCTTATCCCCAAGTGGGGTTGAAAATGACAAGTGATGACTTTTAGAAATTCATCCCTTATCAACATGGGGGATGGTGAAGGCCTTGGAGGAATAAAAATGTACTTTTAATTCACTTTTTGGAAGAATCCAAAGGTTAAAATAAAATTCCCTTAAAAGGGGGTCTTTGTCCTTTGGGTACAATGTGACACATGAAATGTCATAGGGAAGAGAAATGCATAGGGGGAATAAGTGTGAATTTTTAATTCACATGGGGAAGAGGTCAACCCAAAAAAGGTAGGTACCAAGAAGGTTAATTTAAGGACATGTCAAATGGGGTAAGTGATTAGGATTAGGATTGTGCAAACAAATGATTAGATTAATTAATGATGATTAGAGGCAAGTGGCAAGTTATGAAGGATGTGACATTAATCCTAATTAAGGATATGTACACCTTAATGAATGATTAATTAAATTAATCCAGTTTAGTGAAAGGGTTATGGAGGATGTGACAAAGAGAGAGAAAGAATGAATTAAAAAAATGAAAAGGATAATTGATGAAATTAAAATAATTGATTGCATTTATTTAATTTATAGATGAAGTGGGTTTATCCATAAAGTATTTAATTGATTAAATTAAATACCTTAGGAATGTTAGGGAGAAGGGAACATTAATTAAATAAATAATTTAATTAATTTTGATGAAGGGGATGAAGGAAAAGGATAAATTTGACCTTATGTAAAGGGGTCAAATTTAGGTGTGTATAGTATACACTTAAAAATTGTTTGAATAATCTATTTAATTAAATATGATTTATTTGATTAATTAACCTTTCATTCTTCTATTATTAAATAAATAGAAATATTTATTTATATAGTTCAATTTTAATTCTTCCATCTTTATCATACCATTCCTTCTTAATTAAATAAACAAATTTAATACTTTGTTTCTATTTAATTATCATTATTATTTTCTTCTATTAACTACCACACTTGTTCCATATTTATTTAATAAACATAGACTTCTAAAGTTTATTTTATTAAATTAAATATCTTCTTTTTTCTTAAATTGAATAAATCCAAATATTCAATTCTGCAGCTAATCATATCCACCTACCAAATTAGATATGATGTGTCTAATTTAATGCATCTAAACCTTCACGAGAAAATTTGGTGACAAATTTGGAGACAAATTTGCAGGAAACTCCTTCATCTTCTTCCATTAATTCTTCCTATCATTTGCCTGAATGTTTTTATGGGGAGGAACAATCTCCATGATCTTCTCAGGATCCTTCATCCTTCACCATTGAATCCTCAAGATTGAATCCAAACCTTTGTCTTGCTTCCCATTCACAAATATGTTGTCAGGAATCTATAAATACAACCCTTATCTACAGGAAAAATATGCCCAAATTTGTGCAATCTTACTCTCTCGAAATAGAATTAAAGCAATCAAGTATTTGAGCAATATCAATAGCGCGCAAATCATTTTAGAGTAGCAATCATCATCATGGCTTTTCATTTAGTTGCATCTTAGTTTACAATAGCATCAATATCATTTAGCAATCATCATATAGGATTAGATTACTACATTTAGCATCATCTCATTCTCTAGATTGGCATTTTAATAGTCAAAATTCTTACCAAATCTGGGAGCCCTATGATTTAATAAATCTTTGGAGATAGAGAGCAATATGATGCTTTCAAGAGTTTTATCATTTTAATTAGATTAATTCTTGCTAATTCTCTTGATATAATGTCTTATTAAGAAGTGTTTAGTTATTTTACTTATTCCACACTTATAGTTATCACTTACCAAGCCTTATTTCAAAGTTTTGTAAGGATTTGTAACAAACTCTCACACTTTTCTAGGATTTTCATCAATAATTACACCCTTCTTATGCTTTAATTGGCCCCATTTTAAATTTACAAGCCTTATTTAAGTGTCATTTCAAGAATAAACCCGATAAACATCATTTAATATATTTTAAATCCCGACACCCACTTGAAATCCCTAAGTGGGACCAAGTCACCATTCAGGGCGACTTAGTCCCTTTTGGCTCAAAAATTAAAACAAGTTCAAAATTGTGGCAAGTTTTTATTCTCTAAGACCTAAGGTCAGCCTATGATGTGACACTTTCAAGAATTAGGGCATAATTGTGTATAAATATGAGGTTTTCCACTCATTCTAGATACCTTCACCTTCTACCTTCTTCTCTTCTATCTTGATTCACTCATCACTCATTCATCATTCTTCTCAAGCAAGCTAGGGTTTTGGCATTCAAAGTCATCAAGAAGAATTCAAGGGCATATTCTTCATTCATTGCTATAGAAATTAAAGATATATCATCATGGTAAGTTTCTAATCCCATTAATTCATTTTCATAATTGATTATCTTATTTCATCATTTTGGTTTAATTAACTAAAAGGGGTTTGACCAAGGCAAATCCCCATGCCCTAACATGCAACATTTACCTTTTCTTTCCTTGTGTGTTTATAGATTTAGGTAACTTGAAGGCTTGGAAATCATTGAAGAATAGGTTACAAACTTGTTGAAGTCATATCCTTATTGGAAAGATCAAAATATCCATAAAAAGTCACATATAGTGCCGAAGATCAAGGTTTTGGATCCAAATACTTAGGGGAACAAAAAGTGCAAACTGAGAGCTTCATATCCACTTTTGGATTTTCAGAAAAGTCAAAGTGGACTAAGTCACCATTAGTTGTGAATTAGTCCCACTACACACGTTTTTCAGAGTTTTTTGTAGATTTGGATACCCATTTGCCTGAAATGAGCTTTAGAATAGTTTTCCAAATCTGGGACTAAGTCGCCTAGAATGGTGTAAGTGTCCTAGTAGGCCAAAATTCTAGAATCAACAACATTTCTAGTCTTCATTATAGTCTGCATCACATTTCCACGTGCACCTCTTTAGTTCTACAATTTTTTGTTTTGTTTCATAGTCATTTCCAAGTCATTTAGTACATGTTTGCATATCGAATTATGTTTTCAAATATTCTATGTTTTCCAAGGTTACACTTAGTGAAAAACCCCTCCCATCTATTTTCATCCACAATAACTCTCTCTTTGATATATTTCAATCTCCTTTGCATTGAAATCTCTAGGGTTTGTTCTTGAATGAAGTGTAAATCTTTGTCCCTCTCCTTTTAGGTGCAAAATCCAAGAGGTGCAAGAGGTGACAAAAATATATGATTCATTTTGGTGAACCTAAATTTTGAATACCTTCTTTTCTGATTTGGAGTCCATTATCACCCTAGATTTAGTTGACATAGCATTTTCCATTAGTTAATTTGAATTCTAGGGTTTCAAATTTTTGCATTAATGAAAGTGCATCTAATTTTCTTTTTTTTTTGCATCTCAAATCATTTAAAATCATATAAAATATACATTTACATTTTATCTTCTAGTGATACAACATCAAAAGCGTCAAAACTAGTTGAAAATTTTGGGAAATTTTGAAAAAAACCCCTTACTGGGACTCATTCGCCATTCTAGGCGACTTAGTCCTAGTCCAAATTTTTAACTCTTTGTTATAGTGTCATAAACCTCATTTATGTGCTTCCTAAGCCTCCTAGTACCATATACTATAAGTCTAGAAAGTTTTGAGAATATTTCTTTTATGCATCTAGCTCAAAAACATCAATTTAGGGTAGTCATTTTTCTAAAGAATCATTACATCTGAAAATGCTCACATTTCTAAATTTTTGCATAACATGGATAAAATTACTTTTCACTTTTTCATAATTTTGATAATCATTATTTTCATTCTTGCATATACATTGTTCACATTCTTAAATCTTTGCATATACTGGATAAAAAGGTTTTGTATCTTTGGATGTACATTGTTCATATTGTTGAAACATTGCATGAAATGGTTACAAGTTATTTTCATTTTTGCTCAAACAATGTTAGTATCTTACATATCTAGACATGCTAAGAAAAATTTCCTATAATCTTTGTATGAGAGTGTTTTAGTGAAAGAGGATACAACTGTGGACATTCCTAACAATCATTTTGTTCTTCTCCTAATATCTCTCCCCTTGGTGATGAAGATATTTTGGTGTTAGAAGAATCAATCAATGAGAGTTTTGAGAATCCTAGTTTTTAATGTCTTCTCACATCTCTTAATGGACAAGACACCACAAACATAGATAATCATGACAATAAGATTTGTTCTTCTCCTAGTCTCTCTCATAGTTGTGAAGAAGGGTATGTGCAGGATCATGATGGGCCAAAAAGTGGTGATATGTAAGTGATATGGTGGTCTATGTGGCTGACGACTTTTTTTTACCCAAAATTGATGAAATGAAAAGGTTTTTTAAAAGAGATTCTCATTTTTCCACCAATATAAATTATTGTTTACTTTGAATTTAATAAATAATTATTATTCATTTTCTATTTGAATTACGAGTAAAGTCCTAATTGATAGGCTGATTGAAAAATACTATAGCTTTCAAATAGTATCAATTTTTTTGAATCTGAAACATGTGTCACATTCTATGCTTTGCATACTACATGATTAAAAAAAATGAATTTCATGAAGTTTTGACCAATTTAAGGTGGTCAAACATATGAGTTTTTATATTTTTTTAAATTTGTAATAAATAAATCATAACTCATTATTTACTTGGAAACAAATTAGAAAAAAATATGCATCACATTGGGACATGAGTCCTCTACTTATATCTAAAATCTTATAAAAAATATTATCATTTTATTGTGGTTAGGG
Organism: Sequoiadendron giganteum; assembly: GCA_007115665.2. Classification (NCBI taxonomy): domain Eukaryota; kingdom Viridiplantae; phylum Streptophyta; class Pinopsida; order Cupressales; family Cupressaceae; genus Sequoiadendron; species Sequoiadendron giganteum. Next base: position 747,999,245 of record CM021102.1, on the reverse strand, counting down.
TGGTCAGACAGACACCTACTTTTTATTTTTTCCCTGAAATTTAAGTACTACTACATTGAAATTTCAAATTTTCACCAAATAGATTTTTCTTTTTTTTTTAAAATAAACCTAGTATTTTAGAAACTACATTCAATTTTATATAAATTCTATTCTTACAAATTTTTTAAATAATATAGATAACTTATTCATATTTTTACGTCAAGTTTCCTAACTCTAATTTTCTAAATTTTCATTGCCACTTAAGGGCCTATTTTTTCCATGATGATCCTGCACATACCCAAAAGCTACTTTGCTGTTAGAAAACACAATTAATAAAGGCAATGAGAATATTAGTTGTCCCCCTTCACCTAGATAAACCCTTATTAAGAAAGAAAATTGAACCATTGATCATTCCCCAACTTGTGATGAAGTCATTTTAGAAGAACCAACCTTTGATTGTCAAGAATAGTTGGATTGTAGTTCTCCTAAATCCCTTCCTCCTAGGGAGGATATAATGATACACGATAAGGATAAAATTGGCAATAATAATATTTTATCCTTATAAGAAGATGAAAAGACAACATTAGCCTCTCACTTGGTTAAGGATGTTAATATTATTCAGCCTCAACTTATCCTTTAACTACCATCACACAAATCTGACACTCAAATCAAAACTAAATTCATCCTCTACCTACGTAGGAATAATATGTCACAACAACTAAGTTACAATATAATTTCTCATACATATCACACTAGGAACAATCTTCAACCACAAAAATCAACCTCAACACCTTTACCTTTGTCAAATCCCATCTTGCCTAGTGCTCCTCGATTATCTCCTAAGGCATATGATCTTGTATAACAACTAAAGAATACTCTTGCTAAGATATCATTGTAAAACCTTATTCAAACCTCCCCTCACTACCATAACATGATTTAAAATTCCTTACAACAAGTTCCTATTCCTTCTAATGTGCAACCAAATGACATAGCAGCTATAATTCAAGGAATCAATGCTGATATTGTTTTTCACCAAAGTTAGCTCCCTCCTTTGGAATTGCAAAAAAAAAATGAAGCTTTCATAATAATATCTCAATACAAATTAATAGGGATTAAGATAACTCTTGTAGATACCGTCTCTACCCTTAATGTGTGGAGTGTGAGCCTTTTGGATAGGCTTTGCATTGATAGATCAAATATTCAACCTAATTATTTATCTATTAAGGGATTTGACAACGTCGAAAAGAAATAGATAGGTATGATTACTTTACCTCTTACAATTGGGAAGGCCACATTGGAAACACAAATCCATGTTATGCCTCATGAACTCTCATGTAATCTTCTCTTAGGCAAACCATGGATTCGTGCAATGGATTGGATGCCTTCCACACTTCATTGTAAAATGAAGTATATCTAGGTATATGCAAGATCATCATGGAAAAAATAGGCCCTTAAGTTGCAATGAAAATTCAAAAAATCAGAGTTAGGCAACTTGACATAAAAATTTGAATAAGTTATCTATATTATTTGAAATATATGTAAGAATAAAATCTATAGAAAATTGAATGTAGTTTCTAAACTACTAGGTTCTTTTATTTTTTTAAATATCTAGTTGGTGAAAATTTTACATTTAAATGTAGTAGTACTTAAATGTTAGGGAAAAAATTAGAAGTAGGTGTCTATTTGACCACCCTAACCACAATAAAATGATAATATTTTTTCATAAGTTTTTAGATATAAGTAGATGAATCATGTCCTGATGTTATGCATATTTTTTGGTAATTTTTTTCCAAGTAAATAATTAATTATGAATCTTTTATTACAACTTTTACAAAATATGAAAACTTGTATGTCTGACCACCATAACTTTGTCAAAACTTCATGAAATTCAATTTTTATTTTTTTAATCCTATAGTATGTTAAGCATAGAATATGATGCATGTTTTGAATTCAAAAAAATGTGATACTGCTTGAAATCTATAGATTTTTTTCAATCAACCTATCAATCAGGACTTTAGTCATAATTCAAATAGAAAATGAATAATAATAATTTATTAAATTCAAAGTAAAACATAATTTATATTGGTGGAAAGCTGAGAATCTCCTTTAAAAACCCTTTTCATTTCATCAATTTTGGGTAAAAAAAAAGTCGTCAGCCACATGGGCCATCATATCACTTACATCTCACCACTTTTTGGACCATCATGATCCTACACATACCCATCTACAACAACCAAGTATACACACTTGACTCTGATCTTGAGCCTTATAGTGTCTTACAACTCAAGAAAACAAAAGTGAATCCCTTGAACACATTAACACCAACCACACAAGTAGAACCAATGTAAGAAAAACAAAAATCTGCATGTCCTAAACCCTTCACAGCAATATCAATCGATGATTTGGGATCATTAAATTTTTAACCAACATTTGTGGGAAAGTACAATATCATCAACAAATATTCAAATAAGAGAGATGAAAAATCATTCATGTCAACAAAAAATTTGGATGATCCTTCAAAAACATCCACCTCAACCACTTTATAACAAAAGATAGCAGATTACACAAAAAAAATTGATGAACTTAAATAATCGCCAGATCAAAAATAAATGAAAAATCATTATGCAAAAGGTTATGAGATTATGAAACAACTTGAATATATTGGATCAAGATTTGGTGCTAATGAACAAGGTATTTGTGTCCCCATCGAGCCTAACACGCAAGAAATGACTCATGGTCTTGGTTATTATCCTTTGATAGAAATAAAAAAAACTTAACAAAATATCAACATCATCACAAACCATCCTTCTAACACGACTCTAATAGTAGTACATCTTGAAGTGATCAAAACTACTAGTCTTGTGTGATATCCTTTACTTGAAATTAAATAAACAAAGAAATATTTGCTTAACATCAACGTCATCTCACAAAACACTAATGATTTGAATTGTACACACTCCTCTAAAGAAGCATTCAAAATCTCACAATTTATAGTCTTGTGTAGATACAACATCTTACAGTACTAAGAAAGACATATCTTTGCCACCAGATAAAAGAAACTTTTCTACCTTTGATCAAGAGGGTATCTTGTCGAGCCTCCTCCATGAACTCGAAAGAAATTCTACTACAAACATTCATTTTGTGCATATCATAGAGTTCATGGCCATTCCACTAGTGAATCTAAGGGTTTGAGTAGTAAAATCCAACACTTTAAGGAATCTAGAGCTCTCACATATGTGGGGGCACCTAATTCCTCTAATCGATACTAATTTTCACTCTACCACGCATCTCATAAATCCTTTCGACTCACTCTTGTCCTACACTAAGTGGGGGCAAGGGGTTAGGTAGCCTTTTCCTCATATGTCACTTGTCATTGCCTCTTTTATCTAGTCGTTAACCTTTTGTGAATATATAAGAGCATGCTTGAGATGTGGATGACACTCCTTCAAGTTGTCTCGCATGTGACATACTCCATTTTCATGATGTAGCTTATAGGAAACATATGACTTGGCATAGGGATTTCCGAATAATCTCTTGTGCCTCCTACTTTAAAGAAATTTCTCATAGTAGTTGTGTTAGCAACCACTTTAATGTGGGGGCATACATTGACACTCATATTTCATTGTGCAATTTTCTTTTTCTTGTGATTCCCTCTCTTGGAAACTTTAGGTACAATGTTGTTCAGGATGTGTGAACCCCTAAACCTGCAAATGCACAAGAACAACAAACATGGTTAGATGTTAGCTCAAAATGCATACAAGCATTAGAGATTCCCCATGAAATCCATCTATTTAAACTAAAATTAGGAAATGAAGAACAAACAAAACTTAAATGAAAGAGTATTAATCCTAATTAAGCCAATAACATAGTGATCCCATGGGGAATTGGTGTCAATTGAATGTTGAAATTGGCCCTTTCCCAACTCCTAAGTTGCAATGTTGAGTGATTGAAAAATGGTCAAATCTCCAAAGATATTTGAGCATAACCTTGTTACAAATCTTGAAAATGGTGGTGATTGAGTGGAAATGGGAAAAATTAGCTCTCAATGTGAAGAGAGTAACTTCGCATATGATTGTGGATGAGGATGAAGTTGAGTATAGTAAGTTTACTCAAATTGTGGATGATTGAATGAGAGGAACAGTCTCTCATTTATAGATTTCTAAAATGGAAGAGAGAGTGAAAATAAGAAATGTGGGATCATTCAACATCCAATGGCCAAGTGCCACTTGTCAAGATGTGAATGGTTGAAGGTTGAGCACATTTTGATCAATGTGCAAGTTTGAATTTTGAATTTGATGAAGTGACATGTTTAGGGGGGATGAAAGAAGTGGATTTAATTTCACTTGGATCAATGCAAAGGACATGTAAGAGGTCTTAAATTCCTTGTTGGAATGACCAATTCCACTTGGACTTTTTGAATTCAAATTGAGAGAATATTCCCTTTTGATGCCATGTGAGGGAAAATAGATGAATTAAATAAATCAAAGTAATTGATTTACTACGCAAGTTGCATTATCTAGAGGGTTTTAGTGATTGAGATTAACTTAATCAAGATTTTGATTAATTTAATGAGGAACTTAGGAGATGTGACAATTTAGACTTAAATTGATGAATTGATTTAAATCAGGATTGAGAGGAAATGATTTAAATAAATGATTTGATTTATTTAATCAAAGAGGAAAATATTATATTAAATCAAATAAGGTTTAATTTATTTAATTTAATAAGAGGACTTTAGGGGTTAATTAAATAAAATATATTATTTAACTAAAAAAATATATAAGGTTGATTAAATGAAATTGATTAATTTAATCACTGGAGGAGAAAGACTTAATCAGATAAACACAGATTTAGTAAATTAAGAGATAAAATATGATGAAATGTTGAGAGTATGATTTAGGAGGAAATGTTGTTAATAATCAGGATCAAGTGTGTTAGATCGAATTGTATATTTTCCTTGTCTACAAAGATACATATAAATATGAGGTTATTTCACTAAGTTTCATCTAATATTTTCAAGCTAGATTTTCAAGTGTTCAATTCCTAATGAATATTTCATGAACAAGATTATTGTCAATCACATTCAAGGGAAGATTTCTTCATAATTTGTTGTAGCAATCAATATTCAAGCATTATGTCAAAGTTATGTGGAGTCATGAATTTTTATGGAGATAATATGTTGATGTATGCTCATGATTCAATCAAGTATTCAAATAATCATTTCAAGAAAAGATTCAAAGTCAAAGATCCACATCCATTCAAGCCATTTCATGCAAGTTGAAGAACTCCATTATCAAGGTTCATACAAGGGTTCTAGTTAGTTGTGACATTTCTTTGTTCATTCATCATCCAAATCATGCTATTTTGTTTCATTTCAAGGTTTAATTACCAAAAAAGGGTTTGATCAAGGCAAACCCCCATTCACCAACAACACAACATTTTTCCTTTTTGATTTGTGTTCACAAATTTTAGGTTAAAGATCTATTGAAGAAAAAAAATTGCAAGGTTCTCAAAGTTATCAAATTTGTCACCATTCTTTTAATTTCACTAAAATTGATATATAAAATTTATTTTTGACTTTCCAATCATGAGATTAAGGAATACGGGAGCGAAAACATGGGAGAAAAAAACACAGAAATAGATTTCAGAGAGCCCTAGCCTGGACCCATTTTCCATAGGGCGAATCCATCATTAGTGTGCTTAAAAAAAACACTTTCTCCAAAAGGTACACAAAATTTATCCCTTCCAAATTCTCCCTAAAGTCAGCAAGTTCCATTAGTATTATATTTAAGCTTCTAAATTCACTTTATAGATCATAATTTGGAGTTTATTTGCTACTTTCAATCTTTCTCCCCAAAGTGTTGTTTAACCTAGACCCTTGTCTTAACACAAAAGGGAAATCAACATATTCACATATTGAGTTGACTCGCCTAAGGGTTGATAGTCAATTCTTATTTTTGATCTCATTTCCTAATGAAAATAGAAGAATAGGACAGCTTTTCCCTCTTTGGATCCACTTTTCCATTTTAGGAAATTTCCCTATCTTATTTTTGTTTATTTCAAAAGTAAATGGGGTTTTAGGCACAAACTAAATGAGGATGGAAAATTTGTAAAATACAAGGCTAGACTTATGTGTAAGGGCTACTCACAAGTGGGAGGAATATATTTTGAAGGAAATTTTTCTCCAGTGGAAAGGATGGAAGCTACTATGATGTTTTTGGCTTTTGCAACACATAAAGATTTTAAGGTATATCAGATGGATGTGAAGTTTGCATTACTTAATGGTGAATTAGAAGAGGTGTAAATTGAATAGTTAGAAGGTTTTTCATTGTCATATGATGTTGATATCGTCTATAGGTTAAAGAAGGCCTTATATGGGCTCAAACAAGATCCTAGAGCTTGGTATGCAAAATTGGATGAATGCTTGTTGCAACAAGGATTCAAAAAGGGTACTAAAAATAGAAACCTTTACTTCGATGTTGAGGGAGATAAAATCAAAATTTTCGTTGTTTATGTTGATTACATAATCTTTGGAGGAAATGAAGTCATCTGCAAGAATTTTTCAGAAGAGATGCAAAAATAATTTTAGATGTCAATCTTTGGGGAGATGAATTTTTTCTTTGGATTACAACTCAGTCAATTAGAAAAGGCTATTTTCATTTCATAGTCTTGAAGTGTGTTAACGAAATGTTGAAGAAGTTTGGAATGGAAGATTCTAAACCAATGTGTAATCCCATGGTTACTAGTTTCCAATTGAGAAAAAATGACAAATCTCCTAAGACATATTAGAGCAAGTATAAATCAATGATTGGTGGACTATTATATCTTACTGCTACTAGACTAGATATCATGCATTAATTTTGTCCTATGGAACTATTTCATGAAAGATCCTAGAGAATCATATGTGGCAGCAGTTAAAAGGATATTCAGATACTTGAAGGGAACCCCAAATTTTGGTCTATGGTATCCCAGTGATATTGATTTTTCTTTGAATGCAAACATAGATGCATATTCGGTAGGTTGTATACATGAAAAAATAAGTACAAGTGGACATGATTTCTTGGTTGAGTAAGAAGTGGGATTCAATGTCATTATCTACTACAAAGGTAGAATATATTGCAAAAAACATAATTTTATACGCAAGTGTTGTGGATGAAGTAGACACTGAAGGATATCAAAATATCATATGATGAACCTATTTATATCTTGTCTAATGATACAAGTGCTATCAATATTTCAAAGAACCTAGTAATTTATTCAAGAAAAAAGCATATCTCTACTGGTTATCACTTTCTAAGAGAGAAAGTTGCAGAGAATGGGTTGAAGCTATAATATCTGCCTACAAAGGATCAAGATGCAAATATTTTTACAAAGGATCTTCCAAAAGATGATTTAAATTATCTACAATGTAAGTTAGGGGTTATTTACCATCATTCTTTCAACTAGATGCATAAGTTGGTGCATCTATCTAGGAAGCATTTCAAGATACATTCTTGGTCTTGGACTAATGATGAAGGATACCTCTTAGGGGGAGTATGTAGTAGTGTTCTTATTTGATACCATCAACCTTTGCATATATTGTGTCCCTGAGGGGGGAGAGCTAGAAAGTGAGAGCAATGAAGAATGAGTAGTGTAGTTTGTGCATTAGTGAGAATTGTATAGAGAAGAGTAGTAGAGAGAGAGAAGTTGCTTGCTGGTGTTACCTAAAGAGAAGTGTGCAAGTGTTTTCAAAGGGAAAGATGTGGCCCCTTTCCATTCATGTTTAAGGGGGAGAGTGATGTTTGAAAAACTCCTCAAGATAGGGGATAGAATAGAAATGGGTAGAGAATAGTGTCTAAAAGACACAAGAAAAAGAAGTGTAAGAGATGCCCAGTAAGGGGGAGTGTTGCTTGATGCAGAGTTGTTGTTGATGGTTTTTCAAAGCTAGTGTTGCAATCAGTGAAAAAGGGAGAAATTTTTAGAATATTGTTGGTTTTTTCATTGATTCTAACCTCCAGTATAGTTGGGGATATTGGTGGATATTATTGATAGTATTGTCATCAATGTAAAGTGTGGATGTGTTGTGATTTAAACCTTAGTGTGGAGATTGTTGGAATTGTTGAGAGTGTTGCACTATGTTGTAATCTATATTATGGTTTGATGTCAACCTCTAGTATTTCCATGATGAGAAGGTTTTTTGGGTATTGGTGATGCAACTAGCTCACTTGGTTTCAAAGTGCTTTTGAGAAAATTTGAATAAAAGAGTGTGTAGTGTGATAGAGGTGTGTTCGGTGTTGTCCTTTACATGTCTTCATGGTTGAAGATATCCTTGTGCAGTTTGGATGTGATGATTAGAGGTGTTCAGATGTTCTATATCCAGAGTTTTAGGTTTTGGATCATGCAATAGTGGAAGATGTGTTTGATAATGTGTTTTCTATGCAGAAGGTTTTCTAAGACAAATGGAATTTATCTACATTTTTGTTTCTTGTCTTGCAGATTTGGGAACATGCTCATATTTTTGGTATCTTCCTTTCCTTGAATTTTCTATTGTTCAACTATTCTACACGTGTAGATTCTTAAGTTGTGTTTTGTGGCAGTGTGGCTAGTTGCACAAGTTGATGGTGTTCTCAGTTGTAGGTGATTGTGGTAGAGTTATAAAATTATGATGATGCTAGAATATTTTGGGATGTTGTTTGGATTCTATGAAGTGTTGTCTTGTTTTATACATTTTTTTTGGACCTGGAGAGGTGTGTATGTGGTCACTTGTTAGTTTTAATGAAGATTTGGCTGACTTGGCATGCTAGTACTAATTGTGGAGGTTTTTTTATAGAAGCATGGAAAATCATGTCGATGGAGATTTGGGTCCTAGTTAACCCTTGGCATTGTATTCCTTCAATTATTTTCATCACAAACGTGTTTGGTTCTAACCTATTTTTTGTTGCACATTTGAGTTGTATATGTTTCATTGAGGCCAGTCTTAAGGAGTTGTTTGAGGTCACAAATGGTGTAAATCCAAGGTGGGGTTTGTGTTGAGTGTAGTGGAAATTTCGAAAGATGTGAATGTGATCAAGAGTGGTGATCTGCATGAGAAATTAAATGCTTATGAATTGTACATGTAGTTAGTAGGTGTCTACATTCTCTAACTATACAAAGTTGTAGTGGTGGATTCTTCCTATTTCTTTGAGATAGTGAATCTCTTTGTGACAATTTCTTCTATATTATTTCTTCTTGACAATGAGTCCTTTGGGTAGTGTGCCCTTGGTAGTGAGAATTGATTCTTTTCTAGGAAGTGAGCTTAATTATATTCAGTATTGCTATCCATATATATGTGAGATAATCCTCATTGTGGTTTTTTATTACATAGAGTTTTCCACTTAAAATATGGCATTTTATTATGTTTGGTTGTGTTTGTATTGTTGTTTCATATGTTTATATTCTAATAATTCTTAAAGAGGGATTAAATGTTGAAGGGTTTGAAATGCAATGAGAGATTGAAAATTTTAGTGTACAAATGATTCACTCCATCTTAGTTGTCTTGTTCATCTATCAGTTACTATCATAAAAATTTGATAATAGAAAGATACAACTACAAAAAAATACCCAAACAAAATCCCAATTGAAAGCCCCAAACTCACTTTGAAACTAGTGAAATCCCCATACAAACTCACCTTGATATTCATGCAAAGTTTCCAATAGCAAGGTACATATATGAATACTAAAATATCATTAACCCCATTTCTAGTGTAGGGCATAAGTGGATATGCACAACCAGGACTACTTCACCAGGTGGATGAAGGTAACCCCATTAGAGAAAACTACTAAAGGTGCACTAGTCAACTTTCTTGAAGAGTTGGTAGTGCGATTCAGCTCCTTGAAGACCCTGATATCTGATAATGCACATGATTTTGTGGGAGTTGGAATTTTAGAGTTTTCCTTAAGGCACAAATTCTACCTTAAAACTTCATGCAATTACCATCTATAGGGAAATGAGCTTGTAGAGTCCATAAATACGAAATTGATCCAGGTGATAAAGAGAATTGACTCAGAACATCAAAGGGATTGGCATAAGCACTTGTGGGTGGCCTTGTGGGTTGACCATATTACCACAACACAAATTTTAAAGGCTTCCCCATATGAACTGGTTTATGTTAAAGAGGTAGTTTTTCTTATTTCAATGGAGATTTTGTAATTACAACTACTCAAGTCTCTAGAAATTGAAGAAAATGGTAGTATGGACGTAAGGTTAGTTGAGCTACTACACATACAGGTGGTTCAAGAAAAGTATTTCAATGCCATGACCAAACGCTAGCTAGTGGTAAAAATATGGTTCGACAAAAAGGCACATGAACTAGGTTTTAAAGAGCGAGACTTAGTCTTAAAGTATGATGAACATATTTCCAAGCCAAGATAACATGCTAAGTCTGACTCCCTATGGAAGGGCCCTTTTCGTATCGTAAAGTGCAATTAAAGTAACACCTTTGATTTAGAATATATTGAAGAAAACATTGGATCAAAATCCTCGTAAATAGTATCTGCCTAAAGCTATTCAATTAAGTTTCTAATGGCTTATGTTCTTGTATATTTTATACATTATGTACCATATGTAAAAAAATGTAAAATTGCAATTATTTTTGTGAAGGAGACATAGGAATGCATAAAATAAAAATAATATATTTATTCATATATATAAACATCATTTATATATAGCACCAGATACTTAGGCCTTTATTTTTTAACAAAAGGGGGAGCTCTAGCAAGCACTGTTTGCATAGGTAGATGATTACAAGAGGTATATTTTCACCAAAAAAACCCAAAAACTACTTAAAACATCAACCCAAAATATGTTAGATCTTGACACACAATTTGTGATGAAGTCACAATGCAGAAACAACCTCAAAGTTGAGAAATTCAATGCATAAAGCTCCAGTTATAACAAAAATGGGCAGCTCTAAAGAGTTTGACAATGAGTCACTCTTCACTAGCATTCCCCACAACCACTAGCTATGGAAGATAGAAAAATTCATGAAAATAAGTGTACCATTCAACACCGTAAATTTGCTCTACCTTCATCACCTGAAGCAAAAGGGAACTTGCAGTCCTCACCTTCAAGTGATGCCTTTCCAGAATTGAAGTTCAAAAGTCTAAGAGCAAGAGAAGCCAAGGCACCAACTCATTATTATCAACATGACACCAAAGGTCCATGCTCGAGTGGATTCCAAAGCCTAGAATTGCCACATCAACAATTTCCTTAAGTTCCACCAAGTACTCTTTATAGAATATAATCTTGGTGAGATCTACTACATAGAGTTTGGGCACATTTAATTCGAGCACATAGACCAAAAACCACAACATGATATTTGTATTGACTATGTAATGGTTCACTTCTGAAGCGAAGTCAACCCCTAGAACCCATTTGAAGGAAATTATGATCATGAGGTTCTTGGTTTCTAGTAACCTCTTGATCCTCTTGTCAGAAACCTTGCTTGGAAAAGATAGCTAGGGCTTGTTGCTAAGTAGCCTTATTTGGGTGCCCATGTCACCTAAAAATATAGAATGTATGGCTTACTAAAAAATAAGAAGTGTTATTTACCTTAAGATTGAGGGTAATTTGTAGAAAAGTGAAGCCAAAAATTTCACTTCAGAATCATTTCTCTGTCAAGAAGACAACAAGAAAATGAGCATGTTGGCATTTAGAGAAGGAGAGAATTGTATGAACCTATATTGGGAGGCTCTTGGTAATTAATCCAAGTGGTGGTGTTAATGCAGATATTGTGGCTTTTCGACATGTGTCCTACCACCTCCTCTCTTGTTGTATGGTATCATTGTGTGAAATGACCTTTGGTTACTCCACCTCCTGCTTGTGTTTAATAAAAACATCTTATCAAAATTACACTACCATTTTCGCAATGTTGCATTCCTTTAAAGAACGACATGTAATTCGTACCTTCATCACTTCTCAAAATGGAGGTTGGTATTTCCCAAAAGACAGTTGATTAATTCACACATATCACCTCACTCGCAACATCTCAAAGGTTAATGATTTCATTATCTACATTTATCTAAAGTATTTTTGAGTAAGAGGTGGGTAATAATAAAGTGGTGGTGAGTAGTGATTTTTCCTAAGTATACACTCTCAATGTAGAAGTTAAGGTTTTTTCTATGTAGAAGCAATTTTTAAACAAAAATTCTTTAGAAAATCAAGGAAAATGGGAGTAGAAGGATCATCCTCCAGTAGGAGTGTCAAAATATATTTTCCCCCTTTTGGCTATGTTGATGTATTTGGGAAAAAATCCTATGCCAATGCACCCATGCCCAAGCTATGGAGTTTTGTAAACACCAAATTCGTAAAGCCTAGTCATCTCATCAACTTAGAGTAAGTGAAAGAGTTTGATGATAACATCTATGATCCTCTACTACATGAAAATCCTAAAAATCTCAAAGAAGGAGCTTTTTTTAGGAGGGCTCAAAGGATTAAGAAAGGAGAGATCGAACACCTAGGAGTTTGGATCTAGAGTTAGTGGTCTTTCACAATATATCATGCATTAGGTAGATGTATGCATTGAATTAATAGATTCTTATGCAACTAAATTGGATAAGGATACTAGGGTTATCAAAGGAAAAAAATTGAGGGTTATTAATGAAGTGACTATTAGGGACATGCTATGTATCCCTTTTGACCCACAACAATTTATTTTTCAAAGGATCGAATGGAGAAATACTAGGCTAAGCATACTGACCAGCTAAGTTTTTACAATTATGAGATGAAAGGACAAAAACTCGTCGACATACCTCCATTCCCATTGGGATACAATGTTCTTAATTCAGACCTATAAGATGTCTTTTCAATGTTGGCTCTTGTTTTCAATCTAGATTATGATGATGATGTCATGAATTCCAAATGGGCTTGGCTTTCAAATTCAGGAAGTAGAAAGGGTTTTTTTTATATGACTTCACTAAAATCATCATGGAAAAAATTCCCAAGCAACTAAGGGAATAAAAAAAAACTTATAGGTTCATGTATTCCTTTTTTTGTGCACATTTGATTTTACATCAGAATCCTAGGTTATTTAAAGGCATATGCTAATAGATATGAAAGATGCGTCATGACTAGCAAATCCAATTTCTGTATGGAATCATGTGCTTTCATGAACACAAGATTACTATACATTTATGGATTGTTTCTTGTCCCTTATCCTCTAAGACTTGTATCAAGTAGACTATCACTATAGGTTTTCACATGAGAACATTTCTTGGATGAGAGAGAATTGACCTCTATATGATTATTTTTTAGGGCCAAATTTTACTTTCATAAGAATGCATGGATTCAAAGAGTAGCCTTTTAGGCTGCCTACTTTTATGATGAGTAGAACTCTTTCTATCGATATATTTTGAGAAATTTCAATTTTAGATGACACCTATGAGGTAGGGAAAACTAGAAGGTATTCCTTTATAAACCCCCTATCATACAGAGTAAAAGTATGGTAGTGCTTATGAAGAAATTTTTGATGTTGTGGTTGTGTTACAGATATGTGGTTGTCATTGATGTCAACACTATTAGCATAAATGTCTTTAAGATTGTATATGTCGAGGATATTGAGAAAATTGTAATAAAATATGTTACAGGTTGTCTATGAAGTAGTGAAGATCAGTATGATGGAAAGTCCAGTATGTTGCTGGTGAGAAGTTGTGTATTAAAGGGTTTGTTTGAAAGTGTATGTAGTTTATTCTTTGAAAGCTTTAGAGCTGCGCATGAATATTTGAGCAAGTTATGAGTTTTTATGTTCCGATAGTTATTCTATTATTGTAGTTGGTGTTCATGGAAGAAGATAATGTGATTCTAGTAATCTAAATTATTGTGTATGTTAGTATGGTGTTTGTGGATATTTCTAGATCATTTTCTATCTTTTTTGCACATCCATAATGATCATTGTGCTCGTGATCCGAGATTTTCTCTTGTGTGTTCATGTTTTTTCATGTTCGTGGCCGACAAGGTGATTGAAGCATGTTGTGGATCTTCGAGGAAGAATATTTGAAGATGTTTTTTGTTGAAGGACATTTTTTTGGGTCTCTATTATGTTGTGGTTGACCTTGATGGATTCACATTAATAATTTTTTTTTTTTTGGGCTGACAGTTTGTATTCATTTTATTATTGTGTTGAAGCCGACATGAAGCAATGTAATTTCTTGTTGCGGATATATGAGCGATTGTTTATCTCATTTGAGACATGCATGAGGTGTGGAAAGATGAAGTGTGTGAGTGTTATGTGCGAATAAGGTTTAGATCATTTCAAGGCCAAGAAAAGTGTGAAGAATAGTGAAGAAGTGTTCATGTGCTTAACTGGAACTATACTCAAGCATTAGCAGATGCTACCTTTTAAGTTCAAATTCTTCAGATGGATTTAATCTAGATGTTTATGTAAGACAGTGAGTCTTCCTTTGTATTTGAGCAGTGAGCTCTAGGAAGTGTGCTTGAATGCATGCACATTCCTCATTTATTCTTCTTACACTTCTAACAGGATATAACTTGTGGATTAAATTCCACCGTGGGTTTTATCCTAATAGGGTTTCCACTCAAAAATATTGGTGGTATGTGTGTTTTTGATGTGTTGTTGATTTATGAATTCATGGTTATTAATTAGATTTGAGAATAAGGGTTAATAAGGTTAAAAGGTTTGAAATTTTGTGACAAATGATTCACCCCCCTCTTAGTTGTCTGCCCTTGTGTTGCCAACAATTGGTATGAGAGAAAGTTTCTTGGAAGAAGTTTAATAGCTTGAGGTGATCTAGGATGGTGACATATAAGAAGGATAGTCTGAGATTTGATGAAATAAATTATTTTCTATGGAATAATCGAATGGAGGGCTATCATATTGCCACTTTTTGGCCCACACTAATCCTACAAATACCCTATTAATTTTTTTTCTTGCAATAAGATAGGTCATTGTGTATCAATATTTCCAAAAAGAGTTCCCAATCCAAGATCTTACAAGCCTAAATTTCAAAATAAGTGTTATTATTCTGCTGATGAAGCTGTGACACATGACGAATCTGACAAAGGGAATGCAAGTGAAGATGAGTTTTTGTTTATTGCTATCAAGGAAAATAATCATGTGTCAACTAAATTTCCTAGTTGTACAAATGTGGAGAAATCCCTAGCTGCTCGAGTTGAAGAGAAGGATGAATGGGTAATTGACAATGGATGTTAACATCACATGATAGGTGCTAAAAGAAAATTTGTGAGCCTAGAAAAGTATGATGGTGGTGTTGTAAGATTTTGTGATAACAATGGTGGTATAATTTGTGGCTGAGGATGTATTTCTCTTGATGGTAAGCATAATACCGATGATGTTCTTTATGTTGAAGGTTTGAAGCATAATATTTTGAGTGTTGGACAGATGGTTGACAAGGGATATAATATCCAATTCAAGGATGGAAAGTGTAGAATGTTGGGAAGTTTTGGAAATGTGATTGCTTTGGGTACAAAAATAAAAGGTAACATCTTTCATCTGAATGGTGCTAGTAAAATTTGTTTGATTGCTCAAGTTGATGAAAGTTGGTTGTGGCATAGGAGAATGTTTCATGTAAACTTTGACAACATTATCAAGATAAGTTCTTCTTAAGTAGCGAGAGATCTTCCTAAGTTGGTAAAACCTACTAATGCGATATGTAAGGAATGTCAGTTAGGAAAGAAAACTAGAATTTCATTCTAAAGCAAACATCATTGCTCAAATGAATTGTTGGAACTTCTGCATACTAACTTGTGTGGTCCTGCTAGAATCATAAGTTTACAAGGAGACATGTATTTCATGTTACTCATTGATCATTATTCTAGATTGATGTGGGTAACTTTCTTAAGGGAGAAATTGAAGCTCTAGAGAAGTTCAAGATCTTTAAGTCTATGGTTGAGATAGAGATGGATTCGAAGATTAAGTGTCTGAGATTAGATAGAGGTGGTGAATTCACTTCCAATGAGTTTAATTATTTCTATGAAGAACATGGGATAAAGAGATAGTTATCTGCACCATAGACCCCTCAAGAAAATGGAGTTGTGGAGAGGAAAAATAAGATAGTTCTAGATGCTTCTAGGACTATGATGTTGGAAGAAAATGTTCCTCATGTCTACTGGAGAGAAGTTGTGAGTACTATTGTTTACATCTTCAACTGGGTAAAAATTAAAGGTGATACTAGTAAGACTCCTTTTAATATATGGTTTGGTCATAAGCCAACTATTAGATATTTCAAAATATTTGGAAGAAAATGCTATATCAGAAGAGATGAAGATATAAGAAAGTTTGATGCTAGAAGTGATGAACAGATATTTCTTGGTTATTCTACTAAGAGTAAGGCCTACCAGTGCTACAACAAGTGATTGAAGAAAATGGTTGAAAGTGCAAATGTTAAGTTTGATGAAGAAATTGCTAGACCATCAAGAACTTGTGGATATGATTCTAATGATCAGAATGATAGTACAAACAAGAGTCAAACTTCAAATCAAGTTCAGATCATTCTGGTGAATCAAGAAGATCAAGAAGAAGGAGAGACTAGTGAAAGTATAGAAGATAAATCACAAGAGCCTAAAATTCAAGAATATTCTAAGACTCCAAGGTATGTGAGATTAAATCATTCATAAAATCATATTATAGGTGATAGGAACAAAGGTGTCAAGACTAGGAGAAGAATTGTAGAAGAATATTGTTTGATTTCAAAGACTAAGCCAAGTAATGTCAATGAACACTGCAAAGATGAACATTACATTGAAGCAATGAAAGAAGAACTACATCAAATTGAGAAGAACAATACATGGATTCTTGTTCCTAGACCTAAGAAAAAAAATGTAATTGGAACTAAATGGATCTTTAGAAACAAGTTGAATGAGCAAGGTGAAGTTGTCAGAAACAAAGCAAGATTGGTGTGTAAAGGATATTCTCAGATGGAAAGAATTGAATTTGAAGGGACCTTTGCTCCTATTGCTAGAATTGAAGTTGTGAGACTGTTTCTTTGTTATGCTACTTACAAAAACTAAATTTTTTATAAGATGGATTTCAAGTCAGCATTTCTAAATGGTGAATTGGAAGAAGAAGTGTATATTGAACAACCTAATGGATTTCAATTTATTGATCAAGGAGATATGGTTTTTCAGTTGAAGAAAGAATTGTATGGACTTTAGCAAGCCCCTAGAGCTTGGTATGGCAGACCAAACAAGTATTTGTTGAAGCTTGGATTTAACAAAGGTACTATTGATAAGAAGTAGGTGTCTGTTTGACCACTCTAACCACAATAAAATGATAATATTTTTTCATAATATTTTAGATATAAGTAGATGACTCATGTCCTAATATGATGCATATTATTTTGTAATTTGTTTCCGAGTAAATAATTAATTCTGAATCTTTTATTATAACTTTGAAAAAATATGAAAACTTGTATTTTTGACCACCATAACTACAAAACTTCATGAAATTCAATTTTTATTTTTTTAATCCTATAGTATGTGAAGCATAGAATATGATGCATGTTTTGAATTCAAAAAAATGTGATACTGCTTGAAAGCTATAGATTTTTTTCAATGAACCTATCAATCAAGACTTTAGTCATAATTCAAATAGAAAATGAACAATAATTATTTATTAAATTCAAAGTAAAACATTATTTATATTGGTAGAAAGTTGAGAATATCCTTTAAAAACCCTTTTCATTTCGTCAATTTTGGGTAAAGAAAAAGTCGTCAACCACATGGGCCATCATATCAATTACATATCGCCACTTTTTGGCCCATCATGATCCTACACATACCCATCTACAAAAAACAATTATACACACTTGACTCTAATCTTGAGCCTTATAGTGTCTTACAACTCAAGAAAACAAAAGTGAATCCCTTGAAAACATTAACACCGACCACACAAGTAGAACCAATGTAAGAACAACAAAAATCTCCATGTCCTAAACCCTTCACAACGATATTGATCGATGATTTAGGATCATTAAATTTTGAACCAAAATTCATGGGCGAGTACAATATCATCAACAAAGATTCAAATAACAGACATGAAAAATCATTCATGTCAACAAAAAATTTGAAGATCCTTCAAAAACATCCACCTCAACCACTTTATAACAAAAGATAGCATATTACACAACAAACTTTGATGAACTTAAATAATCACCAGATCAAAAATCAATGAAAAATCATTATGGAAAATGTTATGAGCTTATGGAACAACTTGGATATACTAGAAAAGGATGTTGTGCTAATGACCAAGTATCTGTGTCCCCATCGAACCTAAGACACAAGAAATGACTCATGGTCTTGGTTATTATCCTTTGATAGAAATAAAAAACCTTCACTCAATATCAACATCATCACAAACCATCCTTCTAAGATGACTCTAATAGTAGTGCATCTTGAAGTGATCGACACTACTAGTCTTGTGTGTTATCATTTACTTGAAATGAAATAAACAAAGAAATATTTGCTTAACATCAATGTCATCTCACAAAACACTAATTATTTGAATTGTACACACTCCTCTAAAGGAGCATACAAAATCTCACAATTTATAGAGTCTTGTGTAGATACAACATCTTACAGTACTAAGAAAGACACATCTTTGCCACCAGATAAAGGAACCTTTTCTACCTTTGATCAAGAGGGTATCTTGTCGAGCCTCCTCCATGAACTCGAAAGAAATTCTACTACAAACATTCATTTTGTGCATATCATAGAGTTCATGACCATTCAACTAGTAAATCTAAGGCTTTGAGTAGTAAAATCTGACATTTTAAGGAATTCAGAGCTCTCCCATATGTGGGGGCACCTAATTTTCACTCTACCACGCATCTCATAAATCCTTTCGCCTCACTCTTGTCCTACACTAAGTGGGGACAAGGGGTTAGGTAGCCTTTTCCTCATATGTCACTTGTCATTGCCTCTTTTATCTAGTTGTTAACCTTTCATGAATATATATAAGAGCAAGCTTGAGATGTAGATGACACTCCTTCAAGTTGTCTCGCATGTGAAATACTCCTTTTTCTTGATGTAGCTTATAGGAAACATATGACTTGGCATAGGGCTTTTTGAATAATCTCTTGTGTCTCCTACATTAAATAAATTTCTCATAGTAATGGTGTGAGCAACCGCTTTAATGTGGGGGCATACATTAACACTCATATTTCATTGTGCAATTTTCTTTTTCTTGTGATTCCCTCTCTTGGCAACTTTAGGTACAATGTTGTTCAGGATGTGTGAACCCCTAAACCTGCAAATGCACAAGAACAACAAACATGGTTAGATGTTAGCTCAAAATGCATACAAGCATGAGAGATTCCCCATGAAATCCATCTATTTAAACTAAAATTAGGAAATGAGTAAGAAAGAAAACTTAAATGAAAGAGTATTAATCCTAATTAAGCCAATAGCATAGTGATCCCATGGGGGAATTGGTGCCAATTGAATGTTGAAATTGGCCCTTTCCCAACTCCTAAGTTGCAATGGTGAGTGATTGAGAAATGGTCAAATATCCAAAGAGATTTGAGCATAACCTTGTTACAAAGCTTGAAAATGGTGGTGATTGAGTGCAAATGGGAAAAATTAGCTCTCAATGTGAAGAGGGTAACTTTGCATATGATTGTGGATGAGGATGAACTTGAGTATAGTAAGTTCACTCGAATTGTGGATGATTGAATGAGAGGAACAGTCTCTCATTTATAGATTTAATGTCACTTGGCTCAATGCAAAGGACATGTAAGAGGTCTTAAATGCCTTGTTGGAAGGAGCAAGTCCACTTGGAATTTTTGAATTCAAATTGAGGGAATATTCCCTTTTGATGCCATGTGAGGGAAAATAGATGAATTAAATAAATCAAAGTAATTGATTTATTGTGCAAGTTGCATTCTCTAGAAGATTTTACTGATTGAGATTAACTTAATCAAGATTTTGATTAATTTAATGAGGAAATTAGGAGATGTGACAATTTAGACTTAAATTGATGAATTGATTTAAATCAGAATTGAGAGGAAATGATTTAAATAAATGATTTGATTTATTTAATCAAAGAGGAAAATATTAGATTAAATCAAATAAGGTTTAATTTATTTAATTTAATAAGAGAACTTTAGGGGTTAATTAAATAAAATGTATTATTTAATTCAACAAAGATATAAGGTTGATTAAATTAAATTGATTAATTTAATCACTCAAGGAGAAACACTTAATCAGATAAACAAAGATTTATTAAATTAAGAGACATAATATGATGAAATATTATTAATAATCAGGATCAAGAGTGTTGATCGAATTGTATATTTTCCGTGTCTACAGGATGAGACATTGCACTTGTCCTCTGTTAGAAAAATATGAGACCATTTTCACTTTTCCTCTCTTTGATACATTAAGCGTGATGTTCCTAAAGATGACCTTACAAAAACAAAACAAAATCACCTTTAATAATATCTTTACATGCCATTCAAAAACATTTTCACTGTGGTGCCTTATTAAAGTTATCAGGAGGCATAACTTTGGTATGGTTGAGTGGGAATCCCAATCAGAGGCATGACTTTACCCATAGCCACCTGTGTGTGTGTAAGCACATACTATACATGAGTGTATGTATCTCACCTTCTTTGACTTCTCACCCGATAGATAACCAGGAGTTTCGTCACCTCAGAGTGAGTATAAATCTTCTTGGACAAATGGCCTAGATCTGATCCATGTGTTAGACAAAAAGTTGAAGCTTGATCCACCTTTTTAATTTTTCTTATTTTTTTTCTTCCTTTATTCCTTGTCATTGCATGATCATGAATCTTTTTTTATTTCAAATCATTCATCTTTGGGTGTGTCTTTTGCTCTTATGTTGGTTTGACTCAGGATCTTGGATCCTAGGGACTTGCACATCCTCCTTTGATCTTTGTCATCCTTTGCGCATCCTCATTTTGGCCTAGTTTTGCCTATATTTAATGTTTTAATGTGGCCAACACATTCACATTAGGTCTTGAACCCTTGTAAATCAATAAAAAATTATGATGTCTTGTAAAGTTGTTGTGAAGTGTTGTAACACACTTTCAAACTTTTCTAGGACCTTTCTAATATATTTCAATTAAATAGCCTCTTGTTATCACTTACCAAGCCTTATTTAAAAGTTTTGTAAGGAGTTGTAACAAACTCACACTTTTCTAGGCCTGCCATCAATAATTGCACCCTTCTTATGCTTTAATTGGCCTCATTTTACACTTATAGGCCTTATTTAAGTGTCTTTTCAAGAATAAACCCCATAAACATCATTTAATATATCTTAAATCCCAACACCCACTTAAAATGCCTAAGTGGGACCAAGTCACCACTTGGGGCGACATAGTCCCATTGGCTCAAAAATCAAAATAAGTTCCAAATTTTGGTGGGTTTCTATGCTCTAAAACCTAAGGTCGGCCTGTGATGTGGTACTTTTGACAATTAGGGCATAATTGCATATAAATATGAGGTTTTCCACTCATTTTAGAGACCTTCACATTCTACATTCTTCTCTTCTCTCTTGATTCACTCATCACTCATTCATCATTCATCATTCTTCTGAAGCAAGCTAGGGTTTTGGCATTTAAAGTCATCAAGAAGCATTCAATGGAAAATTATTCATTCATTGCTACAGAAATTCAAGATCTATCATCATAGAAAGTTTCTAATCCCATTACTTCATGTTCATACTTCATTATCTTATTTCATCATTTTGGTTTAATTTACTAAAAGGGGTTTGACCAAGGTGGACCCCATGCCCTAAGATGCAACATTTCTCTTTTCTTTCCTTGTGTGTTTATAGGTTTAGGTACCTTGAAGGCTTGGAAATCATTGAAGAATAGGTTACAATTTTTTTGAAGTCATCTCCTTATTGGTACAATCAAAATATCCACAAAATTCACCTATAGTGCCAAAGATCATGGTTTTTGATCCAGATACCTGGAGGAACAAAAAGTGCAAAGGAAGAGCTTTAGATTCCACTTTCAGATTTTTAGAAAAGTAAAAGTGGACTAACTCACCATTAGTGGTGAATTAGTCCCACTGCACATGTTTTTCAGAGTTTTCCATAGATTTGGATACCCATTTGGTTGAAACGGGCTTTAGTACAATTTTCTAGATCTAGGACTTAGTCGCCCAAAATGGCGTAAGAGTCCCAGTAGGAAAAAAATCTAGAATCAACAACATTTCAAGTTTTCATTCCAATCTGCAATAGATTTCCAGGTGCACCTCTTCAATTCTATAGTTTTTATTTTCTTTCATAGTCATTTCTAGGTCATTTAGTGCATTTTTGCATATCACATTTTGTTTTCAAACATTCTATGTTTTCCAAGTTTACACTTGGTGGTGAACCCATCCTATCTATTTTCATCCCCAAGAACTCTCGCTTTGCAATATTTCAATCTCCTTTGCAATGAAATCTCTAGGGTTTGTTCTTGAATGAAGTGTAGATCTTTGTTCCTCTCCTTTTAGGTGCATAATCCAAGAGGTGAAAAAGGTGAAAAATATCTACAGTTCACTTAGGAAAGTAGGAATTACTATTTTTTCTATCTACATCTTGTTCCAAGTTATCCTTCTTATTGTAAGGGCATTTAACAAAAAATTTACCTACTTTACCATAGTCAAAGGACTTGAAGTGTAATTGACCTGTATACTTATGTGAGCCTCTTCTTGATCTTCTAACAAATTTTGCCTCTTCCTCATCAGTCTCTTCATGTTCATATGTGGAGACTTCTTCCTTGTTCTTCCTAGATACTTCAGCCTTCTCCTTGTTGGCAACCTTGAATGCAAATTCTCTTTTGGATGACTCTATGTTTCCCATCCTCATTTCATATGTGACGCATATGCTATGCAAATAATCAAGAGTAGTTTATCTAGTTCTCTGGTCTCCTCTATTGCATATATCTTGGATTCATAATTTAATGGCATATACCTTAACACCTTTTGAAAATTGACTATTTCTTTCACTTCTCCAAACCCTCTGATTGAGTTTACTATTTCATCAACACCGAGAAGATAATATTTAATATTTTCTTCTTCACTCATCTTTAGACCTTCAAACTTGGCTTTGAGAATTTGTAGCTTTGTCAACTTCACTTAATTATCTCCTTCATAGATGTGTTTCAACTTATTCCAGACATCATCTGTAGAACTGTAATGGATCACTTTGACAAACACTAAGCTAGTCAAACCACAAAAGAATAGAATGATTTTCCTTTGCATTGTTCTCATAGTCTTTCTTTCCTCCAACATCAGTAAGAGTAGTAGCATGAGATGTATAACCATTCTTAATAGACATCCACACATAAAACCCTAAGGATGTAAAATATGTTTGCATCATAATGCTCTATAAAGCATAATCTAATCCATCAAAATGAGCTACCTTGTTTGTAAATGAACCCTCTTAACTAGCCATTGTATTCACTTGTCCAAGATCTACCTAAGTTGATTAAGCTTCTCCTAGGGAACCAGAGCGTTGATACCAATTGTTGGAACACAAGAATCTATAGAGAGGGTGTGAATTAGTAGAACAATTAAAATATACCTCTTAACACACTATGTAGATCAGTTAACCAAGAAGAGAAATAAGAACACATACACAATTGTAGATAACAAAAGATATACATGGAAAACCCAAGATCAAAAAAACAACAGTGAGAATAGTTGCTAGAATCTATTGTCCTAATCTAGCCTCACAATGAATATGTTTTATGTATAGTATTTAAGGGCATAAACCCTAAGGAGACACCAATCCCTTGGTTTTAGGAGCACCCACTCCAAGGAAGCACAAACTCCCTACACTGAGCACATACCAAGTTATCCGATGACACCCACCAATAAAATTTACAATAAAAGCTATTATAATTTATTCTATTGAACACAATTCAATGTTGCATCCCTATTTGCAATTGCTCAATTCTTTTTTTCTGTCTTTGTAGCATAATTTTTTTCCTTGTACCTCTTTATTATGTACCTTCAATATAAACCCTGATAAAGGCCTCTAATTTTTGTTAGGGTTCTACTCATTCACTTCATCTTGCACCTTTCCCTTTTTCTATTAGTGCATTCTTTGTTCGCCTCATTCTTTGTCGGCCTCAAGAGCCCACACATATATTGAAACATGCATCAAAACTTAGCCAAATTCTAATTATCTTCTTTCTTATGAACCACTCTTTGCCATCCTTCTGCAGAGTGGAGCCCGAGCCTTCCTTTGTCATCTAACATGAAACATTAAAATGTTGAACTCCCTTTCAGACTTAGCAGTGTGGATTGTCATGTGCGGGCTGCCATCCCATGACCATCATTTCCAAAATGGCTATCTCCTAGCGACCTTCCATAGCTCCCCTCTTGCAATCTTCTAGATGGTCGAACCTCAAAGAGATAACTTGAACCATCCAAGCCTCCTATGGGCCCTGCATGACAGAATATGGCATGTGGCTTTCCACCTCCTAGTCATCATTTCTTAATGGCGAAGCTCCAAAATTCCCATGATGCCTCCTACCTCTACATGCCTTGAACCCGTGTGAACAAATCAAGTAAATGAATATTTCCAAAGGGCTCCAAACTGATTTACACATGTGCTAGATACCTTCAGGCATCAACTGATGGATGAAATTCAAACATAGAACTTTGAGCGTGGGTAGCCATTTGTGGGCCATCGTGCCCTCAAATTCATCATATTTCTAAGCATTCCAAATGATTGCCAACCTAAGGAAACCCACTTCTCTCGGCCTGTATTCACCTAATTGATCCAAATGAGCATTAAACGATGAGTTTTAATGAATTTTATGAACTTTTAATGATATATCGATGGATTCGACCCCTATTTTGCAGAATTTAGCTTATGTTTCCTGATATGCTTACTGCACTCTTTTGTGCAGGATCTATGGAATCAACTGCAAGACCATCAAAACTGTCTATACAGAAAGAGAAAGGAGAGAATCCTGCCAAAGCACCTATGGGAAAAGAGGACAAAAGACTAGATGAAATACCAATTCCATGGGATGGAAGTCACTTCCAAGTTCACCTCAGACTGGGGTACCATATTTGATACCAACCTTCGACATGTGAATATGGAAGAGTTCAGACAAAGGGTGATAGTTAGCCCAAGAATGGAAAACACCTTGAAAATCAGAGAAAGTGGCCTCAACAAGGTGGATGGCTTCGCTCCCATGCTCATTTCTCTAGAGTTAGTGATGGAATGAAAATAATTCTATCACACCAACATAAATATTATAGAGCATTATGGTAGAGTGTTGGCAGATTTATCTGCTAGGTCTATAGGCCACACATTCCACATCCCCACATTCGATAAAATGGAAGAAACAAAGAAGGAGGTTGTTGAAAGTATGTGGAAGGTAGACCCCATAGCATGTAATAAACTAATTAACCTTCATTGGTTGAAGGATAAGAGGGGTAGTTCATCCAAAGTTCCACAAGAATTATTCAGAGAGTACCACAACTTGGTTACTCTGCTTAGTTGGGTAATGAGCCTCCCACTGCTTCTTATTTCCAGGAGTGGATGTTTTACTTTATTGAGGAGATCATTCGAGGTAAAACCAAGTTTCACTGGGCAAAGGTCATCAACAAAAACATTCATAGCTATTTGATGGCTTTGAAAAAGACCTTCCATTTCTACATGACTTCATACTTGGTGTACATGTTGGATGAAACCTTCTCATACAAAGGCCTCATTGTCACACACAAGTTGGATCCAAGAAGAGACCTCAAGGTATATGATAGATACCTTTAGCTATAATACATAAATTTCAAGAAGGATTATCGAAGGGTAAATGATGCCTTTATTGGGCACATTATCAGATTTCTTGGGGGAGACTTTGAAAGGAGAGTCTCGCATAGCACTAGGGCATTCATCCAAAGGTTCAGGTACTTGTTCATACAGTTCCCAAATTTTACATCCATAAGGGAAGAAGGTTTGTCTGATAAGCCTTACAAGCTACCACACTACCCCAACGATCAAATAATTATGTTGGAAGTCACTAGATAAATACAAAATGATCATGCCTTGTTGAACAATAAGCACAAAGGGGTATGTGAAGGATCATGATGGGCCAAAAAGTGGTGATATGTAAGTGATATGATGGCCCATGTGGCTGACAACTTTTTTTTACTGAAAATTGATTAAGCGAAAAGGGTTTTTAAAGGAGATTCTCAACTTTTCACCAATATAAATTATGCCTTACTTTGAATTTAATAAATAATTATTATTCATTTTCTATTTGAATTATGACTAAAGTCCTGATTGATAGGCTAATTGAAATACATTTATAGCTTTCAAACGGTATCACATCTTTTGAATTTGAAACATGCGTCACATTCTATGCTTTGCATACTATAGGATTAAAAAAAAAAAATTGAATTTCATGAAGTTTTGACCAAGTTAAGGTGGTTAGACATACGAGTTTTTATATATTTTTAAAATTTATAATAAAAAATTCATAATTAATTATTTACTTGGAAAAAAATACAAAAAAATATGCTTCACATCAGGACATGAGTCCTCTACTTATATCTAAAATCTTATAAAAAAAATATTATCATTTTATTGTGATTAGGGTGGTCAGACAGACACCTACTTCTTATTTTTTCCCTGAAATTTAAGTAATACTGCATTGAAATTTCAAAATTTTACCGAATAGATTTTTATTTTTTTTAAATAAACCTAGTAGTTTAGAAAATACATTCAATTTGATATAGATTCTATTCTTACATATTTTTGAAATAATATAGATAAATTATTCAAATTTTTATGTCAAGTTGCCTAACTCTGACTTTCTGAATTTTCATTGCCACTTAATGGGCATATTTTTTCCATGATGATCCTGCACATACCCAGAGAGAAAATTCCATATCCCCTCACTTTCAGACAAGGAATGTATTTATTTCCTAATACCCAATGTGCAGTCTACTTGGAAAAGGAGATACTGGAGTATAATCTAGAACTCCATGTAGCTCGACCAAGGATTGACCCATATGGTAAGTTGAAGAAGCAGATGGGAAAATAGTATCACCATCAGTCACACGTTGAGGAATTCTAGGCCAATTGTCAGGATGGAAAATAAGTAAGGATGAGATGCTATATGTGGATGACTACCCATTTTGTAAAATCAATCAATTTGTTTCCTATGCCTGACTAGGTAGTTGAAGAGGAGGACATAATTCTTGATCAAACATTTGATGTCATGGCCAATTTGCCACTACCATTCATAGATTGGAATGAGGGAGAGGTCAATGACCTCAATACAATAATGTATCATAGAAAAAACCAAGCAATGGGTAGATGCCTAGGTGGCTCAAATCAAGGTGTAAGGTGTAGGACTAACCTATGGTGAGCTTGAAGATGAGCTCAAAATTGAAACTAACAATGGAACCACTACCATCTCCACAGAAGAAGCACAAAAATCCCCTCTAGCCACAAGATCAAGGAAAAGGAAGGATGTTCCTAAACACCATCCTAAGCATAAATTCTATTCATGAAAGGCCACAAAGAGAGAACCCTCAAACAAATAAAAGAAGACAGGGGGATTTGCGACTAAAATTCCAACCATTGAGGAAGACCCTCAACATGAGGGAGAAGAAGAAGAAGTTGAATATCATTGCAACAACTCTACCACCTATAGCTTCACAAGCATTGCATCTTTCATCTCCACTTGCTATGGACATCTCAGTCCACCTCTCTTCCACCCCACTAGAGGCTCCCATGGTAGTGCTTGATTCTTCCTTAGCCATGACATCCCTAACGTCAACCTCCTCATTGCCTCCTCCACTTTCTATCCTCTCTACTCTAATGATCACAACCATTGCTACTATCCCCCAACTCACCTTATAGGAAGCCTTTACAAAATATATGTAGGGTGTACCTTCTGATATTTCGAGTGTAATCATGAATCCCACCGTTCAGGCCCTGATGGCCCAAATTTTTGCTGATTGTATCATTCCTCCACCACCCATAAACCCACCAAAGATGGAGGCCACCATGAGAATATCAGAAGAAATGGAGAAATGCCAGAAGTTGGCAAGAGAATAATGGAGGAGCCTGAAGACCCTTAATTTGAACATCTAGAGAGTGGGCTAACTATTAATCTTGATAAAGTGGCGACTATTGATGAAGAGTCACAATCTTCAGAGGAGGATGGTGAAGCTCTCAACATGAAATACATAATTGAGACATTAGATCAAGAATTGGAAGAGGGGTTTTCTGATCAGCTCAAAGATATAGGTGAAGAGGTCAAGTTAGAGATGCCTCCCTCCAAAGAAAAGGAAGATATCAAAGTGAATTTTGAGATACTCAAAGAGCCTCCACCAATTACCCAAGATAAGGGCCCCATCCATGAGCAAAAGGTGCCTTCTAAGGAGAAATAAGAAGAAGAAGAAATATAAAAGGAAGAACACAATCCAAAAGATGCACCAACAAAGAACCTTGAGCTTAAGCACCATGAACTCAAACAAGAAGAATAAAGAATCCCTCAGGAAGATGTTAAATAAAACATAGTCATTGTTGAGACAAATAAAGAAAAGGCCATTCAAATTGAGGATTCTAATGAAGAAGAAAGGATCGAGCAAGAAGCCCTAAGTCATGAAGAGAAACAACCTCAACAAGAGGAAAGTGATCATGAATCACCAAAAGGGGAAG
Organism: Sequoiadendron giganteum; assembly: GCA_007115665.2. NCBI lineage: Eukaryota > Viridiplantae > Streptophyta > Pinopsida > Cupressales > Cupressaceae > Sequoiadendron > Sequoiadendron giganteum. The sequence continues at coordinate 747,970,629 of CM021102.1, read as the reverse complement.
CTCAAGTGCCTAAATGGCTAGAAAAATATCTACAAAAGAAGGCCCCTACCCTTATTGATCCAAAAGCTAGATTGGAGGCTATCTTGGCAAGAGAACAAACAAAGACAAAGAAACAAAAGAAGTCAAAATTCTGCTCTCATATTACTGTGGATGCTTCTGAATCGAGAATAGTACAAATTGCCACCCCCATAGTAGATCAAGAACAAGGGGTTAGTTACAAAATTTCTACTATCAACTTGGACCCACAAACCAGGGAGCATAAAATTGAGGGACTCCAAGGGTTGATGCCCACAATAGTACAACAGATGGACAAGGATAAGTCACGAAGGAAGAACTAAAGGAAGAAGTGGTGGATCTCACCACCTACATTCAGAAGTGGATATCCTTAGAGGAGGAAGAGTCCCCGATGACATCCTTTATACCCCCACTCCTTTCTCAAGAAGAGCTCACCTAGATGGAAAAAATGAAAAACTGGACCAAAGCCATGCAACAGATTGGTTCCAATGGGTGTTATATAATTGTGACATGGGCATCCACGATGCTGCTAGGGTGATTAAAAAATTCAAGGATCTAGAAAAGTAGCTAGAAGGCACAAAGAAGATATGCTAATGGTTTACCGAGCTATATAGGATCACCTATCCTAAGCTTGAGGCCATCCTTAATATGCTTGAGAGAATGTGGGGAATATAATTAGTGTTTCCCAAGGATGATTATCGGCTTGTGGAAACCTAGAAGATGGGCTTGATCATTGGATGGATGTCCTGGAGAGAGAGTGTTGCATGAAGTTGATCTTGACCTCGAATGGGCGGCTAAGCATAGAGTAGACACTAAATATTATCTTTAATTTATGATGGATTATGAAATGCCAAGCCTTGAACTTGATTAAGAAAAGATTAGGACTCTTTTTTGTAAAAAAGATGGAATAGGGAGCAGCTGATGCAATCATACCAGACTTCATGGATTTTGCTGCAAGTGCATTTACCCAATCTGAACAAATAGTCAAATTCACACCTAAATGCACTAAAAATTGGGAGAAAATCATGAGCAGATCCAAGAAGTTATCCTTCTCGGTGCTCCAATTTGATATTATGGAATGGGATAAACTTCAAATGTTCATTGGGAAATTTGTGGAGTACACCACCCAATAGAAAAATGAGGGAAAACCAGTAATTAATGATAAGTTCCTAATAGTGTAGCTAGAAAGGAAGGAAGTCCACTAGAAGACAAAAATACTATACCTACAATTCAAAGGCAACCACTACAAGACAAAATGTGAATAAGACAAAGTTGTATTTTATATTGTTCTATATTTTGATAGTAGGTGAAACCCTAATGTAAAATGAATCTTGGCCACACAATAAAATTAAATCTTGGCCACTCATTTTTATTTTTGAAAACTATAAATAGGGGTCCCCTCTCATTGTTTAAAGAGGGAGTTGAGTTTTTTTAAAGACATGTAGAAATTTCAATAGAATTTTGTTGTTTTGGTGGATTCTTGAGTTTCTCACATGTTGCATGATTCATCTTCTCAAAGTTGATAGATTTAGTTAACATTTACATTGTTGTTCTTAGTGTTTTCAAGTACTTTTAGTATTTTAGTTTATGTTGTCCATTGATGTTGAAAAATTCTATTGTGTTGATGCCTTTCATGTTCATTCTAGTAGTGTAAATCTAGTTTTAACATTACCTATTTCTTGCACTTAAAAACTTCATCTTTTATTCACGCTTTATGGAGCATGAACAACTAAAAATATATAGACCTTAGAAGATAGCACTAGTACCATGATACTATGTGTTTTGGTTAAGTGGAACTTAGTTTTGGGAAGGTTGCCCACTTTAGCATCCTCCATTTTCATTGTTCATCATTATTTCTAGGTCTAGGAACTCTTCCATCCCTTTACCCCTTTTGATATTTCTTTGAAAATAAAAGTTAAGCAAGATTCCAACATCCTTCTAAAGTTAAACATGATGGTTAAAGTGGAGGTTTAGATTCTTGTTTTGAATCTGCAACAAGTGCATCTCATTTTTCAGAATCATAGGAAACTCCATTTGAAGATTCAATTCCTTCCAACTTAGTGAACCATAAATGTCCTTTGTGATTACCAGCAAATCACATCAATCAACTGAGTTATTTTTTTAGGTCATGACCTGACACCCGAGAGACCTAGGGATAATTTTCTGCAACTTGTTGTAAGAAGTTATCTTTCAAGTGCAATTGTGTGCTGCCTATGTTGAGAAAGTGAAAAAACACCCATCAATAGTTGTAGGCTAGTAGGAAGTTGTTCGGTCTAACTAGTTTGATCATAACCATTGATGAAACTCCATCACGTATCACTCAAAGGTTTGTTAGTTTCATAATCCAATCTGCAATACAAAGGAGTATCATAATAGTCATTTTATCTTTAATCCTTCAACCTACACCATTGATCTTCTTCAATATTATATCACACATTGTGCAAACACTAGGCCATAGTGTTAGAATTGGCTATGGCTACCAAGATCCTGAGACCAAATGGAAAGCACAAAGAGAGAATAGAGTGTGACAAGAATAAACCATATTATTATCAATATGATTCAATGATATGTGTGTACAATGTAGTAGAAACTTCTTGGTTATATAGCCAAGGTGAGATATAAGATGTCATAGGATTATGACAAGTGTCTTGATCAAATAACATGAGATAACTAATCACTTTTACCTAGGTTCACATGTGTTACAAGTCAAAATATAAGATAAAAAATAATGACAACTAACAACTTCTAGAAATATTCCTTCCTAGGACTTAAGTAAACTTAACTTGACATGTAAATAAGTCCCCTAGTAATGAGTTAACTAGGTACAAGACTTTATTTACACCAACACCCTCTTAAGTGAAAATTTGGGAGTAGAAGATTACTATGAAAATGACACAAATATGGGTCTCATCTACTAGGCCATGTTAGGTACCCATGTACATATGAAAAATAAATGACAAAGAAATCTCTCACAAAGAGAGAAAACGAGAAAACCCAGTTGGACAAAACTCCTCCCACAAAAGAGATGAAATACACAAAATAAATTCTCTCAATGATGCATGAGAAGATAAAAACCCCATGTGAGTAAAAATACCCCCCATAAGAGAGAATTAGAAGAGATATGACGTAGCCCCCTTGAATGTTGAGTCTCCTGTAATGATGGTAGAAGCTCGACATTGAATGTTGAAGATGATCCAATCTTGTAAAACAAAATTTCTCCCATTAGGAAGAAACAAAACCATGAATGTATGTAGCATGACAAGAATATGGATGATGGATGATGTAGTTTAAGTATGCTCTAGTGTCTCCATGATGATGCCGAAAGTTGACTCACTCCAAACAAGTTTTCTAGGCCACACTGCTAAAGAGGATAGTCCAAAATGTAGTAGAGATGAATGTAGAACACAATTGAAAGACAATGATACCCCATATAAAGACAAAGAATCCTCCTACAAATGTTGTACAAAAGTATCCTCTCATGCCAAACTGTAAAGAATGATCGTGTAGAGAATGAAAAAGAGGGTCAACGTGTTCCCTCACAACAAATGAAGAAGGATAATCTTCATCAAAGAGAAGAAAAAATCTATCAATGGTGTCACCCAAATATATAAGATGAGACTTCACAAACAAGTCTGAAATACCTATCAAGAATCCATCACAAGTATCAATATTTGAAAGATGATGTAGATACTATTGCACTGAATTACACAGAGCCAAAACTGTGGAATCACAAGTATCATCAACTACAATAGTGGATGCAGGAGATGAAATGCATGGCTCAAGAATTGGATCTGATGTGAGAAATCCCAAGCTCAAGAATCCAAATGCCTCCTCTGAATCATGGTTCATATGATCAACAACCGAAGGAACAATGCCACCATCAGAATCAAAATCTACAAAGGTATACAATCGAGATGAATGATCAACCATCCTAGTAGCAATGATCTTTCTACTTTCCAAGTCTTGAATGATGACTAAATGAGGTGTGAAATTCATAGTTCTCCCATCTCCACCATTTGTAATCTAATATATGTAAGGAATATTGTTTGTCAAATGAGGAACGCACAAGACATCCTAGAAAGTGTTGTCCCAAAAACTAATAGATCCCTTCCCAAATACACTCATGTTTGTATTGTTTCCCATCAATATAGGAGACATAGTACAAGGTTGAAAATAAGAGAATATAGACTATGAAGATGCCATATGGTGAGACTCTCCTAAATATAGAAGCCATCTCCCTAATCCATGAACTAAAAGAGTGTAAAGATATTTTCCTTTATATACTGATGTAGATGCTTGACCTTTGTCCCTTTTAGACTATTTTGAAGAAGAAGGAGGAGGTGATTCAGACATTCTAGAAGGAAAATCAATCTGTTTCTTTTTGAGAATATGCTTCAACTCATCAATATCCTTCTTATAACAATAGTTTTCTTCATCTCCACCCTTCTTGCAATATGCACAAATAGAACTCTCCTTCTTAGATGATTATCCTTTTCAATAATTGAATTATGATTCTTTATGTGGCTTGTTATTTTTTGTCTTTTGCTTCTTATGAAGATTCTCTTACTTTTTGGTACCTTAGACTCACTAGTCATTAACTCATGTGACCTGGAAGACTTGATTAGACCCATGTTCATTAACTTAGCTTCCTCTTGGATTAGGATATTTGCAAAGTCATAAAAATTAGGATGAACATATGATGCTCCCATAGAGATTCGATGGGTATGAAAACCATAAACAAACACTGAATACTCATGACCAAGCTTGGATAACACATTCAAAATCAATTGTAAATCCTCTTTATCAATGTTGCATTCCTTCAAATATGTTCTTAGTTGCTTGATTTTGGAGATGTAGTCTTGGATGTGGTAAAAACATTTTGGATCAAGATTCATCAAATCATTATCAATCTGATATCCCCTAATCTTATCTATTTTACCATACAATATTTTAAAAGTCTCCCAAGCCTCTTTAAGTGTTTTGCATGATTCAATATGAAATTATAAATCAAATAAGACTAATGAAAACATACATCCAATTGTGTTCTCATGATCAATCTTTCACCTTGACAATTTTTTAGCATTAGTAGGTTGATAAAGGGTTTCCTTTAGATAACCTATTATAAATTTTTCCCATGAGATAGTTCCATAATTCTTTTCTCCATGTGTAGCATAATTATGGGGAGTTAGGAGTTCAATTAGAGATTTCTCCATTGCTAGAACACAAACCAAGCCAAAGAAAGCAAACAACCATTGCAAGATTACCCTCCCCCCCAAAAAAAATTACTCAATCATGAACCCCCCAAGAAATATTTGATTTGTGGAACTTTATACTTAGTGCGTTTACATTTTCCACTTGCCAAAAAAGTTAAGTGGACTTTGATCTTGGTACATGCAAATGCAAAAAATAGGCCACAAGCTTAAATTAAAACTTTTGTAGTAGATGAGATCAAACTTATTAGACTACTAAAAATTACACAATAAAATATGTACTTTCAAAAAAAATCACCCAAAAAAGTTACTATAGGAGCAAGATATGAACTCTTCAAGTTCCCAAAATGAGGATGAAGTAGCAAAAACTATGATAATCTACAATTTATGGAAAAACCATATACCAAAACCAAAAAATGATTACACCACTATGAATAACATGAAATTCTACCCCAAATAAAAAAAATTGCTCGAAAAAAGGAGTCAAAATGAGAAAGTTATGAAGCTTTGAAATCAGATTACAAAATAAAAAATGCCAATGGAGAGGGGGGGAAATTTTTTCTAGCTTTCTAACGTCACATTGACATAGTTTTTATGTTGGCACTTTATGAGATTAAATTTGGTGTGGTGTAGGGCGTCAAAAAATAATATTCTCCCTACAAGTGTATACCTTCAAAATATTTCTAAATCGGTTGATGGACTGGAATCGTCATCATAATATTATTTAGATTGTTCACCATCTAGTTTTTGTATTCCTTCACCAGATTCTCTAAGACTTCACTGGTGGAAACTTTTTGAATGCCACTGGTGTTGAAATTTTTTCCGGGTTTGAATGATTTGAAAGACCCATCCAAATTTTTTTATTAAAATGTTGATTGGAGTTTAGTGCAAACCATGGCCAATGGGACACACACCACATGGTACAAAGTACTATGGAGGGGTACACAAATTACTCTGCATACCACTCAACCACATAAATTTCTTTCTATTTTTTTTTTTATATTTAATTTAAAACTTCAAAAACTTTATAAAATAAAATCTATCCCGAAATTTGAATAAAATTTTTTCACAATTTTTTGAATGATGAATAGTATATTTTTTTTACAAAAAATCATGTTGTCAGTGCAATGATGATGACCTAGGGGGTCGTATGGTTTCTTGGGCAAAAAAAAGTTTCCTCACTGGACAACTGCTCTAATTTGGATGAATTGGCAGTTGATCTTAGGGTTTTTGGCCCTTCCAGACACAATGGAAGGGTCAGATTTGACCCAAAATGCTCCAAAAATATAGCTACCGTCTGCATTTGGAAACCACTCTTCAACCTCAAACCAGATAATTTTCCTTTTATGTTTGATTTGGATGAAACAAAAGGAAGAATCGACATTCTTAAACCTTAAAGAACCACCCAAAATCTAGTATTTCTATCAATTTTTTTTGATTTTCCAAATGATCTTATGATGCAAGAGAAGAGAATACTCAACTATTCAAGATTTACCAAGATATCTTTAAGAAATGGCTATTCAATGGCACCCAATCTGCTCTGATACCATCTTAGAATTGGCTATGATTGCCAAGATCTTGAGACCAAATGGAAAGCACAAAGAGAGAGAATAGAATGTGACAAGCATAAGCTATATTATTATCAATATGATTCAATTATATGTGTGTAAAATGTAGTAGAAATTCCTTGGTTATATAGCCAAGGTGAGTGATAGGGTTAGGGTTGGGTGGAACAATCACTATTCCATGCTTTAGATCTTCCTTGGTAGACCCCTATGGTGTCTCACTTTACCACCTAAACCTATAGGACCCACCACATGACTAGGCTCCCCCAGTTCCCCTTGCCAACCCCACTATCAATACAAATCCTACCTACCAAGCCAACCTTGGTGCAATGCTTCCCCTCTTCCTTCGCCCTTAATCTACCTTAAAGGCTTACCTATTCCCAACACTCAATTTTATCTTTGTAGGGTTGTGGAGATGCTCCCAATAGGTTCAAACCATCACAAAATGGTTCTAGAGAATCCACCTTACTTCCTTTGGCCATTGTTTTCATCAAACCTTCATTTAGGGTTAAAAAGGCTACTAGCCCAAGAGCCCCAATTAGGTCTCCAACTCTGAGAAAATAGGCTTATTCTTCTAAGTTCTCCAAAGAACACCCAATATTTCCTTGAGGTTCTTGGTGTCTATGCCCACCTCTCAATGATTTTTGGGTTCTTGAATCTCCACTGTCTGTACAGTTCTTCAAACTGGAAATGGGAAAGAACTTAGGTTATTTGAGGTCCTTTCTGGCTTTCCTACAAATTGTTAAGAATTCCTCTCACCAAATGAGTTGATGGAGCTTCTTCCTTCTTGCTAAGCCTTGGCAAGGGATACACCTGCCCTCTCCACACCATGATTTTCCAGAAGGTGGACACCCTTGCAAGTCAAGTGCTTTGCACTTCTTGTCTTTCCTAGCCGGGCACTATCAAGCTTGCCTAGGAGAAGACCTCCATAGTGATTCCCTAACTCCTAACCACTCCTAACTCTATGCTATTTACAGACCTGGAGCCTAGTCACAATTCCCAAGGGCCCGTACACAAAGTACAATGGGAATGTAACTAAACCTCCATTCTTCACAGGTTGTCTATGAGAACAACAACAAAAAGAAATAAACTAACTACTAAGGAACGCTTGAAAAATTGAACAAACTAACAAATAATAGCACAAAAAGCTTCAACTAAAACTACAATACATTCTACATCAACTCATAGTGCCATGATGACTCCTACAACACACAAATTCAAAACAAAACACAAAAAATTACTCAACCTTATCACTGTCCTCACTTGTATTCATGAATTTTTTAATAATGCAAAAGCTTCCAACCCTACTTATAGGTTGAGGCACACCATATATAGGTTTGAACAAGTAGTTATGCCTCCCCTTAGTCAGAAATGTCAGTTACAAAGTGGAAAAGTTACAAAATGCTCCATTTTGCAACTTTTTCCAAGTTCTAGTAACCTAAGGAAAATGAGTTTCTAGACTCATTAAACCTTTCCCCCTCCTTAACCTATTGATCACTACTGATCACTTCTGATCACTATTGATCAAGACTTATTCTTAAGCCTCCAACTCTATCTCAATGGTCAACATGACCTTCATGGTAATACATCAAAAACAAAATTTCATCCTAGACTTCCTAATTGCCTAGTGTTTCCTAGGTGCTCCTACACCATTCTCCCTCTCTCTACACAAACAATAAGGAATGAGAGGAGAGATCAGTGACACATCAATGCCCTGCTTCTTAAACTAAGCTTCATACACCCATGTAGCCTCAGACTCTAGCTTGTGCTTTCACTTGATGAGGTTCTCCATGTACACCCTATGCCTTGTAGACTTCTTTACTCTTGACTCCAAGATCCTCTTTACTTGTAGCTTGTCTTGAGTAGGTAAGGCTATGTTGCGTACATCCTTGAAGATCTCCCTACTGTTCTGATCAAATCAGCTACATAGAACACTGGTGAAATCCCTAAATCAGCAGGTAACTCCACCTTGTAGGCATTCTTCCCATATTTGGCTAACACCTTACATGGTCCCACTCTTTTCATCTGCAATTTGGTTGATCTACCCTTCTACAATCTGGATTGGTTGAGGTGGACAATGACATAGTCTTCTACTACAAATTGTAAATCTTTTCTTGACATATCCACCTTATCTTTCAACTTTTGAGTAGCCTCAGTGACTGTCTTCTTCACCTACTCCTGAATCTCCTCCATGTTTTGGGTGAAATATTTTACATGTCCACTCCTATACTCCATAGCTCCTAGATCCCTGAGCTCACATATACCTCTTGGGTGCATTCCATACATAATTTCAAAAGGACTCTTCCCTGTGGTCTGGTTCACACTGTCATTATATGCATACTCAGCCTATGATATAACCATGTCCCATGTATGTCCATACTCTTTGGTTAGGCATCTTAGAAGGCTACCTAACACCCTATTAATCACCTCTATTTTTCCATCAGTCTTAGGATGGTAAGCTAATCCAAAAGATAGGTTGGTACCTAATTTGCTCCATAGAGTCTTCCAAAAGTGACTAATTAACTTCACATCCGTATCCGATACAATTCTCAATGGCAATCCATGGATCCTCACAATTTCTTTAAAGAAAAGGTGAGAAATATAGCTAGCATCATGAGTGGTCTTGCAAGGGATAAATTGACTCATCTTACTGAATCTATCCACCACCACATAGACACTATCAAACCCTATCTTGGTCTTAGGGAGTCCTATCACAAAGTCCATGCTAACACACTCCCATGGTCTGTTAGGAATGTGTAGGGGTTGATATAAACCTGCATTACTAGCTCCTCCCTTGGTTTTCATACACACTACACACTACTCCACATACCTCCTGACATCTCTTGATAACTTAGGCCAATAGTAGAACCTTTGCACTAGTTCCAATGTCTTGTTGATGTCAAAATGTCCACTAAGACTACCATTATGCTTTTCCTAGATGAGGTTCTCTCTCATTGATCCTTTTGGAACACATAACCGATTCCCCTTGAATAAAAATCTACTTTGAAATGTATACTCTGAGTACTGGCTATGAAAATGATTCTCAAAGTCAGAACATACCTTGTAGGCCTCTGAGAAGTCTTCACCCTCTCCATAGAGATCCTTGAAACTCTCTATTCCAATACTCTTGATCTGTATCTCTTGCATTGTCAGCAATATTCTACTTAGTGCATCTTCTACCTTGTTCAATTGTCCCTTCTAGTGCTTGATGGTGAAAGTAAAAGCTTGGATGTATTCCATCCATTTCAAATGTCTATTACTCAACTTCTCTTGAGTGTTGATATAGCTAAGTGCCTGATTGTCAGTAAAGACTACAAACTCTTTATGTAGAAGGTAATGCCTCTACTTCCTAAGTGACTAAACCAAAGCATAATGTTCTAGGTCATAGGTAGAATACTTCTTCTTAGCTTCATTGAGATTTTCACTAAAGAAATATATAGTCCTACCTTCTTGGCTCAACACTCCTCCTACTGCAACTCCACTGGCATCACATTCCATAATAAAAAACTTGTCAAAGCTAGGTAACAAAATTATAGGTTGAGTTGCCACTTCTTGTTTCAATTTCCCAAAACCCTTCTCAGCTTCTAGAGTCCACTTGAACTTAGTTTTTAAACCACCTTTGATTGTATCTAGGACTGGTGCATATATGCCACTAAAGTTCCTTATGAATTTTCTATAAAATTGAGCCAATCCATGAAAAACTTCTTACCTCTGTCCTTGTGGTTGGTGTAGGCCAATTTAGGATAGCTTCCACCTTGCTTGGATCCATCTTCAATGAACCTTGGGATACTACAAACCCCAAATACACAAGCTCCTATTTAAAGAACTCACATTTCTCTAGGTTGATGGGCAACTTCTCCTCTTGCAACCTTCTAAGAACCATCTCCACATGTTTGAGGTGTTCTTCTATTGTCTTGCTAAAAATGAGTATGTCATCCAGGTATACCACCACAAATATCCCTATAAAGTCTTTAAGCACTTCATTCATGAGCCTCATGAATGTGCTAGGGGCATTAGAGAGGCCAAATGGCATAAATCTCCACTCATACAACCCATCATTTGTCTTGAATATTGTCTTCCACTCATCTCCATCCTTAATTCTCATCTGATGGTATCCACTTTTGAGATCCAACTTGGTGTAGTCCTGAGCTCCTCCAAGACAATCCATCAAGTCTTCAATCATAGGCATAGGGAACCTATACCTGATTGTGATTCTATTTATAGCTCTAGAGTCAATGCATAATCTCCACTTGCCTCCTTTCTTGGTTGCTAAGACCACTGGCACTGCACATGGGCTGATGCTCTTCCTAATCAATCCTTGATCCTATAACTCCTGCACTTGCCTAGCTACCTCTAGGTTCTGATCTGGTGTAAGCTTATAGGCTGTTTTGTTTGGTAATGAAGCTCCTATTATGAAGTCAATTTGATGACTAATGGCTCTCTTTGGAGTTAAGGTTGCTGGTGCACCATCACTCACTATGTCCTTATACTTCTCAAGCAACTTCTGGACTGCTCCGGGTATGATTGTTTTCTCAGTCTTGTCCTCTTCCTTGGGTTGCACCATTGCCACATATCCTTCACCCCCTTGATGTACGTTGTTAATGAACTCTTTACCACTGCTCAATAAGATATTAGGTGCCTTTGACTATCCTTCTTCCTCATCTGACAGTGACTATAATTTAAATGTCTTCCCATCCTTCTTGAAAGAAATGGTGTTCTCTTTCCCATCATGCATGGAACTTCTATCATATTGCCATGGTCTACCCAATAGTAGATGGCATGCATCCATGGGTAACACATCACATAAAAACTTATCTTTGTAAATTCCAATGGAAAACTCCACTGTTGTTTGTTCATTGACAATAACACTCTGCCCTTTATTCAACCATGTTACTTTGTAAGGGTTAGTGTGGGGTACCTTTTCCAGATTCAACTTCCTTACTGCCTCTTCTAAAATTATATTATCAGTAGACCCTGATTCCACTATAACCTTACACACCTTTCCAAGGATTTTGCACCTTACCCTGAATAAGGCTCTCCTTTGCTTTGGCTCTTCCTTGACAAATTGTCTGATCAAGACTCTCCTAAACATCAAATTCTCCCCCATTTTTGATTCAATGTGATTGACCTCTGGTGATTTGGTACTCATGGTGTCCTCTTGAGAATATTCCACTCTCTTCTCAATATTTGATGAAGATGCTTTCTCTGGTCACCTATAAGCTGGATGTCCTACTTGACCACAATGTTAACACTTCATATTAGCAAAGTATGAATTTCTCCTGCCTGCTTCTCTTCCTCTATTTGATCCTCCTTGAGATCCTCTACCTCTTCCATAACCTCCTTTAGAAGATGTTTCACTTCCCTGCTCTGTGAGTTTAGGTTCACCTTGGTTTCTTTGTTCAGTTCCTCTACCTTGGTAGCCACCTCTATGTCCTCTTTGATCTCTTCCTTTGCCTCTACTCTTAGAAATCTGATCTTGTTTCCTCTTGCTTCTTTCCTCAATCTTAATAGCCAATTGGTAACATTGGTGTACTGTCTTAGGAATTAGAAGAGTCATCTCCTCTTGATTGTTCCACTTCAAGCCGTTAAGATACCTAGCCACCTTGAGACTTTCATCTTCTGAAACATTAGATCCCATACAAAGTTTTTGAAACTCCTTCATGTAAGTGTTCACATCTTGGTCCCTTTGCCTCAAGCTTTGTCTCTTCTTATGTAACTTTATCTCATAATCATCTGGTATGTATGCTTCTCTCACTTTTGCAACCATACCCTTCCAAGTTGAAATAGGCTTCTTGCCTTCCTTTTCTCTCTCTATCTGAATGAATTTACACCATGTCAAGGCAGAACCTCTCAATCTTGATTTGGACACCCTCACCTTTTGTTCCTCAGTGACTCCATCACACTCAAAATGGTTTTCCATTCCTTCTATCCAATCCATGACTAAATCAGCTCCCAATTTCCCACTAAACAGTGGTATACCTTCAAGTTCTTTTCCACTCAAGTTTTTCAATGCCTTCAAGAAAGGCTCTTCTTACAAAATAGGGTCAGGTTCAAGGGTCTTGTCTTCCTCTACAACCTCTTTACTCTTTGGTAGCCTGCCTTCCAATCTATCACTGAACTCATCAGCCTTGATCTGCACATTGCTCAATGCTTGCTCAAGTCGTGCTAATATTTCTCTCAATCTCGTATTGTATTCCTCCCAATCTTTGACCTTCTTTGCAAACTCAATGTTTGTCACCATGGTTGTGGAACCATTGGATTCAAGGTCTGACACACAAGATTTTATCCCAAATTTTTAACTTGCTTTGATACCAATCTGATAGGGTTAGGGTTGGGTGGAACAATCAATGTTCCATGCTCTGGATCTTCCTTGGTAGACCCCTATGGTGGCTCACTTTACCACCTAAACCTATAGGACCTACCACATGACTAGGTTCCCCTGGTTCTCCTTGCCAACCCCACTATCAATACAAATCCTACCTACCAAGCCAGCCTTGGTGCAATGCTTCCCCTCTTCCTTCGCCCTTAATCTCTTAAAGGCTTACCTATTCCCAACACTCAATTTTATCTTTGCATGGGTGTGGAGATGCTCCCAATAGGTTCACACCATCACAAAATGGTTCTAGAGAATCCACCTTACTTCCTTTGGCCATTGTTTTTACCAAACCCTCATTTAGGGTTAAAAAGGCTACTAGCCCAAGAGCCCCAATTAGGTCTCCAGCTCCGAGAAAACATGCTTATTCTTCTAAGTTCTCCAAAGAACACCCAATCTTTCCTTGAGGTTCTTGGTTTCTATGCCCACCTCTCAATGATTTTTGGGTTCTTGAACCTCCACTGTCTGTACAGTTCTTCAAACTGGAAATGGGCAAGAACTTAGGTTATTTGAGGTCCTTTCTGGCTTTCTTGCAGACTGTTAAGAATTCCTCTCACCAAATGAGTTGATGGAGCTTCTTCCTTCTTGATAAGCCTTGGAAAGGAATACACCTACCCTCTCCACACTGTGATTTTCCAGGAGATGGACACCCCTGCAAGTCAAGTGCTCTGTACTTCTTGTCTTTCCTAGTCGGGCACTGTCAAGCTCACCTAGGAGAAGACCTCCACAGTGATTCCCTGAATCCTAACCACTCCTAACCCTATCCTATTTATAGACATGGAGCCTAGTCACAATTCCGAAGGGCCCGTACACAAAGTACAGTGGGAATGTAACTAAACCTCCATTCTTCATAGGTTTTCTATCATAACAGCAACAAAGAGAAACAAACTAACTACTAAGCAACGCTTGGAAAATTGAACACACTAAGAAATAATGCCACACAAAGATTCAATTATAAATACACTACATTCTACATCAACTCATAATGCCATGATCACTCCTACAACACACAAATTCAAAACAAAACACAAAAAATTACTCAACCTTATCAATGTCCTCACTTGTATTCATGATTTTTTTAATAATGCAAAAGCTTCGAACCCTACTTATAGGTCGAGGCACACCATATATAGGTTCGAACAAGTAGTCATGCCTCCCCTTGGCTGAACATGTCAGTTACAAAGTGGCAAAGTTGCAAAATGCTCCATTTTGCAACTTTTACCAGGTTCTAGTAACCTAAGGAAAATGAGTTTCTAGACTCATTAAACCTTTCCCCCTCCTTAACCTACTGGTCACTGCTGATCACTACTGATCACTATTGATCACTACTGATCAAGACTTATTCTTAAGCCTCCAACTCTATCTCAATGGTCAACATAAACTTCATGGTAATACATCAAAAAGAAAAATTCATCTTAGACTTCATAATTGCCTAGTGTTTCAGAGGTGCTCCTGCACCAGTGAGATACACGATTTCATAGTATTATGGAAAGTGTCTTAATCATATGACATGAGACAACTAATCACACTTACCTAGGTTCACATGTGTTACAAGTCAAAAGATAAGATAACTAATGACAACTAACAACTTATAGAAATATTCCTTCCTAGGACCTAAGTAAACTTAACATGTAAATAAGTCCCCTAGTAATGAATTAACTAGGTACAAGACTTTATTTACACCAATACATAGTAATAAACAAAACATGATGTGAAGGATTGTTGCAACACATACAGTCAACCAACCAGTAATGCTAGGAAAAGGGGCCAATAATTTTGATGACATTAATGTATTAAGATATGACTTAAACAACCTACAACTACCTATACACAATCAACATCAAAATATAAAAAGTGTTCATCACCATTATTGTAACCCCTAGGGTTTATCTACAAAACCCTAATTTGTCCATAGAGTAAAGATAAATCAATTCTAAGCACATTTCTATTCTCTTGTCCATGTGGACCAAACCAATCGAATCCTCTCAAAATACCAATGTTAAATATGCAACCTTTTTTCTCCTTTGACGTCTAGAATAGCATGAAAACATTTTCATGACAACTTTTTTTTTTAGCAACATTACAATTTTACAAATCATGCTCTTCTCTCCATCATATTGCACCAACTCTTCTAGAACCTGAGCCACTGACATCCAAAAATCCATCGATCTTCCCTTTGACATCAATGAAACCTTTTGACATCAATGACAATATTATTTCAACATAGTTTTCATTAGTGGGTTGATGACAGGATCAATGGTATGATTGAAATTTGTAGAGATGTGGGTAATACCACAATATTGGTTTACAATTTTTGGCCAAACTAGACATTGAATTGAATTTTTTAATGAAATCTTCACTTTCAAGCACCTATAGCTGCTAAACCATGAGGAATTTGAAGATGATGCAAACTAGTGATTTGTGAAATTTTCTTTGTAGATTCTAAATATATATATATTTTTAATTTTGGAATCAGATTGTATTTCATTTTCCATCTCCTTTGAAAAGTAGCTTTTAATAGTAAACACCATTTTTGAAGAGTAATGTTCACCGTATACAACATAACATTTTTTTGATGAAGGATAAATTCTAATTATCCTATTTATATATTTGTAACTGTGATATCTAGCACTTTCATTTTTTTTCATAGTGTTTTATTGAATATTTTTTTCTTAATTAAGTTTTAAATTCAAACCAATTAAAATTTGAACATAGGTAGACCATATACAACATAACTTTTTTTTGTATGTATTGAAATTTTATTTTATTTTATTTTGATATATCAAGGACATCAATACCTAGCATGGATATATTTTTCAGATTTTTTTTCATAATCTACTATTTTTCTACATGTGCAGAACAAAGAGCTTCATTTTCGGTGAAAAATATATATTCACAAGAAATAAAAAGTAAATATAATAATAAAATTAAATATATTTAAAATTATACTTTTTTGGGAAGTTTATAATAAGAAATACATAATTACTAAAAATAATTTTTAAATGAATTCATTTGATCCCCCAAAGGGTAAATCAAAATTAATTTTTAATCAACATTTTGATAGGTGTAAAGGAGACTCAGTTATAGGTATGGTTTAAAACTAGCGGGGTTATATGCAAGGGGGTTTGACCTAAGGTGGTTTGATCAAACCCACTTTAATTGGAATCCTTTAAATGGAAATTTTTAGGGCTTAAATCATTATAATTTCAAAAAATATGCGACTTTAGTAAAAATCAAGATGTCCCAAAAAGTGTAAACCACTATTGTGGGATCACCCATATACAAAGCTATAGACATGAAGATAGTGTCAAAAAAAGTATCTTTTTTTCACACTTAATTTGGGAATAAGTGTTATTATTTATTAACCTAAAAATTCCTTCCAGTTTATTGTTGTAATGTGTTGTACACATTCACATTAATCTAGGGCCCCTTTTGAATAAAATATACTTAAATGGTACCTTATTTAAGATTTTGTAAAGTGTTGTAGTTCACTTTCACACTTATCTAGGGTTTCATTAATTAAGTGAGCCTAATGGGCCCCTTTAATTCATATTAAAACCCTCTTAATTGCATTTTCTGAGAGATCTATCTCGACACTCAATAATCAAATTCCTAGAAAATGGCGCTAGGACCCCCCTTTCTTTGCATATTTGAGGTGGGTTTTAGATATTATTTCCACCCCCCAAAGCAAATTCCTAGAAACTTGTGCTAGGACCCATTCACCTTTAGTGGTGAATGGGTCCTCCTCTCTTATGACCCATTCACCTTTAGTGTCGAATGGGTCCTCCTCTCTTAGGACCCCCCCTTTTGAATTTAATTCTAGTGAGATTTTAATGATTTTCAATCCTAGATTTGAGGTTGGCTTGAATTATTTGAATTTTGGGGTTAATCTCTATATTTGGTATAAATATGCGGTTAATTCACGCTGTTTCTCCTAGAAAGTTTACAAGAGGCCTAAGTATTCAATTTTGCAAGCATTAGAGCACTTCAAAAGAATATTCAAAGGAATTAAAAGGTAGATTATCAAGAGTTTATCATCATTTCAAAGGCATAACATATTGATGCATGTTGTTGAGCTACGATAGTTGATGTAGCATTGAAGATATACTTACAAGAATTGTTCCACATCTAATACAAGATCAAGATCTACATTCTTCATGGCCACTCCATGTTATTCTACATATTTATACTCCAAGACAACTTCCAAGGTATCAAAGTTTCATCATTTCATATTCATGCTTCAGTTTCATTATTTGATCATTTGGTTTAATTACCTACAAGGTATTTGACTAAGGAAAACCCCTATTCACTAACAATCAACAAGTTGTTCTCCTCTTGAATGTGCGTTTTCAGATTTACAAGTTGAAGATGAAGTGGAGAAAAAATTGGAAGCAAAAGTTTCAAAGTTGTCACATTACAAAGTTGTCATCAATAGTGCAAGAACGCGAAAAATAAAGCTACAAACTTTTCTATAGGTTTTTGGGAGCTAACAACCAAGGATTTGAGAGTGTGGGAATCAAGGAAAAAAACTTGAATCTCACTTTCAGAAAACCTAAGAGGGACCCATTCACCACTAAAGGCGAATGAGTTATTTGTGCCCTAAAAACAACCTTCTTGCAGCAAGGTACACATAATTTTGAGCTCTAAAATCTCGCCTCATAGTTTCTATAATGGTTAGGGTTAGTTTTTTATTGTTATTGGCATCTTATCACACACATAATTATGTATTTTGTAGTGAAAAGTAGTGGTCCATCAGTTTTATCAATTCATTTTGATGAAACCCTACATTTTTCTACACCACAAAAGATAGTAGAGCTTAGGGGTAGGGAATTGTCAAAGATTCTTCTAAAGAAGTTGGAGGATGATATAATAGAAGGAGGAGTTATTATGGCCATGTGTGTTGTAGTCACTATGTCAATAATAGGGTCTGGCATTAAAATCGAAAGTTGTGTGCCAATAATATTTGAATATGAATATGATGGGTTTTTTAAAATAGAATTGTAGGACTAGACATTGTTCTAGACAATGTGTGCTAGTCCTCTAAGAAATTATAGAGATTGATATTTTTACATAAACATGCTATGAATAAAATCAAGGATAGGAATCACTTTCGTGATAGTGTCCTTGGCTACAAATATTAGAAATGGTGTAAATGATGATCTAAATATTGTTTTTGAGAAATAGGAACTTGAAATGAAATCTCATAATCAAATATTTCATCCACAGGAGGGGAAGTTTTGGATGGATAAGCAGTATATAAACTGATTGGACAAGGGGATTGAAGCATCCCATTAGTAAATTGTTCAGTCAAAAATAGGACTAGTTTGGATTCATGTTGTAAAAGATGTTGATTATGCCATGTTATAGGAATGAAATCTTCTCTAAACAACATTACCTAAATAGAGAGATTAGGTTGAAAAACACATAAAAGAGTTCATAAAAAACATCCTACACCACAATTTAGATAGAAAGGGTAAAATACCTTTGAAATATTTTTTATTTTTTGTTTATAAAATATTAAAAAAATCTCACAAAAATGTGATAAATGGAAATTTATTATTACAAAGAAAAGGATTATTTTTTCTTGATAATAAAAAAACTTATTACATTAGGATGAATTTGTTAGGTTTACTAATAAAGTTCTTTTGATTATAATTTTTATACAAATAGAATTTTCAATTAAACAAAAATTATAAATTTATAATATCAGATGCTAAACTACAACAAATTGGTGGAAACATTTCTTTGTAGGAAATGAATTATAATATTATTATCTCATAAATAAAAAAATTTCCAATGAACTTTTTAAAGCTTCTTGGAAGCCTCTTTCTCAAAGAATAACACATCATGTAGACTTCCTTGTGTCGTACTACGACTTGGACTACATTCATGACAAAATATAAATCTAAGTTTAAAATAAATCCCTTCATCACCCCAAGATCACTTGTAAGACAAAAATAAATTCCACAAGAGAGAAATGGAAAAAATATCATTATATGATTATGGATGCAAGATTGCTAGATTAAATATTTGATGTAAATATGATTCCTTTCTTATAAAGGAAAGTTGTGAGGTATGATTATACAAGATCTTGACATGTCATGTCTTAATCCTATATAATGAGACAATACATATTAAATGAACTAGGACACAAACATTAAATGAAGAAAATAAGATAAGATCTAGTGACAACTAATACTATCTAGAAAGATTCCCTCCTAGGACCTAGATAGGTACTGTAGACACCCAAAATTGTCCATGTCATAATATTACCTAGTCGATACATGACCTTGCAGGATATTTTGTAATATTTTACCCTAGGTCATTGCATTATCCCACTTATCCCATTTATTTTGCCTAATAACCTTACCAATTAATTAAGTAAATCTCATTTATTTAATTAATTCCCTCTTCACATGTCTCAAAATAATCCAAATTAAATATTTCAATTAATCCTTCACTTATTGTCACATTGCAACATGTGTCACATGACTACAACTCTTCACATGCACAAATAATTTAAATAATTAAATTATTTAAATTATGATATTCCCACTCACATCCTATTTTTTTAGCCCCATTGATTGTACGTCATAGGCATATTTTCTTCCAAAATAAAAAAAATAATCCCACTTATTTTCTCACATCCTAATCTTAGTCTCATGTCATAACCCACTTAATGTGTGTCATAAGCACTAAAATAAACTTTTAATCCGAGCCATACATATCAAAGTTTTGACTTTTAATCTTGGCCATCAAATCAAATCAGCCTTCTTCTATAAATAAATCCTTTCATAGGTCATTCGGGGGAATATTCTTCTAACATCCTTACTCTGCCAAAATTTCTCTCAATCTTCTCATCTATCTATCTATTTTTCTTCTATCATATCCATCTTATTGTTATGCTACGAAAATGAGCAATCAACATATCAAATCATTCAATCCTTCAAAATATTTCATTCTCATGTAGGTGGAGAAGAGAAATATAGATAAATCAAATCTAGCTTGGAGATCAGTTTGCTTTTCTTTCTTGTTTTGATTTTCATGCTAGTTTGTGATCTATTGTCCTTTTTAGGGTTTTTTCATTATAATTTGTTTATAAATTTTTCTCTAATATTTTTACCCTAACTACATTGGTGAACCTGACGTGAATCCTTTGATCTAGCTTTATTTTTTGTAGGTTTCATTAACTTTTAGTTGTAGATCTACTAGTTTTTGGACAAAACCCCAGGTTTAACAAATTTTGTCCTATCTTCCAAAAGGCTGCACATTTTTCTACACGATAATCAAAGAAGATTAAAAATAATCTCAAGGGGCTATAATAAACAAATTGAGGGCTTATCACCATTTTGGTAGGAGTTATCTTGATTTTATTTTATTTTAATAAAATTGACTTTCTGGATGCAAATCAGCAAATTTTCTAAAAATGATTACATTTATGGAAATATCTTAAAATTTTAATGGGGGTCTATCTTTTACAAATTTAATTTAGAGGTCAAATACAATGCGAAAAAATCTGATCTTTGTTTCCTATAGGTTTTTCATAAATCCGCATTTTTGGGTACAAAATAGGGAATTTCTCTATCTTCTTTATATTTCTGGAAAGCTCACAGAAAATTAGTAGGGGTTTTTCTTTGTTTTTTTATTTTTTAGATCAATAACATCTTAAAATAATCGAATCTAATAAGGGTATATTAAAAAAACGTATCTAAAATTGCAATTTCCTGATGAACTTTTTTTTATGGCTGCATTATAATATCAATTTTTTTATTTTGTAGGTGATCATAAGGAGTTGTAGTAGCAAAAATATCATTCATACACAATAGATTGAAAAGCAAATTTTTTTGAGTGAACTCATTCTATTATCTTTATATCTCATTTAATCAATCAATCTTGTTTGAAAAACACTTGAATTTGGGGCTTTAAAACAAACATATTGTTTGCATTCACACTTTTAAATTGGACTTAAAAAGAACCACTGTCTTCCATCACACATTTTGACTTTGGGTTAAAAATAACAAGTGTTTGAATTTTTTTACACAGATTTCAATTTTTTAAAGGAAAATTAACAATTGCGATTGTGAATCAAATGTGTGGGTGATAAAAAACACCTCACTTGGTTCACTTTTTTCAAACCCTTCATAGGATTCCTGCTAGGGGATTTAATCACCCCTAGGGATGACCTCAATCAAGGTGTGAATTGAAAGACACGCTTCTTTGGGAGTTAAAATCTTGTCACTCTTGGCTAAGCCCCAAAGAACTTTATACCTTTGGAAAGTGAAGGTAAAGGGTGGGTTACCCCTTTCTCCCGACTGTGTGGCAAGATTTTTCTTTCAAATTATCCCTATTCAACCTCATGCATCCTAGATTAAGACCTAATTGACCATACCCACTTGACTAGTTCTAGGACTTGTTGACGTTTCTTCTTTAAGTGTGTTCTTAATCATCACATTCATAATTTCAAATTCAAACTCTTATGTGTCTTGTGTTTGTGATTCATGTGTGTACATGCATAATCATTTGTTTGCAAATTTCCATATCAATCTATAAACACCAACACATAAACATATCATTCTAATCTTCTTAATCATCCTTTTTCTAAACACATTTTAGTCAATTTCATCCTAATCAATCCAAGTCATCCAATCTAATCATTCCACATCATCATCATCACCCTAATTCTAGGGAAGCACTTGCTAAAATGGTCCTAATCCTTAATGATCTTAGTCAGAAGCCCAAGGTCATACTTCAAGGAGCCCCTTTGCTTAATCATGAAGATAATCCAAAACCATATATCCTCCAAGGTGGGTTAAACTTTTCACCTACTGATGATGAGAAATTTTTAAATCCTAGTGATGATAACTTTGTAGATCCTAGTGATGACAAAAACTTTGTATAAATATTAGGTCACCTTAATGATACTATTGACAAGGGAAATACCACCCTAAGTTTGTAATCATTCACCATTCCATCTACTAGTCCGCCATAACCATCTAATAAAATGTTTATCTCAAAGAATACTAGTCTTACACCAACACCACCATCCAACTTCTCAAGCTCTAATCCATCAACCAAAGAATCTTTTAACAGTTTTCTCCAAAGACTACTAGCATGGAATAGACCATCCCCATGTCAAGAACCCGTTAATGAGCTTACCAACAAACCTTTGAATGTCATGTCTATTCTTACAACTCCATCATGTGGTCCACAACCTATCGATCTTATATGTCTAAGTCAAATTCCATCATGCCATCATGTTGTTGATCATAAATATCATATCAAGCCTCTTCTACAACCTTCCACTTCCATTTCCACTCAAATACAAGAGCTATGTCAAGAGAATTATCCTAATAATGAGGAAACATTAAACTCTCATTCTAATCAATATCTAGGCCCTTCTAATGATCCCACTCATAACATACTTGGTTATATTTGTGATGAAGCTTCGCTCTATGATCTAGATATTACTTATGATCAAGAAGGCCATGACGATCCTCTTAGCCAACTCTATGTATTCCATAGTCAAGAGCCTATCACTTCACCTATCCATGAGAAAGAAACATCCATTGTTCCTATACACCCCCTAGATATTCCTATCCATGATCCTGCATTATCCACTTGTCATGTTGAGACACATGCCTCCCATGTAAATGTAGAAGATCAAACCAATAGTGTGGATCTAAATGAGCGTAATCAAGTTCCTAATGATCCTTCCACATCCACTATCAACCCCATTTCAAATCCACCAAGATGTCCTATTGGTCTATCCATCTTTATTCATGAATGTTTCTCCTTAAGACAACAACAACCTTTATCCACTTCACCTTATTCATCTAATAATGAACTCAAGTCTAGTGTCCAAAACACACCTAGTCTCATTTCCCATTGCATGCTTCAAAACATGAACTACCAAGGTAAAGGTTTAGGCCTTCATGAAAAAGGTATTTTGGAGCCAATCCATGTCAAGGTCCCTCCACGCTCTTATTTCCTTTGATATACACCCCAAGGACACCAATCTAAAGATGTTGGTACTTCCTCCATCCATCATAAGTCCTCTTTCCACCATAAATCCTATCATATGCCTAAAAAATATGTTGCAATCCATCCTCCATCATCTTACAAATGTCAAAAGTATGTGACCATACACCTTCCACCATCAACTTTGCCACCATTTCTTCCAACTCCTAATATACCTCCATCTAATCTACCTCCACTACTCCCAACAACTAATATCCCCATTATCCAATCCCCTTATCCACCTACCCATAAATCCTCTAAAAATCCTAATCATGACCAATCAATGCACACATTGTCTAAACATGAAGCTTCCAATCATCCCACCATACCCATGGGATTCAAAAGAATTTTTTTTTATGCCTCTTTATATAAAGAAAAAAATATGAAGGGTCCTCATGCCCTAGGACACAAAAGAAAAGAAGCAAAGAAAAATACACCCAAAAACAAATATAAGCCCATACCTCCAAAATAAAAGGCCAAAACTAAAATGGTTTGGGTCCCTAAGAAAAAGGAAAACAAGTCAAACGAGGCATCTACATCTCAAAAATACCAGCCATCCACTTCTAGCTCACATTACCACTCTATTCAAGAATCTCATATTCCATCCCACAAGAAAAATAAATCATGAAAATACTAAGTCTATGTGGGTACCTAAAACACTTCATCACCCATCTCCTAAGAAGAAACTCCATTGCTTCCTGCACACCCTCCACATCAAAATATTCAATGTTTACCATAGTGTGTGCAACCATTGGTCATGGTTCCCTTCCATTTCACAAAAATTCCACATACCTCCATCTCCTCACCCTTCAATCATTATCCTACATATCTCCCCCATCACCTTCCTATGGTCCATGCTTTTGGCTAAGCTTCCCATTCATCTCTCCTACATAATCCACATCATAATCCACCATCTACCTACTCCATCTCCCTTCCATGTCATCCCTTACCAACATCTATGATCATAATAACATTTGAAATGGTCCATGTGATGACATCTATCTCTAGTGGGACTACCACCTTTCATGAACTAGAAATTTGAGTCCCTCCTATCCATATTCCCCTTCTCTTATCCAAAAAAAAGTCATTTTTTTTAAAAAAAAGTAAAAAGAAATGCCTTCGTCCAATAGTGAAAACCTACTAAACAGGTGTCTTGGATAAGTACCATGATCAAAAACTGGAAAACAAGCATCATGTATAGGTTTATCTTCTATGCCACTTACACTTGGGGGGCATGTTGTCTCATCCTACCATATCATTTTTTATCTTATCTTACCATCTCCTACCCTACCATATTTAGCCATCATACCCATATACTTATCATATTGAGTCCATTCATCATCTCTTCCTCCTCTTGATCTTGATAAAAATATGGGAAAAAATGTTGAAACATGCTTTGGATATTTTTTGATATACCTCATCCTTGCAAACAAGCCTATCATTATCCTAGCGTCATAAACTTTGTCATGAAAAACCCTAAGTATTGTACCTATAATGGGGCATGGCATTCCTATGTGAATTAGTCTTTGGAGATCACATCCTTGATATCCTATGATGCATACATTCATTCCATTCACTATGACCTAGCCTTTTTATCCCTTATCCTATCACCCACCCCTTTCATCCATCAATCCCCTCTATATCCTTGCACCTAGACTTTATTTTCCCTTGTCATTAGTATCTAGCACAAAGGCTACCCAAATTGTCATCCAGTGACATCTCAAAGCATTTCAAAAATCCAAAAAAATAAAACATTTCAAAAATCCAAAAAAATTAAAACATTTCAAAAATCCAAAAAATTCAAAACATTTTAAAAAATCCAAAAAAATCAAAAATTTCAAAATCCCAAAAATCAAAACATTTCAAAAATTAAAAAAAAATAAAAATCAAAACATTTCAAAAATGCAAAAAAATAGCCAACAAAAATCCAAGCAATAAAATCAAACCAAATCACTTCTTCCAATCAATTCAACTTTTTCAAATCAATCATTCAAATCAATTTCTTCATCAAATTATCTAATCACATCACTTCTTCTAATCAGATCAATTTCTTCATCAAATTATCTAATCACATCACTTCTTCTAATCAGATCAATTTCTTCATCAAATTATCTAATCACATCACTTCTTCTAATCAAATCCATTCTTCTAATCAATCACATCACTTCTTCTAATCAAACTCATTCTTCTAATCAATCCAATCATTATCATCAAATCAAATCATTTCTTTATCAATCCAATCAATCAAAATCATTCCAAGTAAATCATTCTTCAATTTAATTCATCAATCATCATCCAAATATTCAAATCATTCCAAGCAATAATTCAAATGCAAATCAATCCTTAATCCATACCAACCAAGCTAATCAATCAAGTCAAATTATCCAATCACATTTTCGTCTTGATCCTAATCTTGTTGTAAACCCAATCAATCAATCAATCAATCATCCTTGTGTTAATCTAGGGATATATCATTCCCCGTAATGAAAACACTATAAACAATCAATCAATCATCTTTGTGTTGATCTATGGATATATTGTTCCCCGCAATGATAACACTATCATCATCAACCAATCAATCAGTCAATTAATCATCAGTTTACAACTTGACGGGGGCAATACCTTGTTTTTTTTTGTATCATTTATGCATGTTGTCTTGCTACTTGTGTGTGTTATCATTTTTATCTTGCATTTTTATCAAATCTAAATCACTCCTAGCTAATATTCATATCTTGTATCTAGACAAGGTTGTATTAAGCTGGGGCACAAGACACATCGTCACCTTGGTCCTTATACCTTGGTGCATAACGTCTAGTGTTATATCAAACATATGATTGCTCATTTTATTGCAGCAAAGCGTGTCATTTTTCTTTTTCATCTACTTCTTATCTTGTATCATTCATTTTATCCCGCCTTTATCATCACATTCATTTCAAGAGCATATATGTGTTTTCCCAACCCACCTATCCTCTCAAGGGGGCATCATCATCATTATCATATCCTATATCATCATCCCATTTCTTCATATCTTTTGCATCATCATATTCTTCTATCATCCCTTTCCTTCATTCACCTTACTCCTCACTTCCTCAAGTGGTTGGGGCATCATCTTTTTTTCTATCCATACCTTAGCTTATTTGAAATGATGTTACTCGACATAAATCTCACCATCTCGAACATCATCTCAAAGAGGGGAAAAATGTAGACACCCAAAATTATCCATGTCATAATATTACCTAGTCGATACATGACCTTGTAAGACATTTTGTAATATTTTACCCTAGGTCATTCCATTATCCCACTTATCCCATTTATTCTACTTAATAACCTTCCCAATTAATTAAGTAAATCTCATTTATTTAATTAATTCCCCCTTCACATGTCTCAAAATAATTCAAATTAAATATTTGAATTAATCCTTCACTTATTGTCACATTGCAACATGTGTCACATGACTACAACTCTTCACATGCACAAATAATTTAAATAATTTTATTATTTAAATTATGACATTCCCATTCACATCCTATTTTTAGCCCCATTCATTGTGCATCATAGGCATCTTTTCTTCCAAAATAAATAAAAGAATCCCACTTATTTTCTCACATCCTAATTTTAGTCTGATGTCATAACCCACTTAATTTGTGTCATAGGCACTAAAATAAACTTTTAATCCTAGCCATACATATCAAAAATTTGACTTTTAATCTTGGCCATCAAATAAAATTAGCCTTCTTCTATAAATCAAGTCTTTCATAGGTCATTTGGGGGAATCTTCTTCTAACATCCTTACTCTGCCAAAATTTCTCTCAATCTTCTCATCTATCTATTTATTTTTCTTCTATCATATCCATCTTATCATTATTCTATGAAAATGAGAAATCAACATATCAAATCATTCAATCCTTCAAAATCTTGCATTCTCATGCAGGTGGAGAAGAGCAATAGAGATAAATCAAATCTAGCTTGGAGATGGGTTTTCTTTCCTTTCTTGTTTTTATTTTCATGCTAGTTTATGCTCTATTGTGCTTGTTAGGGTTTTTCCATTATAATTTGTTTGTACATTTTTCTCTAATATTTTTACCCTAAGTACAAGTACAACACCTATTTACACTAACACTCCCCTTGAGTTCAACTTAGGGAGTATGAGTATGCAAAGATGAAATATGTGTCCCAGATACAAGGCCATGTTAGGTACCATGAACATATACAATGCAATCTCTCACAACTAGAGAAAAGGAGAAAACCTAGTGGGACAAAAATCCTCCCCACAAGAGAGATGAAATGAAAAATTCTCCCAATTATGACTGAGATAGAAAAACCCCATATGAGGAAAAGTACCAACTCCATAAGAGAGAACAAGAGATACCATGCAACCCAACCCTCAATGTAGAGTCTCTTGTAATGATGGTATATGCTCAAAGATAAATGTTGAAGATGATCGAAGACCATCGAATAATATTCCTCCCCTTAGGAAGAAAGAAGACGAAAATCATATGTAGAGTATGATGCAGGATGAAAGATGATGTTTGATGTCCTCAAAGAATTCTCAAATACCTCCATGTTTATGTAAAAAAAAATCACCCTCTAAATAGGTGTTCTAGGCCACCCAATAGAATAAGAAAATCTATAATCTCCTAGAAATTATTATAGAACACAATCCAAAGAAAAAGATACCTCCTCTTAAGAAAAAGAATCCTCCTCCAATTTTTTTCCAAAATAATCAAAACTCATGTAAAATTATTAAGGATGATCATGTAGAGAGGGAAAAATAGGGTCATATTGGTCCGTCACAACAATTGAATAAGGATTAGTGCCATCAAAGAGAAGATGTATACAATCAATGATGTATCCAAAATTTAAAATGTGAGTCTCATAAAATAAACAAACATGTCAGTCAGGTAATCATCCCAAGTAGACATCTTTGGAAGATGACGTATGTCCTACTAAATTGAATGACAAGGAGCCAAAACTATGGAATCACAAGCATCCTCAAGTAAAATATTAGATGGAGATGGAACACTAGCATATGTCACTCGATCCTCAAAAATAATACAAAGATTCAAATGACCATTCAAAATCTCCTTAAAAGTGTCCACACAAGATGCCTCAATGTGAACATGTACTGAATCAGTAGGAGAAAAATGTGAGAAGGTGTAGACTTAATATTGGTGATAAAACTCCCCAACTACAACTATATCTCTACTATACAAATATTAGATTATAATAGAGGGTGATCCCACAATACTAGTTTACATTTTTTTGGGTAAACTAGACACTGAACTGATTTTTTTCAACTAAATCTCCAAATTCGAGCTCTTATAGCGGCTAAACCGTGAAGAATTTGAAGATGATAAAAGCTAGTGATTTGTGAAGTTTTGTCTATAGATTCTCAATATATTTTTTTCAAAATATTTGGAATCAGATTGCACTTATTTTTCCATGTCCTTCGATAACTAGCTTTTTTTTTAAATTAGCATTTTTATGGAGTGACGCTCACTGTATACAACATAATTGTTTTTGTATGAAGGATAAAATTATAATTTTTTCAAATTTAGATTTGTAACTATGATATCTATCACTTTCAATTGTTTTCATAGTGTTGTATTAAATATTTTTTCCTTAATCAAGTTTCAAAGTCAAACCAATTACAATTCAGACATAGGTGGACTGTATACAACATAATTTTTTTTGTATGTATCAAAATTCAATTTTTATTTTTTTACTCGATCAATGACATCAATACCAAGCCTAAACATATTGTTTAAAATTTTATTTTGATAATATTCTATTTTTCCACATGTGCAGAACAAAGAGCTTTATTTTTGGTGAAAAATCTATGTTTAATAAAACTAAAAAAATAAATACATAATAAAACCAAAACATATTAAAATTATATTTGTTGGATAGCTCTTCCTGATGACTACCATACTCATTTGAAATAAATTTTAAATGAATTAATTTGATCCACCAAAAGGTAAATCAAAAGTGATTTTTTATCAATATTTTGATAGGTGTAAAGGAGACTCCGTTATAGGTATGGTTTAAAACTAGAGGGGTTCTATCCAAGGGGGTTTGATCTAAGGTGGTTTGATCAAACCCTCTTCCATTGGAATCCTTAAAATGGAAATTTTTATGTCTTGAATCATTATACTTTCTAAAAATATGTGATTTTAGCAAAAATCAGAATCTCCCTAAAATTGTAATATGATATATAGAAACGATAATGGTTAAAAATGAAGGCACATAAATAACATCATTAAATGCTCCATCATCCATGTCAATGGATCCATTCCAATAAAAAATCATATATGTGTTGTTAGCCATTAGGATTTGTGGTAATGAAAAAGTCTCTAATTAAGTGAACATTCTCTTTGATGATGCCATGTGATGTGAGGCTCGTGAATCAAGTATCCACCTTCTCTGACTCAAAATCTACAAGTACAATAAGTTATTTCCCTTTATGTTTATCTATCTTTGATGAATAAGAAGAAGATTAAACCTTTAATGATGAAGAAGAATTGATTGGATTCTTCTTAATAATATGCTTCAACACATCAATCCCTTTTAAATAACATTGGTGTTCACCATGCCTAGTTTTTTTTTAATATGCACATGAAGGATTCTCTTTCTTAGATGGTTCCCCTTTAGATGGAGAAGATTCAAAATATTTATGTGGCTTTTTCTTTTTCTTATTTTTATTCTTATCAAGATACCTCGATTATTTTATACCTTAGACTTAGTGGCCAATAATGATTGTGATAGTAATATAATTTATAATGTTAAAAAGATGGTTGTGAGTGGGAGAAGTAACGGGAAAGGAAATTTGAATTCCTCTAGGACTGTAGATGATGAAAATTTTGAATTTGAAGACAAAGATGATGACTTCTATGGGATTTAGTGGCTACTAGATGATTTTGAATATTTTTGGTTTCTTGTTGACCATTTTTTTAGCTTTTGTTTGCTTGAATATTGGGAGGTTCTTATCTCAGTGCAAGTAGATTGGCTTTGTTGTTTTCTCCTATTGGGAATTGTTGAGGTTTGAGAAGTTATTTCTTCTATGTCCTATCCCTGGAGTGGCTTTTCTTGGAAACATCTAAGGCATGTGGCTAGGTTAAGGTTAGGGACTCTAGCTTAGGCATGCTAGTTTTTATTCCTTTGGTGGTCTCTCCCTTGTCCGACATGCTTCTTATTGTCCTATTTTTTCCTTATCTAGATAGGTGGGGTCGGCTAATTCCTTTTGCAACCTCTTCTCTACCTTTGGGGTTTTGAACAATTGCTTGAGATCTCTCAATAGCTTATCCTTTGTTGTGACCTTCTATGGCTTCTTGGTGGTGGCTACGCCTTTCTCAACTTTCCTATTCTACCTCTTTTATGAGGTAGATGGAGTTGATTTGAGTATTTTATATCCTTTGTGCCGCTCTTACCTAGCCTTATGATTTTGGTGGAGCATCTTTTGGGCTATGGGGTCGAGCCTCTAGCTTGGTTTCCTCTATAGCTTTGTTTTGTTTTATTTTTATGTTGGATGTGGCATTGTATTGGCCATTCTTTGGTTGGTGTTTTGTAGGAAGTATGGTTTGTTCTGGTTTTTATTTTCTCTACCCCTCTTTGGTCTAGATCTCTCTATTGCATGGGGTACAAGGCTCTACCCTATTCTAAATAAGATTATTTTTTTCTATGGAACCTTCTTGTTGGATGTGCCTGAGGGTTACTTGTTCTAAAAAAAATTGTTGGCCTTCTAGTTTTTCAGACTTTTGAGATTGGGGGGTATGCAATTTTTTGGGTCTTTTTGTTTGAGAATGAGATTATCTTGGCCATTTTCAAGCCTATTTTGGATTTGGTGCACTTGGTGTTTGAGGAAGCCTATGGGTACTTATATCGTGGTTCTCTTCTTTGCTCGTGGAAGGCATGATATTGATCTTCATGGTTGTTGAGACCTACTTAGTTTCATGTACTCTATTTTATCTTATTTCTTCATCTGAATGGTCCTGATGTTCTTGATGCCCTTGGTTGTTATGGTTACTCTCTCTATAGGGGTGTTATATTTCCTATTGACTCAGTCTATTGTGTCTCCTGTGGAGGTGGAGACCTCTCCTTTTGAGGTGGAGACCCCTC
This sequence comes from Sequoiadendron giganteum, assembly GCA_007115665.2. Lineage (NCBI taxonomy): Eukaryota > Viridiplantae > Streptophyta > Pinopsida > Cupressales > Cupressaceae > Sequoiadendron > Sequoiadendron giganteum. The sequence goes on along the minus strand of CM021102.1, from coordinate 747,939,334 downwards.
CTATTGAGGGGGAGTTGAGTTTTGTGAGTACAATATGTTGCTTATGATTCTTCAGTTGGGTTTCTTTGTTGCAACAACTATTGAGAGGGAGGGAACTCTTATGAAGGTGGAGTTTGGGTATTTTGACATTTCATGCCTCGTTTTGATGGCCTATCATTGATAACCAATCTAAGAGATTCCCCATTAGTCATCTTGCATGATTTTTCTCCTTGAAGTTTCCTAAATTTTACCAAGTCCAAGAATTTTTGGTTTTTGAGTTATCTCTTACTTTATTACCTTGTATTTCTTCTTCATTTATCCATTGATCCCTTCATTACCCTCTTTTGTCTAAGTGTTTCGACCTTTGGCCTTTAGCCTTTAGCCTTTCCCTTTACACTTTACTGATCTCTCTTCTTCCATTTTTTTCCTTTCTCCTTTCAACCTTTGGAATTTGACCTTTCGTCTTCCCTATTCCCTCTTATCACTTTCACTTCATAAGGAGTAAGGATTCCTTTTGACCTCCAACCTGTGATGGTTTAAGGTCCTACCTCCCAAGACTCATCTTTTTCACCTTCTTATTTATTTCCTTCTCATTGTCCCTCTTTTCTCTCAAAATTTAACTAATGTCGAGGTTTCAAGTTTCAACCTTCAACCTTCCGCTTTACCTGTTACCTTTCTTCGGTGAGAGGTATCTCATCCTCCCAACCTTTGACCTCCAACAGTTTGAGGTCCAATGCCCAAAATTTCCTCACTTTGTCGCGGTTTCCTCTTTCCATCTTCCTTTGGTATGTGGTAAGATACCTGCTTGACACTCAATCCCTAATGAATATGCATTTTGTGAATTTAGACCATTTTTTCATGCTTATAAAAGTGTTTTTTGGGCTTGATGCCTCAACCATCCTACATTTTGATGTGTTTTTCGAGTGACGTTTTTAGGCTCAATTTGACTTTTGAGCAGATTTGATTTTTGAGCTTCAAGGACAACATAAATTGAATTCCTTACCTTTTGCAATTGGATTTCATGGGTGCCCATGCCCATTTATTTGTCTTTGTTGACTTCTTAGTGGATCTATGCCCTAGGTCAATATTTTTTCATGGATGGCTCATTTCTTGCATGCAACAGTTCTTTTTGCTAACCCTTGTTAGGGTTAGGGTTTGACTTACTTTTCTCAGTTATACCTAATCTATAAAGGAAAAAAATGTTAGGGTTTGACTTAGTTTTCTCAGTTTTCTTAGTTAAGCATTGGTTCTCCTTCCTCTAGATCCTTTAGTATTTTTATTTTGCAAACTATATTTCACACTTTGTCAATGTAAAGATTGGCCTTTATGCCTCTACATCAATGGAATCGATTAATCTTTCCTTTTCTCGACTCTTTTATGTTTGAGTAATTTATTATGTTTATATTTGAGTGTTCATTTATGTTTTCATGCATTTATGCTTGAGTTAAATTATTTATAACTACTTTGTTGAGAAAACATCTTTCCTGCTAGGGCTCTATCAAACCCCAACCTCTATGTTTTCCTCTGAAATCAACCAAATAGATAGTTGTGTGAGTTCTTTGGTCCTCTTCTTTGATGTATTGTGCAAATCTTAGACAAGAAGAAGCGATCTTTCCATTTTTGTGTATCACCTCCATTTTCCCTTTCATACTCTCTTTCTAACCCTTTTCCCTTGTGAGCTATTAGTGGTAGGTTTTCATGTGTTGGGTTGGACCAACAAATTACATTGGGATTGAAAAAGGAAGTCGACCTTCTTTGGAGATTCAACCTAATACGTGGAAAGGTCTCACACCTTAAGGTCATTTCCATTATGTCATTGGAACATTGAGCTTCATGCTTAGCAATGTGCAATTTCATGTGACAACTATTTCTAGCATGCCCGATGGGACTCCTTTTTGTTGAATAAATTGGTGTTTTCTTCAACGCATCTTGCCTTTGGAGGTGTATTATAGTAAAATGCATACCCTTGCATTTTCACTCTTTTTTGGGCCCACCTTGCTTTATTTATCCTTATTTATGGCTTAATTGGTCCTATTTTGTGTCCACAAGCCCTATGAATGGAATATTTTTCTAGTTAATATTGACATTCTCAAATGCATAAATGATTTCCTAATGATTCTAATTGTTGTGTCCTTGATTTCTAGTTGGGACTAAAAATCCACTTAGGGAGTCTTTGTCCCCTTGAGGTTTCAGGACCTTGATTTTGAGGTATCTTAATTAGGCCCCTTTTTTGTGTATGTGCCCCAACTTTCATCACTTGGGACTAAGACGCCACCTAGGTTGTCTTAGTCCTCCTTGAGTCATTTTCAGGATTGAAATTCAAATTCTTGCAGGATTTAGCTATTGGATATTGCTAATATGTGGTTGGTCCATTGATGTAAACATTATTTCCATTAATGTCTTTAAGGTTGTATATGTCAAGGATATTGATAAAATTGTAATAAAATAAGTTGTAGGTTGTCGATGATGTAGTGAAGTTCAGTATGATGGCTAGATCAGTATATTGATGATAAGAAGTTGTGGATTAAAGAGTTTGTTGAAAATTATATCTAGTTTATCCACATGAAGTTTTAGAGGTTCACATGAAGATTTGATTAAGTTATGAGTATCTATGTTCTAATAGTTGTTATGTTGCTTTAGTTGGTGTTCCTAAAAGAAGATGATGTGATTCTAGTAATTTGGGTTGTTGCGGATGCTTTTATGGTAATTCATGATGCTTGTGGATTTTTCTAGATTGTTCTCTATCTATGTTGTTGGTCTGCATTGAATGTTGTGCTCATGATTGGTGATTTTCATTTGTGAGTTCATGTTTTTCATGATCATAGCCGATAGGGTGATTGTAGTGTCTTCCGGATCTTCGAGGCATAATTGTTTAAGTTGTTTCATGTTCGAGACATGTTTTGAGTCCTTACTATGTTTTGGCCAAAAAATTTTGGTCTTCATTGATAACTTTTATTTATTGATTTGGGTTGAGAGTTTGTACACATTTCATATTTTGTTGGTCTGACATGTAGTTGATGTTATCCTTAGTTGTTTATACCAATTGAGGGCATGGTGTATGATGTATGTTATGTGTTGTGTGTGAATAATGTTCAAATATTTTGAAGGAAGAAGTAAAGTGTGAAGAAGAGTGAGCAGAAGAAAGTGTTTATGTGCTTATCCAAAATTGTAATCAGGTATTAGAAGATGCTATTTTCTCAGTTCAAGATATTTCAGGTGTAATTTGAATGTGACTGTAAGATAGTGAGTCTTCTTTTGGGTAGTGATCCTTTTGTATTTGAGCAGTGAGCTCTAGGAATTGTGCCTAAATGCATGTGCATTCCCCATTTATAATACTTTTAACATAGTATTATCTTGTGGACTAACCTCCACCGTGCTTTTTCCCCTAACAGGGTTTCCACGTAAAAAATCTTGGTGTTATGTGTGTTTTTGATGTGGTGATGGTTTATGATTTCATGTTTATTTATCAGATCTGAGAATAATTTTAATAAATATAATTTATGTGACAACTGATTCACCCCCCCCCTCTTAGTTGTCTGCCCTTGTGTTACCAACAATTGGTATTAGAGCAGGTTCATCTAGAGAATCTTGACTGCTTGAGGTGATCCAGGATGGTTACATATAAGAAGGATAGTCTGAGATTTTATGGAACAAATTATTCTCTGTGGAAGAATCGAATGGAGTGTCATTTGAGATGCATTGGTGAACTTTACTGAAAAATTACAAAGAATAGGTATATCATCCCACATAATGGTCCTTCTACTATAGATGAGATTAAGGAATCCAAGTACAATATCAGGGCAAAGGAAGCATTGTTGAGTGCTCTGACTAATTCCAAGATGACAAATGTAATGGAGCTAAAGACTTCTTATGAGATCTGGAAATAGTTGGAAACCTTGTATGAAGGTGATACCCATGTGAAGATGGCTAAGCTGCAAAGCCTGAAAGGGAAATATGAAACATTAAGAATGGGTTAATATGAGAACATCACTTATTTTATGCAGAGAGTGAATGAACTTGCGCATAGCATCAGATGTGCTTGTGGAACATTAGAAGATTCAGAGATTTTTTCTAAAGTTCTCAGATCCTTGTCTACTTCATACAAACACAAAGTTGTTGCTATTGAGGAGATTCAGACTATGGAAAAAGTAACAAGAGAAATGTTGATTGGTAAGCTTGTTTCTTTTGAGTTAAGTGAGTATGGTGAATCTCTTCCTAAGATAGAATCTACATTCAAAGCTACTATCTCTGGAAAAGATAAGCATAAATATAATACAGGAGAAATTTATTCTAGAAAAATGTCCAAGTATGAGCAGGAAATGAGAGATATTGAAGAAGAAGAGAGAAAAATATATGAGCTTGAAGCACTTATTGTCAAAAGGGTAGACAAAGCAGAAGGTACGTATAAAGGTAAATTTCCTCTTAAATTTTTTTCTTGCAATAAGATAGGTCATTTTTCCTCAAGGTGTCTGGAAAGAGTTCCTAAGCCAAGACCTAACAAGCCTAGATTCCAAAGAAAGTGTTATTATGCTATTGATGAAGGTGTGAAAAATGATGAATTTGATAAAGGGAATTTAAGTGAGGATGAATGGGTATTTATTTCTATCAAGGAAAATGATCTAGTACCTATTGAATATGTTAGTTGTGTAAATGTGGAGAGAGCTCTAACTACCAGAGTTGAATAAAAATATGAATGGGTGATTAGTAGTGGATGCTCTCATCACATGACATGTGATAAAAGTAAATTTGTGAGCTTGGAAAAGTATGATGGTGGTGTTGTAATATTTGGTGATGGAAAAGCTAGTGTAATCCATGGTATAGGATCAATTTCTCTTGATGCTAAGCATAATACTAATGGTGTCCTATATGTGGGAGGTTTGAAGCATAATATCTTAAGTGTTGGAAAAATGGTTGACAAGGGATATAATATTCAATTCAAGGATGGAAAGTGTAGAATATTGGGGAGTTCCAGAAATATGATTGCATTTGGTACAAAAACAAAAGGTAATATCTTTTACCTAAGTGCTATAAGTAAAAGTTGTCTGATTTCTCAAGTTGATGAAAGTTGGTTGTGGCATATGAGATTGTGTCATCTAAACTTTGAAAATATTATCAAGATAAGTTCTACTCAGGAAAAGAGAGATCTTCCTAAGTTGATAAAACCTACTAATACTATATGCAAGGAATATCAGTTAGGGAAGCAAACTAGAGTTTCATTTCAGAGAAAACAACATTATTCAAATGAAGTGTTGGAGCTTGTGCATACTGACTTGTGTGGTCCTTCTAGAGTTATAATTTTACAAGGAGACAAGTATTTCATGTTACTTATTGATGATTATTCTAGATTGATGTGGGTTTCTTTCTTAAGGGAAAAATCTGAAGCTCTAGAGAAATTAAATATTTTTAAGGCTATGGTTGAGATAGATACATCTCTAAAGATTAAATTTCTAAGATCAAATAGAGGTGGTGAATTCACTTTTGGTGAGTTTAATTATTTCCTTGAAGAGTATGGGATAAAGAGACAATTATCTGCCCCACAGACCGCTCAACAAAATGGAGTTATGGAAAGGAAGGACAAGACAATTCAAGAAGTTTCTAGGACCATGATGTTGGAAGGAAATATTTTGCATATCTACTAGAGAGAAGTTGTGAGCACTGTCATTTACACTCTCAACTAGGTACATGTCAAAGGTGATACCAGTAAGACTTCTTATGAGCTATGGTTTGTTCATAAGCCTACTATTAGATACTTCAAAATCTTTAGGAGTAAATGCTATATCAAAAGAGATGAAGATATAGGAAAGTTTTATGTTAGAAGTGATGAAATAATCTTTCTTGGTTATTCTACTAAAAGTAAAGCCTATCGGTGTTACAATAAGATATTAAGGAAAGTAATTGAAAGTGCTAATGTCAAAGTTGATGAAGACACCGTTAGACCATCCAAAACCTATGGATATGATTCAGATGATTAGAATGATAGTTCAGATAAAGTAAAGAAAGTTTAGACTTTAAATAAAGTTCAAATCATTCTGATGAAATAGGAAAATCAATAGGAAGAAACTAGTGAAAGTGTAAAAGCGAGATCACAAGAGCCTGAAGTTCAAGAACACCCTAAGACTCCAAGGTATGTAAGACTAAATCATTTAGAAGATCATATTATAGGTAATAAGAATAAAGGTGTTCAAACTAGGAGAATAATTACAAAAGAATATTGTTTGATCTAAAAGACTGAGCCTAATAGTGTCAATGAAGCATGCCAAGATGAACATTGGGTGGAAACAATGAAAGAATAACTACTGCACATTGAGAAGAATGATACATGGATTCTTGTTCCCAGACCTAAGGCCAAAAATGTAATTGAAACTAAATGGGTCTTTCGAAACAAACTGAATGAGCAAGGTGAAGTTGTTAGAAACAAAGAAATACTAGTGTGTAAAGGATATTCTTAGATGGAAGGAATTGACTTTGAAGAAAAATTTTCTCCTAATGCTAGGATTGAAGCTATGAGACTATTTCTTTCTTATGTTTCTTGTAAAAACTTCAAGGTTTATCAGATGGATGTCTAGTCAACATTTCTAAATGGTAAACTGGATGAAAAAGTGTATATTGAGCAACTTGATGGATTTCAATTAACTGATCATGGAGATATGGTTTGTCGATTGAAGAAAGCATTGTATGAACTTAAGCAAGCCCCAAGATCATGGTATTCTAGATTGGACAGGTATTTTTTGAAGCTTGGATTTAATAAAGGTACTGGTGATAGTAATTTGTATTTCAAGATTGATGATGATAAAGATTTGATTGTTAAAATATTTGTTGATGATATCATTATTGGAGGAGATGATAGTTTATGTATGAAGTTTACTGATGAGATGCAGAGTGTGTTTGATATGTCTATGATTGGAGAAATCAAATTCTTTTTGGGATTTCAAATTACTCGGCTAGATAGAGGGATCTTTATATCTCAGTCCAAGTATGTGAAAGAATTGCTAAAGAAGTTTGGTACGGAAGATTCAAAGCCAGTTGGTACACCTATGGTGACCGGATGTAAGTCGAAAAAATATGATGATTCTCCTAAAACAAATCATACTAGATATAGATCCATGATTGGTGGATTTCTCTATTTTACTCAAACTAGACTTGATATCATGATTGTCATATGCATTGTTGCAAGATTTCAAGGTGATCTGAAGGAATCTCATGTGACATCTATGAAGAAGATTTTCAGGTACTTGAAGGGGACAATTGAGTTTAGCCTATGGTATAAAGAGTACTTCGAGTGATTTTACTGATGCTAATTGAGCAAGGGATGTGAATGACTTAAAGAGTACTAGTGGTGGTGAATTTTCCTTGGGAAAGAATTTGATTTCATGGTTAATTAAGAAGAAAAAATCTATTTCTTTAACTATTACAGAGGTAGAATACATTGTTGTTGCTAACAATTGTACTCAAGTATTGTGGATGAAGCAAATGTTGAAAGATATCAGATTTGTGTATGATGAACATATTGCTATATTCTATGATAATTCAAGTGCAATTAACATTTCTAAGAATTTGGTGCTACATTAAAAAACCAAGCATATACCTATAAGGTTTCACTTTTTGAGAGAGAAGGTGAGTGAAAAGGAAGTCAAATTGGAGTATGTTCACACTAAGGAACAAATTGTAGATATCCTTACCAAGCCCTTGCCGGATAATTTTGAGTATCTTAGAGGGAAGCTATGGGTGATTAACCCTCCTAATCAGATTTAAGATGCATTGACTTGCATCATTTTGTGCATTTCATAGTCCTATCTTGTGATCCAAATTGATGTTGTGGTGGCTGCTACTCAGGGGGAGTAGTCATATGTTAAGAAATGTGGTTCAGAGTTTGTGTGGAGAAAGATAATGTGTACCTTTGTAATTGATGTCAACGGGGGAGAAGATTCATGTGAAAAACTATGAAAGAGTTAAGGAGAAAATAGTCAAAATCTAAGGGGAAGAAAGTGCTAAGAGAAAGTATTGTTGATGATGTTTTTCACATCATGTGCTGCCATCAATGCCAAAGAGGGAGATTGTTGGATATTGCTGATATTTGGTTTTCATTAATGTCAAAACTATTTCCATTAATGTATTTAAGGTTGTATATGTCGAGGATATTGAGAAAATTGTAATAAAATAAGTTGATTGTTGGCGATGGAGTGAAGTTCGGTATGATGGCTAGCTCTGTATATTGATGATAATAAGTTGCAGATTAAAGGGTTTGTTGAAAAGTATATCTATTTTATCCACATGAAGTTTCAGAGGTTCGCATGAAGATTTGATTACGTTATGAGTATCTGTGTTCTGACAGTTGTTTTGTTGCTTTCGTTGGTGTTCCTAAAAGAAGATGATGTGATTCTAGTAATTTGGGTTGTTGTGGATGCTTCTATGGTGATTCATGATGCTTGTGGATGTTTCTAGATCATTCTCTATCTATGTTGTTGGTCTAGATTGATTGTTGTGCTTGTGATTGGTGATTTTCTTCTATGTGTTCATGTTATTCATGATCATGGCAAACATGGTGATTGTAGTGTGTTTTAGATCTTCGAGGCATAATTGTTTAAGGTGTTTCATGTTCGAGACATGTTGTTTTGGGTCCTTAATATGTTTTGGCTGACATTGTTTAGTCTGCATTGATAAAAAAAATTATTGATTTGGACTAACAATTTGTACACATTTCATATTTTGGTGGGTTGACATGTAGTTGATGTTATCCTTAGTTGCAAATATATATGATTGATTTTTTATACCATTTGAGGTCATGGTGAGTGATGTATGTTGTTTTTTGTGTGCAAATAATGTTCAAATATTTCGAACGAAGAAGTAAAGTGTGAAGAAGAGTGAGCAGAAGATAGTGTCTGCGTGCTTAATCAGAACTGGAATCAGGCATTAGAAGATGTTATTTTCTCAGTTCAAGATCTTTTGGATGTAATATTAATGTGGCTATAAGACATTGAGTCTTCTTCTAGGTAGTGAGCCTTTTGTATTTGAGAAGTGAGCTCTAGGCAGTGTGCTAGAATGCATGTGCAATCCCCATTTACAATACTTTTAACATAGAATAATCTTGTGGACTAACCTCCACCATGGTTTTTCCCGTAACAAGGTTTCCACATAAAAATATTGGTGTTATGTGTGTTTTTGATGTGGTGATGGTTTATGCTTTCATGTTTATTTATCAGATATGAGAATAAGTTTAATAAGTATAATTTTTGTGACAACTTATTCACTCCCCCTCTCAGTTATCTACCCTTGTGTTGCCAAAATTATCCTTCTTCATTTAATGAATTCATATGTTAGCTTGGTGTGATATAATTTTAGGATATTAAGAATAGATATGTATAAATATAAGTCTTATTCATTAATTTTCATCCTAGCAACTTGAGTATTGATTCCTAAGGAAAACTCATGAGATCAAGAGAATTCAAGAGAATTTCTTCAAGCATTTGGAGTCATCATCAAGATTCAAGCATCATGTCAAAGGCTATTCTTGAATCATGTGTGTTGTTGTGCTAAAATATGTGATGTAGGATTTTGATTCAAGCAAGCAAGCAATTAAAGATCTATCAAGTATTTCAAGATCCATATCCATTCCATCTATTTCACACAAGTTTACAAAATTTTCAAGGGTTTGGTGAGTTGTATAATTTCATGTTGTTCATTCATCATGTCCATTATTTTATCTCATTTCGAGGTTTAATTATCAACAAGGGGTTTGACCAAGGCAAACTCCCATTCACTAACAATCAACAATTGTTTCCCATCTTTTCTATTTATGTTTGCAGATCTAGGTTGGAGACTTGAAGATCACTTGGAGTGAAAAGTTTTCAAATTTGCATTGCAAGGTTGTCATCTTCATGAAAACTCACCTGCAGGTTAGACTTTTTAGAAATTCAGAGCAATACTAATATTCCATCATGGGAATATTAGTCCTCTCAAGCATATAATTCAGAGATTCTTTTAGATCTGGTTCTGACATTCAAAGATTCTATGTTTGACTTGAAAACAACAACGAGACTAATACGCCATCTTGGGCATGTTAGTCCTCCAAGGAATATTTTGGAAGCTTCTTTACATTTCTAGAATCCTCACATCATCTTCAAACTTCGAAGGTACACATACCCTAGCTTGGTGCTGCATATTTTCATTATTTGCATCTTTCATTTAGCTTATTTTAGGTTAATTTTCGTATCACATTTTATTTTCCAACATTGTCTTTTTCAAGCATTTCCTTTGTGGTGAACCTCTTAAAGCTAAAAAGAAACCCTTCCTAGGTCCTCCTAATTGTGAATTGACTCACCTTGTGAGGTTAATATTCAATCCAATTAGGGTTAATAGGAAATAATTGAATGATATAGATATAATAGGAAGTCATCCCATTCCCATTTTATTTATGGTTCAAGAGGCATATCCTCGAACACCATGGTGACTTCATTCAAAATAAGATAGTTAATGTAGCCTAGTTTCATTTCATGTCATTTTGGAAGCAATGCTCTTCAAAATTTTATCCTTTGGAGGTGTTCATCAAGCACTTGACAACTTTGCAACTCAATTTTGGTGACTCTTTTGGTATGTACCCAAAATCTTTGGTTGGGCAGTCCTCTACTCTTATTTTGTTTTTTTTGAGGTATTCCTATGCATTTAAATGTCATATTTTAATGGAAATAATATATATTCTCCACCATATCATGATAATTCTATCTTTTCACCTACCAATTAGACATATCAAGTTGCTTATGTCTCTCATTTAATTCCATAAAACCCTGCTATTATGGGTTTTCAATATTTTAAAAATGCATACCACCCACCCCACCCTACTCAGTCTTCTTGTATGCCTATATATTCTTATCAGAAACCCCAAGAGACTCATCATTTTTAAAACTAGCCTTGTTTCTCTTCTAGTCAACCTTGAGATTCTAATCATTTAAGTGCAAGTGAAATCACAACCATTTTTCTTGATTTCAATACATGGCTTGAAGAAATTATGAGGAAACAAGAGCTTGACTTATAGTAGGTGGAGTGGGCTAATCAAGCCTATAAGAGGTAGTAATAAGGTTATTTCCCATGTCATGATGATTTTGTCCATCAATCTCATTATTAATAGAAGAAAAATATTGAAGCTCAGTAGAGGCATGAGTAGTAGTTGGAAGTATAAATAAGGAAACAAGAAGACTATACAACAAGAGATGTTCTTGCTAGGCAATAAAATAATTATATTTTCCCTTGCTTTAGCACAATTTCCCTAGACTCATGCAGCCCCTTGTGTGCCTAGTTTCAAACAAGAACCTCCACCATTTCTAGAACAACTTGTTAAGGAGGAGGTAAGAAAGTATAAATATGTAGGTTTCAAGAAACCTAGCAAGCCTCTTGAAACCCCCATTAGGCCTTATTTTGTTCTAGAAAAACCTATTATGTAAGACATTTACAAGAATAATTTTTTTAGTTTCAAGAATCCCAATCAGCCCCTTTAAACTCCAATACAGCCTCTTGTGTCATCAAGTGGATCTTCTATGTTGGAGATCCTAAGTTTTAAAAGCCTCCATTCCTTTCAAGAACCTATCCTTAACGAGGATATTTTTGTGGATCATTCATGTGCTCAAAACAATGAGTGTCTTGGTCTATTGCAAGAAAAAATTGAAGATGAAGCAGTGTTGCAAAAAAAAGGCATTAAAAAGGTAGAAAAATTGATTCAATAGAGGAATCAACCCTCATTCCCTTCCTTGTTTTTTGAAGATGAGGAGGATAGATCAACTATACCTACATCAGTTGAAGCCTTTGAACACCTTTTTTTAGGCTTTATGGTTGAAGATAACTTCATGGTTTTTGAGAAGTAGCAACAAACATGTTTAGCCCCTATCATAGTGGACAAGACTCCCCTATTTAGAATATTTTTAATCAATCTTGGATTCCAAAATTTCACCCCCAAAAGAGTAGATTTGTGGAAATTAGTGTAAGAATGAAGAAGCAATAGAGGATGTGGCAACCATTACATGCCACGATTCTGATTTTGTTGCAGATCATTGCCAAAAATGAATTAACACCGAGAGGTAATTTAAAGAATTTTGTTCTTCACTTGAAGTGTCTCTAAAATCTGACTTTTTTGTTGATGAAGTGTGCATAAATTCAAATGATTTTGTAGTTATTCAAAAACCATACATTTTTTTGGAGAGTGATTCTCCCGTTGTTCAATTTGTTCATATGCTCGAGCTTCAAAGATTCTCTTTTGAGGTGCACGAGGAAGGTATTTCTTGTGCAAAATGAAAAATTATATTTGGTATATTTAAATCACCATGTCAGCTGGAAACATTCTCTTTTTGTTTTATTTCATGCATTGAGGAGGTTAGTGATGGTGACATTGGCTTATCCTTTTATGAGTTGACTTCTCTTCTCTCTACATAAGGTTTATTCTTGGATGTTGACATGACTTATAAGTGTTTCACCCCTACTATTGTATGTTCACCTAATACGCTAGTATTAGGTGAGTCTAAAACTTACATAATATGGTTCCCTTTCAATGGAAAAACCTATAGTGAGGCGATCCTTCACCTTGCAAGAATTTTTTGCAGTTACATGCATGTTGGCAGCAGTTTTCAATTGTTGCAGTTGGGTGAGGTTTGCAACTATGGTTTGAGGGAGATCAACTCCTTCAAAAGGTTCATCTTTGACAAAGGTAAGATTCCGTTCTTTTATTTTTGTTAGTTGTGTACATATTGTAAATATTTTATTTCCACAAAGTGCATTTGCACACCTTGCATTCTCCTTAAGGGAATGCATGCTCTTAGCTTCCATGATTTTCTCCAAGTGCAATTGGCACATTTTTTTTTTTTTCTCTAAGGAGGCCCAGCTATTAAAGTTTTACCCTAAAAAATTTATGCCCACTGGATCGATTAGGCCTCTAGATCCCATTATTAGTAGGAAATCATCCGATAGAAGTCACCATTAATGTTGAAATTTCATGCCCCCCTTTGATGTCCCATCATTGATAACTAGTCTAAGAGATTCCCCATGGGTCATTTGGCATGATTTTTCTTCTTGAATTTTCCAAAAAAATTGTAAGTCTTAAAATTTTGGGTTTTCAAGCTATCTCTTACTTGCTTACCTTGCATTCCTTCATCATTTCTCAATCACTTCCTTCCCCTCTATTCTCTAAGTGTTTCATCCTTTGACCTTTCCCTTTACACTTTACTGATCTCTCTTCTTCCATTTTTTTCCTTTCTCCTTTCAACCTTTAGCCTTTGGCCTTTGGCCTTCCCTCTTCCCTCTTACCACTTTCACTTCACAACAAGTAAGGCTTCCTTCTTACCTCTAACCTCTGATGGTCTGAGGTTTGACCTTCAAAGCCTCATCTTTTTTTCCTTCTTCTATATTTCCTTCTCACTTTCCCTCTTTTCTCTTGAAATTTAACTAATGTCGGGGTTTTGAGTTTTGGCCTTCATCTTTCCCCTTTACCTCATACATTTCTTCAGTAAGAAGTATCTTATCCTTCTAATCTCCAACCTTTGATGGTTAGAGGATCGATGCCTAACATTTCTTCACTTCTTCATAGTTTCCTCCTTCCTTCTTCCTTTGGTATGTGGTAAGCTTCTAGCTCGACGCTTGACATTCGATGGATCAACATGTGACCCCTGATGAAGATGCATTTTTGGGGCTTTAGACCATTTTTTTCATGCTTGTAAAGGTATTTTTTCAGGCTCGATGCCCTAACCATTTTCATTTTGATGTGTTTTTTGGGCAACATTTTTGAGGCTCAATTTGACTTTTGAGCAACTAGTCTGATTCTTGAACTTCAAGGACAACATTAATTACATTAATTACCTTCTATAGTTGGATTTCATGGGCACCCATGCCCATTTATTTCTCTTTGTTGACTTATTTGTGAATCTATGCCCTATGTTGATATTTTTCACTGATGGCTCCTTTCTTGCACACCATAATATTTTTTGCTAACCTTGGTTAAGGTTATGGTTCAACTTGGTTTTCTTAGTTATCTCTGATATATAAAGGAAGAAAATTTATTCACTTTTAGGATTGGTTATCCTTCCTTTTGTTCCTTTGGGATTTTTCTTTTGTAGATTGTATTTCACACTTTTCCATTGTAAATATTGGCGTTTTTTCCTATACATCAATGCAATCAATTAAGTTTTCCTTTTCACTGCTCTTTTATGTTTGAGTAAGTTATTACCTTCATTTCTGAGTGTTTGTTTGTGTTTTCAGGCATTCATGTTTGAGTTAAATGTTTTACAACTATTGTGTTGAGAAAATCTCCTTCCATTCGGTGCTATATCAAACCCTAACCTCCATGTTTGCCTCTGAAATCAACCAAATAGAGAGTGGTGTGATTTCTTTGGTCCTCTTCTTTGATGTATTATGAAAATTTGAGCAAGGAATAAGTGACCTTTTCATCTTGGTGTACCACCTCTATTTTCCCTTTCATGCTTTCCTTCTAACCCATTTCCCTTATGAGTTGTTAGTGGTAGGTTTTCATGTGCTGGGTTGGAATAGCACATTGTAGTGGGATTGAAAAAGGAAATTGGACATCTCTAGAGAATCAACCTCATATGAAAAAATTCCCACACCTTGAGGTTTTTTCCATTGTGTCATTGGAATGTTGAGCTTGTGCTCAATAGGGTACAATTTCATGTGAAAAAAAGATATGTTGGAGACTCCTTGCTATTGTGGATAGGGTACTTATGGTGAATCTTCCTATAGAGGTGGATTGGAATGTTGTACAATTGGACCTTGCTGCTCCTCCTAATTTGTGGATGATTATAGATATGACATTCGGTTCGTTGATTTTCATGATGGTTGTAGGATTGTTGTCTCAAGGAGAGTTGAGGAGCTTGGCTTTTCAACTTATGATATTCCAATGGTTGGGGATTCAACTCCCATTGATCTTTCTTGTAAAGGTTTGAATTATAAATTGCCTTGTCTGCTCTTGGGGTGGTTGTTCTCAAAGGCTACTATGTTGTAGATTTTTGGGTGGCCTATTGGCCTATTTCACATGCCACATGGCCTGATCTTCTTGTGTGTGGTCAGGGTTTTATATCATGTTGAGGGTTTCATGTCCCTTTAAAAATTACTTGTTTTGGGTTGTTGGTTGGGTTGTCTTGCCCACCCTTGGGGTGGATTTTGTTGCTAGCTTCTAGTTTGTAGCTTCTTGTGGTTTGGTTACTGATGTTTGTAAATTTTTGGGTGGCCTTTAGGCCTATTTTGTTGGCTTGGTGCATATATTATCTTTGATGTTTGGCTATTTTTTTGGTTGTGAGGCCTATTTCTTCTTTTTTTATGAGGTCAAGGCCCTTTAACCCTACTTTATTATCAAAAATATTTCTTGTGACTTGGAAGACTTTATTAGACCCATTTTCATTAAATTCACTTCCTCTTAGATTAGGAGATTTGTAAATTCATCAAACCTAGGATCAACATATAATGCTCCCATAGAAATTTGATAGGTATGAAAGCTAAAAAAACTAAATAGTTAGGACCAATCTTGCATAATACATTCAAAATCAATTATAAATCATGTTTATCAAAATTTTCCCAGGCCCATTTAGGGTTATTACATGATTCAACATGAAATTGTAAATCAAATGAAACTAATGAACATATGCACTCAAGTGTTCTCTCATGATCATGCTCCCAATTTTATAATTATTTAAAATTAGTAGGTTTAGGAATAGTTTCCCTTAGATATCTAAGAAATCCCTTCTTAATGAGATAGTTTCATACAAATTTTCTCCATGAAGCATACTTATATGGAGTTAGGAGTTTAATTTGAAATTTCCCCATTGCATGAACACACAACAAGTAAAATAAAGAAATAAACCACTACAACATCATCCCAGAATTACTAAATCAAGAACCATCCTACAATATATGATTGTGGCACTTTATATTTAGTGTGATTATAGGTTCCACTTGCCAAAAATAGCAAGGTGGACTTGATCTTAGAGCTTACAAATATCAAATTTAGCTAGAATATTAAAGTAAAACTCTTACACAAAATGGGATCAATTTGATCATACCACTGCAAGGTAAATAAAAAATTATGTACTTTCTAAAAAAAATCACCCAAAAATTTCCCTAAATGAGATCAACTTAGCAACACATGTGAGAATTTTTAATTTATCAAAACAATAGACACTAAAATAAAAACTAACTTTGCCACTATGAAGAGCACAAAATTCAAACCCAATTAAAAAAATATTCTCAAAGAAAGGAGGTCAGATGACTAAGTTATTTCCTTTTAAATTTTGATTGAAAATTCAAAACTAGTGATGAAGAGGGGGGTAGATTGGAGCAATTTGTTAATGGTAATTTGGATTCCAAATTTAACACAGTCATAGATGAGGATCATTTGACAATGAAATTTAGGACAATAATTTTGATGATCATTTGACCATCAAGTTTAACATAATATTTGTTAATATTTATTTGGACGTCAAATTTAAGATACTCATCTAAAACTAAAAAAATCACCAAAAAATTTCTGACTCTAGAAAGGAAGTGTTATATATGAAAATGAAGATTTTTGGACCT
The DNA here is from genome assembly GCA_007115665.2 of Sequoiadendron giganteum. NCBI lineage: Eukaryota > Viridiplantae > Streptophyta > Pinopsida > Cupressales > Cupressaceae > Sequoiadendron > Sequoiadendron giganteum. The sequence goes on along the minus strand of CM021102.1, from coordinate 747,922,798 downwards.
TTTGAGCACAACGAAAAAGTTAGATTTGAAAAAAAATGCTCTGAAATGGTGGCCTCTTGTTGGATCTAGGAATAAAACTTGAACTTGAAACCCTCATAGATTAGTAAAAATATAATGAAATTTGATGAAATGGAAGGAAAAATTGAGTTTCTTTGATCCCCTTAATTCAACGATGAGGTCCTTGAAACCTCCAATTACATCCAAAAAATATTTAATCCAAGATTGGCCCCTCATATATGGGAAAAAGTATACAACTCTCAAGCTTTCATACCATGTAGGAGTTAATGATAAAATCCCAATACCCAAAGATCACCTGCAAGAAAATAATAACTTCCACAAGAGAGAAATGGTAGAAATATCATGTTATGATTATAGGTGTAATATTTTCAGATTGAATATTTTATGTACACATGATGCCTTGCTTAAAGGAAATTTGTGAGATAGGACTATACAAGATCTTGAAATGTGTCTTAATACTATATAATAAGACAACTACCTCAACAAATACTAAATTACTTAGGACACAAACATTAAATTGCAAAAGATAAGATAAAATATAGTGACAAATAACACCAACTAGAAAGATTCCCTCCTATGACCTATGTAGACTTAAAATGTAAATAAGACATAGATAAGTACAACACATATTCTGACCAACACATTATATGCATATAGTAAAAATGAAAAGTTGATAAAGTATAAAAAATATTAAAATAATGAAAATGATGATGAGAATAGTTATTTAAATAGTCAAAAAGATAAATAAAAATAATAAAGAGAGAAATTTGGAGAAATATCACCAAATTATGCTTCCTTTTCTAAAATAAATATGCACATAAGAGAAAGAAAATAAAATTGGATGCTTATTTGAGGTGTTTTTCTTAGTCAAACCCCTATTTTGGTCTTTTGACCTCCACAACAACCAAACTTTTATAATATTTGATAAATAGTGGAAGGTAGAAAATTGTCATTCCTTATGGTTTAGGACATAGAAAAAAATCTTCTACCCTTCTCATTCAAGGAAACCCTAGATATCTCAATCCAAGGATGAAGTAGGGGAAAGAGATCTACAATAGGGATGTCCTAGGGTATGACTAATGAATAAAAGAGGGTTCACCACCAAGATAGGGCTTGGAAAGACAAATGACATGCAATACGTAATAATTAAACCTAATTATATGAAAATATTCACTAAATGACCTAGACATGAATGCAAAACAAAATATAAATCTAGAGAAATACAAAAATATGCACCTAGAAACCTATAGCAACATGAATGAAGTCCTAAAATGCTTGAAATATTTAAATTAATGTAGATTGGGAATCATATTCCAGACTGAGAAATTTAGTCCCAGGTTAGGGTTTTTGGGTAGGAACATAAATCTGGTAGAGATATGTTTGTAACTCTTGAAATTTGGAGATTTGACTGTACTAGGACACATATGCCAGAAGTGGCATATCAGTCCAGTTTGGCTTTTTCAGAGGATTGAAACTTGAATCTTCTCTTCAATGTCTATTATGTATAATCAACTTGATTTTTGGTTATGAAATGACAAATTCTACTTTGTATGTATTCTCTAGTGATCTTGTAAACAAGGTGATAACTTGGAAAAGTTTGCAAACTTTACAACTTCTTTGAAATCTTGCTCCTTAGAAGGTCTTTAACCTAGATCTGCAAATCCCACACTAAAGAGAGGAAAAAATGTTGTTTTGTTAGTGAAAATGGGTTTGCCTTGGTCAAACCCCATTTTGGTAATCAAACCTTGTAATAAAATTAAATGAGATAAAGGAATGATGAATGAACAAAATGTAATGTTACAACTCACCAAACCCTAACAATAGAGTGCTACAAACATGCATGAAGTGGCTCCAATGGATGTAGATCTTGACTCTTGCTTGAATGTGATAGATATTGAATTGAATGCTAGCTTTAATCATGAAACCCTGCATCACAATTATTAGCTCAAACACAAACATGATTCATGATGACTTTGACATGATGCTTGATACTTGAATAATTCTCCAAAACACTTGATAATAAGCTCTTGAAGACTTTTGAATTCTCTTGTAAACACTTGAATGCTCTTGTGAACTCTTGAATTCTTAAATTTTCTATAATGCATGAATACTCAAGTTTCTAGGTGTAAAATAAATGAAATAACCTTGTATTTCTACTTGTTTATACCAAATTTCTCAAAATTACAACACTACAAGTTGACATTAGATCTAGGAGGATAAAATCCCACCGAGAATTTGAATTAAATTTAATTTTAGGACACACGGGACTCATACACCCGAGAATCATATGCCAGAAGTGGTGTATGAGTCCCATTAGGCTAGGCTATGGAACACATTTTTTAAGAGAAGCTTAGATTCATGTGGAACTAAAATCGGAGCCTCAAAACTTAGGTGGAACTCATACTCCCAAGGTGGCATATGAGTCACATATCACTAAATTTGGGCCATACAATCCAAAACACCTAGATTATGATTGGATATTGGTTTATGTCAAGATTATCCTTCAGAGGATGCATTAATTAAGGCTTGTGGATGTAAATTAAGGCCAATTAAAGCATAAAGAAGCCCAATTAATTAATGAAAACCATAAATAAGTGTGAAAGTGTGGTGCAACACTTTAGAATACCATAAATAAGGTACAATTAGGTTCATTTAGTTCACACCAACCCAAAACCTAATGTGAATGTGTTAAATACATTACAACACTAAATCAAGGCAGCATCAAGCTCAATTTAACAAGGATCAAAAAAGTGTGAAAAATGTCATGGAAAAAAAAATTCAACACTACATTTAGCCCCAACTTTACTGAGAGGATGAACTTTCTTCAAACTCACACTAAAGTAGACGACACTACATGTACCAATTTTCTAGTGGGATAGGACACCACTGACCAAGAGGGTTGCACAATCCCCTAGGATCGAGGTCCTAAAACAAAATAAAATAGGCACAAAAGAACACACATGAAAAAGGATATAAGAAGAAATAACAAGGAACAATCATGCACTGCCAAAGACATAAGGAAAAAAATAAAATAAAAAGGGGGTGGATCAAGCTTCGATCATGTGTCTTTCATGTTATGGATCAGATCTAGGTTGTTTGTTTAAAAATGCATGCTCACTCTAAGGAAATGAAACTTTAGGCTATCTCCAAGGTGAGTATCCAAAACATGAAACACATACACATGCGACTGATATGCACTCACACACACAAGCAAGTGGCTATGGGAAATTCATTCCTAAGTTCAGCTTCCCAGTCAACCAGACCAAATCCATACCTCTTGATAACTTTTATAAAGGACCACACAACAACGAAGTTTGAGCTTCATGAGGCAAGAAAATATTTGTATGCTTGAAACTCATGAACAAACAATATGGATTCACAGACAAGCAAAGTGTATTATGCAAGGTGTCCATATAACAGAAATTACAAATACAACATAGGGAATGTTCAAAGGAGTTTTTCTTAATTCATATAAGGTCTTAACTCAGGGAACATCATGCCTAATGTGTCCAAGAGAGGACCAATCAAAGAATAGAGGATTCACAACTTAGGGGATGCAGTGTGTCACATCAATCCATCAAGAGGAATATAATATGCTAAGAGAGATCACACCCAATGTCACCACAAATCAAAAGATGCATCACATGAAACATGAAAAATGAAAAAATAATAATTCCATTGTATACCACCACTTTAAATAAATTGCTAAACACTATTCTATGACGAATTACATTAAATTAGCCAATGATAAATTCTAACAAGAAGGAAAACATGAGAGCTTATTTGGAAATCCCTATATCAATTCAAATGTTTCCAACTGAAGCTACTTCATGAAAAGGAAGGGGTTTCCCCCAAAAATGAAACTCCAAACACATGAGGGATCTATGGATATGGGGTCAATATGTTCTTGCTACAATGTTTTTAAGAGAGCTCAGAACTGTCATCATTCCCCAAATACACATAAAACTAGAAGAATGAAACAAAGAGAGCAAAAACAAAAAAAATCCGTTTGGGTCATGGAAGAGACATGAATGTCTCAATTCCTTGTGTCATCCCCAAAAGGAAAAAACAAGATGAAGAAAATATGAAGGAAAAATTTTTGGGTCAATATGGAAGAGACATGAATATCTCGATTGTTGAATATTCAAGATACATAGAGCGAGGTGAATCAATATCTTCTAAAATTAATTGAACAAACATCATCAATTACTTTAATGCATAGAACAAAGAAGATCAAGAACAAAGCATGAACAAAGGAGATCAAGAACAAAGCATGAAATGACACAACACATAGACACTAGAATTTTACATGGAAAACCCATTGAGGAAAAAAATACAGTGAGAATTAGCTCACAATATATAGATATTCCAATATTAGATACAAAATATCACTTCTTACAAGGACTCACTATCCAAACAAGGAGGCTCACTTCCTACAAAAGATTATAAAAATAAAAATGGCTTACAACTAGAATGTGAACTGATAGGGTTACACCACTAGTGCAAATTCAATTCCTTTGATGCTCAGATAATTCACTTGCATGCCAGTAAAATAATGTTCTCTCTTATTTTCCTTCACAATCTTCACATTCCACTAATATTCATCCATCTATTTCCATCTGCAAACCATCTTGTATATATATCTGATCTATTCACATGCATCAATTAGGTTAGCCTAATTGGATGCATTACCTATTTACAAAAAGATAACTATTCCCAAAAACATATTCCCAAAACCTTAATCAATGATGATCACTAGAGGTAAAATGCGAAAGAAAATAACAGACCAAACACCGGAGGATATAAACCTATTATGCATACCATTTCAGATTACCAAACCAATCTAATATCATAAACAACATGGTGTCATCAATGACAACATAAAGACTGATCTTCTCCATTCTTCCAAAAATATCCCACTTTTTCATTGATGGCAACATGTGCAACCAAAAATGTATTCAAAATATCTCCTCAAATCTCTCCCACTGACATCAATGGTAAAGGGCGACCAAAAAAAAAGTGTGAACATGGTGAGATTGTACCTTCAAAATTTGAAAACTCCAACACTTCCAAAAATACTTCCAAAACTTTTAGACACTCAAAATTTCAAAAAAATCCTTCTTCTCTCTCCTTTTTTAAAAATAACAAAAATTTGAATATTTAGGATTGAAGTAAAAATGACACTCTTCACCTGAAACACCTTCTTGTACCTTTCTTTGTTAACTGAAGATATCTTCTTCAACGAAAATACAACATAATCCATTCTTGTGCATATTCTTTCCAACAAGGCCAACAGTGTGAAGGAAGATGACCAATCCATGGATGAACACTAACTTTCGCACACTTTTTCATCATTAAGTATTCCAGAAAGATGATCTTATTAGAGCTCAACAATCTCCTTGACTAGCTAAAAGGTTTTCACCACATCATGTCTTTGTTTTTGTATAATAATCAGTTCTAATTGCAATTCACCATCTCTTAGTCTTTGTTTCCCTTCTTTGTCTTCAAAGAAATCAAATTTCTTTCCTATTTTGTTTACCTCATATTCAATTGCTTTAATCCTGCTTCTAAAAGCATCAACTGCAGTAGGCCATAGAAGAAAATACTTGTAGATATCTGATATTTCTTTGTTGCATTTCTTCGGCTCATTGATAAGTTTGGATAACCTCTACTTAGCTTTAGTACATCTCTTTCCAACCATGACTTCTAAATTATGTCTTTCCATACCTTCTGATAACATTATTTCTTCAATAACCTCAACTAATGTTTCTGGCAAAGAGTTAGAAAAAATTGATACATCAATACCTTTTCTAAGAAGATACTCAACTAGAACATCATTGATCTTGATTATATCCACTAGAGATGATGCATTCCATACTTCACCAATTTTCTTCATCTTGCATTTAACTAACATTGATTGGATGTCATCTAGATCAAAAGATTCAGATCCAGGTTGAGATTCTTCTTCATTTTCCTTCTCTTCTAGAATGATAACGATGTCTTCAGTGATAAATTTTATCTTCTTAGATTCCAAATGGGAATATATAATGACAAATTCCAATTATTTTGTTTTGGAGGATGAACCCTCCTCAAATCGACTAGACATAACCATACCGGAGCACACATCTTTTTTCCAAGATAAGAAAAAGGTCTAACAAGCACACACATTATCTTCCAAGCCTTCCAAATATCTATAAATTTATCTTCCAATAGAAATCTCAAATTCCCACTTAACACTTTTCTTTCTCGGTAGAAAATCTAGAAAATAGAATACCAGACATGTAACTAAAGACCCAAAATGAAAAGGGTATCCCTCTATCAATGAAATTCACATATTTTTGGTAAGATTCTCTAGAATCAATCCACATAGATCAAATTGATAATTCTCTTTTACCATTTTATGCACCAGATACACGACAATAGCCAGAGTGGAGCTATCTAAATTTTTGAAATAAATTTTATAGGAAACACCATACATAACATACCTCAAGGCAGGGTCAATTATGGTATCTATCAACAATGCTTGAGGATCTTTGTCAATTCCCATCAGCTCCTCTACTTCCTTTTATTTTATAGTTTTATTTTTTGCAAGGTCTCCAATGCAACATAACCCTATGACAGCCTCAATCACTTCCTTCATAATAGGATAGGATTTTTCCAACTAAATGTTGTCATTCTTGAATTTACTCAAAAGAAATAAGATGAATTCTCTATCAGTAATCCAAGGGAATTCTCCCCACAAATCCAAACCTATGGTTTTTATGTTTTGTAAGTCACTCGACTCTAACCCTAATTCTATTTTCTTTATCTTTCGATGATCAAATTCATCCAGTTCGACTCCCTTTCACTTCAATGGGATATTTCCACTTTATTCTCTATTAGAAGATCCCATCATAACACTTAACTTCCTCAAATTTAACTAGGAATTTTTCATTTTACCATCATTTGTGGTCATGAAAGATAAAATTCCATTGAAGGAACTCGAATGTTCATAAAGATCTCTTAGAGAATCACTCCAAGATAGTTCCAAGTCACTCTTTGCATTCTTCAAATTCTTAGGTGATAAAAAATAACTTGCAAATTTTTCTTTATACACCATAGCTTTTCCCTAATTCGTATTAATTGCACTAAGCTTCAAAAAGCTGATAAAAACCTTCTTCCACAGCATCGAGCAGCCATAATTCACTCTGGAAAGGGACATACTGGCACTTCTTCTTCTACAACATTGGTCTGTTTTATTTTAGTTTTCTCTTTTGTTTCCTTTGTTTTTGGTTTTGGTTTGCCCTGCTTTGGTTTGAGTTTTCTTCTGCTTTTTACTTTCAGTTTTGGGTTCCCCTATTTTGTTTGGGGCATGTTGCACTTGCATGGCAATTATTGTGTTCTCAGGGAGTGTTATGACTATCTCTTTTACAAACTCTAATCATTCTTTTTCTTTTAAAATTAGGGTTGTAAGAATCAATTTATTGCAAGATCTCATAAAATAAAAGTTTCCAATATTTATTTTTTTAGGCCCATTGTGATTACCAACATTTTCACATTATCTCTAAGTTGTTTTTGGATTGTCAAGACCTAACCTTAGAGACCTTGGGGTTATCTCTTGAGGCTTTCTGATAGAGAATTACCTTTCAAGAGAGCTAGGATATTGTATTATGTCTGAGTTGTTGTTGTGTAGAAATCAGCATCAACAAATTGGCGCTAGAAGGAGGGATGAATAAGCAAGTTGGATCACTTTTTGTTTGGAATTTCCCCTTAGAGGTTTTGAAGAAGAACCAAATCTGCACCAAGGGAGGAATATTTTCAAGAGTTACAAGCCCCTACCAAGTCAAGAAGGACTAGAAGAAGGGGAGAATCATCATCTGCCCCACCTTTTCCATCCTCTCCATCATCTTCACCTTTATCCAGTTATTCATCATCTGATTTTGAGGACATTCCTATCCAACAACGCCAACTAGTTACTAATCAACCTCAACCACCCTGACCACCACCATTGGCTTTCTTGAAAAATAAACCCTCACCCCTATCCTTTAATAACAACAATGTCATGCCAAAGAACCCTAATAATGTTTTCTCTATGTTTCACACCAATGACCCTAATAGGACAACTGAGGAGCATATTAGGATTTTCCAAACTTTCCTTAGGAATAGGGGAATCAATCATGAAGATGTTGTGTGTAGGATTTTCGCATACTCCCTAGGATAAGATGCATTTTATTGGTATAACAATCTACTTGTTGAGTCAACCAACAACTGAACTTAATTGGAAATTTCTTTTATGTAGAATTTTAAAATCCCCATTAGTGCCAATGAGTTGTATCTGCAGTTTACCAAGGTTAAAAGGGAGGCTAATGAACCCATAGGGTCATTTAATAATAGATTTCATTGTGCATACACTAGCTTCTAGTCTCCTTATGTTGTAGATGATGCCACTTCTCTTGAAGTCTATTATGAAGCTCTTGACAGCCTTACAACTACCTTCCTTAAATTTAGACCAAATCCTCCCAATTATTTACTCACTATTTATACCGAGATGATTAAGGTTAGTACAGATTTGAAGAAACACTTGTCAAGGCATTTTTCATCTTTAGGACCTACTACTCACCTAGGGTAGGTTCAAGAACTTAATCAAGCCCTGACCAATCATACACCTATCATGAATCCAATACCACAACTTCCTTTGGTCCCACATCGAGGTCCTTCAATGAACCAGGCCCCACTAATGCCTAATTACTTACAAAATGTTAATTAGCCAATCTATCCACAACAATAGGCCAACTTCCCATATTATCTACAAAATTATAAAGTATTGAACCAATGCTTGAGCTTGGGAGTACCACCAAGATTTCATCAGAACAATCCAGGACATGCATCATATAGTAATTCTAACAAGGAGATGTTGGATGAATTAGCTGAACATGGAGGTAACATATCTAAGAAACCAAAATAGCCAACTCCAAGCTGCTTAGAAGAATATGCAATCTAATTACAACCAGGAGAATAGAGACTACACATGGATATGGAAATAACTTTGACAAGGGACAATAGTCTAGGAAAAATTTTGATAGGGGACAAAAATTTGGACAAGGGTTTGATAGGAGACAACTCCCTCAGTAGAATAGAATGTGGAATACAAGACCAAATAATGGAGGTGTTTCCACCCCATTAGATCAATCAGATAATTAGGAAAAATATTCAAGTGGTGTGTACCTAGCAGAGGCAACATTATCAGGGTGGTGTAGACTACACAAAATGAATCAACACTCTAAACTGGATTGCCAAGAATTCTAGACTGTTGCATCTATCTTTCAGTATGAGGTTGAAAGAAACTCCAACAGTCAAGAACTGTTCTCATTTGGCCCCTATGGTTATCCGGTCTTGGTGTTGAATCCTGCTCCATTCTCACGAAGTGAAGAAAATGAACCAGAACCAGAAGTGGTTGAGTTACACGATAAATTAGAACAAGTATGTAATGGAGATGAAATTTCATAATTATTTCAAGAAGTTACTAAGAATGATAATGGTCTTATGGATGAGGATGACATAGGTGTTGAGGAATTTAAGACGTTCCAACAGCCCATAAAGAAATATGATCTAAGGAGTAGGCCGAATAGAAGTCCATAGGTTGGGGGCCCATTTACTACTTCAACCCCTCAAAATAATTTCACTACACCAGTTGATCCTCACACGAGTAATAATCCATCTTATCCTCATGTACCAACATAGTATTTTTTAAAGGGAAAACAATCTAATCCATCGAAAGGAAGAAATGTCGATGCAAGGAAGGAAAAGCAGATGGATCATTCCAAAGAATCCCTTACTGAAATGAGTACCAAAAAGTTGGGAGATTATGGAGCTGAGGAGCACAATAAAATGAAGGTAAGCCTCTCATCTTTTGAATTATTAAGGTTTCCTGCTATTAGAAATTATTTATTAGGAGCTTTCAAATCCAAAGAGGTCCCTTAGGATAGGGTATTTAGTGAGGCAGTTGTAAAGAGTTCTAATTACCAGCCACCAAGAGATCAGAGTCAGGGACAATTTAGGGACAAAGGGAGAGAAAATTATAAAGGCCAAGTTGTACAAATTGATACTTAGTTGAGTTTATTTCAAGGAAAGACCGAGACTCCTCCTTTTCTTATTTATGTTCGTATATTTGGAAAAAATATACCCAATTGTCTCCAAGATTTAGGAGCCTCCACAAATGTCATTCCTTTTGTCATTTTTCAAGCTTTGGGAATTATTCCTGTTGCTTTTCAATCAAAGGTTAGTTAGCTGGACAAGAAAAAGGTGAATGTGGTAGGAGAATTGATTATGATTCTCATGCAGGTTGCATCAAATCCTAGGATTCAACAAGTTGTTAACATTCAAGTGGTTGGAATTCCTGATACATACAGTCTAATATTAGGTAGGGATTTCACTAAGGCATTGAATAGATATGTGTCAACTGATCATTCGCACATGTGGCTTCCTTGGAAAGGGGTGCCAAATCAGATCAGGATTAATAGGGAACCCAGGCTGAAGTATGTGATCATTGAATATCATAATACTTCAAATGAGGTATTAGCGGTAGAAGTTGGTTTGGGAAATTATGTACTGGAAGCTCCTCCTCTAGAACCAGACACATATGAGATCTTTATGCTACATAGTGCACCTAAGGAGCTCACTGAAGGGTCCAAAGTACTGAAGCACTAGTAGAATCAATAGAAGAAGATGAAGACCAGGAAGATAATCGACTCATCTTTTTAGAAAAAATCCAGTTCATTCAGAAATGCATAGAAGATCAGATTCGGCTTGGTAAGAATATGAATTTTGAAGAGTCGCTCCTTCCAAATTGGTGTAGGGTTCATAATGCATCCCATCCTGAGCTAGAATGTTGATTATAAAAAATAGCATAGAGCAAATAAATAATTGCATTAATTCACCTCCAGTTGTCAGGATTGATGTGTAGGGAATTCAGGATGATCCTAAAGGAAAACAACCAATGCAGGATGAATTTCCTAGCTATAGCAGAAGTAGCCATGATGAAATGAATAATTTAGGTACTACTAGTTGTTGGATACTCAGATTTGATGGATCAAAATCAAAGCAAGGAGTTGGAGCTTGGTTTGAACTAATTATTCCTAAAGGTAAAACTTTCTTCTCCGCTCATAAAATTTAGTTCAATTGCACCAATACCATTGCTAAGTACGAAGCCTTAATTCATGGATTATTAATGGTACTGAAAAAGAGAGTCAAAATTTTGTAAGTCTTTGGAGCTTCTGAGTTAGTGGTTAGGAAATTCATAAAATAGTATTCTTATCATGACATAAGAATGACAAATTATAGACATAGAGTATGGGATTTGATTGAGGTGTTTGATGCTTTTAATATTCAATTGATATCCCATAGTAAGAACCAAACTGTAGATGCCCTAGCATAGGCAGCTGGCATGTTGCAACCCTTGACACTTTTAGGATTGAAGAAGTTCATAGTGGAGCTTACACCAATTCCCTCAGTACTTGATAATGTGACCAATTTTTAGGTGTTTGAGGATGACAAACATATTCTCGATTTTATCACAAGATCTGATGTTTTCATTGTCCAAATAATTGATGAAGTGGACCCTCAGGAAGTAGAAATGGACCTCGAGGGAGTCATTAACCTAAAAACCAATATATTCCAAGATGAATGGTCTATCTTGAAATAGTATTTGATCTAGACAGAATAAAATATTAGGAACAATAGAATAAGAGGGACTCAATTAGAATTCAATGTGACTCATACAATATGGGAACTCTAGATAGTATTAAGAATGTTTTCATTGGAAAGGTGTGCACTCTAGTAGAAATAAAAGGAATCATAGATGCACTTCGTACCTACCAAGATGTCATAGATTGGAGTTATGAGGACCTAAAGATGTATGATACTTCGATCATTACACACACTATTCCTCTCAAGCTAGGGGCTAAGGCCTTCAGAAAAAGACAGAGACCGATCAACACTTTACTAGAACCAATTATGCAAAAGGAGGTACAAAAGCTATTATCTTCTCATATTATATTTCCAGTTAGACATTCCACTTGGGTTGCCAAATTGGTTCTGATGAGGAAGAAGAATGGAGAAATCAGACTTTCCTTTGATTTCAAAAATCTTATTCGGGCATCGAAGAAGGACAACTACCATGTCCTGCCATTGGATGAAGTGTTAAAAATTGTTAATGGATCCTAGATGATTTATTTTCTTGATGGATAGTCGTGGTATAATCAGGTCATGGTACAGTACGAAGATAGACATAAAACTACTTTCATAAAGAAATGGGGCACCTTTTCTTATAGGATAATTCCTTTTGGTTTAATCAATGCAGGGGAAACCTTCTAGAGAGCCATGGATATCGCCTTCAAGGATATCAGTGGTAAGTGCATCATAATTTACATGGATGATTTAACTGTCTTTTCCAAGAATCGAGGGGATCATATTGTAGACCTTTGTAAAGAGCTTCAAAGATGTGGAGAATTTGGTATTTCACTTAACCCTAAGAAATGTATCTTCGGAGTCACTAAAGGGAAATTTTTGGGTCATTTCATCTCAAAAGAAGGCATATCTATTAATCTAGATTAAATAGAGGCTATACTGAAGATCTAGCCCCCGTCAATAAAAAGGAGATGAAGTCCTTCTTTAGAAAGATTAATTTTGTTAGGAAATTTATTACTGGTTTTACATAAATAGTGAAACCCTTGAATGCTATGTTGAAGCAGGATGCAAAGGTTGAGTGAAGCACTGAAGCTAAGGAGGATTTTGCAAAAATCAAGAAGGCAATAGCTAAAGCCCCAGTATTGGTGAGTCCTGATTATTTCAAGCCTTTCTACATATACTCATTCACATCCAATCATTCTTGTGCTGGCATGCTAACTCACAAATCTGACCAAGGAAGTGATCACCCTATAGCCTTCATGAGTGCTCGATTAAAAGATGAAAAAATTGAGATATCCTGGTGTAGAAAATCAATCTTATGCTTTGGTCAGGTTTGTGAAGAAGTTTAGACACTACATCTTGAGAAATAAGGTCTATGAAATAGTGTTTGATCCTATAGTTAGCTCCTACTGATGCAAAATGAGCTTGGAGAAAGGAGAGAAAAATGGGTGACAATGCTTCAAGAGTATGACATTGGAATCTAACCCATGAAGCTAGTGAGAGGACAAGGGTTGACTAAAACTATGGTAGAGATTGGCCTTGATATTACTACCCAATAGTATCACTTAGAAGATGTCTCTCTAGATGAGTGGTATGAAGACATTGTATATTATTATTGAATCAAAGGTGTCTCGGTCACCTCAACATCATGTAGAGGAGAGCTTTGCATTGAAAAGTGACAACTATATGCTGAAAGGGGCTGTCCTATACAAAAGGAATTATGAGAGAATTTATCTTCGTTATCTTAGAAAGGAGGAGGATACTCGAGTGATGATGAAATTACATGATAAGTATGGCATAAGCCATAGTTCTGAACTACCTACTGCAAGTCAAATCTTAAGAGTAGGATATTATTGGCCAACTCTCTTTAAAGACACACACAATCATGCACAAACCTATCGTGTATGCCAAACTACAACAATCAAGGAGAAGCATGCAACACTTCCAATACAGCCGGTAGTTGAGGTAAAACCATTTGCAAAGTGGGATTTGGAATTTATTGGTCTTATTAACCCATCTTCCTCAGTGGGCTAGAGGTACATTCTCATAGTAATTGATTAGTTTATTAGATGGAGTGAAATTATTTCCTATAAGCAATGGACTTCCAAGATAGTGATCAATTTTCTTGAATCGTTTATCATCAATCATTTTGGTTGTCCAAATTCTTTAGTATATGATAATTGTCTTGTGTTTGCTTCATTAAAATTTTCTGGCTGGGCATTTGATCATGGTATAATCATGAATTTTGCTTCTAATTATTACCCGCAAGGAAATGGTTTGGCTAAGTCTGCAAACAAAATTTTTTGACAATCATCCTGTGAACCCCTAAACCTGCAAATGCACAAAGATGACAAACATTGTTAGTGTTAGATCAAAATGCATGCAAATATGAAGGATTCCCCATAAAATCTACCTATTTAAGCTAAAATTAGGAAATGAAGAACAAACTCAAATAACATGAAAATAAATCCTAATCTAGCCAATAGAATGATGATCTTATGGGAGAATTGGTGCCAATGAGATGTTGCAATTGGCCCTTTCCCAATTCCTATATTGCAATGTGAGTTGAGTGAATCAATGGTCAAATCTCCAAAGAGATTTGAGCATAGCCTTGTTACAATTTATGAAAATGACGGATGCTTGGATGAAATGAGAAAAATTAGTTCTCAATTCAAGAGAGTAACTTTGCATGTGAATTGTGGATGATGATGGATTTGAGTATAGTAAGTTTACTCAAATTATGGATGATTGAATGAGAGGAAGAGTCTCTCATTTATAGATTTCAATCTTGGAAGAATGAGTGAAAATAAGCGATGTGGGATCATTCAACATCCAATGGCCAAGTGCCACTTGTCAAGATGTGAATGGTTGAGGAATGAGCACATTTTGGTCAATGTGCATGATAAATGCCATTGGATTCAAATTTGAATTTTGAATGTGACATGTGAGAGGGAAAGAGAAATGCAATTAATATCACTTGGCTCAATGCACAAGGACATGTAAGAGGCATTGGATGCCTTGTTGGAAGGACCAAGTCCATTTGAATTTGAATTCAAGTTGAGGGAATATTCCCTTTTGATGCTATGTGAGGGAAAATAGATGAATTAATAAATCAAAGTAATTGATTTATTGTGCAACTTGCATTCTCTAGAGGATTTTAGTGATAGAGATTAACTTAATCATGATTTGATTAATTTAATGAGGGATTAGATGATTTGACAATTTTGACTTAAATTGATGAATTGATTTAAATCAGAATTGAGAGGAAATCATTAATTAAATAAATGATTTGATTTATTTAACTAAAGAGGAATATGTTAGATTAAATTAAATAATGTTTTAATTTATTCAATTTAATAAGAGGACTTTAGATATTTTAAATAAAATGAATTATTTAAATGAACAAAGAAAATGATTAATTAAATTAAATTGATTAATTTAATCACCAGAGGAGAAAGACCTAATTAAATAAATAATGATTTATTTAATTAAGGGATGAAAGGTGTTGATAAGTTGAGAGTATGATTCAAGACGAAACGATGTTAGTAGGATCGGAATCAGGTGCATGTATATTTTGCATGTCTACACATCCATAAGTTGTTAGAGAGGAACCCCAAATATTGGCACACATAGCTCATATTTTCTCTTTTCATAGATCATTCTAGACATAAGGTCTCTCTAGGAACCTATCCTTATCACCTTGTGTATGGTTTGGAAACAGTGTTTCCCATCTAGCTGAAAATTCCCACCTTGTAGTTCATTAACGATTATTATGATGAAGGGGATAAGCGTGAGGCTCATCTAGCTAATATTTTTCACCTTGAAGAGAAGAGAGACGAAGCATTAGAAATTTTTTCTAAACATCAAGGTGTCGTTAACAGATGGTTTGATCAAAAAGACAGAGTAAAAGAATTTAGAATCTCTAATCTAGTCATGTATTGGGATAAGGCACATGATAAGAAGGGGGAACATGGAAAATTTGATAAGCTTTGTCTTGGTCCCTTCAATATTTCAAAGATATTAGGAGATAATACTTTTCTCTTGAAAACTCTCACTGGAGAGGATGTCCCATTACTTGTTTATGGGCACTATTTGAAGCATTATTTCCTAGCGTGATCTATTGACAACTCTTCCTTGTACATAGTTATTTTAGGGGTTTGTTTTCATTTCGTTTTCTCTTATTTATTTTGTTTTTGGTTTTGGTCTATCCTACTTTGGTTTGGGTTTTCTTCTACTTTTTTCTTTCAGTTTTGGGTTCCATTGTTCTCTTCGGGGCATGTTGCACTTGCATGGCAATTATTGTGTTCTCGGGGAGTATTCTAAGTATCTCTTCTACAAAATCTAATCATCCTTCCAAAATAAGTTGGTGAAATTCCTCTCCTTGGTGTCACGTATGTTACCTACTTGAGGTAGATGAGTCTCTGGATTAGGTTAATTCTGGAATGTGCTTAAGTCTTACACATATATACACACCTTAAGAATCCTTGGGTTGTTGAAGGTCCCTTGCTAAGTTTGGTCGAGTGAAAAATCCTATTTCTACTTTAGCACCACTATGGCTCTTAGCCCTGAGTATAGGCTTCATTTCTTGTAGGGTGAAAGGAAATTTTAAATTATCTTGAAAGAATATCAAAAGAAAAGAAAAGGAATATTGAAAATAAAAAGTGAATATTCACCTTATCAAGAGTACCCAAATATCTCTACCAGTGCTATCGACGCCCGAATGGTAGTAGAGCTATGTTCGATGAGAACCATAGTGATAACCTCATCGAGGCCATGGATGCCTGACTAGTAGTGAGGCTCTATCCAAGTTTCTTTTGAAGTTAGAACCTTTACGTAGCTTGAATATACTAACCTTGGTCACTAGAAGCAATTGAGGGAGGGAAACAAACACATTCGCATACATGTGGACTTTGGCACAGGAAAGATCTAATGGTCTATTGTTTTTGAAGGTTTATTTATTGAGTGACTCAATGCGAGGGATGAAACCATACTTCTGGGTTATTCATTCTAGTTTTTCATTGAAATTCTCTGGAGCATTTCCCTGGTGGAGTCACCATTTATTATGCATTTTTCACACACACGCCCCACTTGTGGCGGGGACCCTCTTTTCTTGTTTGGTTTTCTAAAGATATGCATGTGAGAATTTATCACTTGCACTAATGGGTTTAAAAGGTTAACTTGGGAATATAATAAGGATCAAATGGTCATTTGGTTATTTTTCATTTACGTGAGCTTGAAACTGAGGGAGGTCTCCATTTTGTTCTTGCATTTTTTTGAGCTCCAAAGCTGGTTTTTCTTTCTCTTGGTAATCACTCTAAGGTTCGAGTGTTCATTTATGGTTTTCTATCACATCCTCCCTCTTTGTGCACCGATTCAAGGTATGATCTTTTATTTTTCCTTGAATATTTTGGTTTTACTTTGTGTTAGATTAAAGGTTTTAACTTAATTATGCTAATTAAGTTACCTTTATTCTTGTATTAAGATTTCACTTTAGTTTGCATAAAGTGACATTTAATAATTATATTAATTATTAAATGTTTTCGTATTAGGGTTTCTTTTAGGTTTTTTTGATCGCCTTCTTAAGGATTGATCCATTGTATATTCATTATTCTATTTTTATCTGATAAGATAATCTCTTCATTTTTCAGAGCTTCAAATGCTTGTTTGTTTTTTCCGTCCATTCTCTTCCTTGTGACAGGTATCCATTTGCATGCATGTATTATTGGACTTTGAAGTTGGTTTTGACAACTTCTACATGGTTCAAGGTAGAGGAGATGAATGTCCTCATAAGAATCCTCCAAATTTGCAATATAATACTCAACAAACAAGAAATATATGTCTACAAGATAAGAGTCCAAAGTAGCTATGTCTGGAAGGTCAATGATGCTCTACTGCACTGAATCAGTAACAATAGGAGATGCTGATGAAGTCTCAATATGAAGAGTGGGAACATGAATACAAGTCTCTAAACCATCAGCACATGCAAGACCTGTAAGATACTCAAGCTCCTCTAGAGTAAAGTTATCATAGGGTATGAAATTTACATCTAGAAGAGGGATGAGACAATCTACAATGGGATTCTCTTAGAATGGAGAGATATTAGGGTCTCCAAAAATCTCCCAAAGATGTTTCCAAAGTGTATGAGGACAATGAATGTCAAATAAAGCACACAAAGTGTCAAAATCAACACTACAACCAATAACCCCTACAATATGATCTCGAATAATAACCCATACAGATAAACCCTTTGATGTGTCTGGTTATCACTGTTTTCCCACCATTATTAGTGCATTCAGAGGTTGCATTTTAGGATTCTCCACATCAGTTTGGATTTGACATCATTTGTTTTATTTCAGATAGAGAGATTCCTCAACATCCAACCATGGCACACATCTTGAGACAGATTGGTTCATCACTCTTCACAGGGTTTCTTCGACATCGTCCTTTGGATCCGTTTCTTCTCAAGGGGAGGAATATCATTTTCCGTTTAAGGATCTCCTTTTGGATTCTACAGCAGGCATCTACCATTGTGATAAGAGTTTCTTCATTATTGGGGGGGCTTCTTCTCTCTTTCTATCTCTCCTATGGAGACCATTGTACATGTACTTATATGGTAGAAGCTATATATGGGGGGTATCATGTAATCCACCTCCTATCCTTCTTTAATTAGTACATCATATTCCTTTCTTTGCATTCTATTTTGGGGAGGAGTTTTGTTCCCATTGGGTTTTCTCGTTTACCCCATTTCATTTAGTTTGCATTGCTTTTGTAAATGGGTACCTGATTAGGCCTAGTTGTCGGGACCCATGTTTAATTTCATGCATTGTAGTTACCTTTGTTTGCTTGCACATTTTTTTAGCTTCACTCTTGCTCATCTTAAGGGGGGTGTTAGAGTAAAGGTTTTCACTTAATTATGTTAATTAAGTTACCTTTATTCCTCTCTTAAGATTTCAGTTTAGTTTGCATAAACTGAAATTTAATAATTATATTAATTATTAAATGTTTTCCTATTAGGGTTTCTTTTAGGTTTGGTTGATCTCCTTCTTAAGGATTGATCCATTGTATATTCATTATTCTATTTTGTTCTGATAAGATAATCTCTTCATTTTTCAGAGCTTCAAACCCTTGTTTTTTAATCCATCCATTCTCTTCCTCGTGATAGGTATCCATTTGCATGCAGGTATTCTTGGACTCTGAAGTTGGTTTTGACAACTTCTACACTATGTGCTTACTTGTGGATTCCTGTAGTGTGAATTGACGGTCAGATTCGGGGTGGGTTTAGCTTTGTTCCTTGCCTAGTAGCTTAGGGTTTTTATTCTTCAAGTGTGCATACCAATGGATTTAGGGTTGGCTTTGTTTCAAGTTGGCAGAGTGATTCAAATCATTGAAACCCTTGGTACTTTTTCCTATTGTTGCTTCATATTTGGATTGGTGGCATTGCTTTGTTGTGGGAAGTTTATTAGAAACCTTAGGTTCTGCACTCAAAAATTTGATGAATGGTGTGTTGATCATTGAAATAGTTATTTGAACCCCATGTGATTCGCTAATTTTCTTTCGGGGTTTACAATGGTTTGATCTCAAGAGAATAAATTTGGCTCATTTATCTTCATTGTGAAGAGTGTCTTCGACACTTAGTAAATTTTTTGACACCTAGGCCAATGCTCAGTAAATTTGAGGTAGCTCAAATTTTCTAAGCTCTAATCCATTCAGAGAATTTGAGCCCCCTCATATTATCTAAATATGATATCCTTAGCCCCAAGGTCAAACCCTAGTACTTGATTGATATCAAACTCCTCCTCTCATTCGGTTAATTCGACCCTTCTTGGATTACATGAATGATAATTCACCTGGATGATCTGAGGTTCCTTGGATTGACCGAAGCTCCTCAACCCCACACTCTAGTCCATGAAGAGAATCAAACTTTGAAGAAGGGTAATTTTTAAAGTGATTGATGTGATTAATGGTTTGAGGGTGTTTTGAATGTGTCCATGAGCATCCTTGGTTAAAACTACACACAATTTTAAGAGGAAATGAAAGTAGTGTTGTAACTTCCGAGGAATCTGAGCCTTTTCGCATTACCCGAGGTCTAATCCATCTGGGGAACCCAAGCCTACTTGAATTACCCGAAATTCTTCATGGGGCCTCCAATTTGAGTGAAAATCATCTGAGGGTTTTCATAGTAAGTTTCTATGATTGATTGCATGAGATCTTGATTAATTTGAGAAAAAATTATATGCATGCATATTGTGTAGATGAAATATTATAAATGGATTTTATTTCTTTATATTGCCATTGCAGTCTAACTTATTTTGATTCGGTGGCATTGTTGATGCTTTATGGAATTGATATGATTGATTATGTGTTGTTTTCCATTTTGGTGATCTTGGTCCCTTCTGAAAAACACAGGAAAAGATGAGTCCCGACATGGCATCTAAGTCAAAGGTTGCTCTAGTGCAAGAAGATATTTTGGAGAAGGTCAAAGAGTTATAAAATAAATTAGAGGCCAATAAAGAAGGATAAAATAGCTAGCTCACAACCACCTAGGATTTTGTGCCAATCTTTGATAGTACAACTGGAGGGCAACCTCAAATTTTGTACAATCAAAGGGAGATATTTTGGAAAACTCTCTACGCTGACCTAGATGATGTCTTAACATTTAATGAAATTTAATTTTATTAAAAACTCTCTAGGCCAACTTGTTTGGGCTGACCTCAGCATGTAAACCCTAATTCTAGAGGTTCTTTTCTTTAAATTGGGGCTCTAGTCTCATTTGTGAAGGTTAGAATTAGTGAGAAATAGTTGCTAGATCTAGGACTAAGATAGGAGTTAGCCATTTTTGAGAGAAAGTTTTGATACATTAAGAATACTTGAATTGTTGCAAATTTTGGATGATTCAATATAAGTACAGACATTGTTCTTTGGTGCTCTTTCTTCTATTGTTTTACTTTGCATGGTTCCTGTTGTTCCAAATATTTAATATTTCTTGAAGATTATCATTTGCATGCTAGATTTTATATTTAAATGTGATGAAATGGTGTTTATGTTTTAATATTTGAGGTGTTTGAGCAATCCTAGGTCCATACTTTTAGCAGCTTGTTGATTGTAAGTTGTGTAAATTTATCTCGGGCCTTGAATTTATGTTTCAAGTTCAATTATGGATATTTATTAATTTCAATTGCTAAATCAGGTTGATCTGGGTGAATGCTTCATGATCTGAAAATATTTTATTCCTCAGAAGATTGCACTATTTCTATGAGATTGTAGGTTTAATCTAGGTTTAGCAGGAACTAGTTTTTGATTGATTGGTCCACTTTGAGTGTTTAATCATTCACATTGTTGGTCTTAGGATTAATTCACTTTTAGAAATCTCTCTAAGCCCTTTTTTTTTTTCTATTTATTTTAAACTTAGGGTCGTAAGCATCAATATATTGCAAGATATGATAAATTGAAAGTTTCTAGTATTTACTTTGTAAGGCCCCTTGTGATTACCAAAATTTTCACATTATCTTTGAGTTCTTTTTGCATTGTCAAGACCTAACATTAGAGACCTTGGGGTTATCTCTTGAGGCTTGCTAATAAAGATTTACCTTTCAAGAGAGATAGGATATTGTATTATTTTTGAGTTGTTGCTATGCAAAAAACACCATCAACAAGAACCAGAAAACTAATCTAGTTGCCTTGTGACCAAATTTATTGCATGAAAAACAAACACCATTGAACAATGGGTACCTTTGAGCATTTGGTTGTTTGGGAGGCGACCTTCTTCCTGTATTTCTTTTCTTCTTCCATTTATCTTGACTTTTGTGATTATTTATTGTATTTTAGTTTTGCCAATCTTCACTAGTTTCATTACCTAAACCACCTCTATCTTTAGAAGGTCTTTCTTGCTATCAATTCATCAAGCTTGGTGTAGCTTGACTATAAATTATCTTCATAGATTTTTTATTTCTCCAGATCTTCTTTCAAATTCATCACTTCTTGTTCAAGCCTTGAGCAGACATTAGAATTACTTTGTATCACTATTTTCAAACATTCCTCAACTCTCTTCTTTTCATCCATTTTCACCTTTAATCCAGTAATCCCTTCATTTGCTTGTTTCAATTTCTCACTCACTTCTTTATGTCTCTCTTTGAATTTCTTCAATTTCTCTTTCAACTTCTAGACACATTCATTTTCTTCATCAATATTTTCTTTTAGACCTCGGTTTCCAATTTCAGCCTTGTCAAGGTCTTCAAGAGCAGTCTGCAACTCTTCTTTACCCATTTGTTCAATCTACGAGATCTTCCTCAAGTTTTTAGACTTCCTCAAAGGAACCAGTGCTTCGATACAAATTGTTGAATATTAAAGATAGTAAATGGGGGTGGTGAATCAGTATCTTCTAAAATTCATTGACCAAACATCATCAATTACTTGCATAGAACAGAGAAGAGCAAAAAAAAGAATGAAATCACACAACACATAGACACCAGAATTTTACGTGGAAAACTTAATGAGGAAAAAACCACGGTGAGGATTAACTCACAATATATAGTTATTCCAATACCAGATACAAAAGAGGCTCACTACCAAGTGCAAAAGCTCACTACTTAGAATGACTCTGTTGGATATTGTGGTTGTGTTGCTGATATGTGGTTGTCATTGATTTCAAAACTATTAGCATTAATGATGCTTAAGGTTGTATATGTCAAGGATATTGAGAAAATTGTAAAAATAATATGGTTGGCAGCCAAGGAAACTGAGAAGGTTTGAATATTGGAAAGTTTTGTATGTTGAAGATCTGAAGATGCACTTCAAAGGGTTTGTTGCTGAAGCATTCTAGTATGTTGTCCAAAAGTTTGAGTTTCGCATAAATATTTGTGGAAGTTATGAAGATATATGTTTCTACAGTTATTCATTTTTTGTAGATGGTGTTCTTGGATGAAGCAGATGAAATTCTGGTAATTTCATATGTTGTGCATGTACCTATGAAGTTCATGGATGAGTCTAGATCATTATCTATCCTTGTTGTACATACACATTGATCGGAGTGTTCATGATCCAAGATTTTTTTGATGTGTCCTTGAGTTTTTATGTTCTTGGCCGACATGATGATGCATGTTTTGGATCCACTTGGATTAATATTTTATTGTTTGGAGTGTTTGGAGGATTTTTTTTGAGTCCTCACTATGTTGTGACAGACTTGTATTCATGCACATTGAAATTTATTCATGTATTGATGTTGATAGTTGTAATTTATTCTTTATTTGTGGTTGAATGATTAGTGGATGTAAATCCGTGTAGCGGATATATATATGAGATTGTTTTCCTCATTTAGAGAAGGTGCTGAAGTGTACAAGTGATTTACATGTGTGAATAAAGGTCATATCATTCATGAGTAGAGCAGAGTGTGAAAGAGTGTGTATAAGTTTTTGTACACCTAACCGGAACTGTAATTAGGATTTTCTAGAAGCTAGTTTCTCAGTTCAACTTCATCAGATGGATTTAATATAATTATTGTATGTAAGGCAATGAGCCTTCCTTCTGAGCAGTTTGCTCTAGGAAGTGTGCCTGAATGCAAGTTCATTCCTTTTTACTCTTCATTATACTTCTAATAGGTATAATCTTGTGGACTAACATCCACCGTGGTTTTTCCCCTAACGGGGTTTCCACGTATAAAATCTTGGTGTTCATGTGTCTCTGATATGTTGTTGATTGAATGTTTGCACTGTTAATTATCAGATCTAAAATCTAAGGTTGATTAATGTTGTATAAGTTTGATTTTGGTAACAACTTATTCAACCCCCCTCTCAGTTGTCTATCCTTGTTCTTCCAATAGACTCACTGTCCAAATAGGGAGGCTCACTACCTACAAAATATTATAGAAACAAAAATGGCTTACAACTAGAATGTGAACTGATAGGGTTACACCACTAGTCCAAATTCAGTTCCTTTGATGCTTAGAGAATGTGCTCACATGCTAGTAGACTAATCTTCACTCTTCTTTTCCTTCATAGTCTTCACACTCCACTAACATTCATCCATCTATTTCAATCTACAAACCATCCTGTATATATATTTGATCTATTCACACACATCAATTAGGTCGGCCTAATTGGATGCATTACATATTTACAAAAATATAACTATCGACTCATACAAACCTTCTTCAAAGATAATTCAACCATATGGAATGCAATATTATGTCGGTTGGGGCCACAACTAGGTCGCGCATGTATCCACAATACATGTTAAACTATTAACTAATCATTAGGTTGACTATGACTAAACCTAAGGACGAAGTGCAATCACTAAACAAAAAAAATTAATATGGGAATGCATACATATACACTTCTAGTAACCATAAACCTTTTCCCAAAACCTTAATCAGTGATGATCACCAGAGCTAACACGTAGACCAAAATACCGAACCAAACACCGGAGGATATTATCTGCTTTTGCATACCGGTTGAGGTTACAAGACCAATATGATACCATAAACAACATGGTGACATCAATGACAACATAAAGACTAATATTCTCCATCATTCCAACATCGATGCCTTGCATCATCCCCAAAATGAAAACATAAGACAATTGAAAAATTGAAAGGAAAAGATAAAATATTTATGACATAAAGAAGAATGTAGGTACAAATAGAGGAATGCCACAAAGAGAGAGATATCAAATAAAAAAACATGAGGGATCACGTTACGCACATGCAATCACACAAAAGAAAAGAAACAATGAAAAATACTAGTTAGGCACATGCAACTAAACCTATTAGCAAGTCATCTGCATTTCAATGATGTTCATTGTATATGTAAGGAAAAAAATTAGCCAAAGGGACAATAAGGTAAAATCACAATCTTGTGTCACACTTTATAAAGGAATTGGCCAACAACAAAAAAAAAATTGAACTTCAATCACATAAAAGTGGTGTTTATGTTTTTAATTTCAAAATGATGTAAACTAATGAAATGTAGAAGTTTTGATGAAGTTTAATCTTGTAATTGTTTAGATTTTTTAAAAATTGTTTTCATTACTTTTTTTATAAATTTAAGAACATATTTTAGAATGTTGAAAATTTAAGAAAAAAGCGACTTCATGGGCCATCAAGAAATAAATTGGAAAACATTTAATTTCTCCCTAATTGTTTTTCTCCAAATAGGTAACTTCAATATCTTGTGCATGGAAAAAAATCAAATTTTGATGTATATTTCTTTCGTAATAACGTTTTAGAGTCAAACTTGTGAGAATTCAATAGTTTTCATAGGTTGTCAACTATTGTCTATTTTTTTAATCATTTTCAAAAAACAAATTATACCCTTTTGAAGAAGACTCTCTCCTCTTGTGCCTTATATATTTTTTTATAGAATTTTAATATGTTTAACTATATTTTTTAATTTCTAATCAGCCTCTTTTTTAACTTTAATAACCTACTTGCACTATTTTAAAAATAAAATATACTAAAACTAATCAAAATATTAAAAAATTTACATATTTGGATTCATCACTCTGAGCTCTACAAAAGGATATTTTTCTTTTTTTTTAAAACATCATTCTGACTAAAGAAATACTTAGATAAAGTTGAAACTTTCAGAAAATTTTGAAAAAAGTTGAGTTCGCTACCAACTAGGATTCCACATAGAGAGTTTTGGTAGAAACAGTTTCTATAGAAATGGTTTCACCCAAAACCATTTCTATAGAAAGTGTTTCCGGCAACCATTTCTATAGAAACCTCATATATTGAAAAATCCAATTTCAAAGACAATTTCAAAGAGAGAAATGGAATATTTTATTTTTTTCGGATTTAGGCAAAACTTATTTAGCCAAAACCGTATGTGCCATGTATAGGCCACGTGGTTTCACTTGAAACCTATTCGGAAGAAAATTTTTTGGTCAAAAATATTTTGTTGAGAACTATTTATTTCACCGAAAGTGTGACATAGCTTTTTGCTTTTACCCAATAACAAGTGCCAAACTAGGGCAATTACCAAGTTCAACACTCTTCTTAGGATAGTTATTGTTTAAAGCTCATGGAAGAGGAAAACAACGTGTTCAATTCATTATACACATCTTCATCTATTTTAGCAATCTCCTCATTGTAATCTAAATTAATCACAACATGAGGTTGAATGATAATGTACAAATAAGGTTTTACCTCTTGTTGCGGTTGCGGTATAGGATCTTTTTGTTTCAACATAGGGTGGGATTCATCATGCATTGCTTCAGTCAAGTTTGGATTTTGATTGTCTTTGTTTACTTCTTCATTGATATTTCAAGCAAGAGTATGACACCTATGCCTACACTCTCTATAATTTATATTTATTTTATTATGGCTTTCAATTTTTGTTTGTATAAGAGCGGGTCTATCAACCATAAGTTCATTTTCTTCCCTAAGGGGAGGAACAAAAGGAAACATGGAAGGTCGTTCAACCAATTTCTCTTTAGCTTTGTAAGCTTCTTTTATCTTAGGAGGCGTGATGGGATTATTTTCATCATCTCTTTGTATTTTGTAGGAGATAAGTAAAGTATTTCGCTTAGTTTGCTCTTGGTTGTTTGGAATGTCTTAAGGTTCAATCATGGTCTCATAAAGGATGGTAGACATGGTCCTAGGTTGAGGCATGTTGTTAAGGGTTAATTTTTCTATACATTTTTCCTTGAACTTTTTGTAGGACTTGAAAAATAATTATTCATGAGGTTTAATAGGTTCCATAGGCTCAAGCCAACAAAAATATAATGAAAATTTTCCACGGGAAGACAAAGCGTTAAATCCACTATGATGCACGGTAAAAATTTCATTGTCAAAGGGGAATTTTAAGCATTTATGCACAAATGATGGGATGAATTTCATGGAGCATAGCCATGGGTGACAAAGACTCACGTGAAATTGATCTGATATCGAGATGGTGGAGAATGATACATCTAATATTTTTAGTCCTATTTGTAAAGGAAGGGTGATCGATCCCATTGCAGGTCAAGAAAAACCGTTATACGTCTTTATCCTTGATTTTATTTTATAATATGTTTCTTGATAGAGCTTATGGACAAGTAAGAATTCTTTCATGATCATATTCTCTCCACAAATAGGATCAATTAATATCCCATTAGTGGTCTTATCATAGATTCTACCAGCTATGTAAAGAGGACCATTGGGTACATGTTTAGATGAGAAAGCAATGTCAAGAGGATTTTTAGTTCAGACCTTATGAGGTATGACTTTGATCAATATAACCACATCATCCATAGGACCTTGTTCATAAATATCTATGGGATCTTGTTGAATAGTATCATTGTTTTCGCCATCCATGTTAACATTCATCACATCATTCTTTTTAGTTTCACTAGATTTGACAAATGGAATGTTATGATTATGCATAGGGTTGGTAAATATTTGTAATTTTTGGTTGAGAGGGGAAATAGACTTATTTCATTGATCATTAAGACCTCCAATTTGAAGTCGACCATAATCGATGAGGTCTTGCATAAGATATTTAAGATGACTACAATGTTCCATGTCATGTCCATTTTATCAATGATAATGACAATAAGAATTTGATATAAATTTCAAGGGAAAAGGTTTATTAGGATCAATAGTTTTAATGGGAGGCAATTTAATCATTTTCTATTCTAAGTGAATTGTGGCATTATGTTATGGAGGGTATCAGGTAAGGGAGTGAATTGTCTAGTTGGGTCCCTGAATGTGAAAGGAGTTGTCTTCCTTATAAGAGCTACTTGGGTATCCACATGTTGATCTATTTGTTGAGGGGGATTGAGTTGAAGGAATCCTTTATTATATTTTCTAAAAGGTTGATAATTTTTTTGGTTTTTAGATTCAAACTTCTCAAATCGGATAGGAGTGTATTTTGTGTCGCATCTAGTAACCGTGTTTCGATAATCATTAAGGGAAGTACACAAGTGCACGAAGGAGGGGAAATCCATCATGGTAATCTTATCTTGTATCTTACTTTTCAGGTTTTTAATGAACATCTTTTGAAGATCCAATTTCTAAAAAACTATGCAGGAATAGGTTTTAGACAAAAGGGTATCTGAATCTGCAAAATCCTAAAAACTATATGGAACTTGGACTAATTCAGTAGAAGTGGCAAATCAGTCTAGTTGGGATTTTCTGGAACTTCGAAAGCTGATCCTACTCTTCTCTGTCTACTCTATCCTTCCTGATTGGTTTTTGGATCCGAAACTACAATTTGTGACCTCTAGGTGATCTTCGAGTCTCTCCAAGGCTTGTTAACAACTTTGAGCTCTTAAAAAATTTCTTGAATCTTGTTCCTTAGGGAATATGAAACCTAAACCTACAAATAACACACAAAGAAGAGGGAAAACATGTTGTTGGGTTAGTAGATAGGGGTTTGCCTTGGTCAAACCCTATTTTTGAAATCAATCCTTGAAAGGAAAGCAAATAGGAAGGGAGAACGATGAATGAACAAAAGACAATTTTGCAACTCACCAAACCCTAGCAATAAGGTCCTATAAATAGTCTTGAAATGGTTACAATGGATGTGGTTGTTGAATCTTTCTTGAATGATTTTTACCTTGAATGAAACAATTACTTGAATCATAAACCATACATCACAGTTGTTAGGACAATGACAAACATGACATATGAAATCCTTGACATGATGATTGATGCTTGATAATCTACCCTTCAATTCTCTTGAATTTTCTTGTAAATGATTATTAGATTGGTATATGATCTCTTGAATGCTACATGAGAGTATGAGAGAAGGAACCTTGTATTTATACTCAATTATGCTAAAATTCTCGAAATTACAATACTACAAGCTGACATGAGATCTAGGAGAATAAAATCCTACCA
The DNA here is from genome assembly GCA_007115665.2 of Sequoiadendron giganteum. NCBI lineage: Eukaryota > Viridiplantae > Streptophyta > Pinopsida > Cupressales > Cupressaceae > Sequoiadendron > Sequoiadendron giganteum. Next base: position 747,894,300 of record CM021102.1, on the reverse strand, counting down.
AAAATCTCAATTAAATTTGATTTTGGGCCATACAAGACTCACTCACCCAAGGTGGTGAATGAGTCCCATTAGACATAATGTATGGAACGAAAAACCAAAAGTGCTTAGGGGTATGTGGAGGATCATCATGGAAAAAATAGGCCCTTAAGTGGCAAAAAATTCAGAAAAATAAGAGTTAGGCAACTTGAAATAAGAAATTGAATAAGTTATCTATATTATTTCAAAAATATGTAACAATAGAATTTTTATAAAATTGAATGCAGTTTCTAAATTACTAAGTTTATTTACAGAAACATTAAAATCTATTTGGTGAAAATTTGAAATTTCAATACAGTAGTTCTTAAATTTCAGGGGAAAAATAAGAAGTAGGTGTCTGTCTGACCACCCTAACCACATTAAAATGATAATATTTTTTTATAATATTTTAGATATAAGTAGAGGACTCCTGTCCCGATGTGATGCATATTTTTTTGTAATTTTTTGTAAGTAAATAATTAATTATAATTTGTTTATGACAACTTTTGAAAAATATAAAGACTCGTATGTCTGACCACCTTAACTTCGTCAAAACTTCATGAAATTCACTTTTTTATTTTTAATCTTATAGTATGCAAAGCATAGAATGTGACACATGTTTTGGATTCAAAAAATAAGATATCATTTGAAAGCTATAGATGTTTTTCAATCAACCTAAAAATCAGGACTTTAGTCATAAGTCAATAGAAAAAGAATAATAATTATTTATTAAATTCAAAGTAAAACATAATTTATATTGGTAGAAAGCTGAGAATCTCCTTTAAATACCCTTTTCGTTTCATCAATTTTGGGTAAAAAAAAAGTCACCAGCCACATACGCATCATATTTCCACTTTTTGGCCCATCATGATCCTGCACATACCCTTAGAAACATGTGAAAATTGGTTTGGGGCCAAAAGATCTAGGTGGGACCCATTTTCCCAAGGTGGTGACTGAGTCCCAGATCCCTAAATCCGGGCCACACAAACTAGAAACACTTGAATTATGATTGGTTATTGATTGGTGTCGTGATTATCCTTGAAAAGATGTAATAAATGAGGCTTGTGGATGAAAAATAGGGTCAATTAAAGAATAAGAAAGCCCAATTATTAATGAAAAGCCTAGAGAAGTGTGAAAGTGTGTTACAACACTGCAAATGAGGCAAGATTAAGATTAATTTTGATTAAAATGAGGTTTATTAGGTTGATAAAACCTTAGAAAAGTGTGAAAGTGTGTTACAACACTTCACAACAATTTAGTAAGGTACCTTTAGAATCGATTAGTTCACAAGGGCCCAAGACCTAATGTGAATGTGTCAATCATATTACAATACTAAATCAAGGAAACATTAAGGCTAACTCAAAAGGAGGGCCCAAATAAGCCAATAAAAGTAGAAGGGTTACTTTTTTAGTGACTACATGTTGTTTTGACTTGAGGATTGGTATAGGTACAAATAGAGGTAATTTTTGTGGGAGGAGGAATTTGAATTCCTCCTTGGCTTGTAACATTGTTCAAAGGTAAAGAACAACTAGTATTTGAGGTAAGATGTAGTCCAAAAATCTAAATTATGTTACACATAATATCAACTCCTTTAGTTTCAATCATACGATGTATGTTATCTATAGTAGCTATAGCAGTGGTTGAGATGTTTTCAGTGCTTATTTGTTTTTGTAGGTTTTCTATGTCTTCATGAATTTGGATTATGTTTTCTTGTGGAATACTAGTAACCATTATTTTCATTGCAAGGTCTGACCCTAGGTCTTCCTTGCAGCACTAGCACTTAGGTTTGTGACATGGTCTAACCGTCTCCTATGGTTCTTAACCAAAGCTTGTATCGGACATTGATAGGTTGATATTTTGGTGTAATGGAAATTCCAACAATTGGTATCAGAGCTGGTCATAGGTTCAAACCCCACGCTTGTGCTGAGGGGGATTGTTGCAAGGAGTGACCCTTGGTCTTCCTTGTAGCACTAGTGCTTAGGTTTGTGACATGTTCTAACCACCTCCTATGGTTCTTAAATGAAACTTGTATCAGACATTGTTAGGTAGATCTTTTGGTGCAACTACAAGTCCAACAATTTCAACATGCATCACACTACTTGAAGGAAAATAGTTGTTGAGGGTTTGGTCCCTACCTAGTGAACTAATGTTAACACTAGGAGTGAAAGAGATAGATAACCCAAGATCCACAACAATTGTGCTATTGCGGGATGACATGAGTCTCAAACTTTGTCTCACTATAGTATTAGAAATAGGACACCACGTAGAAAAGCTCATACAAAGGATAATCAAGGAGATGCAAGATGTAATGAACACAATATAAATGCTATTCTCTAATTTTGATGCAAATGAAATTAAGCTAGATACAATGAAATGAATGAAACAAAAACTTTGTAAAATAAAACAAGAAAATAAAAATAGAAAATAGAAGCACAAAAATAGAGTTTGGAAGGCTAGAAAGTGTATTTTATAATTTCTACTAGGACTAAATCACCTAGAGGGGTGTATGAGCCCCAGTCTTGGTTTTTTTCTTTAATTTCAAAAAAAAAGAATGATTGGTATGCTTTCTTGTTTGGATGATGTCTAGGCTAAGTGAAAATGCAGATTTTAGATCAATTTAAATGACGCAAGATGCAAAAATACAACCTATATGCACTCTCACTAATTAAGTGTGAAAGTGTGGTACAACACTTTACAAAACCCTAGATAAGTGTGAAAGTGTGGTACAACACTTTACAACACCCTAAATAAGATACAATTAGGTTAATTTAGTTCACAAGATCCCAAGAACTAATGTGAATGTGTTAAACACATTACAACACTAAATAAAGGCATTATCAAGCTCAATTTAACAAGGACAACTCAAACAAGTGTGAAAATGTCACAGGCAACATTTTTTGACACTACAAATAGAAATAAAAATATATTTTAAATGAAAATATGATTGTTTGTGATTTATTATACTCCTACACTATAATAACACTTGAAATATTCAAATGGGAGCATCAAATTATGGAATGGTGAGAAAGGAAACAATAATATTGGAAAAATTTCCTTAAAACCCCCAAGAAGAATGTTGGTATTTCAACCATATCATTCTTCTCAATCTGACAAAGGTAATGACTAAAAATATTCAATAACTGGCATGCACAAGTGATAGAGTTTTTTAGTTACTAAAAGGTCAGAAAATGGATTTTATACATATGGTTTAGGACATACATAAAACACATTTCATAATCATTTCTTTTAATGGAAACCCTAGAGATCTCAATCTATAGTATGCAAAGGAAAAAGATATCTCGCAATAGGGTTGTCCTAGGGTCTGATTACAAACTAAAGACGGGTTCACCACCAAGCTAGGGCTTAGAAAGACCAATGAAATGTAAGAGCCAATTATTAAACCTAATGCAATGTAATACTTCACTAAATGACCTAGAAAAGTATTTAAAATAAAAGATAAAGTTGACAGATGAAAGGTGTGCACCTAGAAACTATTAGAGGAATGAATGAAGCTCTAAAATGTTTGAAACATTTATTTTAATGATGACTAGGAATCTTTCCCTATAATAGAATATTTAGTCCCAGATTAGGGTTTTTAGGTAGGTATAGGTTTCTAATAGTGTAGGTTCTAGATCTGCAAAAAAATGAAAAATTTCCTATATTGGGAATCATACACCAGAATTGGCATATTAGTCTAGTTAGGGTTCTCTAGAAATTCAAAGTTTGATTCTAGTCTTGAATATTTTCTATGTCCTTTTCATTTTATTTATGGATCCAAAACTCTAATTTGGAACCTATAGATATCTTCCAATGATCTCCAATCCATGGTTTCAACTTTGATAACTTTATACACTTTCACAACTTTCTCCAAAATTTCTCTTCAATGTGTCTTCAACCTAGACCTACAAATCACACACTAAAGAGGGAAATATGTTTTTTTGTTATTGGAAAGTTGTTCTCCTTCGTCAAACCCAATTTTGGTAATAAAACCTTGAAATAAAGTGAAATAATATAAGAGAATGATGGATGAAAAAAATATGATGTTGCAACTCACCAAACCCTAGCAATAAAGTGTTGTAAACATGTGTGAAATGGATCCAATGGATGTAGATATTGAATCTTTCTTGAATGTGATATATCTTAACTTGAATGCTAGCTCGAATAAGAAAACCCTACATCACAATTGTTAGCTCAAAAAAAAACATGATGCATAATGAATTTGACATGATGCTTGATGCTTGAATAATGATCTAAATCACTTGATAATATTCCCTTGAATACTTTTGAATCCTCTTATGAAATCAAATTTTATATAAGGATGTTCATTCAACTTGCTAGGTCATTTGATTTCTTGTTAGGATGAAAATGAGTGAAATAAGCTTGTATTTATACTTGTTTATGCCAAATTTCCCAAAATTGCAACACTACAAGCTGACATCATATCTAGGAGGATAAAATCCTACCAAGGATTTGAATTAAATTTTATTTTTGGCCACACGAGACTCATATGCGAAAAGAGGCATATGAGTCCCATTAGGCATTAATTATGCGACCATTTAAAAAAAATTCTTAGAATGATGCAAAATAGAGATTGGGACACAAAAGACTAAGTAGGACTCATACACACAAGGTGGCATATGAGTTCCAAATCACTAAATTTGGGCCACACAATCTAAAAAAATCTGAATTATGATTGGATGTTAGATTATTTCAGGATTATTCTTAGAAATATGCATTAATTAAGGCAAGTGTAGATGCAAAATAAGGTTAAATAAGGCATCAAGAATCCCAATTATTTATGAAAACCCTAGAATTTTTTTAAAGTGTGTTACAACACTTTAAAACACCTTAAAATATGGTACAATTATGTTCATTTAGTTTCCAAGGGCTGAAGACCTAATGTGAATGATTCAAACACATTACAACATTAAATCAAGGTAAAATTATGCTCAATTTAGCAAGCAGGGCCCAAACAAGCAAGGAAAAGTAAAGGGATACTTTTTCCATTGCCACAATTAGGCCCCACTTTAGTGAGAGGATGAACTTGCTTCAAACTCAAGAGGGGTGATCAAGCCCCTAGGATCAGGATCCTATGGAAAACCAACATAGACACAAAATAACACACATGAAAATGATATAAAGAGAAACAACAAGGCACAAGAATACACTACCAAATACAAGGAGAAAATAAAAACAAAAGGAAAATAGAGATGGATCAAGCTTCGACTATTTTTCCATCACGATGTGGATCAAATCTAGGTTGTTTGTTCAAAAAATGAATGCTCACTCTAAGGCAATGAAACCTCAAGTTTTCCACTGGGGATTAATCCAAGAAGGTGAAACACATACACACACAACCAATATGTTCTCACACACACACGTGAGTAACTAAGGGAAATTCATGCCTCAGATCATCTTACCGTACAACCATACCAAAGTTATACCTCCTAATAACTTTGAGAAGGTGCCACACAATAATGAACTTCAAGCTTCATGAGGCAAGAAAAGATTCGTATGATTGGAACTCATGAATGAACAATATAGCTCCATGGGCATGCAAAGTGTGTTATGCAAGGTGGTGATATAACCAAAATTTTGTAAATACAAAATAGGGAACGTTCAAATGAGTCTTGATTAATTTGTGTAAGGTCTTAGCTTATGGAACATTGTTCCTAATGTCTCCAAGAGAGGACCAATCCAAGAATAAAAGATTCACAACTTAGGGGATGGAGTATGTCACATCAATCCACTAAGAGAAATATAATATTCTAAGAGAGATCATGTTCTAAAAGGACATCACACTCGATGCCACCATAAAGTGAAAGATGCATCACATGAAGTAAAAATACTACACCATGAACATGAGAAAAAAATGTAAAAGAATAATGCAAATGTATTCCCCACCTTAAATAAATTAACCTAAACACCATGTAGTGAGAAATTACTTTAAAGTATAAAATGATAAATGCTAACAACAAAGGATACATGAGAGCTAATTTGGAAATCCCTATAACATCTCATTTGTTTCCAAATAAATCTATGTCATGAAAGGAAAAAGGGATTTCCCTCAAAATGAAACTCCAAACACATAAGGGATCTATGGATTCAGGGTCAATATGTTCTTGCTACAATATTTCTAGAGAGCTTGAAACTATCATCATTCCTGAAATACTCTTAGAATTGGAAGAATGTCACAAAGAGAGTGAAAACAAAGAAAAAAAAATTGGATCAACATGGAAGAAACATGAATGTCTCGACACCTTGCATCATCCACAAAAGGAAAACACAAGACAAATAAAAAATAGATAAAGGAAAATGATTTGAGGTCAACATGAAAGAGATGTGAATGTCTTAATGCCTTGCATCATCCCAAAAAGGAAAAAAAAAGATAAATTAAAAAAGATAAAAGGAAAAGAGAAAAGATTTACGAAATAGAGAAGAATGTAGGTAAAAATAGAGGAATTTCACAAAGAGAGATAGAAAATTAAACAAAACATCAATCACAGAAAAGTAAAATAAATAATGCTAAAGACTAGTAAGGCACATGCGAGTTAACCTAAAGTAGGTAGTACGCATCCCAATCATGTTCATGGTATACCAAAGGAAGACAAGTAGACAAATGGATAATAGCAAGTGTCGAACTAGGGTCATTTCCAAGTTCAACACTCTTCTTAGGAGAATTGTCATTTAAGCTCATGGAAAAGGAAAATAATGTATTCAATTCCTTATGTACCTCCTCATCAATTTTAGTAATCTCCTCATCATCTTCTAAATAAATCATAACAGGAGGTCGGATGATAATGTCTAAAGAAGGGTTTAGCTCTTGTTACATTTTTGTTATAGGATCTTTGTGTTGTTGCAAAGGGGGAGACTCATCATGCATGTTGATTCAATCATGTTTGGATTTTGATTTTATTTATTTATTTCTTCATTTAACCTTTGAGCAAGGACATGATGTCTACACCTAAATTATCTATCACTTCTCTTTCTTTTAGTTCTATTTTCAATTTGCATTTGTGCAGGAACGAGATGATCAACCATAGCTTTATTTTCTTCTCTAGGGATAGGAACATAAGGAACCATGGAAGGCTATTTAACCATTTTCTCTTTAACTTTGTAAACTTGTTTTGTTCTAGGATGCGTAACAGGATTGTTTTCATTATCTCTTGGTCTTTTGTAGGAAGTGGGTGAAGGTTTCACCTTAGGTTGGTCCTAGTTGTTTTACATGTCTTTTGGTTCAATCATGGTTTCATCAAGGATGGTAGGTTCGGTCATAGATTGAGGCATATTTTGGAGGGAAAGTTTTGTTATGCATTTTTCCTTGAATTTTTGGCAGGATTTGAAAAATAAATCTTTTTAAGGTTTGATAGGTTCCATAACCTTAGGCCAAAAGAAATCTAAGGAAAATTTTCTAAGGGAAGAAAATGGGTTAAAGCCACTATGATGCACAGTAAAAATATTATTGTCGAAGGGAATTTTAATCATTTATGCACAAACAATGGGATGGAATTTATGGATTGAAGCCATGAATAGCCGAACTTCACACAAAATTTATTTGATGTTCATATGATGGGGAATGAGACATCTAGTGTTTTCAGTCCTATTTGTAAAGGAAGGGTAATCGATACCATCATAGGGAAAGTGGAACCATTATGCATCTTGATCCATGCTTTTAGTTTATCATATATTTCTTGATAGAGCTCATGCACAAGTAAGAATTCTTCAGTGATCACATTGTCTCCATAAATGAGATCTATTAATATCCCATTAGTGGTCTTTTCATAGATTCAGTCAGTTATGTGAAGTGGAACCTCAAGTGTATAGGATCAATATCTTCGGTCAATCCGACCATATAATTTGTAGGATCAATATCTATAGGATCATTTTGGACAATATCATTGTTGTCATCATCTGTATCAACATTCATCACATCATCCTTTCTAGTTTCACTAGCTTTGATGAATGAAATATTATGATTAGGCATATGGTTGATAAATATTTGCAAGTTTTAGTTAGGAGGGGCAACAAACTTATTTCCTTGATCATTAACACCTCCAATGGAAATACAATCAGACTCACCAAGGTCTTTCACAGGATGTTTAAGATGCTTCCAATTTTTTGTGTCATGTCCATTTTGTCAGTGATAATGGTAATAAGTATTTGATCTAAATTTTAGACATAAAGGTTTATTAGGATCAAGAGTTTAAATAGGAGGCAAGGTAATCATCTTCTATTCTAAAATTTGTGGCATTGTGTTATGAAGGGTATCAAGCAAGAGAGTGAATTACCTTTTCAGAACCCCATAACTAAAGGGTATCATTTCATTAATAGTAACTAATTGGTTACCGACATGTTGGGTTGTTTGTTGAGGAGGTTTGAATTGAAGGAAGCCTTTATTTGATTTTCAAAAATATTGAGAATTGATTTGGTTTGTCGACTCAGACTTCTTAGTATGGCTAGAAGTGGGTTTTTCATCTCGACTACTAATTGAGTTTTGATAATCAAGTAGGGAAGTACATAAGTGCATCAAGGAGGGAAATTTAATCATGGTAAGCTTATCTTGTATCTTACTTTGTAAATTATCTATGAAAATATTTTGAAGGTGAGGGTTAAGAACCTTAACATCGATTTGGGAATAAAGTGATTGATAGCATGAGATAAAATCAGTAATCTTTTCTTCTTCTTTTTGCTTACATCTCATCAAATCAGCCAAGGTCATCTTAGACGTCATATTCACTTGGAAATGGTTGATAAATGCCTCAAAAAGTTCATTGAATGAATGAATTGAGTTGTTTCATTAGGAAAAAAACCATTCTAAGGAAGTATCTTTCAAGGACCTAGCAAAAAGCTTAGCCAAGAGTTTATCGTCAAGAATAAAGTCACTACATAAGGTGGTATAAGAAAAAAAATGGTTTGAAGGATCTTCGTTCCCCCCATATTTCTTGAATATAGGCACCTCTACACCTTGCTTCATTGGTGTTTTCAATATCTCCAAGGACAAGGGATTTCTTTTGACATAATATTGCTGGAAAAACAAGGATAGACAACTGAGAGCGGGGTGAATCAATTGTTACCAGAATCAAACTTATTCAGCATTAATCAACCTTAAATCTCAGATCTAATAATTAATAGTGCAAGCATAAATCAATAACACATCAGAGAGACATGAACACCAAGATTTTATATGTGGAAACCTTGTTAGGGAAAAAACCATGGTGCATGTTAGTCCACAAGATTATACCCTATTAGAAGTATAATGAAGAATAAAAAGGGAATGTACTTGCATTCAGGCACACTACCTAGAGCACATTTCTCATAGGAAGGCTCACTACCTTACATACAATAATCAGATTAAATCCATCTAATAAGGTTGAACTGATAAAATATCTTCTACAAAAGACTGATGATAGTTCTGATTAGGGACACAAAAACTTATTCACACTCTTCCACACTCTGCTCAATCTCATTCACACTATTCTTTTCTCTTCAATGATTTGAAATTTATTCAAACATGTACTTCAAATACACCCTGATAATTACCTCAAAATGAGTAAAATAATCACTCTTATATATCCACTACACGGATTTACATCAACTACTCTGTTGCCCACAAATAAAGAATAGATTACAACTATCGACCTTAATACATAGATAAATCTTAATGCGCACCAACACAAGTTAGTCATAACGTATTGAAGACCCAAATAAATACCCTTATATATGTCAAACAATAGATAATTAAACCATAGAGATCCGCAACATGTTATCACCATCATGTCGACCAAGAACATGAAAAACTTGAACAACCACAGAAAAATATTCACTCATGAGCACTCTGATCAATGAAGACATGTTTAACTGATAGAGCATGATCTAGTAACATTACTGAACATCTTATAAGAATACACAACAACCAAATTCACTAGACTTGTAATCACACCATCTAGAAGCACTTGCTATAGAAACTTCATAACTGTAGAAACACAAATCTTCATAACTTTCACTAATCTTGATATGTAGCACTAAAAAGTTTGGACAAAATACTAGATAGGCTTAGCAAAAAACCCTTTAATGCACACTGGATGATTATTAACTTACAAAAATTTCCACCACTCTAACCTTCTTAGCTTCACTAGTTGTCTGTAATCTATTTATTACAATTTTCTCAATATCCTCGACATATACAACCTTCAGAATAATCAATGCTAATAGTGTTGACATCAATGACAACTGCATTGACATCAATGAAAATCACATTGAAATCAATGACAACTGCATATCATCAATACAACTACATCCAATAATCTCCCCCTTTGGCATTGATGGCAACACATAATGTGAAAAATAATACCATCAATCCAACTAACTCTTCTCTAACAATCTCGCCCTTAGATTGTGCACTCATTTCTTATGCTCTTGAATCTTCTCCCCCTTACTTCAATATTTTTTCACATTGTTCTTCTCCCCTTTGACATCAATGGCAAAGGTAAACATGCTCTGAACCACATATTTAGTACATCTAACTACTCCCCTTGATAGAAACCACCACAACATCAATCTAGAATAGGACATGGATATGAATTCACAGACTAATGCAAAGACCTGCATCACTTAGTTCTGATCAGGAGGGGAAATCACCCCTAACTTGCATCTGAGATACTCAAAAGTATCCTTAGGCAACGACTTAGTAAAGATGTCTAAAATTTTCTCCTTGGTAGGTACATACTCCAGTCTAACTTCTTTGTCACTTACCTTATCTCTCAAGAAGTGATATTTGATGGATATGTGCTTTGTCTTTGAATGCAATACTAGATTCTTAGAAATGTTTATGGCACTTAAGTTATCATAGAATATAGAAATGGGTTCTTCATACTCAATTCTTACATCTCTCAACATCTGCTTCATCCATAGTAGTTGGGTACAACTATTTGCACCAACAATATAATGCCTTAGTAGTAGATAATGACACTGAGTTCTAATTTTTTCTTAGCCAAGATACCAAATTCTTCCCTAAGAAGAATGCACCACCACTAGTAATTTTCATGTCATTCACATTTCCTATCCAATCAGCATCAGTGAAAGAACTCAGGATAAGATCATCATCCCTAGGATACCAAAGACCAGAATCAACTGTCCCTTTCAGGTATCTAAAAATTATTTTTACAATAGTCACATGAATCTCTTTAGAATCAGCTTGATATATAACAACCATGCATACACCATTCATTATATATGACTTGGTCTGAATCAAATAGAGTAATCCACCAATGATTGACCTATATCTTGTTTGATTTGCTTTAGGAGAATCATCATTTTGTGTAATTTTTCATCTGGTTACCATAGGTGTACCAACTGGCTTTGATTCTTCCATACCAAAATTTTTCAGTAACTCTTTCACATAGTTGGACTGAGATATAAAAATTCCATCATCTAACTAAGTAATTTATAGTCCTAAAAAGAATTTCAATTCTCCTATCATTGACATTTCAAACTCACTTTTCATTTCATCAAAAAACTTCATACACAAATGATCATCACCTTCAAAAATAATATCATCAACAAAGACTTCAATAACTTTTTCTTTGTTCTCATCCAACTTGAAATACAAATTGCTATCAGTAGAATCTTTATTGAATCTGAGCTTCAACAATTATTTATCCAATCTAGCATACCAAGCTCTAGGAGCTCTCTTAAGTCCATATAGGGCTTTCTTTAGTTGAAATACCATTTTTTCTTTGTCATTCAATTGAAATCAATCTAATTTCTCAACATAGACTTCTTCTTATAGCTCACCATTTAGAAATGTTGACTTTACATCCATCTGATAGACTTTGCAATTCTTGAAAGCAGCATAAGCAAGAAACAATCTTATAGCTTCAATTCTAGCAACAGGGGCAAACGTTTCTTGAAAATCAATACCTTCCATCTATGAGTATCCTTTGGAAACTAAACTTTCTTTGTTTCTGACCACTTCACCTTGTTCATTCAACTTATTCTCGAACACCCATTTGGTTCCAATCACATTTTTGTTCTAAGGTTTGGGAACAAGATCCCATGTATCATTTTTATCTATTTGCATCAGTTCTTCTTTCATGGCTTCCATCCAAAATTCATCTTTTCATGCTTCATTGATATTGCTAGGCTTAGTTTTGGAAATTAGACAATATTATTCCAAAATTAATCTTCTAGTTTGCACACCTTTTCTCTTATCTCCTATGATCTGACTATCCTAATTATTTTTCCTTGCATACCTGGGAGTTCTAGGATTTTCTTTGACTTCCTATTCTTGTGTTCTTTCTTCCATACTTCTACTAGTTTCTGCATCTTGGTTCCCTTGGTTCACCAGAACAATTTGAAGTTGATTTTGTGCCTGAACATTATTTCTATTGTTAGCACTATCATGTTGATTATATGAATCATATCCACTACATCTGGATGGTCTATCAATATATTCATCAACTTTGACATTAGCACTCTCAACCATTTTATTCAATCTTTTATTAAAGCATCGGTAAGTTTTTCTGTTAGTAGAGTAGCCTTAAAATATTCCTTCATCACTTCTAGCATCAAAATTTCCTATATCATCATCTCTCCTGATGTAGCATTTTCTTCCAATTTTTTTGAAATACTTCACAATAGGCTTATAACCAAACCATAGCTCAAAAGGGGTCTTACCAGTATTATTGTTGACATTCACCCGATTAATGGTATACACAATAGTACTTATAGCTTCTCGCTAGTAGAAATGAGGAACATTTTCTTCCAACATCATGGTTCTAGTAGTGTCTAGAACAATTTTTTTCTTTCTTTTAACAACACCATTCTGTTGAGGGGTCCGAGGAGCAAATAGTTGTCTTTGGATTCCATTCTCTTCATAGAAAGAATTAAATTCTTGAGAAGTGAATTCACCACCTCTGTCTGACCTTAGGCATTTGATCTTTTGACCTATCTCATTTTCTGCCATAGCTTTGAAGATTTTGAACTTTTCTAATTCTTCATGTTTTTCTATTAAGAAAGCAACCCATATCATTCTAGAGTAATCATCAATAAGCAACATAAAGTACCTTTCACCTTGAATACTTATGATTCTTGATGGACCACATAAATCAGTATGTATAAGATCTAGTACTCCACTAGAGTTATATTGTTTTCTTAGAAAATAACTTTTAGTTTGCTTTCCCATCTAACATTCCTTGGATATAGGGTTAGTATGCTTTACTAATTAGGAAGATCTCTGACTGCTTTATTAGAACTTATTTTGACAATGTTATCAAAGTTCACATGACATAACCTCCTATTCCATAACTATCTTACATCAATTTGAGCAATTAAACAAATTTCACTAGTAGTAATTAAGTGAAAGATATTACCTCTTATTTCTGTACCTGAAGCAATCATATTTCTAGAACTTCCTCTTATTCTGCACTTACCATCTTGAAATTGAAGATTCTAACCTTTGTCTACCATCTTCCCAACACTCAATAAGTTGTGCTTTAAACCTTCTACATAAAGAAAATAATTGGTATTGTGCTTACCATCAAAATAAATAGTTCCTCTACCATGAATCACACCAGAAGTGGTCTCCAAATCTTACAGCACCACCATCATAGTCTTCCAAGCTTACAAACTTTCTTTTGTCACCAGTTATATCATGTGAGCATCTGTTGTTAATTACCCACTCATCCTTTTCTTCAATTTTTGCTGCAATATCTTTCTCAACATTCTCATTACTAGTAGATTCTATTGACACGTGGCCATTTTCTTTGATAGCAATGAATACCCATTCATCTTCATTTCCAGTTTCTTTATCAGATTCTTCATCAGTTACACCTTCTTCAACATAGGATAATTTCCTTTGAAATCTAGTCTTCTCAAGTTTATACTTAGAAACTCTTTCAGGACATCTAGATGCAAAATGACCTATCTTACTGCAAGAAAAAATTTTAATAGGTAACTTTCCTTTGTACTTACCATGACCTCTAGCTTCTCTTTTCACAATCAATGCTTTGAGTTCTTCCAATTCTTTTTCTTCATCCTCAATTTGTTTCATCTCATCTTCATACTTGAATGTACTATTGGAACTCTCTCCCAAGTCATATCTCTACTTGCTTTTTCTGAATATAGTATCTTTAAATGCATATTCAGTCTTAGGAGCAGATTCACCAAATTCACTTAACTCATAGGCAACAAGTTTTCCAATCAGCATGTCTCTTATTATATTTTTCACTGTCTTGAGTTCATCAATAACATGAGCTCTTGTTTTGTAGGAAGGGGGCACAAATTAAATATCTTATCCACAATATCTTCTTCATCCAAGGTTCCACCGGCACATCTAATGTTCATAACTAGTTTATTTATCTTTTGAGAGAAAGAGAGGATGTTCTAATCTTCACTCATATTCATGTCTTCCCACTTGCCTTTTAGAATTTGTAGCTTAGCACTTTTCACTAGTGCATCTCCTTCATACAATGTTTCTAACTTTTTCTAGATCTCATGTGCAGTCTTCAGACCTATCACATTTTTCATTTCTGAATCTATTAAAGCACTCAATAATTCTTCAATAGCCCTAGTATTTATTTCAACTTCTTTGATCTCATCAGTAGTAGAGGGACCATTCTGAGGAATATTATATGCACTCTTTGTAATCTTCTAGAAAGGTTCACCGATACACTTCAAATGACAGTCCATTCTAACTTTCCATAAAGAGTAGTTTGTACCATCGAATCTAGGACTATCCTTCTTGTATGATGCCATCTCGGATCAGCTCAAGTTGTTAGGCTTCTTTGAGAGGAACTAGATCTGATACCAATTGTTGGAAAAGCAAAGATAGACAACTGAGAGGGGGGGTGAGTCAGTTGTTACCAAAATCAAACTTATTCAACATTAATCAACCTTAAATCTCATATCTGATAATTACCAGTGCAAGCATAAATCAATAACACATCAGAGACACATGAAAACCAAGATTTTATACGTGGAAACCCTATTAGGGGAAAAACCATAGTGGATGTTAGTCCACAAGATTATACCCTATAAAAATGATAAAGAAGAATAAAAAGGGAATCCACTTGCATTTGGGTGATCCCACAATACTGGTTTTTTATTTTTGGGCAAACTAGAAACTGAACTGATTTTTTTAACTAAATCTTCACTTTTGAGCTCCTATAGCAGCTAAAGTGTAAGGAATTTGAAGATGATGCAAAGTAGTGATTTGTGAAGTTTTGTCTATAATTTCTAAATATATTTTTTTCAAAATTTTTGGAATCAGTTTGCACTTTTTTTCATCTCCTTCGGAAACTAGTTTTTATCAGTAAACAACATTTTTAAGGAGTGATGCTCACCGTATACAACATAAATTTTTTCGTATGAAGGATAAAATTCTTTTTTTTTTTTAATTTAGATTTGTAACTGTAATATCTAACTAGTTCATTTGGTTTCATAGTGTTTTATTAAACATTTTTTCCTTAATCAAGTTTCGAATTCAAACCAATTACAATTCAAACATAGGTAGACTATATACAACATAACTTTTTTTGTATGTATCAAAATTCAATTTTATATTTTTTAACGGGTCAAGGACATCAATACCTAGCCTGAACATATTTTTTAATTTATTTTTGATAATCTGATAGTTTTCACATGTGTAGAACAAAGAGCTTGATTTTCGGTGAAAAACCTACATTCACAAAAAATAAAAAATAAATATAATAATCAAATTAATTTAATTAAAATTACACTTTTTTGGAAGCTTATAATAAGGACTAAATACTTGCAAAAAATAAATTTTAAATGAATTCATTTGATCCCCCAAAAGGTAAATCAAAAGTGGTTTTTTATCAACATTTTGATAGGTGTAAAGGAGACTTCAGTATAGGTATGGTTTAAAACTAGCAGGGTTATATCCAAGGGGGCTAGGTCTAAGGTGGTTTGATCAAAACCTCTTCAATTGGAATCCTTTAAATGGAACTTTTCAAGGCTTAAATCATTATATTTTCTAAAAATATGTGATTTCAGCAAAAATCAGGATCTCTCAGAAAGTATAAACCACTATTGTGGTAGCACCAATTCAGGCACACTTCCTAGAGAAAACTTCTTAGAGGAAGGCTTACTACCTTACATATTGTTGGTTCTCAAAAATGCAAGTTTTAACCATAAGATTTTGCTAGACCCTTACAACATTCTTGGACAACATACAAGGCCAATTATATAGTTAAACCTTCTACTCTTTAGGTTCTGCAAGACCTAGGTGGGTGAACCTATGTGAAACATGCAGATTTAAAATGAATTTTCTGCCAAACAGCCTACCCACGATGGCAAAAGATAGTGAATAGACAAAATACTACAACTAATCCCACTACATAAAATAAAAGATTTGAAAATATTATTTATTAGGGATTTTATCCTCTGGGATATTGCTAATCAGTGCCTCCTATCTGTAGGGAAATGTAGTCAAAAATAACAAGGATCAAGGGTATTTCCCTATCCAATCTTAATTCAAATTGTTGAGCATATTTAAAATATGAAATTCTATGATAGGCATATTATTTCACCCAATTCATGGCTTCCATAAATTACTCTTGAATATTTTCCTACTAGGTTCTTCATTAAACAACCAACCTAAATTCCAAAATCACCATGACTTGATTTAAAGAATTTAACCCGGACCTTGCAGACACCTATAAACCAAACCACACAAAGTGATAATTGCACCATGATAAACCAGATACATACTTGTTATTTTGATTTAAATGATTTAATAAATTCTAATAGGAAACAACCAGATAAGAAATTCACAAATTAGGTTATCTCAACAAACGAACTTAGAAAAATTGCACCAGCTTTAAAATGTTTACTCCATTACACTAGTTTCAAGAAGGACCTATTTATTCCTCTTTCCAGTTCTGTTATTACCATTAAAAAAACAATTCCCTGCCTCTTCAACCCCTATGACTGATTTCTCTGCAATATTTCTATAGCACAACTCAAATAGTCACGATCCTTCATTTTACCCACCATAACTGTTTGATATGCTTATAGGACTAAAATATTTAAATGATTTGCCTTATCAACAATTTAAATACTTCTGACTATAGTCGAGCTTTTAAATTTTCACTTTAATATTTTCCCGTGGTTGTCTTTTATTTACTGTTGCACTGCGGGCTTTGACCTTTCCTCCCGCGGTAATGTGGTGACTGGCCCCACATTGACTATCACGGCTATCTCTGTTGCTTACCCCTCTACTGTGGTCTTCATTTTCATCATGTGCAATATAGTGGTAACCACTTTGCTGACCATTTAATAGCTTACCGCATTACGACGGTCTCCAAGATGACCGCCAGTGGTAGCACGGTATCCGCTTTTTCTACCACCTGGTTGTTACCACAGTCACCACGGTATTTGTTTCAACTAGGTGCGGTATAGAGGGAACTACTTACTGACCGCCACCTCGCCGCCTCATTGTTAACTACCTATTTCGTTGATTGCTGATTGCTAACTCCGCCATTTGCTAACTGCTACCGCAGTCACTGCGGTTTGTGTTTTAACTGCGTACAATACCATGGTGACTACTTGGATGACTATTGATAACCTCCACTGCCATACCGTGAGCCTATTTTGGGAGGTTGCAGTAAGGTGGTAAAAGCTTATAGAATGCATATTAAGGGAGCAATAAGGATTTGAAATGCATGACAAAATGGACGGGGAATAAAGTGAAGAATTTTTTATGAAAAGATAGGCAAATATGGGCTTAAATTGATAAAAGGCCTAGGATTTTAATTGAAAAATGTTGGTTCTAACAGTGGCTCCTGTTGGGGATGAGTGGTTTAGCAAATCATTGCAAGAATCAAGAATGCAACTGGGAGAGTAGACCAAAATATGAATGGTCTAGAAAAAAAAAAGGCAATGGAGGATGAAGGGAATGAAAGAGTGAAGGAGATGGAAGATGGAAAGAGGAGCATGGAGAATGGAAGGTGAAAATGACCCTAACCTACTGTACATGGAAAGAAAGCAAAGCTTTCGAAAAGGGAATTCCTGAAAATGTCCATGTACCAGCAAACCAAGACCCTTCAAAATTTCCTAAACTACTGTGCATGGAAAGAATATTTAAAAAGGGTTATTAAGAATTGTCCATCCACTAGCAATCCTTGACCCCCTGCTAATCTTCAAGAGAAGAAATCCTTCAGGAACTACCCATGTATAGGCAACTCTTGCTCCTCTCCAGGCATATTAAGCAGGAAATATGAATCTTCACCTCCCTTACCATTTATCACAAAAGGCCCAAGCCATAAAGCTTCAAACTTGCCATGTTTCCCCTTATCCTGACACCGAGCATTCCACATCAATACCAACTCATCTTTTTCAAAATTTCTCTTCTTGGCCTTTTTATCAAAAAGGTATTTCATTTGTGACTACAATTTCACATTCTGCTTTTGAGCCACTCTTCTCACTTCATCAAGCTATGCAATCTCCTCCATTCTTTCCTCCATTGGATCAGAAATATCCAAGTCCTCTTGCAGAATAAAGTTATATACTGGCAAAAGATTCTGCAATGGCATCCTAGCCTATGTCCCATATACCAATTCAAATGGAGATTTTCTAGTTGCCTTCTTCACTATAATCCTATCTGCCCATATAGCCAATCTTAACTTTAAATCCCATGCCTTTTTGTTTGTATCCAACATCCTCCTTACTATCTTCAAAAGATTTTTATTGCTTGACTCTACCTAACCATTGGCTTGTGGATGATATGGGATAGAATAATAAATACTAATCCCATATGTTTTCCAAAAATCTCTAAACTCATTTGATCTAAAATACATCCCATTATCTGTGATTAATTTGACTGGAGTGCCAAACCTAATCATAACATTTTCCACCAAAAAATTCACTACCACTTTGCTTGTTCCTTGCCTAGTTGGGACAACCTCCACCCACTCAGTAAAATAATCTATGGCCAGTAATATCCACCTATGTCCTCCACTTGATCTTTCCTGTATTTCTCCAATGAAATCAACTCCCCATTGTTGAAAAGGTGCTTCTACCTGCAAAGGTCTAAGTGGCAATGGTCCCTGGTATTTCAACTTTCCTGAAAATTTCTAACAAGCCTCACACTTCCTCACATATGCAAAGGAATCATTGAATATCTTAGGCCAATAATAACCAACCCTGAGAATTTTGTGTGTAGTAGTCTTAGCAGAATAATGGCCTCCACACACTCCTTCATACATCTCTCTCAAAACATATTTTTCCTGGGATTCATCTAAACACAATAGCAATATACCATCCCTATTTTTCCAGAATAAATCTCCTTTTATAAAAACATATTTAGAAGCTTGCAACTTTAAAGTTCTCCTATGATTATCATTCAACCCTTCGGGACGCTTCATATGTTTCAGATAATGCATTACATTTGTATACCATGGAGTATACTCAATACTTGCTATGATTACATCCTTACCTTCCACATTGCAGATCTAGTTTGCTTCAATATTTGTTTAGGCCATCAGCCTGGCTAGACCGTATCCCCTTACCCACTTGGTAATTTGAATCTCCATGTTGAATTCTTGAATCTTATTAATCCACCTGCATCTCTTCCTTGTCACTTATGTCTGTACTAGAATATCCTTCACAGCTGCTGTTGGACATAAGCAATGACCTTAGCTCCAACAAGGTAAGGTCTGAAAGCCTTTTCTACTTTGACCAGTGCATAAGCCTATTTTTCCATAATATCATACTTCAATTCTAAACCCTGTAAAGATTTACTGAAAAAAGAAACAGGTTACTCGTGACCTTCATCATTTTTTTGTAACATGACAACAACTATGGTATAGAATGAAGCAAAAGAAAAAATCTGAAATGACTTAGTAAAATCAAGGGACTTTAAGATAGGGGCTTCTTTGATAGCTCTTTTGATAGATATAAAGGCATCCATAGCTTCAGCAGTCCAATCCATTTTTTCAACATCTTAGATATAGGCTTAACAATCTTAGCAAAATTGGACATAAACCTCCTAAAAAAATTTATTTGGCCAAAGAATGATTGGATTGCTTTGACAGTTTTAGGAATGGGAATCCTATCTATGGCCTCTACTCTTTCAGGATCTATCCTAATCCCATCTTTTGACACAATATGCCCCAAAATTTTACCTTTTGTGACAACAAAATGACATTTTTTAGGATTAAGACATATTATATTCCAAGGCTTTGATGACAATTTTCTCCAAATCAGCAACATGATCCTCTGCCCTTTTGGAATAAGCAGTAAGGTCATCTTGATATACCACCATTATAGCATTGATCAGATCTACAAATGCCACATGCACGACCCTTTGAAAAGTAGCTCCTGCATTTGTGAGACCAAATGACATTCTTATATAGACATAAGTTCCCCATGGTGTAGTGAATGTTGTCTTGTACTGCTCAGATTCTTTGACTTTGACTTGATTATATCCAGAAAATCCATCCATCATTGATAATAGTTCACACCCTCTCACTTTGTGCAATATTGCCTCCATGTTTGGAAGAGGATAATTATCTTTTAGGGAAGCAACATTGAGATTTCTAAAGTCAACACACAATCTTATGTCCGCATTTTTCTTCCTGAATGGGACCAAATTTGAGACCCATGTTGAATTCCTAATGGGTTTCATGATACCTCCATCTCTGAGCTTTGCTAGCTCCTCTTGCATCTTAGGTTCTAGAGTTGGGTAGATAGGCCTCTGCTTCTGTCTGAATGGCTTTGTGTCTGGCTCGAGTGGAATCTCATGATGAAAAATATCTTCTCTATATGCCTTAAAATCCTCATAAGATCAAGCAAACACATGCTTGTATTTTCTTAGTAATGTAATCAAAATCCTTCTGATGGTTGGATTTATTTTATTTCCAACATAAACCCATTTTGGTGCTAATTCAGTTCCCAAATTTATTTCTTCAATATCTTCTTCCTTAACAGGTGTCTACTTTATGAGAGAATGATCACTCCCATCATACACTCTCTCTAATGCCTCAAGCCCTTTGGAAAGCTTGTTAGTTTTAAGTTGCAAAACTTCCTTCCCAAATATAGTCTATTTCCCATCCACTTCTTCCACAAAGGCATTGAAATCAATCTCCTGTGCCTCATATTGATCTATACAATGAATAAATTTCAAAAGGTCAGTATCATCATCAAAAACTTTCCAACTATATATGTTGTCAGGGACTGCTGGTCTTGTTTTAAATTCAGCCTAAGACACTCTTGCCAAAGTGATATCATCTTTCTTCAAGGCTACATTAGCCAAAATATCAGCCATCAAATTCTCAGATCTATCTATCCAATCAATCAAAAATGCATCAAATAGATCAACTGTATCCCACACAACATTTCTATATTGTTTCAGCCTCTTGTTCTTTGCAACATACTTTGGTTTAACTTGTGATAACACTAACTCAGAATCTCCCAAGATAGACAACAATTTAACCTTATGTTTGACAGCCATGTTCAAACCAATCAACAAAGCTTCATACTCAGCCACATTATTTGTACATTCAAAAACCAACAAAAATGAATATTTAAACGTTGTACCTTCAGGTGATATGAAAATTACCCCATCTCCATTACCTCCTTGACTGCATGCCCCATCAAAGTACATTTTCCACACACCTTGCTGATTTCTAGAGACAAGCTTATCAATTGGGTTAGTATTCACTAGTTCTGGCTGAGATAATTCTACTCTAAAACTCCCCAAATCTACATCACAGAAGCAATTAAGTTGTTCTTGAGGAACACACTCAACAATTTGATTCACCCTTGGTTCTCTACATAGTTTTATCTCTTCACCATTAACTAGTATTGTGGCATATGATAAGTCAAATTGCACATTACCTCCAACTGCTATAGTCCACTGTCTTAACAAAAGCATTCCAAATTGAGGAGGTGTATCAATCACAGTTATATCAATGTTATAAGTTGCTTGTGGGTAGGTTGCTAATTTTACTTCTACATCTTTCATAATCCCCACTACTGGGACAGGCCTACTATCCATGGCATAACACTTAACACCCTCAATATCTATCCACATACTGATTTTTTTCATTACCCCTACTGGCATAATATTCATGAAAGCACCTAGGTCTATCATGCAATTTCTTATGAATTTACCATTTATGAGTAAGGTAGTAAAAAATGGATCAATTTGTGGTGTGTTCATTAATGCATCATTCAAACCAACTTTTGAAACTTTTATCTTTCCTTTCTTATGAACAATTCCAGGATTCTCATTTTGTTCAAAATTTACAATTTGATTCCTCCCACTAGACATCAGTTGAATAACACTTTCCCTATACTCTTTAATTTTCATCATTTCAAGTAATGGGACATATATTTTTACCTGCGATAAAGCTTGGACAAAATCAAAAGATGCACCTTCAGCTATTATCAACTTCTTTTGCTTTGATTGTTCACCTTTGTACTCCTCCTTCTCCCTCTTTGATGTATGATCCATTTTTTGTTTATTCTTGGGGAATTATTTATTTTTTTCTTTGGGAACATACTTCTATTCTTTTTTATGAGGGCACTCATCACTTATCTTTTTTGATAATTCATGGGACATCTTTTTATCTTTCAAGAATATTCCTTTTAGAGCACCTTCATTTTCATTCACTATTCTATTCCTTAGTCGATACGTGCTTTTAGCCAACTCAACCGCTGCAATAGTCAATCTTTTAATTTCTTCCTCAGTTGGTCTCTTCATATTTCCCCTATTAGTTTGATATGATGCAGCAGGGAAATCTTGTTCATCATCACTTTCCTAACAGTTAGAAAAAACTTGTTGTTTTGCCATGTGAACATTATATTTCTGATGATGAACATCATATTCATACCCTCCTTCCTCTAAAGATGAATATCCTTGCTTTGTTGAGTGAAGAGTATAAGAAGTCAGATAGATATTATGATCTTGTTCATTATCATTTCCTACAATGTCTTTTCCTGGCACTGACTGAGCTACAACAAAATGTTCTGAAGAATGTGGCAAGTCACAAACCAAACACCAAGGACTATTATCTGCCATGTATGTCCCTATTTTCTTCAAAGGGTCAGGTGTCTCTTTATTTCTTGGCCCATCCATCACTGGCTCTCCATTTCTCCAATTTGTATTATAAGGAATGTCATGTAATCTTGGCCTCTCATTCCTATATGTATTTTCTTGTTTATTTGGAGGAGCATATTGGGGAATCCTTGGGTTTTCCCTCTTGGCAATCATCCCTGTAGCCTTCCTGTTATTTTCAATAGTGAGTGCTATCCTTTGAGCTTCAGCCAAATTTTTGGGACCCTTGTTCCTGAGCTCATAACTTGTCTTAGGATCAAAAGCCTTTAAATAAGTACTCAATGCAACAAGATTAGCCAATTTAGATCCAAGAGGTATCTTATTATTTAATTTAGAAAACCTCTAGTTGAAATCATAGGCTAACTCATTTTGATGCTTTTGAATAGTCACCAATTCATGCAATGCAAATTCAGGTGCATATTGATCCCCATACTGCTCAAGAAATTGTTCATAAAACACATGAATAAAATTAGCAGAAGTTGTTGGTAGACTATTAAACCAATCTCTGGCATCTTCAATTAGTGACATCATAAACAGTCTCATTTGTATATCTTCATACTGCATATCTAAATCTTGCATAAAAGGATTAAAGCTCCTTAAATGCTCTTCAGCTAGAGCAACACTACTCCCTGTGAATTTTGGGACCAAACTTCTCCAACTGTTGTCTATAGAGTAAGGGCATATTTGTAATCCAGCCAAGTCAAACTGCCTAATCATGGTTGCATATTATGGAGGAGGATTTTGGTAATATTGACGCTGGTACAATGGATTGTTATTCACCACATATTGTTGACCCTATGGGGGCACATGTTGTTGATAAGGAGGTGGTTGAACACCTTGATTTTGTGGTGGAACATTTTGATATCTACCTTGATTCCTTGGCTGATTTTGGTAGGCCTGTGAGGAATTTGATGGGCCTGCATTATTGTTCCCTTTCCTATGAGGTGGCACATATTTTTGTAAATTAGTCAGTTGAGTATTGATCTGCACTTTCCTCAACTTCAACTCTTCAAGTTCTTTAATTGCTTGGAGCCTCTACTCATATTCTATTCTTGCTCTCTCCACTTCTTGTCTCTCATGTTCCAATCTTTCATTTATTTCATCCCTAGCCATAAGTTCATAATTCTCCTTAGAGGCTGCTTCATAGCCAAATCCATCCTGATTCTCTTCAAGAAATGCCATTTTCTGATCATATTCATGTTGTCTTCTTTCTCTTTCATCTTCACATTCAGCCATGAATTCTTTATCCTTCTTTGGATCTTGTTGATAAAAGGGATTCCTCTGTTTCTCAGGAGTGTGAGGTTCTCTAGAAGGGTTGTCTTCATTTGCTAATGTACCATAAGAATCGTGTATCTCCAGCGATGCTTTTGATGTTTTATTTTTGTTTGATGATCCCATGTCATCACTCACCTTCTTACCTTTATCATTCTTCTCTGTCTATTTATTTTTGGCATTGGGACCATCACCATATTTGTACAAAGACCTTCTTCCTTGCATTTTGGGAGCAATTGTGATGGCCTGAACTCTAGGAAGATTTCTTTTTGATATATACTTTAATTTATCAGTCTCAATGTATTTGTTCATTCAGAGTCGCCACTCACTTTCCAAAAGTGAGAAAATCTGCAATTCTTTATTCCCAGTGGAGTCTTCTACCAAGTAATGACTCTATGACAAGGCTTATTTTCAGATTATGTCCCCAGTAGAGTCGCCAAATTGTTGGTTCTCAAACATGCAGGTTTTAACCATAAGAGTTTTCCAGACCCTTACAACATTCTTGGACAACATACAAGGCCAATTATATAGTTAAACCTTCTACTCTTTAGGTTCTGCAAGACCTAGGTGGGTGAACCTATGTGAAACATGCAGATTTAAAATGAATTTCCTACCAAACAACCTACCCACAATGGCAAAAGGTAGTGAATAGACAAAATACTACAACTAATCCCACTACATAAAATAAAAGATTTGAAAATATTATTTGCTAGGGATTTTATCCTCTAGGATATTGCTAATTAGCGCCTCCTATCTATAGGGCAATGGAATCAAAAATAACAAGGATCTAGGGTATTTCCCTATCCAATCTTAATTCAAATTGTTGAGCATATTTAAAATATGAAATTCTATGACTGACATATTATTTAGCCCAATTCATGGCTTGCATAAATTACTCTTGAATATTTTCCTACCAGGCTCTTCATTAAACAACCAACCTAAATTCCAAAATCACTGTGACTTGATTGAAAGAATTTAACTCTGACCTTGTAGACACCTATAAACCAAACCAGATACATACTTCTTATTCTAATTTAAATGATTTAAGAAATTTTAATAGGAAACAACCAGATAAGAAATTCACAAATTATGTCATCTCAACAAACGAACTCAGAAAAATTGCACCAACTTTAAAATGTTTACTCCATTACACTAGTTTCAAGAAGGACCTATTTATTCCTCTTTTCCAATTCTATTATCACTGTTGAAAAAAAAATTCCCTGCCTCTTCAACCCCTATGACTGATTTCTCTCCAATATTTCTATAGCATAGCTCAAATAGTCATGACCCTTCATTTTACCTGCCATAACCGTTTGATATTATGATAGGACTCAAATATTTAAATGAGCTGCATTATCAGCAATTTAAATATTTCTGACTATAGTTGAGCTTTTAAATTTGCACTTTAATATTTTCCCATGGTTGTCTTTTATTTACCATTGTACCATAGGCTTTGATCTTTCCTCCCACGGTAATGCAGTGGCTGGCCCCACATTGACTATCACAACTGTCTTTGTTGCTTACCGCTCTACCGTAGTCTTCGTTTTCATCATGTGTGGTATAGTAGTAACCACTTTGCTGACCATTTAACGACTTACCTTGCTACCGCGGTCTCCAAGATGACCACCAGTGGTAGTGTGGTATCCACTTTGCCTACCACCTGATTGTTACCATAGTCACCGCGGTCTTTGTTTCAACTATGTGCGGTATAGCGGTAACCACTTACCGACCGCCACCTTGGCACTTGACTGCTAACTCCGCCATTTGCTAACTGCTACCACGGTCATCGCGGTCTGTGTTTTAACCGCATGTGTTATCGTGGTGACTGCTTGGATGATTGTTGATAATTGCCACTGCCATACCGCGAGCCTATTTTGGGGGGCCACAGTAAGGCGGTAAAATCTTATAGAATGCATATTAAGGGAGCAGTAAGGATTTGAAATGCATGAAAAAATGGATGAGGAATAAAGTGAAGAATTTTTTATGAAAATATAGGAAAATATGGGCTTAAACGGATAAAAGGCCTATGATTTTAATTGAAAAATGTTGGTTCTAACACATACAATAATCAGATTAAATTCATCTGATGAGGTTGAACTAAGAAAATAGCTTCTACAAAAGCCTGATGATAGTTCTAGTTAGGCACACAAAAAATTCTACACACTCTTCCACACTCTTCTCAATCTCTTTCACACTTTTCTCTACTCTTGAATGATTTGACCTTTATTCTCACATGTATGTCACATACACCCTGAGCATTACCTCAAAATGAGGAAAACAATCACTCTTATATATCCGCTACATGGATTTACATCAACTACTTTGTCGAACACAGATAAAGAATAGATTACAACTATCGGCCTTAATACATAGATAAATATGAATGCACAACAATACAACTTAGTCACAACATAGTGAGGACCCAAATAAACACCTTCATATATGCAAAATAATAGAGAATTAAACCATAGAGATCCACAACACACTATCACCATCATGTTGACCAAGAACATGAAAAACTTGAATAACCACAGAAAAATCTTCACTCACGAGCACTCTGATCAATGCAGACGTATTGAAATGATAGAGCATGATCTAGTAACATTACTGAACATCTTAGAAGCATACACAACAAACAAATTCACTAGACTTGCAATCACATCATCTAGAAGCACTTGCTATAGAAACTGAATAACTGTAGAAACACAGATCTTCATAACTTTCTCAAATCTTGATGCGTACCACTAAAATTTTTAGAAAACATACTAGATAGGCTTAGAAACAAACCCTTTAATGCACACTATCTGATTATCAACTTACAACAATTCTCAGCACTCTGACCTTCTCAACTTCATTGGTTGTGTGCAATGTATTTATTACAATTTTCTCAATATCCTCGACATATACAACCTTTAGAATAATCAATGCTAATAGTGTTGATATCAATGACAACCACATATCATCAATACAACCACAACATCCAACAAAATGTAGGTGGGCCATTTTGATTTTGGTTGATGTTAGAAACTTGTTTTTGAAATGATGAAATAGTTTGCAAAAGTTGATTTATGATAGGGCCAATTCTCGTATTATGAGATGGAGGTGAAAAAGGTGAAGGTGTGTATGTTTTTGAAGGAAAATTTAATGGAATGCTAATGGGTGGTAAATTTCTAGGAGATATGACTTGTAATGCCACAAAGGTACTAGAGATGCTAGCATAAATACCCAAAGAAGGAATCACATTACTAGTCGGTTGCATTGTTGTTGTGACTTGAGGGTTGGTATAGGTAGGAATAGAGGAAATTGTTGTGGGAGGAGGAATTTGAATTCATCCTTGGCTCATGACATTGTTCGAGGGTAAAGGACAACTAGTGGTTGAGGTAAGGTGTTTTCCAAAGATATAAACTATGTTACACACAAGGTCAAGTGTGTCTTACCTTTCAAGCATGTGATGAATGTTATCTATGGCAGGGATGAAACTAGTCTCAATACTTATCTAATTTTGTAGTTTTGTTGTCTTCATGAATTTTCAATATGTTTTCTTGCGATACACTAGCAATCATTATTTCAACACGCATTACACTACTTGAAGGAAAATAGTTATTAAGGGTATGGTCCATACTTAGTGAACTAGTTTCAATACTAGGAGAGAAAGAGATAGATAACCCAAGATCCATGATGATTATGATATCATGGGATGACATGAGTCTTAAAATTTGTCTCGCTATAGTATTAGTAATAGAACACCAAGTAGAAACGGTCATGCAAGGGAATGAAAATGCAATTTAAGCTAAATGCAATGAAATGAATATAACAAAAACTCTGTAAACTGAAACATAATGTTATCCATAGTAAACAAGAGCACAAAAAAATAGTTTTTAATTCTAAAAAATGTAGTTTAAAATCTGTATTGGGACTAAATCACCCAGAGGGGCATATGAGTCCCAGTGAGGTTTTTTATTCAAAAATTTAAATAAATGTAAAGTGATTTTTATGATTTTTAGTTTGTATGATCTGTAGACTAAATGTAAATGCAGTTTTTAGATGATTTTCAATATGAAAAATGTAAAAATGCAAACTATATTCATTTTCACTAATGCAAGAATTAGAAACCCTAGAGTGCTAATTAACTAATGCAAACTAGAATGCAATGTTAATGCAAGCAAGATCTTGGATGGTG
This sequence comes from Sequoiadendron giganteum, assembly GCA_007115665.2. NCBI lineage: Eukaryota > Viridiplantae > Streptophyta > Pinopsida > Cupressales > Cupressaceae > Sequoiadendron > Sequoiadendron giganteum. The sequence continues at coordinate 747,865,753 of CM021102.1, read as the reverse complement.
ATGCACTCCAAATCATAATTAAGATTTTCTAAATTTGCAAGTTCACCAAAATGAAACATTTGAAAATGGATTTTCTACTTATGGTTTAGGAAATAGAAAAAACACATTTCACAATTATTTCATTGAGTGAAAAGACTAGAGATCTGAATCTAAAGTATGCAAAGGATAAAGAGATCTTGCAATAGGGTTGTCCTAGGGTCTAATTACAAACTAAAGAGGGGTTCACCACCAAGCTAGGCCTTGGAAATAATAATAAAATACAAGACCTAATGTAATGCAATAGTTCACTAAATGACCTAGGAAAACATGTTAAACATTTTAGAAAGCTAAGAAATGAATGGTGTGCAACTGAAAAAAGTGTAGAGGACTTAATGAAGCTCTAAAATTTTAGAAACACTAATTTTAATGTTGACTAGGAATCAGATGCTAGGTTGGGTGAATTATTCCCAAATTAACATTTTTGGGTAGGAACATGTTTCTAATAGTGTAGGTTCTAGATCTGCAAAAATCTAGAAATTTTCCGACACTAGGACTCATTTATATCAGTCTAGTTATGATTTTCTAAAAATTCAAATTTTAATTCTGCTCTTCAAAATCTTCTGTCCTTTTCACTTGATTTCTAGATATGAAACTTTGATTTTCAACTTGTAGATATCTTTCGATGGTCTCCAATGCAAGGTGACAACTTTGACAACTTTAAACACTTTCAAAAAATTCTTCTAACTTGATCTCCAATGTGTCTTCAACCTAGACCTGCAAATCACACACTAAAGATAGGGAAAAATGGTTTTTTTAAGTGGAAATGGGTTTGCCTTGGTCAACCCTCATTTTGGTAATTAAACTTTGAAATGAAATGAAAAAGGATAAGAGAATGATGAATGAACAAAATATGATGTTGCAACTCAGCAAACCCTAGCAATAAAGTGTTGCAAATATGTGTGAAATGGCTCCAATGGATGTAGATCTTGAATCTTTCTTGAATGTGATAGATCTTAACTAGAATGGTAGCTTGAATCATAAAACCCTACATCAAAATTATTAGCTCAAAAGAAAAATGATACATAATGACTTGTACATGATGCTTGTTGCTTGAATAATGCTCTAAATCAATTGATAATCTTCCATTTAATACACTTGGATGTTCTTGTAAACTCTTGAATGATCTTGTGAACTCAAATTTTCTATAAGGATTTTCATTCAACTTGCTAGATCACTTGATTTCTTGTGAGGATGAAAATGAATGAAATAAAATTATATTTATACTTGTTTATGCCAAATTTCCTAAAATTACAACACTACATGGGAACATCAGATCTAGGAGGATAAAATCCCACCAAGAATTTGAATTAAATTTGATTTTAGGCCACTTAGGAATCATATGCTAGAAGTGGCATGAGTCCCATTCGACATTAAATATGGGACAATTTTAAAAAATGCTTAGAATGATTCAAAATCTAGATTGGGACACAAAAACCTAGGTGGGACTCATATGCCCGAGGTGGCACATGAGTCTTTGATCACTAAATCTAGGCCACACAACCTAAAAATAACTAAATTATGATTGGATATTAGATTATGTTAGGATTATCCTCAAAACAATGCATTAGTAGGGCTTGTAGATGTAAAATAAGGCCAAATAAGGCATAAAGAAGCCCAATCATTTATGAAAACCCTAGAAAAGTGTGAAAGTGTGTTGCAACACTTTACAACAACTTAAAATAAGGTAAAATTAAGTTCATTTAGTTCACAAGGCTTGATACCTAATGTGAATGTGTGAAACACATTACTATTGGATATTGTTGATATGTGGTTGTCATTGATGTCAACACTATTTCCATTAATGTCTCTAAGGTTGTATATGTCAAGGATATTGAGAATATTCTAATACAATAAGTTGTAGGTTGTTGATGATGTAGTGAATTTCAATATGATGGCTAGCTCAGTATATTGATGATAAGAAGTTATGGATTAAAGTGTTTTTTGAAAAGTATATCTAGTTTATCCAAATGAAGTTTCAGAGGTTCGCATGAAGATTTGATTAAGTTATGAGTATCTGTGTTTTGACAGTTGTTATGTTTCTTGAGTTGGTGTTCCTGAAAGAATATGATGTGATTCTAGTAATTTAAGTTGTTGTGGATGATTTTGTGGTGATTCATGATGCTCGTGGATGTTTCTAGAGTGTGCTCTATCTATGTTGTTGGTCCACATTGACTGTTGTGCTCACAATTGGTGATTTTGTTATGTGAGTTCATGTTTTTCGTGATCATGGCCGACAGGGTGATTGTAGCATGTTGCGGATCTTTGAGGCATAATTGTTTAAGGTATTTCATGTTCGAGACATGTTTTGGTTCACATTGATATATTTTTTATTGATTCAGGCCAATAGTTTATACACATTTCATATTTTTTTGGGCCGACATGTAGTTGATGTTATGCTTAGTTGCAGATATATATGATCAAATTTTTATACCATTTGAGGGTATGGTGTGCGATGTATGTTATTTTTTGTGTGAAAATAATGTTCTAATATTTCAAAGGTAGAATTAAAGTGTGAAGAAGAGTGAGCAGAAGAAAGTGTTTATGTGCTTAACCGGAACTGTAATCAGGCATTAGAAGATGTTATTTTCTCAATTCAAAATCTTCTAGATGTAATCTGAATGTGACTATAATATAGTGAGTCTTCTTTTGGGCAGTGAGCCTTTTGTATTTGAGCAGTGATCTCTAGGAAATGTGCTTGAATGCATGTGCATTCCTCATTTATAATACTTTTAACAAAGTATAATCTTGTGGACTAACCTCCACCATGGTTTTTCCCCTAACAGGGTTTCCACATAAAAATCTTGGTGTTATGTGTGTTTTTGATGTGGTGATGGTTTATGCTTTCATGTTTATTTATTATATTTGAGAATAATTTTAATAAGTATAATTTCTATGACAACTGATTCACCCCCCTCTCAGTTGTCTTCCCTTGTGTTGCCAACAATTGGTATCAGAGTAGGTTCCTCTAGAGATGCTTGACCACTTGAGGTGATCCAGGATGGTGACATATAAGAAGGATAGTTTGAGATTTGATGGAACTAATTATTATTTGTGGAAGACTCGAATGGAGTGTCATTTGAGATGCATTGGTGAACATTACTAGAAAATTACAAAGAATAAGTATATCATCCCATAGAATGGTCCTTCTATTGCAGGTGAGATTAAGGAAGCCGAGTACAATATCAGGGCTAAGGAAGCAATATTGAGTTCTCTGACTGATTCTGAGATGAGAAATGTAATGGAGCTAAAGACTTCTTATGAGATCTAGAAAAATTTGGAAACCTTGTATGAAGGTGATACCTATGTGAAGATTTCTAAGCTACAAATCCTGAAAGGGAAATATGAAATGTTAAGAATGGGTGAAGATGAGAACATCACTTCTTTTATGTAGAGAGTGAATGAACTTGTGTGTAGTATTATATGTGTTGGTGGAACATTGGATGAATTAGATATTGTTGCTAAAGTGATCAGATCCTTTCCTACTACATACAAACATAAATTTCCTGCTATTGAGGAGATTCAGACTATGACAAATGTTACCAGAGACATGTTGATTGGTAAGCTTTCTTGTTTTGAGTTAAGTGAGTTTGGAGAATCTATTCCTAAGACAAAATATACATTCAAATCTACTATCTCTAAAAAAGATAAGTAGAGATATGATCTAGGAGAAAGTTCTTCTAGAAAGATGTCCAAGTATGAGTAGGAAATGAGAGAGATTGAAGAAGAAGAGAGAAAACTAAATGATCTTGAAGCACTTGTTTTCAAAAGGGTAGCCAAAGGAGAAGGTAAGTATAAAGGGAAATTGCCTCTTAAATGTTTTTCTTGTAATAAGATAGGTTATTTTTCCTCAAGGTGTCTGGAAAGAGTTCTTAAGCCAAGACCTAACAATCCTAGATTCCAAAGAAAGTGTTATTATACTGTTGATGAAGGTGTAAAAAAATGATGAATCTAATAAAGGGAATTTAAGTGACGATGAATGGTTATTTATTGCTATCAAGGAAAATGATCTAGTGCATATTGAATCTCCTAGTTAAATAAATGTGGAGAAAGCTCTAGCTGCTAGAGTTGAAGAAAAATATGAATGGGTGATTGATAGTGGATGCTCTCATCACATGATAGGTGATAAAATTAAATTTGTGAGCTTGGAAAAGTATGATGGTGGTGTTGTAAGACTTTTTGATGAAAAATTTGGTGTAATCCATGGTAGAGGATCCATTTGTCTTGATGGTAAGCATAATATTGATGATGCCCTATATGTGGAAGTATTGAAGAATAATCTCTTAAGTGTTGGACAGATGGCTGACAAGGGATATAATCTTCAATTAAAGGATGGAAAGTGTAGAATATTGGGGATTTCTAGAAATGTGATTGCATCTGGTACCAAAAAAAGGTAATATATTTCACCTAAGTGCTACTAGTAAAAGTTGTCTAATTGCTCAAGTTGATCTGAAAGTTGGTTGTGGCATAGGAGTTTGTGTCATGTAAACTTTGATAATATTATCAAGATAAGTTCTACTCAGGCAGTGACAGATCTTCCTAAGTTGATAAAACCTACTAATAAATGCAACGAATGTCAGTTAGGGAAGAAAACTAGAGTTTCATTTTGGAGCAAACAACATTGTTCAAATAAAGAGTTGGAGCTTATGCATACTAACTTGTGTGGTCCTTCTAGAGTCAGAATTTTACAAGGAGATAGGTATTTCATGTTACTTATTGATGATTATTCTAGATTGATGTGGGTTACTTTCTTAAGGGAAAAATCTGAAGCTCTAGAGAAATTAAAGATTTTTAAGGCTATGGTTGAGATAGACACAGGTCTAAAGATTAAATGTCTAAGATTAGATAGATGTGGTGAATTCAATTTCGGTGATTTTAATTCTTTCTATGAAGAGCATGGGATAAAGAGACAATTATCTACCCCACGGACCCCTCAAAAAAATGGAGTTGTTGAAAGGAAGAACATGAAAATTCAAGAAGCTATTAGAACCATGATGTTAGAAGTAAATTTTCTGCATATCTACTAGAGAGAAGCTATGAGTACTACCATTTACACTCTCAACTAGGTACATGTCAAAGGTGATACCGATAAGAATCCTTATGAGCTATGGTTTGGTCATAACACTACTATTAGATACTTCAAAATATTTGGGAGTAAATTCTATATCAAAAGAGATGAAGATATAGGAAAGTTAGATGCTAGAAGTGATGAAAGGAATCTTTCTTGGTTATTCTACTAAAATTAAATCCTAACGGTGCTACAATAAGAGATTGATGAAGACATGGTTAGACCATCCAGAATGTATAGATATGATTCAGACAATCAGAATGACAATTTAGATAAAGGAAAGAAAGTTCAGAATCTAAATCAAGTTCAAATCATTCTGGTGAATCAAGAAAATCAAGAGGAAGAAACTAGTAAAAGTGTAGAAGTGAGATCACAAGATCCTAAAGTTCAAGAACACCCTAAGACTCCAAGGTATGTAAGACTAAATCATTCAGAATATCATATTATAGGTGATAAGAACATAGGTGTCCAAACTAGGAGAAGTAGTGCAAAATAATATTGTTTGATCTCAAAGGCTGAGCCTGATAGTGTCAACAAAGCATGCAAAGATGAACATTGGGTGGAAGAAAAAAAAAGAACTACTACAAATTGAGAAGAATGATACATGGATTCTTGCTCCTAGACCTAAGGACAAAAATTCAATTGGAACTAAATGGGTCTTTCGGAAAAACCTGAATGAGCAAGGTGAAGTTGTTAGAAACAAAGCAAGACTAGTGTGTAAAGGATATTCTCAGATGGAAGGAATTGACTTTGAAGAAACTTTTTCTCTTGTTTCTAGGATTGAAGTTGTGAGAGTATTTCTTGCTTATGTTGCTTACAAAAAATTCAAGGTTTATCAGATGGATGTCAAGTCTGCATTTCTAAATGGTGAAGTGGATGAAGAAGTGTATACTGAGCAACTTTATGGATTTCAATTGACTAATTAGGGAGATATGGTTTTCTGGTTGAAGAAATCATTATATGGAATAAGAAAGCCCCAAGAGAATGGTATGCCAGATTGTACAAGTATTTGTTGAATCTTGGATTTAATAAAGGTACTGTTGATATTAATTTGTATTTCAAGATTGATCATAATAAAGATTTGATTGTTGATGATATCAGTTTTGGAGGAGATGATAGTTTGTGCATGAATTTTTCTGATGATATGCAAAGTGAGTTTGAGATGTCTATGATTAGAGAAATGAAATTATTTTTGGGATTGCAAATTACTCAGCTAGATAGAGGGATATTTATATCTCAATCCAAGTATGTGAAATAATTGCTAAAGAAGTTTTGTATGGAATCTTCAAATCCATTTGGTACACCTATGGTGGCCGGATGTAAGTTGACACAAGATGATGATTCTCCTAAAAAAAATCAGACTAGATACATCTCCATGATTAGTGGATTGCTCTATTTGACTCAAACAAGACCTGATATCATGAATGCCACATGCATTATTGCAAGATTTCAAGCTGATCCTAAGGAATCTAATGTGACAGCTATGAAGAGGATTTTTAGGTACTTGAAAGGGACAATTGATTTTGGCCTATGGTATCCTAAAGAAGATGACCTTACTTTGAGTGCTTTTACTGATGTCGATTGTGTGGGAGATGTGAATGACATAAAGAGTACTAGTGGTGGTGAATTTTTCTTGGGAAAGAAGCTTATTTCATGGTTAAGTAAGAAACATAATGCCATTTCTTTATCTACTGCAAAGGTAGAATACATTGCTGCTACTAACAATTGTACTCAAGTATTGTGGATGAAGCAGATGTTGAAAGATATCAGAATTGTGTATGATTTATCTATTAATATATTCTATGATAATTTAAGTGCAATTAACATTTCTAAGAATTTGGTGCTTCATTCAAAAACGAAGAATATATCTATCAAGTTTCACTTTTTGAGAGAGAAGGTGAGTGAAAAGGAAGTCAGATTGGAGTATGCTCCCACTAAGGAACAAATTCCAGATATCCTTACCAAGCCCTTTCCTAAGGATAAAATTTAGTATCTCAAAGGGAAGCTAGGGGTGATTACCCCTCCTAATAAGAATTAAGATGCATTGAATTGCATCTGTTCGTGCATTTCATAGCGATATCTTGTAATCCAGATTGATGTTGTAGTGGTTGCTACTTAGGGGGAGTAGTCAAATGTTCATAAATGTGGTTCAAATCTTGTGTGGAGATAAGATAATGTGTAACTTTGTCATTGATTTCAAAGGGGTAGAAGAGTCATGTGAAAAACTACGAAAGGGTTAAGGAGAAAAGAGTCAAAATCTAAGGGGGAGAAAGTGCTAAGAGAAAGTATCGTTGATGGTGTTTTTCACATCATGTGTTTCCATCAATGCCAAAGGGGGAGATTATTGGATATTGTTGATATGTGGTTGTCATTGATTTCAACACTATTTCCATTAATGTCTTTAAGGTTGTATATGTCGAGAATATTGAGAAAATTGTAATAAAATAAGTTACAGGTTGTCTATGATGCAGTGAAGTTCAGTATGATGGCTATCTCAGTATATTGATGTTAAGAATTTGTGGATTAAAGGGTTTTTTTACAAGTATATCTAGTTTATCCACATGAATTTTCAGAGGTTTGCATGAACATTTGATTAAGTTATCAGTATCCGTGTTCTGATAGTTGTTTGGTTGCTTTAGTTGGTGTTCCAAAAAGAAGATGATGTGATTCTAGTAATTTAAGTTGTTGCAAATGGTTATGTGGTGATTCATGATTCTTTTGGATGTTTCTATATCATGCTCTATCTATGTTGTTGGTCTGCATCAACTTTTTTGCTCATGATTGGTGATTTTGTTCAGTGAGTTCATGTTTTTCATGATCATCGCTGACAGGGTGATTGTAGCATGTTGTGGATCTTCGAGGCATAATTTTTTAAGGTGTTTCATGTTTCAGACATGTTTTTTTGGGTCCTTACAATGTTTTGTCCGACATTTTTTGGTCTGCATTGATAAATTTTTTATTGATTTGGGTTGACAATTTGTACACACTTCATATTTTGTTGGGCCAACATGTAGTTGATGTTATTCTTAGTTGCAGATATATATGATCAATTGTTTATACCATTTGAGGGTATGGTGTGTGATGTATTTTTTCTTCTATGTGCGAATAATGTTCTAATCTTTTGAAGGTAGAAGTAAAGTGTGAACAAGAGTGAGTAGAAGAAAGTGTTTTTGTGCTTAACCAAAACTATAATCAATCATTAGAAGATGTTATTTTCACCGTTCAAAATATTTTGGATGTAATCCGAATGTGATTGTAAGACAATGAGTCTTCTTTTGGGAAGTGAACCTTTTGTATTTGAGAAGTGAGCTCTAGGCAATGTGCCTGAATGCATGTGCATTCCCCATTTATAATACTTTTAATAGAGTATAATATTGTGGACTAACCTCCACCATGAATTTTCCCCTAACAGGGTTTCCACATAAAAATCTTGGTGTTATGTGTGTTTTTGATGTGGTGATGGTTTATGCTTTCATGTTTATTTATTGGGTTTGAGAATAAGTTAAATAAATATAATTTCTATGAGAACTGATTCATGCCCCCCTCTCAGTTGTCTGCCCTTGTGTTCCCAACAATTGCAATGCTAAATCAAGGCAACATTATGCTTGCTTGAACAAAGAGGGCCCAAACAAGTAGGGAAAAGTAAAGGGATACTTTTTCCATTGCCATATTTATTAAAAGTGTAAAAAAAATCGAGAGTTGTAGAGCTAAATGTTACAGAGCCAAAAATCAACTTCCTTCATCAAAAAAAGGAAATTCAAAATATTTTTAATTGTTAGTGGGTTGGTAATGCTCCAATGACCACTAAAATTATGAATTGTCATTAAATGCTAGTGCATCACACAAATGTTCATGCATAGTGCTCATGTCCACACATAATGGTCATTTCTTAGAAAGTTTAGATTTAGAATGATAGGATTTGTTGGATGTTGTGGTTGTGTTCCTAATATTTGGTTGTCATTGATTTCAACACTATTAGCATTCTAATCTGCTTAAGGTTGTATATGTCGAGGAGATTGAGAAAATTGTTAAAAATATAGTTCAAGAAGCCAATGGAGCTAAGAAGGTAAGAATGTTGGAATAATCTATGTGTTGAAGATCTGAATGTGCGATTCAAAGGGTTTGTCATTGAACCTTTATAGTATTTTGTCTAGAATTTTCAGAGGTGTGCATAAAGTTTTGTGGAAGTTATGAAGATCTGTGTGCCTACAGTTATTTAGTTTCTGTAGATGGTGTTTTTAGTTGAAGCGGATGAAATTCTTGTAATCTCATGTGTTGCGCATGTATCTATGACATTCATGGATGAATCTAGATCATAATCTATCCTTTTTGTATGTCTATAGTGATTGAAGTGTTCGTGATCGAAGATTTTTCTAATATGTGCCCGAGTGTTCATGTTCTTGGCCGACATTGTAGTAATAGTGTGTTGTGGATCCATGAAGATAAATATTTCATTGTTTGGAATATTTGGAGATGTTTTTTTGGGTCCTTACTATGTTGTGACCGACTTGTGTTGGTTTGCATTATAATTTATTTATGTATCAAGGCCGACAGTTGTAATTTATTCTTTACTTGTGGCTGACTGATTAGTGGATGTAAATCTGTATAGCAGATATATATATGAGATTTTTTTTCTCATTTAGAACAAGTTCTCAAGTGCACAAATTTTTTACAAGTGCGAATAAAGGTCAGATCATTCAGAGAAGAGTGTGGAAGAGTTTGAAGAAGTTTTCTTGTGCCTAATCAGAACTATCATCAGGCTTTTGGAGAAATTATTTTCTTAGTTCATATTCGTCGGATGGTTTTAATATGATTATTGTATGTAAGGTAGTGAGCCTCCCGTTTGAGTAGTGTGCCTAAATGCAAGTGCATTCTCTTTTTATTCTCCATTATACTTCTAACAGGGTATAATCTTGTGGACTAACATCCACCGTGGCTTTTCCCCTAATGGGGTTTCCATGTATAAAATCTTGGTGTCCATGTGTCTTTGATATGTTGTTCTTATTCTTGCACTATTAATTATCATATCTATGATATAAATATTTATTAATTTTGCATAAGTTAGTTTTTGGTAACAACTGATTCACCCCCCCTGTTAGTTGTCTATCCTTGTTTTTCTAAAAATTGGTATCAGAGCTAGTTTCTCTGAAAGAACCTTAACAACTTGAGGTGATCAGAAATGGCATCATTTAAGAAGGATAGTCCTAGATTTGATGGTACAAACTACTATGTATGTAAATTGAAGATGGAATGTCATTTGAGGTGCATTGGTGAACCCTTCTGGAAGATGACATAAATTGCATATAATATTCCTCAGAATAGTCCCTCCTCTAAAGATGAGATCAAGCAAGCATAAATTAATACCAGATTAGTAGAAACATTGGTGAGTGCTTTGATAGATTCAAAAATGACAAATTTGATGGGATTGAAGACTGCATACCAGATTTGGAAAAATCTAGAAACATTGTATGTAGGAGATGCACTAGTGAAAAGTGCTAAGCTACAAAGTCTAAAAGGCAAATGGGAGAGCTTGAAGATGAGTGAAGATGAGAACATCACTTCCTACTCGCATAAGATAAATGAATTGATGATGGATATTAGATGTGTCGGTGGAACTATGAATGAAGATGAAATTGTGTCTAAGATACTTAGATCTGTGCCCCCTTCTTAGAAGAAAAAAACTCATACTACTGATGAACATAGAATAGTGACAAATATTACAAAAGACACGTTGATTGAAAAAATTGTTGCATTTGAATTAAGTGAATTCAGTGAGTTTGCTAATAAGGTTGAGTCTGCTTTCAAGGCTATTGTATATGACAAAAAAAGAGATATGATTCCGGAGAAAGTTCTCAGAGAACATCCAACTATGAAGATGAGATGAAGCAGATTGAAGATGATGAAAGAGAAATGGAAGAACTGGAAGCATTGATTGTGAAAAGAGAATCAAGAGGTCATGGTAAGTACAAAGGAAAGTTACCTATTAAATTTTTTTCTTGCAGTAAGATAGGTCATTTTTCTTCTAGATGTCTAGAAATAGTTTCAAAGTATAAGCCTGAGAACACTAGATTTAAAAGAAAGTGTTGTTATGCTAAAGAAGGAGTAACTGATGAAGAATCTGACAAAGAAATTAGAAATGAAGATGAATGGGTATTTATTGCTATCAAAGAAAATGGTCAGGTGTCCAATGAATCTACTAGTAATGTGAATGTTGAGAAAGCTCTTGCAACCAAAGTTGAAGAGAAAGATTAGTGGGTAATTGATAACGGATTCTCACATCATATGACTGGTGACAAAAGAAAATTTGTAAGTTTGGAAAACTATTATGGTGATGTTGTGAGGTTTAGTGACAACACTTCTGGTGTGATTTAGGGCATAGGAACTATTTATTTTGGTGGTAAGCACAATACTGATGATGTTCTTTATGTAGAAGGCCTAAAGCATAATTTGGTGAGTGTTGGAAAAATGGTAGAAAGAGGCTACAATCTGTAGTTCAAGAATGGTAAGTGTAGAATAAAAGAAAGTTCAAGAAATATGATTGCTTCAGGAACAAAGAAAAAAGGTAATATCTTTCATTTAAGTGTTGCTAGTGAAAGTTGTTTGATTGCTCAAATTGATGTAAGCTGGTTATGGCATAAGAAGTTATGTCATGTGAACTTTGATAACATTATCAAGATTATCTCTACTCAAGTAGTTAGAGATTTACTTAAGTTAGTGAAGTCTACTAACACTACATGCAAGGAATGTTAGATGGGAAAGAAAACAAGAAATTCCTTCTGAAGCAATTAGTACAACTCTAATGGAGTACTGGATTTGATACATAATGATCTATGTGGTCCTTCCAGAATCAGAAGCCTACAAGGTGAAAGGTATTTTATGTTACTCATTGATGATTATTCTATAATGATATGGGTTGCTTTCTTGAGAGAAAAACATGAAGCAGTAGAAAATTTCAAAAAAATTAAAGCTATGGTAGAGAATGAGATAGGTCAACAGATCAAATTTCTAAGGTCAGATGGAGGTGGTGAATTCATCTCATGGGAATTCAATTCTTTTTGTGAAGAGCATGGAATTCAAAGGAAACTATTTTCTCCCGAGACCCCTCAACAAAATGGAGTTGCTAAAAGAAAGAACAAAACCATTCTAGATACTACTAGAACCATGATGCTGGAATTTTTTTTCCTCATTTCTACTGAAGAGAAGGTATAAGTACTATTGTGTACACCATTAATAGGGATAATATCAATAGTAATTTTGGTAAGACACCTTTTGAGCTATGGTTTGGTTATAAGCCTACTGTCAAATACTTCAAAAATTCTTGAATCAAATGGTACATCAAGAGAGATGATGATATAGGTAAGTTTGATGCTAGAAGTGATGAATGAATCTTCCTAGGATATTCAACTAAGAGAAAAGCTTACCGACGCTTTAATAAAAGGTTGAAGAAAATGGTTGAAAGATAAAAAGTTAAGGTTGATGAAGATATTGGTAAATCATTTAGAACTAGTGATTATGATTCAAATGATCAACAGGATGATACTAACAATTATGTTCAGACACAAAATCAACTACAAATTGTTTCGGTGAACCAAGGAAATCAAGAAGTAGAAGCAAGCAAAAATGTAGAAGAAAGAACATAGGAACAAGAGGTAAGAGAGAACTTCAAAACTCCTAAGTATGTAAGAATAAATCATTTTGATCGTCAGATCATAGGAGACAAAAGAAAAGGTGTGCAAACTAGAAGAAGAATTCTAGAAGAATATTGTCTAATCTCTAAAGCTGAACCTAGAAATATTAGTGAAGAATGCAAAGATGAATATTGGATGGAAGCCATGAAATAAGAACTATTGCAGATATAGAAGAATAATACATGGGATCTTGTTCCCAAACCTCAGAACAAAAATGTGATTGGAACCAAGTGGGTGTTCCAGAATAACCTTAATGAACAAGGTGATGTGGTCAGAAATAAAAGAAAACTCATTTGCAAAGGTTACTCATAGATGGAAGGTATTAATTTTGAAGAAAATTTTGCTCATGTTGCTAGAATTGAGGCTGTTAGACTATTTCTTGCTTATTCTACTTTCAAGAACTACAAATTTTATCAGATGGATATGAAGTCAGCATTTCTGAATGGTGAACTAGAAGAAGAAGTCTATGTTGAACAACCAGATGGATTTTAGTTGACTGATGAAAAAGATATGGTATGTCGATTAAAAAAAGTCCTTTATGGACTAAAGCAAGCCCCTAGAGCTTGGTATGCTAGATTGGATAAATGCTTGTTGAAACATGGATTCAATAAAGGTACTGCTAGCAACAATTTGTATTTCAAATTGGATCAGAGCAAAAAATTGATCATTGAAGCTTTTGTTGATGATATCATTTTTGAAGGTGATGATGATTTATGTATGAAGTTTTCTAATGAAATGAAAAGTGAATTTGAAATTTCAATGATAGGAGAGATAAAATTCTTTTTAGGATTAAAAATTACTCAATTAGATGATGTAATCTTTGTATCCAATATAAGTATGTGAAAGAGTTACTGAAAAAGTTTGGCATGGAGGATTCAAAGACACTTGGTACACCTATGGTGACTAGATTTAAACTTACATAGAAAGATGATACTCCCAAAGAAAATCAAACAAGATATAGGTCAATGATTGGTGGATTACTCTACTTTACTTAGACAAGGCCATATATAATGAATGGTGTGTGCATGGTTGCTAGATTTCAAGCTAATCTGAAAGAGTCCCATGAGTCTGTTGTGAAAAGAATATTTAGATATATAAAAGGGATAGTTGATCTTTGTCTTTAGTATCCCAAGAATGGTGATCTTACTCTAAGTGCTTTTATTGATGTTGAATGGGTAGATGTAGATGATAGGAAGAGTACTAGTGTTGGTGCATTATTCTTAGGTAAGCAGCTGGTATCTTGGTTAAGTAAAATGAAAAACTCAGTTTCATTATCTACTGTTGAGGCAGAGTACATTTCTGCTGCAAAAGTTTGTACTCAAGTATTATTGATGAAGCAAATGTTGAGAGATGCTACAATTGAGTATGAAGAACCCATAGCTATATTCTGTGACAATTCAAGCGCCATTAAAATTTCTAAAAATATAGTATTGCATTCAAAGACAAAGCATATATCCATCAAGTATCACTTCCTGAGAGACAAAGTTAGTTACAAAGAACTCAGACTGGAGTACGTACCTACCGAAGATAAAATTGCAGATATCTTTACAAAACAGTTGCCTAAGGATACTTTTGAGTACCTCAAAGGCAAGTTAGGGGTGATTTACCCTCCCGATCAGAACTAAAGATTTAGGTATTTGCATTAGTCCATGAATTCATTTCCATATCATATTCTGGATTGATTTTGTGGTGACTGCTACTCATGGGGAGTATTCAGATATTTCAAATTTGAGATCAGAGCATTTTTACCTTTTCCATTGATTTCAAAGGGGGAGAGAAGCAATATGAAAAAGAAGAGTGTAATACCCCTCCATTTTGTTTCTTGTTCAAGTTGCTTTATGCTATGTTTGGTTGCAATTACTTTGATACTAGATACATTTTGTTATGATGTTTTGATCGTTACTATTGAGTGACAACTATTATTGTGGGATGTAGTTATCTGATTATTGTTTCACATGCATTATAGATTAATGTTGTTGTAAAGTTAACATGAGATGTTATTATGAGATTACTGGATTATGATGGAAGTGTCAGTTTCGATGAGTGTATTGGTGAAGAGGACAAGTTCGCATCACTCGCTTGCGAGCGCCCTGTGAATCCGTAATTCCTTCTTCACAGTGTGTATTATATGCTGGATATATCGTATGATGTTTACTTGGTTGCAGGATTGCAGGTACATGACATCGACTCCACCTGGTTTTACAGGTTTGAGCGCGTCGATCCAACGGTTAAGTTGAATGGGAAATAGTAGCTAGGTAACATGTGTCAAGTTTACACCCTAGCCTTAGTGTGTCATCAGTTGTGTGTGTCGAGTTATTGTCTGTCTTGTTTTAATGTTATTTATTTCTGAAACATTCTTGATTTGGAAATAGATACTTAGAATAATCGCATTTAAATCATGTTGATGGTTATTTAATTTAAATAATGTAATGTGGATAAAAGTTTATACTTAAATTAATTAATTATATTTAGTTTATTTAATTAATTAAATTTGATCCAAGGGGTTGAATTTAGTTATTAAATAATTTAATTAATTAATTAAACGTGATGCAAGAGAATGAAAGGAAATAAAAGAATTAGAATTAATTTTGAAATTTTATATAGACGTGTGGGAATTAAATTAGAAATTGTAATTAAATGTTTATTTGGGAAATTGGTTGCAACTTTGGAAATTAATTTATTATTTGAAATTTCATTTTAAATTGAAAGTGGGTTTTTGGAAAAGTGAAATTGAAATTAAAATATCTAATTTGCATGTAATGTGAATTAGGGTTGTAAATATTGAAATTGAAATTGAAATTGAAATATCTAATTTGCATGTAATGTGAATTAGGATTGTAAAAATTGAAATTGAAATTGAAATATCTAATTTGCATGTAATGTGAATTAGGTATTTTTGATTTATAAGAATATGTGTTTTAATTTTAGGGCAGAAAAAATCTTTTAGAAAGTTTTTAGAAAAATACATTTTTACAGCAGGGAAGAAATTTTGGAAAATTTGCACAAGGGTTTGAAGAAAGTTTGATTGTAGAATTGGTTGAAGGAAAGATTGTTTGCATTTGTTGGATTTTGGATTGGATTCATTGGAGGATTGAAGAAAAATTCAGGAAATCTTTAGAGGAGGCTTGCATCAAAAATTCATCTATTCCTGTACCTTCTTGTACTAGGTTTTCCTCTTTGTATTTTATTGTTCTTGATTGTTTTTTTTAAAATAGTAGTGATTAAAGATTTATTTGTTAAATCTGTTTTAGAAAATAAATTTAATATTAGAAGAAAAGAATTAAACAAATTTATAGCCTTTGCTTGTGAAAATTGTTGAGTAAAATTGTGAAAACCTTAGTTGAACTTAAATTATTTGGAGAAGTTGATTTTATTGTTATTGAAATCAAACATAGAGATTGAACAATGCATTTAGAATGTTTTTAGAAAATGAAACCCTTTGTTATTATTAAAAATCGGATTTTAAAATCTGCAGTATAGTTATATTTTCATGGTAAAATGGTCTGGTTGCGCCACCTATAACTTCACTTTCACAAACTGGGTTTTCAAGAAATTTAAAGGCGTTTTGCATTTTGAAGTTTTCTTACTCCTGTCCAAAAATCTCAAATACCCAGATCGCAATTTTTGAGTTATTCTTAAAACATAAGACTATTGTTAAATTATTTTCCCATGGCTGTTCTGAAAATAAAATAATAATAAATTGATATTTATAAATATTAATATTTTATGTATTGTTATTATAATATTAAAATATTATTTAATAATATTTTATATTAGAATTTATAATACTAAATTATTATATTTATTTATATTATTTTAAATAAAATTTGTATATTAGATTAGTGGAATTAAAATTATAAACGTATGGAGAAATTATTGTTTATTTTAAAATGGCATGTTAAAGTTTAATTGAAGGAGTTAAATATTTGATTTAAAGAATGCATAATTTAAAATTGAATTGTGAAATTTAAACCCATATGTAAAAGGTCCAATTATTAATTTGATTTAATTGGAAACATATATTTATATTTTAAAATATTGATGATAAAGGATATTTTTATTTTGAATTAATCAATTTGATATTCTGCAAAGGATAGAAGATATGTTAATGATTAAATATATTTAAATATATTAATTTATATTTAGTATATATATAGTGAAGGTATATATTCATTTGAGAGAATAAATAATATTTTATCTTATTTTATTCTGTTGTTTGCAAATTGGGTATTATTAGTGTTTTAAAAGAAATGATTAGTATGTGTAGAAAATGTATAGAGAAAGATATTTTTTTAATAGAAGTAATTACTTGATTTAAAAGAAAATATTTATTTTGTTAATATGATTGAAGAAAATATATTGAAATGTATATATATATCCATGAGTATTTTCAATCAGTATTTACCTTATTTTATTTGAGTGCGTGTAATTTAGCTTTGCATGAAGAATTTAAGTGATAAGTTTTGAATGTATAGTCAAAATTGATAAAGAAAAGGATATTTAAATATATTGGAGAATTATAAAAATATTTATATGTAAATGTTTGTTTTAATTAATGAGATTTAATTAGAAACAATATGAATGCGTGGTCAAATAGATAAGCCAAAAGATATTTTTTGATACATTGATGAAATTGCATGTTTTTAAATGGACAGAGAAACAATATGTTATTATATTAAAGTGATCAAATATTTTAAATAGAAAAGTGAATGAGATGTAAGATTTGGTTAGGAAATGGAAAAAGTTTACTTGCATAGATTTGTGTCGATTTAAAAGTAAATTAAGAAGTTGTTTTATTGATGAGGCAATCAATTATGTTATTTATTAATTTCTATTTAGATTAATTGAATCATTGTGATTGGATTATGAAAGAGATATGGATTTAGTATATCCAAAAGTAGTATCTTCCTCATGCTTATCTTAAAAGATTTAATTCTTTGTATTCAGTAAAAGGAAGTAAGTTTAATTGTTTTAGATTTCCAATAATGAAAAGGGAAATAGGGGTTATGATTATTTTAGATGATCTACTTATCATGTCTTTGACTTTGTCAACACTACCTATTGAATGAGTATGGATTTAGGAAATCCAAATATTAGATTTGATTGATGACTTGAATGCTTTTGTTGCTATGTCGTCAAGTTGCATTGTTGGTTTTGGGATTTAGTGTTAGTCCTAAATTATAAGTCTTCCAGAAGAACTTAGAGGATAAGGTTTATTGAATCTTTATGCCATCCAGTTGTTTTCCCTTGGGTAGTGCATGGCGTCTTTTCAGTTTTACCTGGTTTTCATGAACGGGGATGTTTGCACCTCCTTGGTTTAGGAGCGGATTATGGGATCCGTGTCTCCTTGTATGGAGTGACCTTGTTATGTGGTTTCATCTTGTTGCTTCCTATGAAAGGAGTGGACTATGTGTTGTGCCTCAAAGATGTTTGGAGTGTGGTTTTTTGTACCTCATGTGAAAGGAGTGGACTATGTGTTGTTGCCTCCAAGATGTTTGGAGTGAGGTCTTTTGTACCTCCTTTGAAAGGAGTGGACTATGTGTTTGTTGCCTCCAAGATGTATGGAGTGAGTTCTATTATTTGTATCCTCCTTGTGTTGGAGTGGATTATGATGCCTAGTTGGTATGCACTTGTGGTTCCCTTGGTGGATTGTTTGGATGTGTGTTGTCGAATAGAAGAGTGGCTTCTGTTAGGCGCCAGAGCCCAAAGAGGTAAACTGGATAACCTTCAGGAGTGATTTAATCAAGTGATAATTTAAATAATGTACTTAGAAGATTAGGACTAACTTCTCATATTAATCAAGATAATTTAATCCTCACTCATAGACACAAGGGTTTGTTTAGACTTGGGATGAGTGAGAAGGCCTGGAATGGCAAGATCAACTATCTTGCTCTTGCGAGAGGTAGTTGATTCCACATGAGTGAGTATGAGTGCCGGGATTTGGTTGAGGCCACCAGGATTACTTGTACCGGAGCCTATGAAGAATGCCCAGAGGAGATCTCATGACAAACCTTGTGATGACACTCTATCTATGACAACTGTTGTTAATTGTTTTATGTGTATGGTTCTGTGAGCATACTTGATTATTATTATGTCTGGAAGCAATGTGACCTATGTCAGTGATGTTGGAGTTGTACTTGTATTGTACTTTATTTTTACTTGTATTGTACTTGAGTTGTACTTGATTCGTACTTGTATGGTGAATGAGTTGTACTTGTTAATTCATTTGGTTGGTTATAACAGTATGAGTCAGTTGAGTCTACCTTTGGTTAGAGGTAGTAGAATCTTTGTCCATGTTACTTTGTTACTATCTCCTAGCATGGGGGGTGGGCCTTCAGGTACCACATTGGTTGGGTGGAACATACACCAAAACCGTTGGGTCCCCATCTATCTTCAGTACTTAGTGGCGAGACATCCAGATGGACAGCTCGCAGTTCTTGTTGTATTATCTTGCATTGTAATATTTTAATTTGTATAAGTTATTTTATCCCTCTTATGATTATGAGGTGGAGTTATGTAATTGTAATCTTATGTACTATTGCCTTATTCTAGGAATGAGTGACGTAACTATTGGTTTAAGATAATATTTATGAGATTGTATCTTGATTGATTATCTTATTATGTTATGTGGTATTCTTATGATGTATGATGTTTATATCATAAAATTCATAATGCTATGGTTATATGTAATATGTATATGTGGGTTTAAGTAATCCTAACCTTGTAGTCTTAGGGGTTGTGGTTAATTAGTAAGTGAATGTGTATATTAAATGCACTTTATAAAAAAAATTTGGTTCGCTTAAGATGTTAATTGCAACTTCCTTTAGGGTTACTAGGCGGGGCATTACAAAGAGAAATGAAGGAAACAAGAAAAAGTGCATAATCTCGGGGGGAGATTGTTGAAGAAGATTTAGTTGGGTTGATGGTATTTTTTTTTCACATCATGTGTTACCATAAATGCCAAAGGGAGAGATTGTTGTATGTTGTGTTTGTGCTTATAATATGTGGTTGTTATTGATGTCAACACTATTAGCATTCTAATGGGCTTAATGCTATATATTTCGAGGAGATTGAGAAAATTGTTAAAAATATAGTTCAGACAGCCAATGGAGCTAAGAAGGTCAGAATGTTGGAATAATCTGTTTGTTCAAGATCCAAAGGTGTGCTTCAAAGGGTTTTTTGTTGAACCTTTCTAGTATTTTGTCCAGAATTTTCGGAGGTGTGCATAAAGTTTTGTGGAAGTTATGAAGATTTGTGTGCCTATAGTTATTCAATTTTTGTAGACGATGTTTTTAGTTGAAGCCAATGAAATTATGGTAATCTCATGTGTTTCACATGTATCTATGTCGTTCATGGATTATTCTAGATCATACTCTATCCCTTTTGTATGTCCATAGTGATTGAAGTTTTCATGATCGGAGATTTTTCTGATATGTGCCTGAGTGTTCATGTTCTTGGCCGACATTGTAGTGTTAGTGTGTTGTGGATCCATGAAGATTAATATTTCATTGTTTGGAATATTTGGAGATGTTTGTTTGGGTCCTTACTGTGTTGTGACTGACTTGTGTTGGTGTGCATTATAATTTATTTATGTATCAAGGCTGACAGTTGTAATTTATTATTTACTTGTGGCCGACTGATTAGTGGATGTAAATCCATATAGCGAATATATATATGAGAATTTTTTTCTCATTTAGAACAAGTTCTCAAGTGTACAAACTTTTTACAAGTGTGAATAAAGGTTAGATCATTAAGAGCAAATGGGTGGAAGAGTTTGAAGAATTTTTTCTATGTGTAACTAGAACTGTCATCAAGCTTTTGTAGAAGCTATTTTCTCAATTCATATTCATCATATGGTTTTAATCTAATTACTGTATGTAAGGTAGTGAGCCTTCCCTTTGAGAAGTGTGCTCTAGGCAGTGTGCCTGAATGCAAGTGCATTCTCTTTTTATTCTCCATTATCTTTCTAACAAGGTATAATCTTGTGGACTAACATCCACCATGGTTTTTCCCCTAATAGGGTTTCCATGTATAAAATCTTGGTGTGCATGTGTCTTTGATATTTTGTTCTTATGATTGTACTATTAATTATCAGAGTTGTGATATAAAGATTGGTTAATGCTACATAAGTTAGTTTTTGGTAACAACTGATTCACCCCCCCTCTTAGTTGTCTATCCTTGTTTTTCCAACAATGATTATCATGAGAGTTCCATAAATATCACTAAGTGTTTTTATTTCAGAATTATAGTTTTTGTATCAAAGGCTAAAGTGAGGACATGACATAGTGTGAAATTGCAAGGGTATGCAATTTTTGACACTAAAATATGATAGTAAATAGGTTTTTTTTATTTGTTAGGATTAGAAAATAGAGAATAGAGGAAGGAGAATAGAGATGATTTTCATGATTTTTTATGTAGTGAAGACCATGGTGCAAGTTTAATTTTGAAGAAGATAATGAAAGACCTCTGATTCGGTGGTTCTATTTTGGTGTTAGTTGTTTGTTCAATTTATTTAATTATTTGATTGTATCCAACTTAATATTTCTTGATTGTTTAAGTTGATATATCAAGAATATGTTCAATTTATCAGTGCACATTTTTTGTATCTGCGTAATGTGATTAACTTGTTTTCTTTAAAGAAGAATTAAATTCCTTTTAGTCAATTATAGTAATATGGAAGTGTTAATTGGACTAGTAAGAAGAATCATATAATTAGGATTGATATTCTTCCTCCAGTAGGGTTTTTCAATCATTGTCTTCCATATTTATAAAAGTTATAAACTAATACCTATATGCCAAACAATTATAATTTCTACCAAATAGAAGCCACTCATCAAAGAATTACATTTGACTCTATTACACTCAATAGGGCACTGTTCTCACCCATTTTTATTCACTTAGTTTCATTAAATCATTATTTCATAATTTCACATATGTTAGTTGAACATATTGAGTTATACCTTGTTTTATCTTATACAATTTATACCAAATTAGGATTATATCTTTCCACTCCCAATTTCCATTATGGATTGATTGATCAAATAGGAATCATACAGTTAAATCTGCATCACTCACGTAGGTACACCCACCTAGGCGTAGCAGAGCCTGAAGAGAAGAAGGTTCAAATTCATCATTTGGCCTTGTATATTAGCCAAAAATGTTGTGAGAGCTTGGCAACCTCTCATGGTTTAAACCTACATTTTTGAGACCTAACAATTTGGTGACTCTGCTGGGGACCAAACTGAACCCAAGCCTCCATCATAGAGTCAATACCTTGTAGAAGACTTTGCTGGGAACAAGGAACTACCAAATTTTCTCACTTTTTAGAAAGTGAGTGGCGACTCTGAATGAACAAGTGCATTAAAACTAATAAAATAGAGTATACATATAAATGGAACCATCCTAGAGTTCAAACTATCACAATTACTCACAACATGTAGGGAAGAAGGTCTTTGTACAAAGATGGTCCTAATGACAAGAGTAAATGGACACATAAGATTGAAAAGGGAAAGAGGGTGTTTGATGACATGTGCCTAACAAATAAATATAAGACATTGAAAGCACATTTGGAGACATATAGTCACTATGATACATTGACAAATGAAAATATTTCAACAAGAGAACCTCACACTCCTAAAGTAAAAGGGAATCCTTTCTACTAGATGGACCTTGAGAAAGAAGATGAATTCATGGCCAAGTTTGAAGTTGAAAAAAATATGAGACATCATGAACATGATCATGGAATAGACAAGAATCGGAATGGGCTTGGTGATGATATAGGCTTTGAGAAGTATGAATTTGCAACTCAAGCAAAATTAGATGCACATTTAGAGTATCAAAGACAAGTGATGGAAATAAAGACAGTGGAATATGAACGAAGGTGTCAAAAAATAAAGAAGATCCAAGAGTTCGAGCTACAGGAAGCCCAAGTTGATACCCAACTAGCTAGTGTCCCTAAATATGTGCCACCCCATAGGCGGGGCAATAATAACTTAGGACCTTCAAATCCCCCAAAAGCACAACAAAATCAGTCAGGGAATCAATATAGACCCCCAAATTCTCCACCACAACCTCAAAATGCTCATCCACCCCCTCACCAGCAACATATACCCCCACATGGTCAACAACACATGCCTCCACAAGTTTAGCAATATGTGCCACCACCTCACAACAATCCATTGTACTAGTACCAGCATCCTCAAAATTCATTTCCTCCACCATAAACAACCATGATCAGACAATTTGATTTGGATGGAATTGAAATATATCCTTATCCCATGGATAATAGTTGGAGAAGCCTTGTCCCAAAATTCATAGGAAGTAGTGCAGTCACAACTGAAGAACACTTAAGGATTTTTAATCCACTTATTCAAGACTTGGATATGCAATATGAGGATGTTCAAATGAGTTTTTTTATGATGTCATTGATTGAAGATGCTAGAGATTGGTTTAAAATTTTGCCAACATCTTCTATTGATTCCATTAAGGAGTTTTATGAATAGTTCCTTGAGCAGTATGGGAATCAATGTGCACCATAGTTTTCCTTGCATGAGTTGGTAACTATCCAAAAGCATTAGAATGATTCAACTTATGAATTCAACCAGAGATTTTCTAAATTACATAATAAGCTACCTCCTGGATCCAAATTAGCTGATCCTATTGCATTAAGTATTTATTTAAAATATTTTGATCCTAAGACATGATATGAGCTTAGGAATAGGTGTCCCAAGAATTTAGCTGAAGCTCAAAAGATAGATCTAACTATTGAAAATAATAGGAAAGTTGTAGGAATGATTGGCAAGAGGGATAATCATAAGGTTCCCTAATATATTCCTCTAAATAGGAAAGAAATTGCATAGAGAAATGAAAGGCCAAGGCTCCATGACATGTTGTATAATACAAATTGGAAGGATGGAAATCTAGTGATGAATGGGATGAAGAATAAATAGACATGTGATCCTTTAAAGAAAAGAGGGGCATATATGGTAAATAATAGTCCTTGGTGCTCAATTTGTGACTTGCCACATTCCTCTGATCATTGTATTGTAGCTTAGTTGATACCATGAAAATACATGCTGGAAGACAATAACAAAGAGGACCATAACATCTATTTAACTTCCCATACTCTTCACCCTATTGAGAAGGGATATTCATCTTTAGAAGAAGGAGGGTATGAATATGATGATGATCACCAAAAATACAATGTCCATATGGAAGAACAACAAGTTTTTTCTGATCATGAAGAAAGTGAGGATGAACAATATTCTCCTAGTACATCATATCAGACAAATAAGTGCAATATAAGAAGACCGAATGAGGAATAAATTAAAAGGTTAACCATCACAACAGTTGAGTAGGCCAAAAGAAAATATTGGTTGAGAAATAGAACAACAAATGAGAATGAAGGAGTTCCAAGAGGAATATTTTTGAAGCATTAGAAAATACCCTAGGAAGCTTCAAAAAGGATAGATGATAAGCAGCTTGATAAAAAACAACAAAATTATGTTCATAAGGAGGAAAACAAAGAATTTCCCAAGGACAAACAAATGTCAGATCAAACAAACAAAAAGGAGAAAGAGGAGAACAAAGGAGAGTCAATAGAGAAAAAGAAGATGATCAGAATAGAAGGTGCCTCTTTTGATTTCATGCAAGCTTTGTCCCAGGTAAAGATGTTTGTCCCATTACTTGAAATGATGAAGATTAAAGAGTATAGGGAGAGTGATATTCAATTAATATCTAGTGGAAGTAGTAAAAATACAAACCTTGAAAATAAGGAGATTCCTAAAATTAGTAATAAGAAGGAAAAGATAAAAGTTTCAGAGGTATGTCTAAGTGATGCATTGATGAATCCACCACAAATTGATCCATTCTTTACTACCCTACACATAAATGAAAAGTTGGTAAGAAATTGTGTGATAGATTCAAGTGCTTCTATCAACATCATGCCAGTAGGGGTGATGAAACAACTCGGTATGTGGGTAGAAGTTGAAGGTGGTAAATGTTATGACATGGATAGTAGACTTGTCCCAGTGGTGGGAATTATGAAACATGTGGAAGTTAAATTGACTACTTACCCAGAAGAAACTTATAATATTGATATGACATTGATTGACACACCTCCTCAGTTTGGAATGCTTTTATCAAGACAATGGACTGCGGTAGTTGGAGGCAATGTATAGTTTGATTTATCATATGCCACAATACCAGTCGATGGTGAAAAATTCAAGTTGTTTGGATAACCAAGGATGAATCAGGTTGTCGAGTGTGTTCCTCAAGAGCACATCAATTATTTATGTGATGTGGATTTAGGGAGGTTCAGAGTGGAACCGTCTTCGTGTGAATGAGAAAATACTGACCCAATTGATAAGCATGATTTTAAAGATCAGAAGGGTGTGTGGAAAATGTATTTTGATGGAGCATGCAGCCAAGAAGGAAATGGAGTTGTAATAATGTTTATATCACCTAAAGGTGTTACACTCAAACATTCATTTTTGTTAACCTTTGAGTGTACAAACAATGTGGCAGAATATGAGGCCTTGTTGATTGGTTTATATGTTGTGTGGGATATAATTGAGTTATTTGATGCTTTCAATTGATTGGATAGACAGATCAAAAAACTTGATGGCATATTTTCTAGCTAATGTAGCCCTAAAAAGAGCTGATATCACCTTGGCTAGAATATCTCAGGTTGAATTCAAAATGAGACCTACTATTCCTGATAACATATACAGTTGGCAAGTTTTCAACGATGATACTAAATTTCTAACCTTTCTTCATTGCATAGATTAGTATGAGGCTCGAGAGATTGACTTCAATTCTTTTTGTGGAAGAAGTGGATGGGAAAGAGACTATATTTGGGAAGGAAGTCTTGCAGCTTAAAACCAACAAGCTCCCCAAAGGTCTTGTGGCACTAGAAATAGTGTATGATGGTAATTATCTCTCTCATGAAGTAGACACCAGTCAAGAGAGAAGATATTGAAGAAATAAATCTAGGAACTGAGTTAGCACCAAAAAGGGTTTGCATTGGAAAGAAGATAAGTCCAACCATTAAGAGAATGTTGATTGCATTATTGAGAAAATACAAACATGTGTTTTCTTGGTCTTATGAAGATCTCAAGGCATACAAAGAAGATCTTTTCCAACATGAGATTCCACTTAAACCAGATACAAAGCCATTTAGACAAAAGCAGAGGCCTATTAACCGAACTTTGGAACCGAAGATGCAGGAAGAACTAGAAAAACTCAAAGATGGAGGTATTATTAAACCCATTAGACATTCAACATGGGTCTCAAACCTAGTTCCAGTCAGAAAGAAAAATGAGGATATTAGATTATGTGTAGATTTCAGAAATTAGAATGTTGCTTCCCTTAAAGATAATTATCCTCTCCCAAATATGGAAGCAATATTACAAAAAGTATCAAGATGTGAGCTACTATCAATGATGGATGGGTTTTCTAGATATAATCAAGTTAAATTCAAAGAATCTAAGAAATATAAGACAACATTTACTACACCATGGGGGACATATGTTTATGTTAGAATTCCATTCGGTCTCACAAATGTAGGGGCCACTTTTCAAATGGCCATGGATGTGGCATTTGAAAATTTGATTAATGCTATAATGGTGGTGTACCAAGACGATCATACTACTTATTCCAAAAAGGTAGAAGATCACGTGGGGCACTCGGAGAAGATATTTATCAAAGCTTTGGAATATGGTATTAGTCTTAATCCTTAAAAATGTCACTTTGTTGCTACAGAGGGTAAGATTTTGCAACATATTATATCAAAAGATGGGATTAGAATAGACCCTGAGAGAGTAGAAGCCATAGACAAAATCCCCATTCCCAAAACTGTCAAAGCAATCCAATCGGTTTTTGGTCAAATTAACTTTGTCAGGAGATTTGTATCAAATTTTGTTGAGATTGTTAAACCTATATCTAGGATGCTGAAAAAAGAAGAAAAGATAGATTGGACTACAAAAGCCATGGAATCTTTTATATCTATCAAAAGAGCTATCAAAGAAGTCCCCATCCTAAAGTCCCCTGATTTTACCAAACCTTTTCAAATATTTTCTTTTGCCTCATTTCACACCATAGCAGTTGTTATGTTACACAAGAATGATGAAGGTCATTAGCAACCTGTATCTTTTTTCAGCAAGTCTTTGCAGGGATTAGAGTTGAAATATGGTATTATGGGAAAACAAGCCTTTGCATTGGTTAAAGAAAAAAAGGATTTCAGACCATATCTTGTTAGAGATAAAGTAATTGCGTATGTCCGACATGTAGCTATGAAAGATATCCTCATCCAGACAGAAGTGATAGCGAAAATATGCTGATTGATTAATAAAATCCAAGAATTCGATATGGAAATTCAAATTACCAAGCTGGTAAGGGGATAGGGTTTGGCCAGGCTAATGGCAGAAACAAATATTAAAGAAAACCAAATATGCAATATAGAGGGTGAGGAGAATGTAGTTGTAAGTATTGAATGTACTCCTTGTTACATAAACATAATGTATTATCTTAGAAACATGAACTACCCCGATGGGTTGAATGATAATCAAAAGATAAATTTGGAGCTACAAGCATCTAAGTATGTATTTATAGAAGGGGACCTATTTTCAAAGAATATGGATGGAATGCTACTATTGTGTCTAGATGAATCACAAGAAGAACATGCATTGAGGGAGATGAATGAAGGGGTGTGTGGAGGTCATTATTCTACCAAAACCACTACACATAAGATTCTCAGGGATGGCTATTATTGGCCTAAATTTTTTAATGACTCTTTTGCACATATAAGGAAATATGAGGCTTGTCAGAAGTTCTTAAAGAAATTGAAGTATCAAGGAGCCTTACTGCTTAGAAATTTATAGGTAGAAGCCCCTTTCCACCAATGGGGAATTGAATTCATTGGAGAAATATAGGAAAATTCAAGTGGAGGACAAAGATGGATACTAGTAGCCACATATTATTTTACTAAGTGGGTGGAGGCTATCCCAACTAAACAAGCAACAAGAAAGGTGGTGATGAAATTTCTAATGGAAAACATCATAACTAAATTTGACACATTGGTAACATTGATCACAGATAATGGGATGTGTTTTAGATCTAATGGATTTAAAGAATTTTTCAATACATATGGCATTACTATTTCATATGCTACCCCTTACCACCCACAAGAAAATGGTCAGGCAGAATCCAGTAATAAAAATATTTTAAAGATAATAAGGAGGATGTTAGATACCAATAAAAAGGCATGGGACTCAAATTTGAGAATGGTTGTATGGGCGGATAGGATTACAATGAAAAAGGAAATCAAAAAGTCTCCATTTGATCTGGTAAATGGAACACAAGCCAGGATGCCACTACAAAATATTTTACCAGTTTATAATTTTATTCTGCAAGAGGATTTAGATATTTCTGAACTAATGGAGGAAAGAATGGAGCAGCTTGTAGAACTTGATGAAATAAGGAGAATGTCCCAAAATAAAAATGTGAAGTTTCAATCACGAATGAAATATCTTTTTGATAAAAAGGTCAAAGATCAATTTTTTTAGGAAAATGATCTAGTGTTAATGTGGAATGTTTGGTGTTAGGAAAAGGGAAAACATGGAAATTTTGAAGCTCTTTGGTTGGGTCCTTTTTTGATCATTGGGAAAGGAGGGGAGGACTCTTATTATTTGCAGAACATGTCTAGAGAGGAGTAGGAATTGCTAGTACATGGGCAGTTCCAAAATAATTTCTTCTCTTAAGGAGTACCAGAGGATTAAGGATTGCTAGTGCATGGAAAATTCTTAACAAACCTCTTAAAAAAATCTTTTCCATGCACAGTAGTCTAGGAATTCAAAAGGCGTTGGGACTTGCTAGTACATGGACAATCCCAGATTTTCCTCATCGAAAACAAAATTTTCTTTCCATGTACAATAGTATAGGACCATTTCCATCTCCTCCATTGTCCACCTCATTCATTTTTCATATCCTTTGAAGTCTTGGTCTTCTCCCAGAGATATTATGGATTCTTGGAGTGATCAGAAAATAACTCATCCCCAACCAAAGCTGCTATTAGAACTAGAATTTTCATATAAATTATAAAGAATTTTATCCATTTAAATCCAAATTCATGCTATATTTTTCATAAAAATCATTCTACTACCATCCATGAAGCCATAACTGCCTTTTATTTCCATACCACTATCACATTATTCACCCTTCATATCCTTCACCTCTTACCTATTTACCGTAGACCCTTATCAAACAACTTGCAATATCACAGTTAAGATAGTCAGTGGTCAGCCTTTTACCGTTGTATCATTCAGGGTTAGAACAAAGCCCATGATTCAATGGTGAAGTGAAGAGTGAAATTGTTGTATCATAGAGGCACATAATAGAGCCTGTGATAGAGTGGTAGAAAGAGCAAATATATGCTAATACCACCATATCATTGGAAGGAAGAATGTAGCTCACGGTAGAGTGGTATACAAAGGAGAAATGATAGAAATAAACTGCTATACCGCAAGGAGCATAAATGAAGCCCACAGTAGAGTAGTAGAAATGATAGTAAGGGTAGGTCACTGCAGTATCGCATGAGAGCCAAAGTTGATGTGCGATAGAGCAGTAGAAATAGCAGAGTCAAGAACACACTATGATACCATGGGAAGATGAGGATGATGTGCAGTTGAGTGGTATGCTTGAGGACAATAATAGAACACACCATGGTACTACAAGGAGATGAAAAATTTTGTGAGGTAACGTGGTAAAGCGATCATTATTGTTGCATTTTATTTGTATTATCCTTCAGTTGTGTTTTATTTTCATATTTTGTTATCAATCGGTGCACCCTTTGGTCTGAAGCTTGTTGCCTCTCGTGGAATATGAGACAACCAAGACCAAAAGGTGCGGGGAATTTTCTTGGAAGATATAAAAGGATTGGAAAATAGAGAATCAAGGAGGGAGAATAGAGATAATTTTCATTTTGTTTTACGTAGTGAAGACCATGATGCAAGTTTGATTTTGAAGAAGATAATGAAAGACCTATGATTCACTGGTTCTATTTTGGTGTTAGTTTTTTGTTGAATTTATTCAATTATTTGATTGTATCCAACTTAATATTTCTTGATTGTTTAAGTTGATATATCAAGCATATGTTCAATTTATCGATGCAAGTTTGTTGTATCTATGTAATGTGATTAAATTTTTTTCTTTAAAGAAGAATTAAATTCCTTTTAGTCAATTACAGTAACCTGGAAGTGTTAGTTGGATCAATAAGAATAATCATATAATTAGGATTGATATTCTTCATTGAGTAGGGTTTGTCAATCATTGTCTTACATGTTTATACAAGTTATAAACTAATACCTATAAGCCAAACAATTAGAATTTATTCCAAATAGAAGCAACTCATAAAATAATTTCATTTGACTTCGTTATACCCAATAGGGCACTGGTCTCACCCATTTTTATTCGCTTAGTTTCATTAAATCATTCTTTCAGAATTTCACATCTGTTAACTAAACATGTTGTGTTATACCTTGATATTTCTTATACAATTTATACCAAATTAGGATTATATCTTTCCACTCCCAATTTCCATTGTGGATTGATTGATCAAATAGGAATCATACAGTTAAATCCGCATCACTCATATAGGTATACCCACCTAGGTGTAGCAGATCCTGAAGAGAAGAAGGTTCAAATTCATCATTTGGCCTTGTACTTTAGCAAAAAAAATTGTGAGAGCTTGGCAACCTCTGGTGGTTTAAACCTATTTTTTTGAGACCTAACAATTTTAATGGTTTCTTTTAGGTGGTTCTATGATGGGTGGTCACTTAGGAGGCTCAATAATTAAAGGAGATCCAATTTGTGTATTCATAATGTCACTTGAGTTACCTATATGACCTTATAGTGAGGGAGATCTAATGTGAACTCAACATATTCCTCTATGCTATCCATATTACTATTTGTTGAGAGAAATGTAGCATTTGTAGAGGGACAAAAAATATTCTCATGATACTCAATAATTGGGACTTCTAACAGCAAAATACTTTCATCACAAGTAGGAGAGGTATTGGGAGAAGATCAACTATGATTGTTATGCTTGTCCATGCTTGCAACATCTTGTACCAAAGATTTAGTGGATGATCTAGGTGAGATGAAGTCTTAAAGGGATTAATATAACATGTAAAATTCATCAAAACTAAAGGGTTTAAAGGATATTCTTTCTCCTAGATTAACCATTTAGTTTTGTGTTTATTTTTTGATATGTTTTTTTTTTTTTTTTTCTAATGATTGTAAAATGTAAAATAATTTATCTAATGATGCAATGATGTTCAAAATGAAAGAGAATTACAAAAATCTAAGATTATGTTTTAGTGAATTTTATTCAAATGATGCTGCAAAATCTAACTAAATGAGAAATAATTTGAATGAACAAATAAATTGTTTCATAAATTCAATTTTGAGATCTGAAAACAATAACAAAACAGTTGAATGAAGACTAAAATGCACTGAGAAACTTGTCAAAAAGGTCTATATAGGGACTCATTCATTCATGGGTGAGTGGATCCCAAGTCATGGTTTTAAAAAACTTAGAATTGTAATTGTTGATTTTTTTTGTGTTTTTTGTGCCTGGTTTCAGACTATAACTTCTATGACAAAATTTTCCAGAATTTGATGACCTAATGCAAGTAGAATTAATGAAAAATGATGAACTATATGACACTTTTTGAAATGTAATTTTGACTCAATATTTGAATATGAATGATGAAAATTACACTAACATGCAAACACTATGAAAAATTAATGTAATATGCATACAATTTTTTCATTTTTCCACATTTAAACAATGTAAAAATGCAAATTTAAAACCCTATATGCAATACAAACTAATGAAATTTTGACAACCCTAAATGAGATGCAAAGTAATGAAATGAAATGAAAACTTATGAAAATCCTAGATCTAGCGTTTAAATGCACTCCAAATCAGAAATTAGAATGTTCAAAACTCAAGTTCACCAAAATGAAACATAGAAAAAAATGAGTGCTCCTAGGGTTTCCCAAAATGGGAAAGTGGATCCAAAGGGGGAAAAGGGATCCTACTTCTCTAATTTCACTAGGAAATGAGATCCCCACAAATAATTAACTAACTACCCTTAGGGGAATCAATTGTATGGAGGAATATTTAGATTTATGTTTTGTGTCAAGACGAGGGTCTAGGTCAAACAACACTTTGGGGAGAAAGACAAAAAATAGAAAATAAACTCTAAAATATAATCTATAACTTATATTTAGTATATTACATAAAATTGAAGGAACCAACAAAGTTTCTAGTGAATATGGAAGAGATAAATGTTGTGTACCTCTCACAAAATGTTGTTTTTAGAAGCTATCTGAGGACTCATTCACCCTATCGTGAATGGGTCAAATATACAAATTTTCAAAATTGGTTTTTGGGTCCTCTGCTCCTATGTCTACACTTCCAAATTCGTGGGTTTCATAGTCAGATAGTTGGAAATAAATATAGGATTTGAGTTTCTGTGAGATGACAACGAAGGTGACAAAAAATACAGGTTTTCAATTTTGCAACTTTGAGATCTTCATCCTTTCTTCAACCTACAAATCTGAAACACACAAAGAGAGGGGAAATTTTTTTGTATTTGGGTGAATGGGGGTTTTCCTCGGTCAAACACTTGTTTGGTAATTAAACCTTGAAATGAAAAATCATGAAAGGAATCATAAATGAACAACTCAATGTTATAACTCACATAACCCTTGAATAACCATTGGAAATTTGAAATGTTGATTTTGATCTTGCATGAAATGGTTTCATTGGATGTGGATTATGATTCTTGAATCTTGCTTCAAATCTTTGATTTGAATGCTTGGATTAGATCTTGAAACCTACATCATAATGTGAGCTCCAAAAACATGCATGATTGAACATAGCTTCGACATGATGAATGGATCTTGAATGTTACAAAAAATGATGAAGAAATCTGCCCTTAAATGCTCTTGACAACAATATTTTATCTTATGAAATTTCTCTTCAAAAATTCTCTAGAAACATAGCCTTGATTTTATGAAATAACCTTGATTTAAAGACACATCCTTAATTTCCCAAAATTCTAATATCACGAGGTTATTTCTGAATATTGATTTGAATATGTTTAAATACCACCAAAAACATAATTTAAATTTAGGTCCTATGTCTAAGGGAGGACCCATTCACCCATGGGAAAATGGGTCCTAGGTCCCTAAACTGAGGACACACATTGCTCAATGAGAAGTGTTATGTTAAGGCATTAATGAATGCCAATTTTCCTCATCGAAAAAAATAATAAAATAGGCTTGAAAATGAATTGAAGGGATTATTAGTGCCTAATTAAGATCAATAAATTAAATGGGCCCTAAATAAGTGTAAAAGTGTAAATAGATACATTTTACAACACTAAATTAAGGCATAATTAAGTCCAAATTAACTAGGAGAGTCCAAACAAGTGTGAAAATGTAAACGGATACATTTTTCTACACTAAACCACCTAACATTGTCAGACCATAATGTGTCAAATTGTAGCCACAAAAACTATAAATCTCCAAGCCTCCAATCACATATCAATTAGTACGTATGGGCCATTGATGTACCTAGGGTTCTCCCTTGAGGATACCAAACTAATTGAAAGCAAGTAGTATGTATAAAATCCCAAACAAATAGTAGTGTGTAGGTCATAAGGTGGAATATATTAGATAATGTATTTGTGTTGTTGATATGTGGTTGTCATTGATTTCAACACTATTAGCATAAATGTCTTTAAAAGACAGTATATGTCGAGGATATTGAGAAAATTTTAATAAAATATGTTATAGGTTGTTTGTGAAGTAGTGAAGATTAGTGTGATGGAAATTTCAGTATGTTGATGATGAGAAGTTGCATATTAAAGGGTTTGTTTGCAGGTGTATGTAGTTTGTGTTGGATTTTGTGATTGTGTTGCTGATATGTGGTTGTCACTAATGTCAACACTATTAGCATTGATGATTCTGAAGGTTGTATATGTCGAGGATATTTAGAAAATTGTAATGAATATATTGTAGGTAGTCTATGAAGTTGAGAAGGTCAGAATGATGGAAAGATTTCTACGTTGATGATCAAAAGGTGTGCATTAAAGGGTTTGTTTTAGAGCCTATCTAGTATGTTTTATGAAAGTTGTACTATTGCGCATCAAGGATTGAGAAAGCTATGAATTTTTTTGTTCCTATAGTTATTTAGTTACTATAGCAAGTGTTTCTAGAAGATGAGATTGCAATTTTGATTGAGTTGTTGTGTATGTTCCTAAGATGTTCAGTGATGTCTCTAGATCATTCTCTATCAGTGTGGTACATCCATGTATATTGGCATGTTCGTGATCAAATATTTTTTCTTTGTGTGCTCGAGTTTTTATGTTCTTGGCCAACATGTTGGTGGTAGCATGTTGTTGATCCTTATGGTTTAATTTAAGAATGTTTGGTGTGTTTGAGGATATTGATTTAGGTCCTCTATATATTGTGACTGACTTAGGTTGGTGCACATTGAGATTTTCTCATGTATTGAGGCCGACAATTTTAAATTCATTTATTCTTTATTTTGTGGCCGAAAGAGTTGTTGATGAAAATCCATGTTGCGGATATATAGGAGCGATTGTTTCTTCATTTTGAAGTGTGAGTATGTATGGAAGATATGTGTGAATAAGGATTAGATCATTTGAATGCAGAGAAAAGTGTGAAGATGTTTGAGCAAAGATTGAAGAACTACTTGTGCCTAAATGGAACTGTCATCAGGCTTTTGAAGAAGCTAATTTCTCAGTTCAACCTTATCATATTGATTTAATCTGATTGTCTTATGTAAGGCAGTGAGCCTTCCCTTTGAGAAGTGAGCTCTAGGCAATGTTCCTGAATGCATGTTCCTTCCTTATTCATTTTTATTTATACTTTTAACAAGGTATAACTATGGATTTACCTTCATTGTGGGTTTTCCCCTAACAGGGTTTCCATGCAAAAATATTGGTGTTGTGTGTTTCTATTGTGTTTCTTAACTCATTCTTTAACTGTTAAATATCAGATCTGAGATTAAAGGTTGATAAAGTAAGATAAGGTTTAAATTTTGTAATAATTGATTCACTACCCTCTTAGTTGTTTGTCCTTGTTTTTCCAAAAAATTGTATTAGAGCTAGTTCCTCTGAAGAAGTCTAATAGCTTGAGGTGATTTGAGATGGCATCATACAAGAAGGATAGTCCTCGATTTTATGTTACAAACTACTCTCTATGGAAAGTCAGAATGGAGTGTCATTTGAAGTGCATTGGTGAGCCTTTCTATAAGATTACAAAGAATGCATATACTATTCCTCAAAATGGTCCCTCTAGTGCTGATGAGATCAAATAAGCAGAAAATAATACTAAGGATATAGAAGAATTTCTAAATTCTTTGATAGATTCAAAAATGACAAATGTGATAGGTCTGAAGACTACACATGAAATCTGGAAAAAGTTGGAAACATTGTATGAAGGAGATGCACTAGTGAAAGTTGCTAAGCTACAAAGTCTAAAAGGCAAGTGGGAGAACATGAAGATGAGTGAAGATGATTTTTTTTTAATTTCACGCAAAAGATAAATGAATTAGTGATGGACATTAGATGTGTTGGTGGATTCTTGGAAGAAGATGAGATTGTGGCTAAAATACTTAGATATGTGCCAAATTCTTACAAAACAAAAGCTCATGCTATTGAAGAGCTCGAGATAGTAACAAATGTGAAAAGAGACATGTTGATTGGAAAAATTGCTGCCTTTGAGTTTAGTGAATTTGGTGAATCTTCTCCTAAAACAGAGTCTTCATTCAAAGTTACTATATCCAAAAAAATCCAAGAGAGATATGATCTTGGAGAGAGCTCCAAGAAGACATTCAAGTATGAAGATGAAATGAAACTGAATGAAGATGAAGAAAGGGAGCTAGAAGAACTAGAAGCACTGATTGTGAAAAGAGAAGCCAAAGGACAAGGTAAGTGTAGACACATAAAAATGAGCTAGGCTTGCAAGCTCTATTTCTAATCTCTTTCTTCCTAGCATAATTAAGACATTTTAATTATGTCCTTGGTCCACATTCGACTATTAATTAAATAATTCATGATTATTTAATTAATTCATATCTTTTTTATTCTTCATGATTATTAAATAAATAAATTTTATTTATTTATTTAATTACGTCACTAATTGTCTAATGTCTTTCTATAATTAAATAAATTTCCTAATTTATTTAATTATCCTTGTCCATCATGTCTTCTTGATTATTAAATAAATAACTTTATTTATTTAATATGTCTCTAATTTAAAGTCCTCTTGTAATTAAATAAATTCTTTTATTTATTTAATTATGGCCATCTTCACATTCTCCTCATTTTAAATAAAATTATTTATTTAAAATAAGTCCCACCACCTAAATTAAATAATTTTATTATTTAATTTTTCCTCTTTTATTGTGCTCATTTTAAATAAATCTTATTTATTTAAAATAAGTCCCTCTTTAAAAATCCCTTCTTTTGTAAATAATTTAATTTAAATTATTTATTGTCACATGACCCCACCCATTTTGAATTAAAATAGTTTTCAATTTAAAAAGTCAACAACCCCTCTTGAATTAAATAATTTTAAATTATTATTTGATTCCCCAACAATTTCGGTTTGTGTGCCTTGTCACATGCATTGTCAACCCTTGATTTGATTTTTCTTAAAATCAATCTTGTCCATTCATTTCGAATTTGACCTAATGTTGCCCTAACCCTAATTGTGGGTTGTCATATTGAATCTTGTCCATAGATTCTAGGTCATTTATCAGTCTTTAATCTCACCCGTCCATACAAAATTGCATTTTCTATAAAATGTCAATTTTGTCTCATATCTATCACTGGCTATCCATTATTATCTCTTGTCATTTTCACATATTTTATCTCTTACATCTCTTGTCCTTTGCATTTTTAGAATTGTTTACATTTCATAGCATTATTATTCTCATTTAGCATAGCATAGTTTAGATTTCATTTGATATTTAGAAATGTTAGATGCTTACTAATTGCATTAGGGCATAGTATAGCATATAGTTTATCAAATCCTTCAATGTTTGCTTAGGGCTTGTCATTTCTATTGACTTGCTCTTTGTAAATCTGAGGGCAAGTTATTTATTTCAGCAAATTTAGAAGGTGTAATGGAGGTTAGTCATGGAGGATGAAGACAACCTTTGAGGTTGTTCATCTATTCCAATGCACTCCATTACCATACTTTGGGTTTTTATGTTCTGCATACTACATTGCTAACCATAGAAATTTCCCTTTGTTACATTGGTGAACCTGACCTATTTTGACATATTTTGAAGGATTTTAGAGTTGGATCTTTCTTGTTGCAGGTGTTTTTGGCTTTTTGTTGCAGGTTTTAGCACCATTTTGCAGGTTTTCAAAGATTCAACCATATCTTTCAAACGGCTGCATATTTTCAGACAAATTTTGTTTTTCAGGTTGCAGACATTAACAAGAGCCTCCCGTCCAAAAACCAGATTTTTTCAATCTGTTTTCAATTTTTAATAAATTTTTTGGTTATTTTCATGAAAAATCAATTGTGAGAGCATATTAGCGAATTTTTAAGATTTCTTTACATTTTCAAAAATCTCATTTAATTTCAATAGGGGTCTGTTTTTTATAGTTTTAATTTTCCTGCAAAATAATTCGACAAAAAAATAGATCTTTAAAAATTAGGGTTTTGCAAAGATTGACTTATATCTCACACAATTTTGCAGATCTGTTCACAAATTTTTTTTTGCAGGTTTGGAATGATGTCAGACACCTGAAGTAAAAAAAATAAAATTTTTTGAAGCTGTTTTCAATTTTTAATAATTTTTTTATGATTTTTCATAAAAAATTAATTTTGGATGCAAAACAGCAAATTTTTCAGATTTTTTTACATTTCTGGAAATCTCTCTAAATTTCACTAAAATTCTATTTTATGTGTTTTTACTTTTGATGCAAAAATTAATTCCAAAAATCAGATTTACTTTGACTAGCTAACCCTAGTGATCAATAATAGAAGTATCCTCTCCCCTTGCACACTTGTGTGATCCTGGGTGTAAGAGAAACTGTTATTGACTCTAGGAATTGGGCATGCACTAAGTCAAATAGGGTTAGGGCAACACTTTTTCTCTGTTTAGTAGCTTCAAGATTTTGGGTTACTAATTTTTTGTTTGCAGCTTGTGGCAAGGAGTCTA
The DNA here is from genome assembly GCA_007115665.2 of Sequoiadendron giganteum. Classification (NCBI taxonomy): domain Eukaryota; kingdom Viridiplantae; phylum Streptophyta; class Pinopsida; order Cupressales; family Cupressaceae; genus Sequoiadendron; species Sequoiadendron giganteum. Next base: position 747,827,685 of record CM021102.1, on the reverse strand, counting down.
ACATTTTTCTTGTTTATTTCACAAATCTTAGACAAATTTGCATTTTACATTCATGGATTAAAATGAACATGCATGCATACTCATTGGGCTAAAAAGAACACAACTTGCATTACAACTCATTGGTTTAAAATGAATTTGCAATTTCATAGCATTGGGTTAAAATGAACTCTTAGTTAGCTCACACTACAAACAGTTAAAATGAACCCCATGTTTTGACAAATACTACAAACGGTTAAAATGAACTCCATGTTTTTTTATTGTTTGTCAACACATTTTGATTTGGGCTTAAAATGAACACCATGCGAGTGTGAGTTAGGATATTCATGTTTTCACTTCTTGTTTTTAAACAAAGATCGATTGAACTATGAATATTCTAATTTGCTTTTGTTGAACTTTAGAAAATTGGGCCTGCTTTGGTGGGAAAAAGTACTCACCCCAAAGTGACTCAAACCGGCAATGAAGCTTTTTAGCCAAGCTACTTCCGACCGGTATATAAATGTGAATCTTAAGGGAAAGCCTAAGATTACGAGTGCAGATATGTTATACGGACCAAGTAGTACTCCCCAACACCCTGTTGAGCTTAACCTCTTCAGGCTGGAGTGCCTCCATAATGGAGCTTAATCTTGGCCCCATGTATAACCACTCAAACCGATGTCCGAATTAAATCCCTTGTTTTAGCAAGCCAAAAACCTTCTATTCTTTGGTACAACAACGGTCGTTGTGATGACACCCACACCTGCGCAGTTCTTAGTAGAGATGATCAATCTGCCATGGGAGTTTCATGGAGGTTGGAAGCTTGGTTGCCCTGAGAAGTGAGTGCACTGTAAGGGGGAGCCTGTGGGGCCAAGCTTCTGAATTCATCCGCTAAGGATATGCGGTTAGTGGGATCCAAAAGAATATTGTCCTTGCAGCCATAAGATTTTGTAAAATGACTTCTATGTGGTTGATTTTTAACACCATGTGTTTGCCAACTATTTTCAGACAATTCCAACAAATAAACATCAAACTTGTCAAAATCTGAAACAACTTTTCCAAACTAAAACAAATCTTTGCAATCAACCTAAAATTTTGTCAAATCACTTCTTGCAACAAATTTTCCATCATGAACCACATTTGTCAAATCAAGTCCTCAATTTTGCACACTTTGGGATAGGAAAACTTTCCTTTCTTTGTCAAACCTTTGTCTTAAAATACATTGTCATTGGACCAAGTCAAATAAATCAATCCTTAGTCATTGTCCTTTGGTGAGCTGCTTCCAACTCATAAGTCTAGTGTGGAAATCTCACCTTGTCATTTTATCATCTTGTCCTTCAAATCAGTCCTTTGACAATCCAAATCAAGACATTGGTCAAACTTTGAGTGGTTAGAAAACCTTTCCTAAAGATCATTTGGCATAAGGAATCCCCTTTTATCACTTTGCATTGTCACCTTGCATAAAGCATAGTCTCATTTCATCCACCATCATGTCTTCAAATCACTATGACATGCTTGCTAGTCAAATTGAATGTCAATTCAATAGTAAGGGTCAAGCACAACTTGCTAGGGAATTCAAAATACTATACCTTCAATCCAAGTCCAAATTTACAACCCCTAGCCCTCCATCCATCTATCCATCTTGCCAACAATCCATGAGTCCTAGTCCTCTATCCATCTACTATCAAGAGTCCCCTAACACCATCCATGGCACTAAGTCACAACAAACTTCCATTAGTCAAACCCACCCTAACTTTGACAAGGGAAATCAACCATCCATCAATCCAAACCAACTATCCATGTCATATCCTAATCCTCCATCCACATCATATCCTAATCCTTTATCCATGTCATATCCTTGTCATGAAGTCATGTCCTATTCTAATCCTAGTCCTTCATCCCTCAACCAAGTCCAAACTTCCATGTCATATCCTAGTCCAACATGCACCAATCCATTTCAATACACTCCATTGGGTCATGAAAACACATCTAGTCATGGTCTCCAAAGTCCCATCTCCTTGCATACACTTGAGGATACATGTCAAGAGGCAAGTCCAAAGCACAACGTCATAACATCACCATCATGTCAAGATCAAAGTAGTCCATTCCATGACCCCATCTTTACATCCATTCAAGAAGTCCTCCTAGACCATCATGGCATACCAAATACACCTATCCTTGGTCAAGAGTCCATCCAAAACCATTTCATTCAAGATGAACCTATCATTGGTCAAGAGTCCATCCAAAACCATGTCATTCAAGATGAACCTATCCTTGGTCAAGAGTCCATCCAAAACCATGTCATTCAAGACAAACCTATCCTTGGTCAAGACCCTATTTTTGATCATGTCATTTCAACTGAGCCCATCTTTGATCAAGACACTAATTTTGAAGAAGTCCAAAATGATCCACTCCTTGACCTATATGCCATTCATGATGAAACACTTGAAGATGACCCTTTCCAAGCTTCCAACATTGACACTACCAACAATGAGACACTTGCCTCCATGGGACACATAGACGATTTACCAATAGAACAAGAGTCTCCTAGCATGGACATATTTGCAAATGATCAAGCTATAACTGAATTCAGTGGGCTCTATGACAATGACCATGAAGACGGTTTTGACATAGACTTGGAAGCACCAACAGAATCATCAGAATTTGATATGACAGGAAATCAAATCGAAGATGTCAGTCAAAAATCTGTCCAATATGTCAATGAAGCTACACCATCCTATCAATTAGGATCATCTATCTTTGTCAGAGCAGGCTTTCTCACAGATGAGAAGATTTCAAGCAATCATTTCCACAATAAAGATGGGTTAGCATCTTGCTTCCACAATAACAAGTATCCCATCACCAACAAAATCTGTCAAAACATGCATTATCAAGGCAAAGGATTAGGCCTACATGAACAAGGCATTATTGAACCTATACAAGTTCAAGCAAATTACAGACATCAAGGTCTTGGTTATTCATCAGTCACAAAATCTAATGACGTTATGATACCTCCTCGATATTGGGGGCAACTTTATCTAATACAAACATCAAAATGGATGTCATGAGTAGTCCTTGTCATAAGGTTGTTGCCAACACTCCTTCCATCCACACCATACATCGCCATTCCAACAAGAATAAGCCTTCCATTTGGAACCAACAAAAGCAAAATTATTACAAGTCTAAAGTCCAAAATCAAATGTCAAAGGCCATCAAATCAGACAAAAAGTCAAGTGGATGAATGAAGCTAAAATGGATCCCAAAACAAAGTGAGTCAAGTCAAGAAAAGAATAAACCAGGCAACGAAAATATGCCCAATCCAAAAGTCAAGAAAAATGTGGAGCCACAGCATAAGAGGACTCCCACATATAATCAATGTCCACCTCCTTCAAAATGGCCATCAAACAAGACATATAAAAGTGTTGGTTCCAAACGCTATCAAAGATCCAACCTCCATCATCAATTAACCCAAGTTTGGAGAATAAAAACGGCTACATCCAAACATCCCACCAACCCGTCCATGTCCACCATCATCTATCATAATCCTACATCATCCTTAAAGACCAAACGTCCCATGTCACAAATCCATCGCATCTTGGCAGCAACGCTTTATCATAAGGACTCTCATGACACTCTATCACGATGTGCGTATTTTGATAAGGCCAGCTCTAGTATCAAAAATGATCACAATGACATCAATCAGCTCTATGCAAGTGCTATCATCCTGACAAGGCAACTACTTCAGAAAGATCATTATTGGCATGTCATGACACCAGTCTCTACATCGGCATCGTCAAAAGCTTCAGCATAGTCAGAGGTCATGTAAAGCATCAAGGCTATTCGGCAAAAATTCAAAAATACAAAAAAATTGACAAAGATAAAAAAAGACAAAAATAATTTCATCCAACGGTGAAAACCTGGCAAACAGGCGCTCTGGATAAGTACCATGATGAAAACCTGGCAAACAGGCATCACGTGTAGAATAAATCATCTATGTGGACCATTACACTTGGGGGCAAGTTGTCTCATCTCCCATGCATTTCCCATGACATTTTCCATTCACCCATCTAAACCTTATCGCGTCCATCCATTTTTCCCACCTACTTTGATCTTGACAAAGACTGGGGCAAAAATACAAATCATGCTTTGGAAATTTTTTTGACATGTCTATCTTTTGGTCATACACTAGTCACAAAGTATCATGTCATTACCTTCATAGCCTCTATTTCACTATGCTACATCATCCTTGGAGACCATATGATAATTCTCCTAGTCCAAGTCATCAGTCTCTCTTGCTTTATACCTATCACCCATCTTGGTTTCCCTTGTCAATGGTTTATAGATCCTCCGTCATCCCATTTAGTCCTCACTTAAGTCATTCAAAATGCAACAATATGGAAAACCTGGCGCATTATCCAAAACATTCCTTGGCTTTGTCCCTAGACCTGCTGCAGACTTTTATACTCTTGTCAAATAATATCATTGTCATCTTCACGTTGTTTCGGGATTTGTCCTTCCCACGTCAAACAACGTTGTCATCGTCATCATCACCTGTCTGTCGGTATTCAGCTTGGCTAGCAGCAAAATCATGGTTGTCCTTGGATTCATGCGCGTTGGCATCATTCACATGCATTTGTCATAATTTTCGTAAAACATCAAAAAAATCATAAAAATCTGAAAAAGGCCTGAAAAAAGACCTAAAAATCAAAAAGCGTCCTAAGAAAATACAAAAACATCCAAATCAATGTCAAAATCCCAAAAACAAGGTCAAAGTCAATCTGATCAATTCAATCAATCACATCAGTCAGTCTTTTGTCCAAGTCCGAACTACATTGTCTCTGCGCATTTGCTACGTAGGCAAGATTCATCTTTGAATCCCCGAGACATTAGGTCAGTCCTTTTAGGTTTGTCAAAATAAAATCATAAGTCAAACATGGTTGCGTTAGCCAAATAAAGTGGACATAGTCACACTTGACACAAGACAGTCATTCAAAACGTCACTGTCAAAATTGGTCAAAATTAGACAACATAAGCCACTCAATCATACAGTCAAAATCAGTTAGCTTGCCAAAGCATTAGTCAAAATATCAATCTCGTCACCTTTTTGGTCCTCTTCAAGATGTGTCCTTCTTGGATTTGGACCTCATCAAAATGTCATTTGCCTTTTCAGGATGTGTCCTTCCTGACCTTAGGCACCGTCAAACCGTCAAACTGTCAAAACTGTCAAACTATCAAAACAATTAATCTTCGGCAAACAAACATTTGCAATACAATTAAATGGCTGTTAATTTTTTGGCTATTTTGTCTTATCTTTTTATTGACTTGTCTTTTGGTCATGTTACTAGCTACCTCAAGGATGTCCCCTGAAGGATTTAGAGGTGCGATGACGTCTCATTGACCTATTTTATTTTTCTTCGACTATTGTCTGTGGATTGTCTTGACAAAAGGACTGGGGCAATTGGGCCTCTAGTATGAGTTAGGACATCCTTGTCTGCGACTGTCTATTTTGCAAGTGGATGACCTTACACACCTTGGTCTATGTCATACCATGGTGTTTGTTGTCCATTTGTGTCATTTTTTTACCGCCCAATGATGATTCGAGCAATTAGTACTCTGGCAAACGTTGAAGGATTTGATTTAGGAACTAACATGCATCTCATGTAGGCATTGCATTCATATCATCAACCATATCTTTTTCACTAATATTTCTTTTTCTCCGTATTCTATTCTTCTCATTCCATTTCGAGAGCACACTTGTGTTCTTGAAACCCAACTGTCCTCTCGAGGGGGCATACCGCAACCCTCCTCGTCATTCTTCCTCATCTTATCTTGCACTGGGGCATATTTTTGACTTATTTTCTTTGCCACAATGCGACAGGCTGCATTATGACAAAGAGGGGCAAATGTAGACACATAAAAATGAGCTAGGCTTGCAAGCTCTATTTCTAATCTCTTTCTTCCTAGCATAATTAAGACATTTTAATTATGTCCTTGGTCCACATTCGACTATTAATTAAATAATTCATGATTATTTAATTAATTCATATCTTTTTTATTCTTCATGATTGTTAAATAAATAAATTTTATTTATTTATTTAATTACGTCACTAATTGTCTAATGTCTTTCTATAATTAAATAAATTTCCTAATTTATTTAATTATCCTTGTCCATCATGTCTTCTTGATTATTAAATAAATAACTTTATTTATTTAATATGTCTCTAATTTAAAGTCCTCTTGTAATTAAATAAATTCTTTTATTTATTTAATTATGGCCATCTTCACATTCTCCTCATTTTAAATAAAATTATTTATTTAAAATAAGTCCCACCACCTAAATTAAATAATTTTATTATTTAATTTTTCCTCTTTTATTGTGCTCATTTTAAATAAATCTTATTTATTTAAAATAAGTCCCTCTTTAAAAATCCCTTCTTTTGTAAATAATTTAATTTAAATTATTTATTGTCACATGACCCCACCCATTTTGAATTAAAATAGTTTTCAATTTAAAAAGTCAACAACCCCTCTTGAATTAAATAATTTTAAATTATTATTTGATTCCCCAACAATTTCGGTTTGTGTGCCTTGTCACATGCATTGTCAACCCTTGATTTGATTTTTCTTAAAATCAATCTTGTCCATTCATTTCGAATTTGACCTAATGTTGCCCTAACCCTAATTGTGGGTTGTCATATTGAATCTTGTCCATAGATTCTAGGTCATTTATCAGTCTTTAATCTCACCCGTCCATACAAAATTGCATTTTCTATAAAATGTCAATTTTGTCTCATATCTATCACTGGCTATCCATTATTATCTCTTGTCATTTTCACATATTTTATCTCTTACATCTCTTGTCCTTTGCATTTTTAGAATTGTTTGCATTTCATAGCATTATTATTCTCATTTAGCATAGCATAGTTTAGATTTCATTTGATATTTAGAAATGTTAGATGCTTACTAATTGCATTAGGGCATAGTATAGCATATAGTTTATCAAATCCTTCAATGTTTGCTTAGGGCTTGTCATTTCTATTGACTTGCTCTTTGTAAATCTGAGGGCAAGTTATTTATTTCAGCAAATTTAGAAGGTGTAATGGAGGTTAGTCATGGAGGATGAAGACAACCTTTGAGGTTGTTCATCTATTCCAATGCACTCCATTACCATACTTTGGGTTTTTATGTTCTGCATATTACATTTCTAACCATAGAAGTTTCCCTTTGTTAAGTACAAAGCAAAGTTTCCTAATAAATGTTTCTCTTGCAGTAAGATAGGTCATTTTGCATCAAGGTGTCCTGAAAGAGTTTCAAAGTAAAAAATTGAAAATACTAGATTTCAGAAGAAATTTTATTATGTTGAAGAAGGTGTTACTGATGATGAATCTGATAAAGAAACTAGAAATGAAGATGAATGGGTATTCATTGCTATCAAGGAAAATGGCTCGGTGTGCACTAAATCAACTACTAATCAGAATATTGAAAAATCTCTTGCAACTAGGATTGATGAGAAGGATGAGTGGGTGATTGACAACGGATGCTCACATCATATGGCTAGTGACAAAAGAAAGTTTTTAAGCTTGGAAAAATATGATGGTGGTTTTGTAAGATTTGGAGATAACAATGTTGGTGTGATTTGTGGCAAAGGCATTATTTCTATTTGTGGAAAATGCAATACTGATGATGTTTTATATGTTGAAGGTTTGAAGCATAATTTTTTGAGTGTTGGATAGATGGTTGATAAAGGTTATAACATTCAGTTCAAAGATGGTGAGTGAAGGATACTAGGAAGCTCTAGAAATGTGATTGCTTCAGGTACAAAGAAAAGAGGTAATATGTTTTACTTAAATACTGCTAGTGAAATTTGTTTAATTGATCAAGTTGATGTAAGTTGGTTATGGAGTAGAAGGCTATGTCATGTAAATTTTGATAACAATGTCAAAATAAGCTCCACACGAGAATTCAAAGATCTACCTAAGTTATTGAAGCCTACTAGCACTATAAGCAAGGAATGTCAGATGGGAAAACATACAAGAATTTCATTTCAGAGAAAACATCATTCCAATGGAGTACTCGATTTGGTACATACTGACCTATGTGGTCCATCTAGAATCAGAAGTCTACAAGGAGAAAGGTATTTTATGTTGCTTATTGATGATTATTCTAGAATGATATGTGTTGCTTTCTTAAGAGAAAAACATGAGGCATTAGAGAAATTCAAAAGTTTCAAGGTTATGACAGAAAATGAAACAGGTTTGAAGATCAAATGTTTAAGATCAGACAAAGGTGGTGAATTCACTTTGCCAGAGTTCAATTCATTTTGTGAAGAGAATGGAATAAAAAGACAGTTATCTTCTCCACAGATCCCACAACAGAATGAATTTGTTGAGAGAAAGAACAAAATAGTTTTAGATGCTTCCAAAACTATGATGTTGGAAGATAATGTTCCTCATACCTACTAGAGATAATTTGTAAGCAATGTTGTGTATATTATAAATTGGGTGAATGTCAATAGTAATTCTAGTAAGACTCCTTTTGAGTTGTGGTTTGGTTATAAGCTTACTGTTAAATATTTCAAAATCTTTGGAAGTAGATGTTTTATCAAAAGAGATGAAGATATAGGAAAGTTTGAAGCTAGAAATGATGAAGGAATCTTTCTGGGTTACTCTACTAAGAGAAAATCCTACCCGTGTTACAATAGAAGGTTGAAGTAGATGGTTGAAAGTGCAAATTTCAGAGTTGATGAGGATATTGCTAGATCATACAGGTACTGTGGCTATGACTCAGATGACCAACATGATAATAATGATGAAAGAAAAAATTATCAGACAGAAAGTCAAGTTAATTTTTTTCAGTGAATCAATAAAATCATGAAGAAGAAGATAGTGTGAATGCAGAAGAAAGAATAGAGGAACCAAGAATTCTAAGGTATGTAAAGAAAAGTCATTCTGAAAGTCAGATCATAGAAGACAAGAATAAAGGTGTGCAAACTAGAAGAACAATTGCAGAAGAATCTTGTCTGATATCCAAGGTTGAGACTAGAAATGTCAATGAAGCATGTAAAGATGAATATTAGATGGAAGAAATGAAGGAAGAACTGATGCAGATAGAGAAAAATGGTGCATGGATTCTTGTTCCTAGACCTCAAGATAAAAATGTGACTAGAACCAAATGGGTTTTTCAAAATAAGTTGAATGAACAAGATGAAGTGATCAGGAATAAAGCAATACTGGTATACAAAGGGTACTGACACATGGAAGATATCAATTTTGAAGAAACCTTTGCCCCTGTTTCTAGAATTAAAGTTGTAAGGTTGTTTCTTGCTTATTCTACTTTCAAGAATTAAAAAGTCTATCAAATGGATGTGAAGTCAGCATTTCTGAATGGTGAGTTAGAAGAAGAATTTTATGTTGAGCAACCAAATAGATTTCAACTGACTGATGAAAAAGATATGGTTTTTTGATTGAAGAAAGCTCTATATGGACTTAAACAATCCCCTAGAGTCTGGTATGCTAGACTGGATAAATACTTGTTGAAGCTTGGATTCAATAAAGGCAATACTGATAGAAATTTGTATTTCAAGTTGGATCAGGATAAATAATTGATAATTGAAGTCTTTGTTGATGACATTATTTTTGAAGGTGATGATGACTTATGTATGAAATTTGTTGATGAAATGAAGAAATAATTTGAAATTTCAATGATAGGAGAACTAAAATTCTTCTTAGGATTGCAAATTACTCAGTTAGATGATGGAGTCTTTATATCTTAGTCCAAGTATATGAAAGAGTTACTAAATTTTTTTGGCATGGAAGATTCAAAGCAAGTTGGTACACCCATGGTAACTAGATGCAAGCTAACACAGAATGATGATTCTCCTAAGGCTAATCAAACAAGATACAGGTCAATGATTGGTGGATTGTTATATTTGACTCAGACAAAACCAAACATCATGAATGTTGTATGCATGGTTGCTAGATATCAAGAAGATCTGAAGGAATCACATGTGACTATAGTAAAGAGAATTTTCATATACTTAAAAGGAACAATTGATTATGGGCTATGGTATGCTAAGGATGATGATCTTATTCTGAATGCCTTTATAGATGTAGATTGGGTAGGAGATTTGAATGACAAGAAAATTACAAGTGGTGGTGAATTATTCTTGGGGAAGAAGTTGGTGTCTTGGCTAAGTAAAAAGCATAATTCCATTTCATTATCTACTACTAAGGTAGAGTATATTGCTACTACAAAAAAATGTACTCAAGTGTTGTGGATGAAGCAGATTTTGAGAGATATCAAAGTTGAGTATGATGAGCCTATTTCTATATTTTGTGACAATTCAAGTGCTATAAACATCTCTAAGAATTTGGTGCTACATTAAAAAACAAAGTATATATCTATCAAGTATCACTTTTTGAGAGACAAATTGAGTGATAAAGAAGCTAGACTGGAGTATGTGCCTACAAAGGAACAAATTACAGATATCTTGACTAATTCATTGCCTAAGGATACTTTTGAGTATCTCAGAGGAAAGTTAGGGGTGATTTCCCCTCCTAATCTGAACTAAGATGCAAGTCTTTGCATCAATCCATGGATTTACAGTCAGATCTTGTTTTAGATTGATGTTGTGGTGGTTGGTGCTCAAGGGGAGTAGTTAGATGATTTAGATATGTGGTTCAGAGCATGTATACCTTTTCCATTGATGTCAAAGGGGGAGAAGAGTAGTAATGTGAAAAAACTTTGAGGAAGAAAGGGAGAGAAGAGTTATGGGAGAAGTACAATACCTTGAAAAATCTAAAATGGTGAAATGTAGAACAAAGGGGGAGAAGAATAATATGTGAATAGTTAGTTGTGTTGATGGTATTTTTCACATCATGTGTTTACATCAATGCACAAGGGGGAGATTGTTGGATGTTGTGATTGTGTTGTTGATATGTTGTTTTCATTGATGTCAACATTATTAGCATTGATGATTCTTAAGGTTGTATATGTCAAGGATATTGAGAAAATTGTAATGAATATATTGCAGGCAGTCTGTGAAGCTAAGAAGATCAGAATGATGGAAATTTTTATACGTTGATGATCAAAAGGCACACATTAAAGGGTTTTTTTTTTAGCCTATATAGTATGTTATCTGAAAGTTGTAGTGGTGCACATCAAGGATTGAGAAAATTGTGAGGTTATGTGTTCCTACAGTTATTCAGTTACTATATCAAGTGTTTCTGGAAGATGAGATTGCAATTCTGATGAATTGAGTTGTTTTGTATTTTCCTGAGATGTTTGGTGATGTCTCTAGATCATTCTCTTTTAGTGTAGTATGTTCACATTGATTGGTGTGTCCATTATCAAATTGTGTGCTCAAGTTTTCATGTTCTTGGCCGACATGATGGTGGTAGTGTGTTGTGGATCCTTATGGTTTAATTTATGAATGTTTGGTGTGTTCAAGGATATTGATTTATGTCCTCTCTATGTTGTGACTGACTTAGGCTAGTGCACATTGATATTTTCTTATGTATTGAGGCTAGCAATTTGTAATTCATTTATTCTTTATTTTTTGGATGATAGAGTTGTTAATGAAAATCCATGTACTGGATATATAAGAGTGGTTGTTTCTTAATTTTTAAGTGAGATTATGTATGCAAGATATGTGCGAATAAGGATTAGATCAATCGAATACAGAGCAGAGTGTGAAGAAGTGTAAGCGAAGAGTGAAGAAGTATGTGTGCCTAACTAGAACTATCATCAGGATTTTGAAGAAGCTAATTTCTCAGTTCAACCTTATCAGATGGATTTAATTTGATTGTCTTATGTAAGGAAATGAGCCTTCCCTTTGAACAGTGAGCTCTAGGAAGTGTGCCTAAATGCATGTGCATTCCTTATTCATTTTTCATTATACTTTTAACAGGGTATAATTTCAGATTAACCTCCACCATGGTTTTTCCCCTAACAGGGTTTCCACAGAAAATCTTGGTGTTGTGTGTTTCTAATCTATTGCTTAATTCATGCTTTAACTATTAAGTATCAGATTTGAGATTAAATGTTGATAAAGTAAGATAAGGTTTAAATTATGTAACAATTGATTTAGCGCCCCTCTCACTTGTCTATCCTTGTTTTTCCAATAGTTTGTACTCCAAAATTTTTAGAGGTTTGCATGAATATTTGAGAAAGTTATGAGTTTCTATGTTCAAATAGTTATTATGTTACTGAAGCTAGTGTTCATGGAAGACGATAATGTGATTCTTGTAATTTTATCTATTGTTTATGTTCCTGTGGTGTTTTTGAATGTTTCTAGATCATGTTTTATCTTTGTTGCATGTCCATATTGATCATTGTGCTTGTTATCCGATATTTTCTCTTGTGTGTTCATGTTTTTGATGTTGATGACCGACAAGGTGATTTTAGCGTGTTGTGGATCTTTGAGGAAGAATAGTTGAAGGTTTTTAATGTTCGGGGATATTATTTTGGGTCTCTAATATGTTGTGGCCGACCTTGGTTGATTCACACTAATAATATTTATTGTTTTGTGCTGACATTTTGCATTCATTCTAGTATTTTGTTGAAGCTAACATGAAGCGATGTAATTTCTTGTTGTGGATATATATGAGTGATTTTTGATCTCATTTGGGACATGCTTAAGGTGTGGAAGTGAAAATTGTGTGAGTGTTATGTGCAAATAAGGTTGAGATAATTCGAAGGCAAAGTAGAGTGTGAAAAAGTGTGAAGAAGAGTGAAGAAGTGTTCATGTGCTTAACCAGAACTGTACTCAGGCATTAGTAGATGCTACTTTCTCAGTTCAAATTCTTTAGATGGACTTAATCTGAATTTTTTTGTAAGATAATGAGTCTTCCTTTGTATTTGAGTAGTGAGCTCTAGGTAGTGTGCTTGAATGCATGTGCATTCTCCATTTATTCTTCTTATACTTCTAATAGAGTATAAAATTATGAACTGATCTCCATCGTGATTTTTCCACTAGTAGGGTTTTTCACATAAAAATATTGGTGTTATGTGTGCTTCTGATCTACTTTTGATTTATACTTTCATTCTTATTAATCAGATCTAAGAATAAGGTTAATAATTTTGAAATTCTGAGACAATTGATCCACCCCCCCTCTTAGTTGTTTTCCCTTGTGTTGCCAAAAATTTGTATTAGAGAAGGTTCCTTGGAAGAATTTTAACAGCTTGAGGTGATTTTTGATGGCAACATATAAGAAGGATAGTCTGAGATTTGATGGAAAAAAATATGCTCTATGGAAGAATCAAATGGAATGTCATTTGATATGCATTTGTGAATTCGACTAGAACATTACAAGTAATATGAATGTTATTCCTCAAAATGGTCCTACTACTACTGCTGAGATTAGGGATGTTGAATATAATATCAGGGCTAAGGAAGCATTTTTGAGTGCTTTGATTGATTCTAAGATGATAAATGTTATGGATCTGAAGACTTCTTATGAGATCTGGAAAAAGTTGGAAACTTTGTATGAAGGTGATGCTAATGTGAAGATTGCTAAGCTACAAAGTTTGAAAGGGAAATATGAAATGTTTAAAATGGGTGATGATGATAACATTACTACTTTCATGCAAAAAGTGAATAAACTTGTGTGTGGTATCAGATGTGTTGGTGGGTAGTTAGATGAATCAAAGATTGTTGCTAAAGTGCTTAGATACTTTCCTGATGCATACAAAGTCAAAGCTATAGCTATTGATGAGCTTCAGATTGTGACAAATATAACTAGAGATATGTTGATTGGTAAAATTATTGCTTTTGAGTTGAGTGAACTCATTGATGCCCTTCCTAAGATAGAATCTACATTCAAAGCTACTACTTCTAGGAGAGACAAGAAAAGATATGATCTAGGTGAAAGTTCTTCTAGAAAGGTATTCAAGTATGAGGAAGAAATGAGACATATTAAAGAAGAAGAAAGCGAACTGAATGAGCTTGAAGCACTTATTGTCAAAAGAGAAGCAAGAAGAAAATGTAAGTATAAAGGAAAGTTGCCTATTAAATATTTTTCTTGCAATAAGATAGGTTATTTTACATCAAGGTGTTCTGAAAGAGTTCCTAAGCCAAGACCTTACAAGCCCAAATTTCAAAAGAAGTGTTATTATGTTGTTGATGAAGGTGTGATAGATGATTAATCTAAAAAAGGGAATGTAAGTGAAGATGAGTTTGTGTTTATTGCTATCAAGGAAAATAATCATGTTTCTATTGAATTTTCTAGTTGTACAAATGTGGAGAAAGCCCTAGTTGCTCGAGTTGAAGAGAATGATGAATGGGTAATTGATAATGGATGTTCACATCACATGACAAGTGATAAAATAAAATTTGTAAGCCTTGAAAAGTATGATGGTGGTGTTGTAAGATTTGGTGATAACAATGGTGGTATAATTCATGGAAGAGGATGTATTTATTTTGATGTTAAGCATAATACTGATGATATTATTTATGTTGAAGGTTTGAAGCATAATCTTTTGAGTGTTGGATAGATGGTTGACAAGGGATATAATCTTCAATTCAAGGATGGAAAGTGTAGAATATTCAGAAGTTTTGGAAATATGATTGCTTCACGTACAAAACTAATAGGTAACATCTTTCACTTGAATGCTGCTAGTAAAAGTTGTCTGATTTCTCAAGTTGATGAAAGTTGGTTGTGGCATAGAAAAATGTGTCATGTAAACTTTGAAAAAATTATCAAGATAAGTTCTTCTCAGGTAGTGAGAGATCTTCCTAAGCTGGTAAAGCTACTAATGCTATATGTAAGGAATGTCAGATAGGAAAGAAAACTAGAGATTCTTTCAGAAGCAAACAATATTGTTCAAATTGAATATTGGAACTTGTGCATACTGACTTGTGTAGTCTTGCTAGAATCAGAAGTTTATAAGGTTATAGGTACAACATGTCACTTATTGATGATTATTATAGAATGACGTGGGTTACTTTCTGAAGGGAGAAATCTGAAACTCTAGAGAAGTTCAAGATCTTTAAATCTATGGTTGAGACAGAGACATGTCTGAATATTAAGTGTCTAAGATCAGATAGAGGTGGTGAATTCACTTCTAGTGAGTTTAATTATTTTTGTGAAGAACATGGGATAAAGAGACAATTATTTGCACCACAGACCCCTCAACAAAATGGAGTTGTGGAAAGGAAGAATAGGGAAGTTCTGGATGCTACTAGAATTATTATATTGGAAGGAAATGTTCCTCATGTCTACTAGAGAGAAGTTGTGAGTACTATTGTTTATATCTTCAACTAGGTACAAATCAAAGGTGATACTAGTAGAACTCCTTTTGAGATATGGTTTGGTCATAAGCCTATTGTTATATACTTCAAAATCTTTACGAGAAAATGCTATATCAGAAGAGATGAAGATAGAGGAAAATTTGATGCTAGAAGTGATGAAGGAATATTTCTTGGTTATTCTACTAAGAGTAACGCCTACCAGTGCTACAACAAGAGATTAGCGAAAATTGTTGGAAGTGATAATGTGAAGGTTGATGAAGACATTGATAGACCATATAGAACTTGTGGATATGATTTTGATGATCAGAATGATAGTACAAACAAAGGGTCAGACTTAAAATCAAGTGCAAATCAATCTGGTGAATCAGGAAAATCAAGAAGGAGAAACTAGTGAAAGTGCCAAAGAGAGATCACTAGATCCTAAATTTCAAGAACATCATAAGACTCCAAGGTATGTGAGATTAAATCATTCAAAAAATCAGATTATAGGTGATAAGAATAAAGGGGTCTAGACTAGGAGAATAATTATACAAGAGTACTCTTTGATTTCAAAGACTGAGCCATGAAATGTCAATGAAGCATGCAAATATGAACATTGGTTGGAAGAAATTAAAGAAGAGTTACAACAAGCTGAATGAACAAGGTGATTTTGTTAGAAACAAAGAAATATTGGTTTGTAAAGGATATTTGTAGATGGAAGGAATTGATTTTGAAGAAACTTTTTCTCCTGTTGCTAGAATTGAAGTTGTGAGACTATTTCTTGTTTATTCTACTTACAAAAACTACAAAGTTTATCAGATGTATGCCAAGTTAGCATTTCTAAATGGTGAATTGGAAGAAGAGGTGTATATTGAGCAACCTGATAGATTTAAATTGAATGATTAGGGAGATATGGTTTGTCAGTTAAAGAAAGAACTATATGGACTCAAGCAAGCCCCTAGAGCTTGGTATGCCAGATTGGAAAAGTATTTGTTGAAGCTTGAATTTAACAAAGGTACAATTGATAGTAATTTGTATTTCAAGATTGATGATAATAAATATTTATTTATGGATGTCTTTGTTGATAATATCATTTTTGGAGGAGATGATGGTTTGTGAATGAATTTTGTTAATGAGATACATAATGAGTTTGAGATGTCAATGATTAGAGAGTTGAAATTATTTTTGGGATTGCAAATTACTCAGTTAGATAATGGGATCTTTATATCTTAGTAAAAGTATGAGAGAGAAATATTAAAGAAATTTGGTATAGAATATTCAAAGCCAGTTGGTACACCCATGATGACCAGATGCAAGTTGGCACAAGATGATGATTCTCCAAAGGAAAATAAGACTAGATACAAATCAATGATTGGTGGACTACTTTATTTGATTCAAACTAGACCTAATATCATGAATTTTGTATGTATTTTTTCAATATTTCAAGCCGATCCTAAGGAATCTCACGTGACTACTGTGAAGAGAATTTTCAAATACTTTAAGGGGATAGTTGATTTTGGCTTATGGTATCCTAAGGATGATGATCTTACCTTGAGTTCCTTTACTAATGTTAAATGGGTAGGAGATGTGAATGACAGGAAAAGTGCTAGTGGTGGCACATTTTTCTTGGGAAAGAAGCTAATTTCATGGATAATTAAGAAGAAAAATTCCATTTCTTTGTCTATTGCCAAGGAAGAATACATTGCTGCTACTAACAATTGTACTCAAGTATTGTGGATGAAACAAATGTTGAAAGATATCAAAGTTGTGTATGATGAAACTACTGTCATATTCTATGATTATTCAAGTGCAATTAACATTTCTAAGAATCTAGTGTTGCATTCAAAGACCAAGCATATATCTATCAAATACCACTTTTTGAGAGACAAAGTGGGTGATAAGGAAGTCAGACTAGAGTATGTGCCTACTAAGGAGTATATTGTAGAGATATTTACTAATCCATTTCCTAAGAATACATTTGAGTATCTCAGAGGTAAGTTAGGGTTGATTACCCTTCCTAATTAGATCTAATATGCAAGACATTGCATCAGTCTGAGCATTTCATAGACATATCTTGTTTTAGAATGATGTTGTGGTGGTTGCTACTCAAGGGAGTAGTTAGATGATTCAGATATGTGGTTTAGAGCTTATGTGTATTTTTCATTGATGTCAAAGGGGGAGAAGATTAATGTGAAAAGATCTTGAAGAATTAAGGGAAAAAAGAGCAATGTGAAAATGAGAGATTTTTGAGAGAAGAGTCAAAACCTAAGGGGGAGTAAGTGTTGGAGTTAGTTGCATTGATGGTTTTTTTCACATAATGTGTTGCCATCAATGCCAAAGGGGGATATTGTTGGATGTTGTGGTTGTTTTTCTGATATGAGGTTGTCATTGATGTCAACACTATTAGCATAAGTGTCTTTAAGATAGTATTTGTCGAGCATATTGAGAAAATTGTAATAAAATATGTTATAGGTTGTCTGTGAAGTAGTGAAGATTAGTGTGATGGAAAGTTCAGTATGTTGATGATGAGAAGTTTCTTATTAATTTTTTTGTTTGTACGTGTATTTAGTTTGTACTCTAAAATTTTCAGAGGTTCGCATGAAGATTTGATTAAGTTATGAGTTTCTATGTTCAGACAGTTATTCTCTTACTGAAGCTGGTGTTCATGGAAGAAGATAATGTGATTCTGGTAATCTGAGTAGTTGCGTATGCTCCTATGGTGTTTGTGGATGTTTCTAGATCATGTTCTATCTTTGTTACACGTCTTCATTCATCATTGTGCTCACGATCCAATATTTTCTCTTGTGTGTTCATGTTTTTCATATTCATGGCCGACAGGGTGATTGTAGCATGTTGTGGATCTTTGAGGAAGAATATTTTAAGGTTTTTTATGTTTGAGGAAATTATTTTGGGTCTCTAATATGTTGTGTCTGACCTTGGTTGATTTTCACTGATAATATTTATTGTTTTGGGCCGATAATTTGCATTCATTCTATTATTTTGTTGAAGCCAACATGAAGCAATGTAATTTCTTTTTGTGGATATATATGAGCAATTGTTTATCTCATTTGGGACATGCATAAGGTGTGTAAGTGAAAAGTGTGTGATTGTTATGCGTGAATAAGGTTGAGATCATTCGAAGGCAGAGAAAAGTGTGAAGAAGTGTGAAGAAGAGTGAAGAAGTGTTCATGTGCTTAACCAGAACTGTACTCAAGCATTATAAGATGCTACTTTCTCAATTCAAATTCTTCAGATGGATTTAATAAGAATGATTATGTAATATAGTGAGTCTTCATTTGTATTTAAGAAATGAGATCTAGGCAATGTGCATGAATGCATGTTCGTTCTCCATTTATTCTTCTTATACTTCTAACATAGTATAAACTTATAGACTGATCTCCACCGTTGTTTTTCCCCTAACAGGGTTTTCCATGTAAAAATCTTGGTGTTATGTGTGCTTCTGATGTGTTGTTGATTTATGATTTCATGGTTATCAATCAAATTTGAGAATAAAGGTTAATAAGTTGAATAAGATTGAAATTCTAAGACAACTGATTCACCCTCCCTCTTAGTTTTCTGCCCTTGTATTACCAGCATAATACTCATAATGTATAAACATACCTAACTCATGGTATAGGTGAGTGAGAATATTGCAACCCTAAGTAAAAATTGTCCTCTACTCCTCCATATCTCTAATTATATAGATGATGCCTTAATGCAAGTGCAAGCCTCATCATTCCATGGTCACTTGATGGGCGACTATAACCACGATCACCCTTGTCAGTAATCGGATTGTCACATATTCATGCTCAAACCACTGAATGTAAATGTGGCGAGTGGAGTGATCAATTTTGGTGCACCCAAAACATTACTATTAGCCCTTGAGAATCTCTTCGGATTACTATGTGTCATTATCAACCACTTGTTATCTGTGAATGGGTAGGCCAATGATGTAATAAATTTTATTTAAAGTAAAAGCCATATCTCCTAATGACAAGTGGAAGCTAGATGTGGTGGTGTCCCAATGCTCCATGAGATCCATCAACATCTAATCATGGTAACGAATCTCAAGTAGAATTTAGACCAATCATAGGCCTACCAATTGGAGATGACCTTAGTTGTCAAGATGTATTAGGCTATCCTGGTCACATAACATCGTAAGAACATGCCCACCTCCATTCTCATGCATCTTAGGATAATCATGCAAAATAGAAATAAAGGCCATGTTAGATCCATTTGTATAAAAAATATTCTAGCTTCCACATCAAAAAAATTCTAAGCAACCCTTAGGATAAAATCACTCCATGTATACATTTTCACGATGTTCTATTTTGTGGAGTCATCCACAATGAGATCTACTTGGATGAATGCATGAATGGAAAATACCAACATAGATGAGAGCTTCCAACACACTATCAGGACAACAACATGATGACTGGATGCTTTCGTGCCTAGTGGACACATGTACTATGATAAAGTTAAAAAATCCTAAAAAAATGCTTTAAAATGGACATAGGAGGTTTAAATGAACTTACCTCATAAACCTCATCTCCTTGGGCTAGTAGCCCACATAGCTACTTGAACCTCAACTCCTTAAAATCTCATCTATGAGACAATTTTCTATATTTTCTCTCACAAAAGTCAATAAATCACTAATGATGAAGAATGCAAATGACCCTTTTGTGGGCCCTCCCAAGCATATATAAGCCCTATGGGGCCCCTTTTTCTCAAAGAATGTGGTCCTTCCATTCTTAATTTTTCACCCCACTAGTTGGCGTGAAAACACAAGGGGTCATATACTCACCTCTTCATCATATTTTTCTTTTGACCCAACAATTTTTTCTTCAACATTCTTCTCACCTTGGTAGCTTCTTCCAACTTTTGATCTCACCTAAATTTTAGTTTTATAGAATAGAACTTCACATATGATGCTATGATTTCTTGTTGAGCTCGATCACTAGGGTCATTGTTGGTATCTACTTGCTCGATCTCTATAGTCTCTGTAATATCCTTTTGGCACATAAATCAATAAATTTTTCAAAATTTTAGGCTTGTACTAATGTTCTCTTTTCTACTTTAGTGTAGCTAATTCTTCTAAAAAAATATCTCACTAAAGGGAAAAAATGTAATGTAAAATTACACCACATTGCAATTTCACATTTTCACACTTACCCCCGCATTTATGGTACCTATCTACATTTATGACTATAGTGTTAGAAAAATTCGTCAAGAAAATTTCACACTTGTTTGGGCCCTCCTTTCTCAGTTAGGCCTAATGTTGCCTTGATTTAGTGTTGTAATGTGGTTGAAGCATTCACATTAGGTCTGGGGCCATTGTGAACTAATGGATTTAATGGTACCTTGCTAAAGTGTTGTGACTAACTTTCACACTTTTCTAAGGTCTTATCAACCTAATAAACCTCTTTTTAATGAAAATTAATCTTAATCTTGCCTTATTTGGAGTGTTGTAACACACTTTCACACTTCTCTAGGCTTGTCATTAATAATTGGGATTTCCTATGCTTTAATTGGCCCTATTTTCATTCGCAAGCCTTACTTATTGCATCTTTTCGAGGATAATCCTAACACCAATCATTAGCCAATCATAATTTAGGTGTTTCTGGCTTGTGTGGCCCAAATTTATGGATCTAGGACTCACTCGCCACCTTGGGAAAATGGGTCCCACCGAGATATTTTTGCCCCGAACTGGTTTTCACACATTTCTAAGCAGTTTTGATTTTTGGTCCCATATAGTATGCTAGATGGAAATTGTAGACATGGAAAATATACAAGCTCATCTTGGCACACCTAATCCCAATTACTCACAACATTTCCTCTCAAATCACATTCTCAACATTTCATCACATTCTATCTCTTAATCTAATGAATCATTACTCATTTAATTAAGTCATTCTCACCTCCTTTGATTAAATTAATCAATTTAATTTAATTAACCCTACATTGTTGTTTAATTAAATAAATTAAACTTTATTTGATTTAATCTAACATATTCCTCTTTGGTTAAATAAATCAAATCGTTCATTTAATAAACCATTTCCTCTCAATTCTGATTTAAATTAATTCATCTATTTAAGTCTAAATTGTCACATCACCTAATTCATCTTTAAATTAATCAAATCCATGATTAACTTAATCCTTCTCACTAAAATCCTCTAGAGAATGCAACTTGCACAATAAATCAGTTACTTTGATTTATTAATTCTCCTATTTTCCCTCACAAAACATCAAAAAGGGAATATTCCTCTTTTGAATTCAAAAAGTCCAAGTGGACTTAGTCCTTCCAACAAGGCATTAAAAGCCTCTTACATGTCCTTGTGCATTGAGCCAAGTGACATTAACTCCACTCTTCTCTCCCTCCAACTTTCAAATTCAAAATTCAAACTTGCACATTGACCAAAATGTGCTCATTCCTCCTCCAATCACATGTGGACAAGTGGCACAATGCCATTGGATTATCTTTTATCCCACATTGCTTATTTTCACTCATTCTTCCAAGATTGAAATCTATAAATGAGAGACTCTTTCTCTCATTCAAACATCCACAATTTGAGTAAACTTACTATACTCAACTTCTTTCTCAAGCATATCTAGTTTCATCCATTTCTTCACATTCTTAGCTAGGTTATGCAGATTTTTATCATGAAGCTTGATTGAATCTTCATCAAGGTGGATCACTCATCAAATCATCAACATTTGCAACTAAGGAGTTGGGAAAGGGCTAATTGCAACATCTCATTGGCACCAACTCCCCCATGGGATCAAGAGTTTGCATACTTAATTAGGATTTAATTACTTTCTTTGTTCATCTTTTGTTCATTTTCCTATTTTAAGTTTTGTAAATAGATTTCATGGGGAATCCTTGTTTTAACTTGCATATGATCTAATAATTTATTTGTTTGTTTTGTTTATGCAGGTATCAAATTGGGTTTCACATTTTGGTGCTAGAAGGAGGGCAGTTCAAACGTTTAAATCACGTTTTTTCAAAAATTTCACAGTTTCTAACATTTTGTTTTGCAGACAGAGGTCAAACAGAGCCGCGCGGTGCTATATTGAGCCGCTTCTGCTCCAAACAGAGCCGCTTAAAACTCAAACAGGGCCACCTTTTTGCAAACAGAATTGCACGGTGCTATATTGAGCCGCTTTTGATTTTCTATTTTTTCATTCGAACTTAAAATGGCCGTATGTTGGTCATTTTTTGGTCTTTTTCAGAGCTTTTTTTTTTGAAATGGGGTAGAATTTCATAAGATATCTAACGGTGTAGGTGTTTCCTAACTTTTATTGAGCCAAAATTTTCAAACTTTCACCTAATGTCAAAACACCATGAAACTTGGTCTAAATTTTAGGGTTTATATGATTAATCTTTTATCTAACCCCTATATCTTCTTGTTTCTTGATCTAATCTAACATTTTGAGCATTTTTTGCAGGTTAAAAAATCAAAAAAGGGAGGAGAAAACAAAAACAAAGCTTCTTATGACATCTTTTTCTTTGTTGTATCAAGTGTCTTTAGACACTCTTGGAAGCAATTATAATTCCAAGTTTAAGGATTTGATTGCCTTTATGCTCTTAGAAAACTAGATTTATTTTGGGTTTAAAAAAAACAAGCAAATTCCCTTTTTTTAAACAAAGTAGGAGATTCATTATGCTCATGCTCATTTTGTACAAAGTATGTTTAAATACTAAAGTGTTTTTCAACACTCTTTAAAAAATTTGATAAGTTCATTGATCTTAGGACACTAAATTTATTTTGGGTTCTAAAATAAACAAATCAAATTTCTTTTCAAAAGTTGCCAAGGGGCTAAAAGGAATTTTAGGCAAATACACTAGAGTTTGTTTGAAAGGTAATAATTGAACTAGGCAATTTCACACTTCATTTGGTACTTTTAAAATGAATTCATCATTGCTTTGAAGGTTAAAATGAACAAGTGTCTTTTATGTTTTGCAAACTTTTTCACAAATTAACATCACTAAAATACGTATAAGCTTCTCTCGCGCTTTATAGTGATCTTGAGAATCAAAAGCATTTTAGTGATATTAACTTGTCAAAAAGATTACCTCCACATTTTGATTTGGGCACTTAAAATTGAACACAACATGTGAGTGTGAGCATGACATATTGAGAAGGTTTTCCCCTTTGTTTTTCAATGAAGGTTGTGTAAACGACGGGATATGTTTGTTCACTATTGTTTATCTTAGAGGGCCTGCCTTGTGGGAAAAAGTACTCACCCAAGGGAATGACCCAACTGGGAACACGCTAAAGCCAAGTGACTTCCAACCGGTATATAAGTGTGGATATTGGAACAAAGGCCAATATCATGAGGATTATTCCGACGAGATAGACAACAATGGACTCTCACCAATGTTGGATAATCCCCCATGAATGGAATGCCCGAATTAGAACCCCTTGTTTAGAAAAAGGCCAAAACCTTGTCTATCTTGTTGGTGCAAAAGGTTATGTCCTTTGAAGCTGCCCCACATAACATGTGGTCTTGTTGTGGAAATGGAAAGTATGCCATGGGAGATTCATGGGTACTAATGCTTGGCTGACCCGAATAAGTGAGAGCTGTGGAGGGGAGCCAGTGTGGTCAAGCATTTAGCCATTCACACAAGATATCCGTAGCTAGATTTATCCAAGTGGGAACCCAACAAGATATTGCCTCATCATCTTAGGAGCGTAAAAAGTGCTTGGAAGAAATACATTTCTTGATCTTGAAAACTTTTGCAAAACAAACATTCATAAGACCTTCAAATTTCAAACCCCTTTGAGGAGACAAATACCTTTGAAAAATTTAAGCACTCTTGCTTTCCCTAGGGATTCTATCCCTAGAGGTTTCTAAAGTGTTGGGATTCTATCATTATTTGTTTTCGATAAGGTTAAACATTAGGTAACCTTTGCCTTGATTTTTCCTTGATTTCCACATAATGCACTTTGTGGGATGAAAGAAAATTAGGGTATTGGACATTCAGTTTGAAAAGCATAAATCAAGAAAGTGTTTGTGGCAGAAAGGACCAAATCTAAATAAGATAAAAGACAATTGAACCACACATGTGCTTGTTCCCTTTTGATTCATTTGGTTTCCATGCAAACTTTGATCTTTTGGTTTGAACTACCTTTAGGGAAAACCATGTTCTTCATTTGTCTTAAGTCCTCATAGGGTCATCTAGGATCAAAATCATCACTTCACCCATATCTCAAAAATCAATCAAATTTCATCTCACCAACAACTTTTGGAACTTTGCAACATCTCTTATGCTAGACTTTTGGAAAATCAACATCATTGCATTTGACTTAATACACCTAGTCAAATTATCAATTTTCTTGAACAAATTTGCCTCTAGGATAACACAACTTCCTAAGGTCTACTAGTTCATGATCACTTTAATTGGCTTAACGCACTTAGCCAATTCATTCTCTTATGTGAGTTCTCCCTAGGATAACACAACTTCCTAGGGTTTACAAGTTCACCATCATCTTGTTTAGCTTAACGCACTTAGTCAAACTATCAACCAATCAAAATCGAATCAAATCAATTCCTAAAGGTCTAGCTTTGATCCATAGTTCCTAGAAGTTCAAACACCCACATCACTCACCCTTTCATCCTCCATCTCATCATTGATCCTAATCACCTTAGAATTTCATTCTCGCAACAAGGTCAAAACACAAGAGGGACATGGAATATAAATTTGATCCATCCATCATGAGTAATCCAAATCAGCTGAACTATCCAAGTCCCATAATTCCATTTGATTATCGAAACTCACATTTATACATGGCATCATTATCTCCTCCAAACATCAATGGTACAACGAATGTGAGTATGCCCAATCCAAAGTTTGGAACACCTTTCCCAATGATAGATTTCAATCTAAGTCCAAATTTGCAAATCTATCAACCAAATGCTCAATGCATGAGTTTTCCAAACAAAATTATCCCACCAAATCCATACATGCCAAGTGAAACTTTACCAAACATGACCATTTCAAATCCACACTTGGTAAACTTTGGGGTCAACATGTTTGTAAATCCCATCAATATCGTTCAAAATCCAAGCAATATGTTGACAACTCTAGATGTTCATCCTAGTCAAGGTAACACCATGCAAAATCAAAGTTACCTAAATCAAGGCAATATGATGCTCAACCACAACAATGTTCAATTTCAATCTATCATGCCGAATCAAAACACCATACCAAATCATCCCATTTTGCTATCGGTATCGCAACAATAGGTGGCAACTATCCAAGCAACCCCAACAATCAACACCATTTCTATTCCACCACCACCGCCACCACCGCCAAAGCACAACACGGCCAATTCATTCTCCATCATGCTGCAAGCCGCACAACAAGCTGCCTGCCAAAAGGCACTCCATGCCCAACAAGCCGCACAAATTGCGCAAGTGGCTCAAGTAGCTCAACAAGCTCAGGCTCAAGCTCAAGCCCAACAAGCACAATTCAAGGCGTTATTGCAAGCAATCCATCAACAAGCAGCTCAATAGAAAGCCCAACAACAAGCATTGTTGGCACAACAACAACACGACCAACAACAAGCATTGTTGACTCAGCAGCAAACACATGCCTTACTCCCACAACGAAGCTTGCAACAAATCCCCATCACAATCGTTAAAAATGATGATCAAGATCCTTCGACCAATGATCATGTTGAAAATGTCTTTACATCATCTAATGAGTTAGAGGACATATCTCAAGAATTCACTCCAAAGCATGATGAACATCTTTCACCAAGGTCTAGCAATGATCCTCTCCAAAACATATGGCCATCCTTTGACCTTATGACATTTGAGAATCTTCCTATGCCTAATGAAGATATCCAAGAAAGAAATCCATTCTTTGAAATTGACCCATGTGAAGAAGTTGATCCAAAGCATGTCGAAAGCAATTCCAAAATCACTCAAGATCGAGAATTTGTATCTCCAAGCTACTACAATGATATAATGGACACTCTCCTATCTATACAAGATGTTGCAAATGATGACCACATCCACATAGGATATCCCCCTCCATCTACCCATGAGATGCTTTCTTTGGATGGACACGTGGATGATCTTCATTCAAAACAAGAGTCTCATACTCTTGAAATCATTACCAATGAACAAGAGTCTCCTACTCTTAACATTTGTACACATGATCAAGATATAGAGAAATCCAGAGAAATATCAGAAATGGGTCATGAAGAAGGTTTCTACATAAGTCACAAATCAGAAACATCTTGTGAAATGAATCTTGAGGAAGAATTATCAAGGCAGAGGATTAGGCCTACATGAACAAGGTATCCTAGAACCAGTGCAGATTGTTGGCAACCCTAAGCGTCAAGGCCTTGGTTATTCGAAAATCAAGGGATCTCAACATATCAGTAATACTTCCACAAAATTGGGGGCAACTTCATCTCAAGCAAACGTTAACATAGAGAGAATGAAGAATCCTTATGATGAAACCAATGCCAATACTACAACCAACCACATCATGAATCTTCATCCACCCATCTCCCCATCCACGAATTGGGACCAACGTCAAAAGAAAGACTTGAATCGAAGCATGAAGAATAGTATCAAAGCAAAAGAAGCTAAGAAACATGAAGGACAAATCAAGTACATATGGATACCAAAGAATACAAAGAAAAATTATCCCTATCAAACTCCATCAGTCAAAGAAACTATGGGAAAAAATAAAAAAGGGAAAAGTATCCATCAAAGATTTCCACAAAGGAAAAATTAGGCTTCTCAAGCAACATACAAAGTGTATCAAGCAGTTGGTCCTAATTCCATGCACACTTCCATATCCACCCATTATTGCTCATCTTCCCAAGTTTGGAGAGTCAAAGGCTCCAAACTGTCGACCAATCCATCTTTTAATCTTAAACACACTCCATCCATGCCTCCATGCATGATATCCAATTCTCACATTGACCATGTGTTGGCAACGACCCTTCATCATAAGGATTCAGAAGGCACTCTATTGCGATGTGCTCACAAAGACAGAGTTAACTCCGGTATCAACAAAGTAGATCAAGGATCTCAAAAGTTGCATTCAAGTGCAAAGCAACTTCTTCAAATAGGATATCAATGGCACATTATGATAGAAGCATCAACATTAGCACCACTAGGTGGTTTTGCATCAGCTTAAAATCTCTCAAAAAATACAAAAAAAATCAGAAAAATATCTTGAAAAAATGGTCACCTTGATGAAAACCTAGCAAATAGGTGTCTTGGTGGCAACAAAAAAAATACAAAAAATCCAAAAAAATTAGAAAAAGGATTGAAAACAGTAAAGAAAAAAATCATCCTCTAGCGAAAACCATTTCGGTGGCGCTATGGACAAGTACCATGATGAAAACCTGGCAAATAGGCGTCATGTGTAGAATTGAGCATCTACGTGTGCCAGTTCAGGAGAAAGCATCTTATCACATCTATAATAAAGCCAACATTTCAGCCATATCATACGTTCATCCATGAACCATTTATCCAATGCATTTATCATCTATCTACCTTATCTAGATCTTGATGAAAATTTTGGAGCATACTTTAAACTTGTTTATGGTAAACATCTTGACATGGGTCATTTTCACTGATCCCATCCTACCTAATTTTATTTGAGCCTTGAAGCATTATCCAAATGAGCATCCTATGTTCAAACAATTTATCTTATCATAAGATAATCCATATCCAATCAGCCATCCACCTATCCAAGCATCTACCTATGGCATTCCATACATTGCTAGACACTGGGGGCAGATATTTGCATCTTGCTTCAGGAATAAATCTTGATATATATCCTTCACACTTATGTGGCGATCTGAGCATTGGTGAACGTGAAATCAAATTGGTTAAAGAACTTGTGATCCAAAATCCAAAATCACTAGCCCATGGCATATTTTTGACAGGACGACTTTCCTTATCAAGCTTTATCTTTCATCAAATATTAATGTAAGCAATCAATATCAGTTGCATCTAATGTGTACATCAGTATCACATCAAATCATCAAAGCAATTTTGTTCCAAATCAAGTTTCATCAATCTTGATCAATCAAATCCAATCAATTATCACCTTGTTTGACTTAACACACTTAGTCAAACTATCATCTTGTGTACAAGTTTACTCTAGGATAACACAACTTCCTGGGGTTTACAAGTTCATTATCATCACTCTGTTTGGCTTAACACACTTAGCCAAATTATCAAATCCATAATCACTTTGTTTGGCTTAACACACTTAGCCAAATTATCAAATCCATAATCACCTTGTTTGGCCTAACACACCTAGCCAAATTATATTTTTTGTACAAATTTATTCTAGGATAACACAACTTCCTGGAGTTTACAAGTGCATTATCACTTTCGTTTGACTTAACACACTTAGTCAAAATATCCATCCATCAATCAGATTGATCAACATTAAGCTTGGTTTTCAACAAAATCTCAAAATAGAGCATTGATATCATCATATATAGTATCCAAATCATCAAAATCATGCGAAAAATAAAAAAAATTCAAAAAATTCATCAAAAAAATCCAAAAATATGTCAAAACATTTAGAAAATCTTCAAAAAATTCATCACTAAGTCAAGTCTTTCACCTTGTTGAACTACATCGTCTTTGAGCTTGAACGTAGGCAAGGTTGATCTTTGATCATCCCCCGAGATAGTAAGAGTCAGTCCTTAGGCATCCATCGCATTGGCAATCCGTTTACCCATCTAGTCTGCATCTTAAGTCAGTCCTTTAAGCAATAAAATGGCAATCCATTTGTCCATCTTATCATCAAGTCAAGTCTGTCATCAGTCAAACTATGTGGTCTCTGCATGTATAATGTAGGCAAGGCCATCCTTGATCAGCCCCCGAGACACAAAATCTAAAAACATTCATAAATCTTGAAAATACCAAAAACATTGAAAAATGTAAAAATACCAAAAAATAGCCTCAAAATATCTAAAAAATCCAAAATGGTGCATCCATTTCATCTCACTTTCACCTGTGATCGTTATCACTCATAATAAAGCAATCGTCACTTTCACCCTTTGGTGAGTCAGTCAGAAGCAATTTTAGCAGGTTCCAAAGTGAACACCTAATCGTCAAAGTCTTAAGCCTAAGGCAGTAAGCAAGCAAGTTGGTCAACTTGAAGTATCAATAGCCTATCACCCAATTAGTCCTACCAAAACCCTGATCACTACATGTCCTAGGATGAACCTTTCCTATGATGGACATAAGCATCAGGTAACCCTCATAGTACTTAGTCTTGGCTAGCAATATGAAGAACATCAGCTTGTTTGTTTACTTTATCTTGGTCATTTTAGACTTATCTTATTTTGCGCTCATTCCAAGGACCTCTCGATGATGCCTAAACAAAACAGGTTTAGAGAGAAATGAATGGGGCAAAAGATCATTATCTTTTTTATCTATTGTGCTTGTTGGATGTTCTTGTAAAATAAGTTGGTGAATACTTGCTTTGTTAGGTCTATCCTAGCAAGGTTTTTGTATGTCAAGTGTGAACAAGAATACTCCTATCTGATTGTCAATTCAGCATCCATCACACTAGGTACAACGCCATCCTGGTCCTTTATACCTTGATGCATCGTACCTATGTGTATTATCAAACATAAAGCAATTGACCCTTTGAAAACCCCAACTCCTAGCAATGCAAATCATCATCATCATCATCGGTAATAATGTGAACTTGTGTGGATCCTCCTTCCATCCATCTTATTCTTCTTATTCTTCTATCTTTACTAACATTTCTATGTAAAATCAGTGTGTTGTACCAAAAAATGCACGAGGCTACCTATGGCTGATGACTGTCTATACATCATCAGAATTGTCTACATCAAAGAATTATCTTACATCCTCTAATCAATAGAACCACTCCTCTCACATTTTATCATGATCTCGATTGAAAAATCATACATTTCCACTTGATCTCTTGAGGGGGCAGTATACCAGCATAATCCTTCTTGCTGGGTTAATAGTGGGGCATCTAAAAAATCGATAAAATTTTGAACTTTGATTACAACAGTTATTCTTTGAACCAATGAAACAAGTACATTGCTTCAAAGAGGGGCAAAATGTAGACATGGAAAATGTACAAGCTCATCTTGGCACACCTGATCCCGATTACTAACAACGTTTAATCTTAAATCACATTCTCATCATTTCATCACATTTTATCTCTTAATCTAATGAATCATTATTCATTTAATTAAGTCATTCTCACCTCCTTTGATTAAATTAATTAGTTTAATTTAATTAACCCTACATTGTTGTTTAATTAAATAAATCATTTTATTTAATTAAAATCTCAAAAGTCCTCCTATTAAATTAAATAAATTAAACTTTATTTGATTTAATCTAACATATTCCTCTTTGGTTAAATAAATCAAATCATTTATTTAATAAACCATTTCCTCTCAATTCTGATTTAAATTAATTCATCTATTTAAGTCTAAATTGTCATATCACCTAATTCATCTTTAAATTAATCTAATCCATGATTAACTTAATCCTTCTCACTAAAATCCTCTAGAGAATGCAACTTGCACAATAAATCAGTTACTTTGATTTATTAATTCTCCTATTTTCCCTCACAAAGCATCAAAAAGGGAATATTCCTCTTTTGAATTTAAAAAGTCCAAGTGGACTTAGTCCTTCCAACAAGGCATTAAAATCCTCTTACATGTCCTTGTGAATTGAGTCAAGTGACATTAACTCCACTCTTCTCTCCCTCCAACTTTCAAATTCAAAATTCAAACTTGCACATTGACCAAAATGTGCTCATTCCTCCTCCAATCACATGTGGACAAGTGGCACAATGCCATTGGATTATCTTTTATCCCACATTGCTTATTTTCACTCATTCTTCCAAGATTGAAATCTATAAATGAGAGACTCTTCCTCTCATTCAAACATCCACAATTTGAGTAAACTTACTATACTCAACTTCTTTCTCAAGCATATCTAGTTTCATCCATTTCTTCACATTCTTAGCTAGGTTATGCAGATTTTTATCATGAAGCTTGATTGAATCTTCATCAAGGTGGATCACTCATCAAATCATCAACATTTGCAACTAAGGAGTTGGGAAAGCGCTAATTGCAACATCTCATTGGCACCAACTCCCCCATGGGATCAAGAGTTTGCATACTTAATTAAGATTTAATTACTTTCTTTGTTCATCTTTTGTTCATTTTCCTATTTTAAGTTTTGCAAATGGATTTCATGGGGAATCCTTGTTTTACCTTGCATATGATCTAATAGTTTGTTTGTTTGCTTTGTTTATGCAAGTATTAAATTGCGGTTCACAGGAATCATTCGCCATCTTGGGTGAATGAGTCTCATGCGGCCTAAAATCAAAATTAATTCAAATTTCTACTAGGATTTTACATCTAGATCTGATGTCGACTTGTAGTGTTGTAAGTTTGGGAATTTTTGCATAATTGAGTATAAATATTAGGTTCTTTCACTCACTTTCTCCTAACAAGCAATCAAGTGATCCTTATAAATTGAGTTCACAAGAGAATTCAAGAGCATTGAAGGGAAAATTATCTAGCATTCCAGGGAATTCTTCAAGCATCAATCATCATGTCGAGGATTACATGCATCATGTTTGTTGTTGTGCTAACAATTGTGATGTATGATTTTATGATTCAAGAAAGGATCAAGATCTACATCCATTAGAGCCATCTCAAGCATATTTGTAGCACTTCATTGAAGATTTTGGTAAGTTACAACATCATCATTTGTTCATTCATCATACTCCATTATTATTTTCTTTCATTTCAAGGTTTAATTACCAATAAGGATCTTGACCAAGGAAAACCATTATCCACTAACCCAACAAAATTTTCCCTTTCCTTTATGTGTGATTTATAGGTCTAGGTTGCAGATTTCCTAAGGAGCAAGATTGGAGAAAGTTGCAGTTCTAGTTCTAGTCAGTTTTCAGGATTTTGCATATTCAAATACCCTTTTCCTGCACAATTTTCTAGAAACAAGACTAATTCACTCAGCTTGGCGAATGAGTCCCAATCAATACTAAAAATATATTTTTCAGTGATCTAGACCTCCATTCATTCTTCTCTTGATTTCCAGGTGTACACATTCTATTTTGTTATTTTCTATGTTTTTTCATTCACTTTTCTAGGTCATTTAGTGTTAGATTGCATTCAATTAGGGTTTTTCATTAAATCTTTCATTTCATTATATTTTCCAAGTCTAAACTTGGTGGTGAACCCTTATTAGAACATATTCATCCCCTAGGACAACCCTCTTGCATGATCTCTTTCTCCTTTGCAAAGAGATGCCAAGGGTTTGTTCTTGAGTGAAAGTGAGGGAACGTTGTCCTCTCTAGGCCCTATACCACTAGGGTGAAGAGATCCAAAAAAAAATTCATCCTTTGATTTTGGTGAACCTACATTTAGAATACCTTCTTTTCTAATTTGGAGTACATTTTCATCATAGATTTGGCTTGCATTAACATTGTATTAGGATTTGCATTCTAGGGTTTCAAATTTTGCATTAGTGAAAGCTTATTTAGATTAAATTTTTATATCTTCTTTCATTGAAAATTGGTCAAAATATTCATTTTTCATCTCAAATACATATCAAAAAACATAAAAAGCATAAAATTCAATTGAAAGTTTTTGATTTTTAAAAAAAAAATCATCAATGGGACTGATTCGCCACCTTGGGTGAATCAACCCCTTTGCATATTCTGCATTGCAATTTTTTTCATTTCAAGTTTAGTTTATGGGTCTTTGTTTATTGTTACTAGCTTTCTGTTTCAATTTATATAATTTTTGTTATAAGAATTTCATTATTCTTAGCTTACATTGCATTTGCATTCACCTTGCATTTAGTATCCCTTGCATGATTTTTTGGTATCCTATTGCTAATGATATAGTGAGATGAATTTCGAGACTCATGTCATCCCATGATAGCATAATTTTTGTGGATCTTGGGTTGTCTAGCTCTCCACTCCTAGTAATTACACTACTACACTAGGTATAGACAACACCTTTAGCAACTCTTTGCCTTCAAGTAGCATGCAATTTGAAACAAGGAATGATAGTCTCCCAAAAGAAAATATAATTCAAATTCATGAGGACCTATCGAACTAACAACATCAAGTGCAAAATGAAAACATTTCACATACTTCCATACCCACTATAGATAGCATTCATGGCATGCCTGGAAGTGACAATGGGATTGACCTTGTGAAAAACATATTTCAAATATTTGGAAAACACCTCTCCCCAACCACTAGTTATTCTTTTCCAACAATAAATGTCACAGAAAAGGAGGACCTGAAATTCATCCTCCCACAACAATAGCCTCAATACCTACCTATACCAACCCTCAAGTCACAACAACAATGCAACAAGCTAGTATTATGATTCCTTCCTTGGGTATTCCTACTAGCATCCCTAGTTCCTGTGTGGCATTGCACGTTATATCTCCTACCACATTACTACCTATTATCCTTCCATTCATTCATCCTTCAAACACAAACACTCCTTCACCACTTTCACTTCATCCTATAATACAAACAATGACCCTCTCATAACTCAACTCTTCCAAACTGTTTCATCCCTTCAAAACTAGATTTCCACCACCAACTACAATCAAAATGGCCCACCTACATATTATATCAGAAGTAGTCCATTATCCTTGGAGATATTGTGAACATCAATGCCATAAGGTGTAGAGGTTCCTAGATTTGAGAAATATAGAGGAAAGGGAGATCCTCCTAACCATGTTAATGCCTATACTGCATTGTGTAGTGAATTTTTCCTTGATGATAAACTCTTGGCTAAGCTTTTTTCTAGGTTGTTGAAAGATACTACCTTGGAATGGTACTCCTCTTTATCAAAAAACTTAGATATTTCATTCAATGAACTTTTTGATGCATTTTTAAACCATTTACAAGTGCATATGACTCCTAAGATTACCTTGTCCAATTTGATGAGATGTAAGAAAAAAGAAGAAGAAACGATAACTAAATTTATCTCACACTATCAATCACTTTATTCCCAAATCAATGTCAAGGTCTTCAAACCTCACCTTCAAAAGATTTTGATAGAAAATTTACAAAGAAATATTCAAGAAAAACTCACCATGACAAAATTTCCATCCTTCATGCACTTGTGTATTGTCGTCCATGATTATCAAAATTTGGTTAGTAGTCAAGATACAAAGTCCACTTCTAGCCTATTTGAGAAATATGAACCCATAAACCAAAACAACTCCCAACCTTTTAGAAAACAAAATAAAAAGTTTCTTAAATTTAATCCCCCCCAACAAACAACTCAAAATATAAAGAACGAAGTAGTTGTTGTTTGAGACATGACACCCTTTAATTATGGGGACCCAAAAAGACAATTCACTCCCTTACTTGATACCATTCATAACATAATTTCCCTACTTTTAGAACAAAATATGATTACCTTTCCTCCCATCAAAACATTTGATCCTAATAAAAATTTACCCCTGAGATTTAGATCAAATGCTCACTACCACTATCACCGGCCAAATGGACATGAGATCAAACAAGGTAAGTGTCTTAAACATCTTATGCAAGACCTCATTGATTTCGATCATCTCTTCATTGGAGGTGTTAGTGATCAAAGAAATAAGTCTCTTGCCACTCCAAACCAAATATTTCAAATTTTCACCAACCCCATGCCAAAACATAATATTTCATTTTTCAAAGTGAGTGAAACTACAGAGAATTATGTGATGAATGTTGATATAGATGATGATAAAAATGATTCTATTCAACATGATAATATAGATAATGATCCTATGGATGAAATGGTGGGAGTGATAGACCCTATTCCTCATAAGGGATGAACTAAAAATGCTCTTGACATTTCTTTCTCCTCTAAATATATACTTAAACATGCACCTGATGGTTCTCTTTACATAGTTGGTCGTATATATGATAAGCCCACTAATGGGATACTAATAGATCCCGCATGTGGTGAGAATGCGATCACTAGGGAAGTCTTACTTTTGCATGATCTCTATCAAGAAATGTATGATAAAACCAAAGCATGGATCAAGACACACAATGGTTTTTATTGCCCTACAATGGGATCAATCACTCTTCATTTGCAAATAGGACCAAAAACATTAGATAATTCATTCTCCATAATCCTATAGTCAAACCAATTTTGTGTGAAGCTAGGCTACCCAGGGCTTCACTCCATGAAAGAAATCCCTTTGATTGTGCATAAATGCTTAAAATTTCTCTTTCAAAATAAAATATTCATCGTCCATGATAGTGGCCTTAACCCTTTGTCCTCCAAAGGAAAATTTTACTTAGATTCCTTTTTTTTTTAGCCCATGGAACCTATGAAACCAAGAGGGGTATGTGCAGGATTAGGATTGGCCAAAAAGTGGTGATATGTAAGGGATATGATGGCCCATGTGGGTAACAATGTTTTTTTTACACAAAATTGATGAAACAAAAAGGGTTTTTAAAGGATATTCTCAACTTTCCACCAATATAAATTATGCTTTACTTTGAATTTAATAAATAATTATTATTTATTTTCTATTTGAATTATGACTAAAGTCATGATTGATAGGCTGATTGAAAAACATCTATAGCTTTCAAATGGTATCACATTTTTTTAATCAAAAACATGTGTCACATTATATGTTTTGCATACTATAGGATTAAAAAAATAAAAAATGAATTTCATGAAGTTTTGACCAAGTTAAGGTGGTCAGACATACGAGTTTTGTATATTTTTTAAAATTTATAATAAAAATTCATAATTAATTATTTACTTGGAAACAAATTACAAAAAAATATGCATCGCATCGAGACTTGAGTCCTCTACTTATATATAAAATCTTATGAAAAAATATTATCATTTTATTGTGGTTAGGGTGGTCAGACAGGTACCTACTTCTTATTTTTTCCTTGAAATTTAAGTACATCTGCATTGAAATTTCAAATTTTTACCAAATAGATTTTTTATTTTTTTAAAACTCAGTAGTTTAGAAACTGCATTAAATTTGCCATAGATTCTATTATTATATATATTTCTGAAATAATATAGACAACTTATTCAAATTTTTACATCAAGTTGCCTAGCTCTTATTTTCTGAATTTTCATTGCCACTTAAGGGCCTTTTTTTTTCATGTGATCCTGCACATACCCAAAGAAGACTTATTTTTCTTGTCCTATCAAAATTTCAAGGCAAAGAAGATAACAAAACTATCCCTTTGAAAGATGTCCACACCCACCACTGAGCCTACAATCCTTGATCAATCATGCTTGAACCTAAAGAAATTTCAAACAACCAAGACCAACCTAAGACAAAAACTTCACCTACCTCCCACAAATGACCAAGAGATAATGAAAAAAA
The DNA here is from genome assembly GCA_007115665.2 of Sequoiadendron giganteum. Taxonomy (NCBI): domain Eukaryota; kingdom Viridiplantae; phylum Streptophyta; class Pinopsida; order Cupressales; family Cupressaceae; genus Sequoiadendron; species Sequoiadendron giganteum. The sequence goes on along the minus strand of CM021102.1, from coordinate 747,791,081 downwards.
CCCTATCACACCTTCTAGAGTAAAACAAGTATACAAAGTAAAAGAGAAAGTGGTCAAACAACCTCTCATGGTTCCTTACGTTCCTCCTCTCGGGGAAGAAAATAAACCTATGGTTTATCAACCCACTCTTGCACAAACACAACTCGAAAAAAAAACTAAAAGAAAAAAAGGTGCTAGAGAGTGTAGGTGTAGACATCGTTCCCTTGCTCGCATGATGCATGAAGAAATAAAGAAAGAAAATCAAGATACAAACTTCACTAAACTAGTGCATGATGACTCTACGACTACCCCAAAACAAAGCAATCCAATAGAACCACAACAAGAGTTGAATTCTTCCATGGAAATTTTCATTTGACCTCCTATTGTGATTAACCTGGATGACAATGACAAGGTTGCTAAACTTGATGAAGAGGTGCATAATAAATTCAATGCATTGTTTTCCTCTTCCATTATCTTAGATGGAAAATATCCTACAAAGAGTGTTGAACCTAGTGTTTCTCCTAGTTCAAAACTTGCTCCTGTACCTTTGGTTAGTTTTCTACCCTTGGTATACAATGAACATGATTGACATGAGATGATTTTCTCATAGGTTGACTCACATATGCCTTACTAGTCTTTGTCATTATTTCTTTTTCTTTTTCATTTGCGTTATTGCATGTGTGTGATGTGATCCCTCATGACGTTCTATTTGTGGCATTCCTCTATTTGCACCTACTTTCTTCTCTATGTCGTAAATCTTTTATCTTTTCATTTTCATTTGTCTTGTGATTTACTATTGGGAATGATGCAAGGTGTCGAGACATTCATATCTCTTCCATGTTGACCCAAAATATTTTCCTTTTATTTTCCTTATCCTTTTCATTTGTCTTGTTTTTTCCTTTTGGTGATGATGCAAGGTGTTGAGACACTCATGTATCTTCCATGTTGACCTAAAAGGATTTTATTTGCTTTCACTTTATTTGTTTCATTCTTCTAGTTCTGTGTATTTGGGGAATGATGATACTTCTGAGCTCTCTAAAAACACTGTAGTAAGAACATTCTGACCCCAAATCCATTGATCCCTTATGTCTTTTATGTTTTCATTTTGGGGGAAACCCCTCTTTTTAATTTTTCTTTTACTTGATGTAGCTCATTTGGAAATATATGAATTTCCATAGGGATTTCCAAGTTAGCTCTCCTATCTTCTTTACTATTTGCATTTATCTTTTCCTACTTGAAAGTAATTTCTCACAATATGGTGCTTAACAATTTATTTAAAGTGGGGGAAAACATTGGAAAAAATTATTTTGTATTTTCCTTTTTCATGGTTCATGTTGAAGTTTTGTTATTTCATATGATGTTTTTTTCACTTTGTGGATAAAATTGGGTGTAATATCCTTCAAGAGAGTGATCTCTCTTAGCATATTACATTCATCTTAGTGGCTTGATGTGACACATTGCATCCCCTAAGATGTGAATTTTCTATTCCCTGATTGGTCCTTTCTTGGAAACATTAGGCACATTTTTCCCTAAGGAAAGACCTCACATGAATTAAGCAATACTCCTTTGAACTTTCCTTATTTTTCATTTGTAGTTATATGGCCACCTTGAAAAACACAACTTGCATGCCTATAAAGCCTTCTTGTTTTTTCATGAGGTTGAACCATACAAAGGTATAACTTTGGTATAGCTGAGTGGAAAGCTCGACGAAGGCATGAATTTCCCCATAGCCACTCATGTGTGTGTGTACATACCATCCATGAGTGTATGTTTCTAACCTTTTTGGACTTCTCTCCCAATGGACAACTAGGAGTTCTATTGCTACAAAGTGATTATTTATTTTTGGATAAACAACCTACATCTGATCCACATCGAGATGGACAAATGGTTGAAGCTTGATTCAACTCTCTTTTATCTTTTATCTTTTGTCTTTTCTCTCTTTCATCTTTGAAAGTGTATGCTTGTGCTTTGTTGTTGCTCTTTATATCATTCTCATGTGTTATTTTGTGTCCATGTTGATTTGTCTAGGGATCTTGATCACCCCTCTCAATCATTGTCATACCATCATATTGGAATTGGTACATTTGAACCCCTCTTGAAGTGTGTGTTTTTCTACTTTAGTGTTGAGTTTGAACCAGGTTCATCCTCTCACTAAAGTGGGGGCTAAATGTAGTATCAAAAAATGTCGTCGAGAAATTTTCACACTTGTTTGGGCCCTCCTTACTGAGTTAGGATTAATATTGCCTTGATTTAGTGTTGTGATGTGGTTGACACATTCACATTAGGTCTTTTTCCCTTTTGAAGTAATACATTTAATGATACCTTGCTAGAGTTTTAGGAAGTGTTGTGACTCACTTTCACACTTTTCCAAGGTATTATCAACCTAATAAACCTCTTTTTACTCAAAATTAATCTTAATCTTTCCTTATTTGGAGTGTTTTAAAGTGTTGCAACATAATTTCACACTTCTATAAGATTTTCATTAATAATTGAGATTTATTATGCTTTAATTGGCCCTATTTTTCATCTAGAAGCCTCATTTACTACATCTTTTCGAGGATAATCCTAACACCAATCATTATCCGATCATAATTTAGTTGTTTCTAGCTTGTGTGGCGCAAATTTAGGGATCTAGGACTCATTCAACATCTTGGGTGAATGGCTCCCATCTAGATCTTTTTGCCCCAAACCAAATTTCATACATTTCTAAGCCATTTTGATCTTTGGTCCCATAAATTATGCTAGATGGGACTCATTCACCATCTTAGGTGAATGAGTCCCATGTGGCCCAAAATCAAAATTAATTCAAATTCCTAGTGGTATTTTATTCTCCTAGATCTAGTGTCATCTTCTAGTGTTGTAATTTCGGGAATTCTAGCATAATTGAGTATAAATATTAGTTTATTTCACCCATTTTCTCCTAACAATCAATCAAGTGATCCTTATAGAAAATTGGGTCCACAAGAGCATTCAAGAGAATTCAAGGTTAGATATCAAGCATTCAAGGGCATTCTTTAAGCATAAATCATCATGTCAAGGATTACATGCATCATGTTTGTCATTGTGCTAACAATTGTGATGTAGGATTTTATGATTCAAGCAAGTGTTCAATTCAAGATCAACATTATTCAAGCAAGGATCAAGATCTACATCCATTGGAGCCATCTCAAGCACATTTGTAGCATTTCATTGAAGATTTTGGTTAGTTTCAACATCATCATTTGTTCACGCATCATTCTTCATTCTTATTTGATTTCATTTTAAGGTTCAATTACCAACAAGGGGTTTGACCAAGGAAAACCTCTATCCACTAACCCAAAAATATTATTCCCTATCCTTTGATTGTGATTTGTAGGTCTAGGTTGTAGATTTCCTAAGGATCAAGATTGGAGAAAATTTGCAAACAATTCAAAGTTTTCAAAGTTTTCAACAAGCCTTGGAGAGACTTGGAGATCACCTACAGGACACAAATTACAATTTTAGATCCGAAAACCAATTAGGAAGGACTAAGCAGAAAAAGAAGTGTAGTATCAATCTTTGAAGTTGTAGAAAAGACCAAATGGACTGATTCACCACTTTTGGTGAATGAGTCCTATTTCCAGTCATTTTTTTAGGATTTTTCATATTAAAGTACCCTTTTGTTTGAAACCTGTTCCTGCATAGTTTGCCAAAAAATATGATTGATTCACCTAGCTTGGTGAATGAGTCCCACTCAATATTAAATGCATATTTTTTAGTGATTCAAACCTCCATTCAACCTTCTCCAAATTTCCAAGTGCACATGTTTTGTTTTGTAGTTTTTTGTGTTTTTTCATTCAATTTTCTAGGTCATTTGGTGTTAGTTTACATTCAATTAGGGTTTTTCATTGCATCTTGTATTTCATTATATTTTCCAAGTTTAAAATTGGTGGTGAACCCCTTAATAGATCATATTCAATCCCTAGGACAACCCTCTTGCAAGATCTCTTTCTCCTCTGTAAAGAGATTTTAAGGGTTTGTTCTTGAGTGAAAGTGAGGGAAAGTTGTCCTCTCTAGGCCCTAAACCACTAGGGTGAAGAGATCCAAAACAATTTCCATCTTTTCAATGATATGAACCTTACGAGTTAATTTTTTTTAATTCCAAGTCCATAAGGACCAATGATTAAGGAACAATAGTCCACCACCTCATTTATCATAAGATTATAAGTCAAATGCTTGTGAAATGTGCTAACATTCCCAAGCTTTTTCATTCCAAATGAAGAATATCAGAATCTTGGCCTATGATACGTGTTGTCATGGAATTTTTTTGAGTGTAAATACTATTCTCACCCATGTATCTTAACAAAAATCTCCTTTTTCACCCTTATTTTCAAGCATTCTCACTCTCTCACTCCAACTTGCTTCTCTCTTCTACATCACATCTCCATAGCGAAGCTCTACTAGATTGAAGTGTCACCAATAGAAAAATATCTCTTCCAAGTGCTCAATTTCACGTCTATCAGGCCAATGGGCAGCCCTAGACTATTGGTGTTTCTCTTGTGCTTTCTTGTCTATTTACTAGCATATTTATTTAATCTATTTCATGATATATGTCCTCCATAGCGAGGTTTTCTTTTATCAATATTTTGTATATTTCATGATATAGGTTCTCCTCCATCATAGGGTTTTCTTTTATCACTCTTGTGTCTAATTTAATTTGTTTCTTTTATTCTCTCTATCGATTTGACTATACGTGGAGGTGGGAACACCAAAACAAGGATTTGATTAAGATAGCCCCAAAATAGCCCCAACACTTTTCCTTGTTCACCTTATGTGAAAGTTTCTCATGTATAGATTTTGTAGGAGGCTTCGAAATTAAATACCTCTTGTAGTATAATATATTTCCCTCCTTGTCATTTACTCATATTCTTGTTCTCTATAAAGTTAGTACATTAAATAAACCTAATATTTTGAATAGTTAGTAGATTCCTCAAGTTTTGTGCAAAATGTTTGGTTCCCTACCATATGAGATGCCAACACATCCTTGAGATGAAAATGTGTAACGCTATCATCCCACTCTTGCATAAAAATTCTTTGGATGATAGCTTGTCCTCTTGTCCCAGAAATCTCTACAATATTCTCTTTTGGTCCTTGAGGTCATTTATTTGTGATCATTCTAGAAACTCTATTTTATGTATGTTTTCGCAATCTCTTTCATCTTGATTTTTTTGGATAATTTTGAGGTAGTATTGAGGTGACAAAGGGAAATTCGATCCATTTAGACCTCGTTTGTCTTAGGACTTGGGAGTAGAGAATCCCCTTCTTGACACCTATGATATTGGAAACTCCAACTACACTATACTAATAGTTAAATTATTCAAATGAAAGAATGAAGTGTTAAAATGATGATAAAGGGAAAAATAATAATAGAAAAAAATCACCTAAAACTTCCTTAAAACCTCCAAGAAGAATTTGTTAGTTAAATATTATCATTCTTTGCAATCTCAAACAAATAATGACAAAAAATCCTCAATAAAATGACATGGATTGTGTGATACAACGTTTTGGTTAGAAAAATGATAAGAAAACTAGAAATTGGTAGAGTTAAATGTTAAAGAGCCAAAAATTAGTGTCCTTGTTTAAAAAAATAAAGTTAGATATTTTTTGTTCATCCCAACCAAATGTAGGAACATTAATTTTAATTTTTAGTGGGAAGGTAATTCTCCAACAACCACTAAAATTACTTTTTGTGGTTCACCAACATGTCATTAAAACATCTCTAGATAGTGCTCCTATTTTTGTAGTGCTCTAATCTTAGAAAATTTAAATTTAGAAGGCTATAATTATCATGATATTTTAAAATATATATCATATTTAATTGTTAGTAGTTAGCAATTGAAATATTCTGTATTTGAATGCTAAAGTGAAGACATTTGGTAATGTGAAATTGTGAGGATTTTCAAGTTTCAACATCACATTATGATGATGAATGGATTTATTCCTTCTTAGTGGATATTAATTATTAGAAGAGGAATAAATGGCATTGAGGTTATCGTAAGGTGGGAAAATATTGGAATATATTTTGTTGGCCCAAGTGTAATTTATGTCTTTAAATGGTTTTTGAAAAATAAATATCTTACCTACGATATTATTTGAAAAAATGGATTTCTAAACCTTACTAATTGTGTTATATGTAGGGTCAATAAAGAAAATTCATTTCATATTTTCTTCCAATTTAATTTTTTGAGGGTCTCTGGAGGTAGTGGTGGCATATTTGAAACTAACGCTTTATTCATGCTACTTCTTTGTCTAATTTTTTGGATTGTTTGGGCTAGCATCCTGATGGAGCTTATTAAATTCTGGGGAGTTCTCTTTGCCTCCATGGATTTAGTATCCATTTTAAACCTTGGTCCCCATGAATGAGTAGGTTTTCAGTTGCAAGTGTTAGTAAACATTATATTTTTAAATTGACTTGCCTCATCAGTCACCAACTTCTAAAGTCATCCATTGAGCCATCCAGCTCGTCGATTTACCGACCCCATTAACCCAAAGCACTAGTCATCAGGTCTCTCACCGGTCTTGGCTATTTTCCTAAGTCAAATGTTAATTTTTAAACCCAGTGACTTAAGCTTAAGTCATTAATTTCCCAGTGGTCATATCATTACCGGCTAGATCATGTCACTATCATTAAATTCTAATAGTGTGTGAAGTGCAGGTTTTAATATTCATGGATTTGGGATGAGATCTGAATCGTACCCCACCATCTCGTAAGATTTAAGTGATGGAAAGATAAAAGAAGAGAGTTTGGTGAAAGGTGGATGCATTTCCATGAACTTTGTGAGGCCTACTTCCCACTACCGCTCACTGGGCTTGGTACTTTCAATGAGTGGTTGTGATTAAGTTTTAGGAATGATCTTCACCGTTCCCCGTGTGCTCATTGAGTAGATGTGCAAGATGGTTAAGACTAGAAAGATCAGCAAGATCTCAACAACTGTCCTCACCTATTGAGTGTGTGGGGCCCCACACAATGAAGATGTCATCCAACATGGATGAATATGATTTTTTATGGATGTCTCAGCAAAGCACTGCTAGAAATCAGAGGTGGTCAAATGAAATTTGGCTGCTAGATCATCCACCAAGGTAGAGGATCCATTGATGGCATTCAAAATTGATGAACAACATTTGATGGCCTTTTTACCCTATGTAAGCTAGCTCACATTAATGGCTAATGTCATGCAAAATTATTAAGTTATTCTTAACTCATGTGGATACTTAAGCGCTAGTAATCATGGGGAGTGGTTTGCAGGTTTTCATGCACTTGAGCATTAAATGGTGGTGTTATGCATGCCATGAGTACCTTTGTCATCTCATGTCCCATTTAAATATTGGTGATCGGTATTATCACTTTGATCAATAAATAGAGAATATGTATTGCTATTTTATTTGTAGCAATTGAACTACAAGGTTTTTGAGTTATTTTTATGATCAGAGGTTGAGTACACTGTGTTCTCTGGTCATAAAATGAGCAAGCCATTAGAGTCAGTGAAGAGAACCACCCGGATTGCACCCACCTAGTGCAACCAAAGGCTATAGTTTCAGCATGCAGATATGAAGGAGACTGACAATAAGGGAAAGCAACCAATGTAGCCTACTGCCATAATTAAGATGAAAGTGAGATATGGGGGTGGCTCTTATGGATGCGAACACTCACTTATTTATCCTACGTGCAATGCTTTTGAAAGTGAATCTGAGACTAATTCTTATTACACCTAGTACCTTGAGCTTTTGTGTCAGGGTCTACTTCATGGTCATGAGGCTATGTCTATTCTACCACTAGCAGTTAGAACCTCAAGCGGGCGAGTTGGCACTGTGCCGCATAAGGAAAAGGAGGAAGAAGCTGAGGTTTCTTCTCCTCCTCTTGCAATGACTCGGAGTGGGTGTGTGTATCATTCCTTGGAATTTGGAAAGGCTAAGGTGAATGATAAATGAAAGTTTGTTGTGTGTGGGTGTTTAATTTTTCTTATGTTCATGGTGTTCACTGGGGTGGCGGTTGTATTTTGACAGGCCTAGCATATTTTTTGTGTTGAACGTTGAGGGTGTCTCTATGTGGCATTGTGGATGTTGGGCTCATTGCGGTGCACATGATGATGAAAGAAATTTGTGGTGGCATGTCGTAGTTCCTTTCCTGATAATGGTTACAATTTTGGTTTTTTCCCATTTGGCGTCATTTTCTTGCAATGTAAAGAAAATATAGTTGAAATGATGCATGAAATGAATTTGGTAATGAAATTACATTTGATCCTAAAGCTTGTTTCACTCCCTTGATTTATAAAAGGGGAATTCAAGGCTCATATGAGGAGAAGAGATAGAAAATTCCTGGTTAGGTTACGTTAGTTGTACAAATAATTCTACGATAGGAATAGAATAGTGGGTCTATTTTGAGTTTTTTGAAGAAACACGTACATGGTATCTTCAATTTTTATACAAAGTTGGACTTATGAATATAAATGAAAAATAATTTTGATGCATGTTCTCTCCTTGTGTGGATTTGGGTAGAACTTGAATGAAATTGTTAATAATAGTTTCATTTTATTTTGAACATTGTTTCAAATGTATGTCTTTGTTTTCTGATTTGGTTTAAATAATCAATTAAATGCTCAAATGGAGTCATAGGTTTATGATTATTTGCAATGGATTTGATAAGAAGTTGTGTGTCAGGCACAATGAGATCCTTAATGCAAAGTTGTTGTGTGGATAGTCCATTTTATTGGGATTTATGTTCATCTATGCATTACTGAATATTGTATGTGTGACTCCATTGCCCAATTCAGTAAGACACTAGTATTTTTTTTGAATATTCACCTAATAGGTTAATTATATTGACAAAGAGTTACCAACCTAGTTCAAAATTTGAATTTATTCCATATTTCTTTAATCTTACTTAAATATTGTTTTATTTGTCATGTGGGGAAGCATTTTGCTTGAATGGTAGCAAGTTAACTAGGAATGAGCTAATTCCTCGGTGAATTTTGCATAGTTAGCTTTTAGTTCAAATGATATGTGAATATGATGTGCTCTATAGAATATTTTACTAATGAACACTGATAGGAACACCCTCCTAGGTCCCTAAGATCCTAAAGTGTAGAATATCTCTTTCTATGAATATATCCTTTCAGTTGGCTAGTCACTTTTAGGAATTTTGAATATAGGAACTAGATACTCCTTAGAAGTTCCCTTTAGGGCATTGGAAAAAACACCATTAGAATGGTGCCTCTATTGGGGACACCCTCCTAGGTCCCTAAGATCCTAAACTACAGAATATCTCTTTCTATGAATAGATCCTTTCAGTTGGCTAGTCACTTTTAGGAATTTTGAATATAGGAACTTACTAATGAACACTAGTAGGAACACCCTCCTAGGTCCCTAAGATCCTAAAGTGTAGAATATATCTTTCTATGAATAGATCCTTTCAGTTGGCTAGTCACTTTTAGGAATTTTGAATATAGGAACTGACTACTCCTTAGAAGTTCCCTTTAGGGCATTGGAAAAAACACCAATAGAATGGTGACTCTGTTGGGGATAATTCTAAATTTCCAGTTGCAGGTTGTTTAGAAACAAAGTCATATCATTTACATTGAGTCATATTATTTTCCATTCTGAAATTGGTTCAAATACTGAAGTTCTTGAGCCTAGAAAAGTTTTATTGCAACAAGATGAAAGGATATGAGTGTGACTCTACTGTTGGAGAAGACCCAGAACAAGACTTACTTGTGAAAATTATTCCTTTGTGAAAGGAGGTGGTGACTCTATCTTGAAAACTAGTTGAATTGTGTAGAAGATTCCCAAATTAGCAAAATTTGTAGTCAGGGAGACAATATCTACTTTGAAGTTTCCAGGTATTCTCATAAATCTAAAGCAAGTATTACTCTATTAAAAGAAGTTATGACAACCTTTCAAGACTTGAGATCATAAATGGTTCCTTATTAGATGGATTTGCATTAAGACATGGAATAATAGTGATTCTTTTCATACTTCTTGTGTAAAAAGTTTGTAATTCTTTGAGAAGTATCCTATTCTTTTAAGCATTACCTTTTAGAAAACCTCCCTGTACAGAAACAAGTAAAGTATGTGGGGTGAAGAATCCATGTCATGCCCTCAAAGGGATTTTATTTTTGAAAGGTATAGGCCATTGGTTTTTAGTGGAATTAGAGGTTTCCCACACTTAATTCCCAAAAAAATTAGGAAGTATTTTGCCAGATTCACGGGGCAAAGCTCAAAATCAGCCTCTAAGCATCTGCAAACATTCATGGATATGACGACGAACTATGAAGTGAACCATGAAGATGTTTTCATGAAATTGTTTGTTCGATATTTGAAGGATGATGCCAGGGATTGGTATTCATATTTTTTTGCCAGTTCCATAACTTCATGGGGTCAATTTATGGCAGCTTTTGTTGAACAATTTGGTGAAAGGGTAAATCCAAGTGTAGTGAGGAAGAATTTTAGGGAAATCCACATAAGTGAGGGGGAGTTAATCTTTTCTTTCAATCTATGATTTACAAAGGAAATCAAAGAAGTTCTATAATATATAAGGCCTAATGATGCAAAATGTTTGGTTGTATACCTGGATGCGTTCAACAAGAAGATGAGATTCTTGTTGAGAGATAAAGAGCCTACAACATTACTTTTGGAATATCACATTGCCATTGCTATTGAGAACAATTTCAGATACTTAATGATGAAAGTTCCTGCATGTAGTTTCTTTATCATTGCCCTAGACTCTCAGCCATCGGTGTGGAATGTGAGCAAGCATCTTCTTCACATCGACCAAAGAAGGAAAAATTTGATGCAACCCTTATTATCAAGAAGTTATTTGAGATGAGAAGACATGCAATTGAGTCACCCTATGACCTCTTTTCAATATTTTTGGATGCTCTGATGGAAATACCCAAATATCTCAGACCTAGTGAGCTAATGTGCATCAAATTGTTTTGTGAAGCATATGTGTCAAGGTCTAGTCACTGGTCTGAGGAGCTGAGGCCTCATAGCCCGGATCAAGTTATAAAAAACACCAAGCATGGTCATATGTCTTTATCTGTTACTCATGATGTGAGCAATAGTTTCCATGATGAAGAAGATGTAAGGATAAGATTAGCAAGTCAGCGAGAAGTACTAGAAGTAGAACAATTGATTGTTGAGTGTTTCCATCTCCCTAGAATCTTAGAAATGAATACATATAGTTATGATGACGATGAGGAGATAGAATATGAAAAAAATGAGGTGGTGTATAATTATCTTCCTTCGGATGTCATGAACTATGAACATACACAAGAGGTGTAGGATGAGCCCTTCCAAGCTGATTCCATTAGTTGTCATCATCTGCCTATTAATGAAGAGAGTGTACTTATTCTTGATGCTATGGAATACATGAGGAAACAAGGTGAAGAGACTGAAATGGGGCAGTCTACAATTGAATATGACTCTTTGTATGAAGTGGAGATGGAATCCATTGCTTCAAGTAGGGAATATGTTAATATCCTGGAAGGTATATTTTTCCTAGACATCAAACAGTCCTCATCATGTGATGAATGTTCTGAGTATGAATCAATTGTTATAAAAGATGAGGAGCATAGTGAGATTGCTTCTCTGTGTTCTTCAAATGAATTCACTGATATTGATTACATTAATAATCTGGATTATTTGCATCCTACTTTTAAAGATGATGAGATACATCCAACTAATTTATGGAAAAATATTTTATTTGATGAAAATTTTTTGGATGATGAAGTTGCCAATGATAATCCTTATTGGTATAGGAGCAATCCAATTTTTGAAGATGTCTCTGCCAACCCTTTGACAGATACTACCAATGGATATTTTGCTGATTGTTCATGTGAGGATCAAATTTGTGTTGAGGAGAATGGATTACTTGATGATTTTGTAGAGTGTGCAAGCATTGTAGTACCTTTTCACCTTGGTGAAGGGCAATCAAAAGATATTTGTGATTGTGAGAATAATATAGGATACTATGAAGCAATGGTGGAATTCTTTGCAGATACTCCTTATTTTATGGATTTGATTGTGGAACTTCTTTTATCTCATGAGGATAGAACTCATGGTAAGCATGTGAATGATGGACCTAGTTATACTCTTTTTCTTGAATTCATCAAGGATTGGCTTAACTTGAGCTAGAATGCCTATGATATTTTCAAGTTTGATGAACAAATTGAAGATGATTTTACATTTCATGACAATGAAGAGTATGAAAGATTCATTTTCCTGATGCAGTGTGGAGAACCTTTAATTGAAAGGGACAAAATCGGTAGTGTTGCTTTGAGTGACATAGTTGATATTGATCATAGTGCCATTATTGATTTGAACTTACATACAGTTCATGTGCATTCATTACAGAGTGAACAGGCTAAAGTTTTTGATAGAGGAAAATATTGTCCCTGAATTTTGGGGCCTAGGGCCCCTACCTTGTAAAATAATCCATTGTGTATTTTGTAGGTATTTTATATTTTTTGGTTTCGTTTGTTTATTTTTTGTTGTTTTGCTTGCCTAGTCTGGATAAGCTCTTTGGTTTTTGGTCTTGTGCCCTGATCTTCTTCAACTAGAGATATTTTTCTCACCATCAGGGGTATGCATCCTCGAGCATGGCCCACTGATGGAGCTAATCAAATTATGGGAAATTATCTTTGCCTCCATGGATTTTATATCAATTTTACACCCTGGTCCCCATGAATGAGTAGGGTTTTTAGTTGCAAGTGTTTGTAAACGTTATATTTTAAAATTGACTTGCCTCGTCGGTCACCAACTTCTTAAGTTATCCATTGAGCCATCTAGATCTTTTGTTTACTGGCCGCGTTAACCCAAAGCACTAGTCATCAGGTCTCTCATCAGTCTTGGCCATTTTCCTAAGTCGAATGTTAATTTTTAAACCTGGTGACTTAAGCTTAAGTCATTAATTTCCTAGTGGTCATATCATTACTAGCCAGATCATGCCACGTCTATTAAATGCTAATAGTGTGTGAAGTGCAGGTTTTAATATTTGTGGATTTGGGATGATATCTAAACCATACCCCACCAGCTTGTGAGAGTTAAGTGATGGAAAGATAAAAGTAGCAAGGCTAGCAAAAGGTGGATGCATGTCCATGAACTGTGTGGGGCCTACTTCCCACTACCACTCAATGGGCTTGGTACTTTCAATGAGCGGATATGATTAAGTTTTGGGAATGATATTCACCATTCCCCTTGTGCTCGTTGAGCAGATGTGCAAGATGGTTAAGACTAGTGAGATCGACAAGATCTTGACATCTATCCTCACCTATTGAGTTTGTGGGGCCCCACACAACAAATATTTCATCCAGCATGTATGAATATGATTTTTCATGGATGTCTCAGTGAAGTACCGCTAGATATCAAAGGTGGTCAAATGAAAGTTGGCTACTAGATCATCCACCAAGGTAGAGGATCGACAAATGGAATTCAGAATTGATGAACAACATGTGCTGGTCATTTTACCCTATGTAAGCTAGCTAGTATTAATGGCTAATTTCTTACAGAGTGATTAAGTTGTTCTTAACTCGTGCAGAGACGCAAGCACTAGTAATCATGGGGAGTGGTTTGCAGGTTTTCATGCACTTGAGCATTAAACGATGGTGTAATGCATGCCACAAATTTCTCTATCTGCACGTGTCTCGATTAAATATTGGTGATCGGTATTATCACTTTGATAAATAAATCGAGAAGATGTGTTGCTATTTTCATTGTAGCAATTGAACTATGAGGTTTTCAATTTATTTTTATGATCAACGATTGAGTAAACTATGTTCTCTATTCATAAAATGAGCAAGCCATTAGAGTCAGTGAAGAGGACCACCCAGATTGCGCCCACCCGGTGCGACTAGAGGCTATAGTTTCAACATGCGGATATGGAGGAGATTGATGAAAAGGGAAAGCAACCAATGCAGCCTACTACCAGAGTTAAGACGAAATTGAGATATGGGAGTGGCTCTTATGGATGCCAACACTCGCCTATTGATCTTATGTGCAACACTTCTGATAGTGAATCAAAGACTGGTTTTGATTACACCTGATACCTTGAGATTCTATGTCAGGGTCTACTTCCTGGTCAGGAGGCTATGTCTATTCCACCACTAGCAGTTAGAACCCCAAGCGGGCGAGCTGGCACTATGCCGCACAAGGAAAAGGAGGAAGAAGCTGAGGTTTCTTCTCCTCATCTGGTGATGACCCAAAGTCGGTGTGTGTATTATGGCTTGGACACTTGAAATGCTAAGGTGACTAATAAATGAAAGATTGTTGTGTGTGGGTGTTTAAATTTTCTTGTGTTGATGGTGTTTGTTGGTGTGGCGGTTGTATTTTGACATGTGTGGCATATTTTTGGTGCTGAACATTGATGGTGTCTCCCTGTGGCATTGTGGATGATGGGTTCGTTGTGGTGTGGATGATGATGAAAGGAATTTTTGGTGGCCTGTTGCAGTTCCTTTTCTAATAATGGTTACAGTTTTTGTTTTTTCCCATTTGGCATCGTTTTCTTGCAATGTAAAAAAAATATAGTTGAAATGATGCATGAAAGGAATTTTGTAATGAAATTACATTTGAGCTTGAAGCTCTTTTTGCTCCCTTGATTTATAAAAGGGGAATTCAGGGCTCATATGAGGAGAAGAGATTGAAAATTCCTAGTCAGGTTAGGTCAATTGTACAAAGAATTCTAAGATAGGAATAAAATAGTGGGTTTGTTTTGAGTTTTTTGAAGAAACACATACATGGTATCTTAAATTTTTATACAAAGTTGGACTTATGAATATAAATGAAAGATAATTTTGATTCATGTTTTCTCCTTGTGTGGATTTGAGTAGACCTTGAATGAATTGTTAATAATAGTTTCATTTTCTTTTGAACATTGTTTCAAATGTATGTCTCTATTTTCTGCTTTGGTCTAAATAATCAATTAAATGCTCAAATGGAGTCATAGTTTTATGATTATTTGTAGTGGATTTGATAAGCAGTTGTGTATCAGGAACTATGAGCTCCTTAATGCAAATCTAATGTGTGGGTAGTCCATTATATTGGGATTTATGGTCATCTCTATATTAATAAATATTGTATCTATGACTCCATTCCTCAATTCAGTAAGACACTAGTATATTTTTTGAAGATTCACCTAATAGGTTAATCATATTGTCGAAGAGTGACTAGCTTGGGTAATAATTTGAATTTATTCAATATTTCTTTAATCTTACTTAAATCTTGTTTTAATTGTCATGTGGGGAAGCATTTTCTTGAATGGTAGCAAGTTAATTAGGAATGAGCCAATTCCTCAGTGAATTTTGCATAGTTATCTTTTAGTTAAAATTGTCTGTGAATATGATGTGATCTATAGAATATTTTACTAATGAACACTAATAGGAACACCCTCCTAGGTCCCACGGAGCCTAAAGTGTAGATATCTTTCTATGAATAGATCTTGTTAGTTGGCCAGTCACTTTTAGGAATTTTGAATATAGGAATTGGAAACTCCTTAGAAGTTCCCTTTAGTGCACTAGAAAAACCACCAACACATCCTAATTTTACCTATTTCCTATTGGTTTCTTGGGATGTTAGTCTTATCTTCATAAATTTCAAAATTTGGTTAAAAAGGAATCACTATATCTTCCAAGGATATTAGAGTCGTAGTATGTACATTTTAAAGAATATTTTAGACTCGTTAAAAAAACCTTGGTTGTTAAATGCTCTTTTGACCAAGCCATAATTTGTATGGTATTTTAAGTTTTAGTAAGTTATATTAAGGTCATTTAGCAAGATGTGTTCCTTTTGGATATCAAGTAAAATATGCTTGGAAGGTTCGTATAGTTAGTAAATGGTCTCTTCCACCACAGAGTGTGTTTAAAATAAATAATAATGACCTTTTCCTACATGTAATCAAGGTGAGGCTATGATTTGTTGTAATAGGTGTGATAGTAATGGTTTTTCCACTTTTTTCTTTTCTGTTTCTATGTGTTTTAGATTAATACTTAGATGGAGGACTATGTTTCCATGTATGTAGGTAGCAAGATAGTAGTGAGGTACATCTCTAATTCTGTTAGACACATCTCAAATATAGGGATGTGTTTTATTATTGAATATTGGGAGAAAAAATCCCTAGTTGCCAAAAAAATGTCCTACCCTATCTCCAAGAATCTCCCATTAAATGACCTTAAAAATTAAAAAATGAAAAAAAACACTAAAGTGTTAATTGTTGTATATTTTGGAGCTAACACAAGAAAGTTGAAAGGTGCAATTGAATTTGTAGGAAATTGTGCAACAGAGTTAACTATTTTTAGGTAATGACTAGTGACAAAGTTATAACTTGTTTCATCATTGCATTTTACAATTTTTATATATGCATTTTTTATGGTTGCAAACTTACTAAACTACTTTGTTCTATACTCAAAAAATTGATAATAGAGTGAATCTTATTTAAATCTCGATGAGTTTGAAGTGTTTAGAATTGTCTAAAGAACTTCAAATATTTATAATTTATAAATATATTTCATATTTCACATTTTCTTATTTTATATCAACAAAATATTTTTATAAATATATATTTACATATAGAAATCTCCAAGTACCCATGTGTTTTAAATTACATACAAATGTCAATACCCATATCTTGTATCAATATTGTACTAATGCCTTGACAGTTATTGTATATGGTAAAAAATAGTTCTAAAGTATAAATAGAATAATTGTAATGTAAATAAAATATATTTGTTCTTTTTTCATTTATTTATTTATATATCAATATATTTGTAGTAGTTTAAATAAATATTGACTTTATATTTATATTTACAATAAATCAATTCTAAAAAATTAATATAAAGACCTAAGACTTACCCATTTATTTTCTTTCAAAATGAGTTAAACATATTAAAAAATTAGATAAATTCTAACTTCAATATTAGTAATAATTAAAAAGTTAAATAGATTTGCATTTAGCTATGCATATATCCATAATATTTTTCATTGTGATCAAACCTCATTATTGTGGAAGTTAATCTCTTAGAAAAACACACCTATTAATAGACATTATAACATAAAATACCATTCCCCATGGCACTCTTACGATAAAATGCACCAATGGTAATGATCGACAGAGATGGAAACAAATGGTAACAATGGACAAAAACAGAGAAAAATGTGGACATTTCAAAAGTTCTTAAAAAGAGTGAGATTTTAAAAGAAAGATATTTGAAATGATGGCATCCCTACTTATACCCCAAACCTACAAAATACACACCACATATTTCATGCAAGAGGGCATACAATTGGGGAGGAATTTGAAGGACAAGGAATTGGGTGGTGGATTTTCTATTGCTTTTGGTGGCTTGGGTACACATGGGAGAAGCTAATGCCTATGATCCAGACATTGCAACTCTCACAAAAATTTAAAAAATGCAGATAAAGGTATAAAAAACATCCATTTCTCTCTTTGATTATTTCATTTTTATGGTTATGGAATAAGTAGCACTGAAATAGTTTACGCGTGTAATGACAAAAATGCTCCCCTTGACTTGGCCTTGATTTAATGTTGTAATGTGTCTAACATATTCCCATTAGGTCTTGGACCTTATGAACTATATGAGCTTATTGGTGCCTTTTTTGGAGTCTTGTAAAGTGTTGTAACACACTTTCACACTTTTCTAGGATTTTCATTAATATTTTAGCTTTCTTATGCTTTAATTAGCCCTATTTTGCATCCACAAGCCCCATTTAATGCATCTTTTCAAGGATAATCCTTACACCAATCATTAGCCAATCATAATTTAGGTGTTTCAGAATTGAATGGATCAGATTTAGTGATTTGGGAATCATTCACCACCTTGGAAAAATGATTCCCACCTAGATTTTTGGGTCTCAAACCTAGTTTCACACATATCTAACCATTTTTAAAAATGGTCCCAAAAATTATGCCTAGTGGGACTCATTCGCCACCTTGGGTGAATGAGTTCCATGTGGCTCAAAATTAAAATTAATTCAATTTTTTTGTGCAATTTTATTCTCCTAGATCTAATGTTGGCTTGTAGTGTTGTAATTTTGGGAATTTTTGCATAATTGAGCATGAATACAAGGTTTTTTCCCTCATTTTCTAACAACAAGTAATCAAGTGACCTAAGACTTTTGTGAGAGAATTCATATTGGCATAATTGAGTTCACAAGAGTATTCAAGAGAAAATTATCAGGCATGTTAGAGCAGCATCCAAGCATCAATCATCATGTCAAATATTTTATATATCATGTTTGTTATCGTGCTAATAATTGTGACGTAGGGTTTTGTGATTCAAGCAAGTGTTTCATTCAAGATTAACATCATTCAAGAAAAATTCAAGATCTATATCCATTGCATCCATCTCAAGAATATTTACAACACTTTATTACAAGGGTTTGGTGAGTTGCAACATTTTTATTCATTCATTCATAATTCCCTATTCCTATTTGATTTCATTTCAAGGTTTGATTTCCAAAATAGGGTTTGACCAAGGAAAACCCCTATCCACTAACCCCACAACATTTTCCCCTCTCCTTTGAGTGTGAATTGTAGGTGTAGGTTGAAAATCTCCCAAGGAGCAAGATTGGAGAAAAGTTAATAAGGAGATCGAAATTTATCAAAGTTGTCATCAAGCATTGGTGATACTTGGAGATCACCTATAGGTTGCAAATCAATATTTTGGATTAGGAACTTAATCAGGAAGTGTTGATGGGTGTTTTGTACACTTTCTCAGCACAAGAAATGCATAGGTTCATCACCTCTCTTGAAAGAAAATCATCCACAATCAAATTGTAGAACACTATCCCAAGGTCTCTAATGTCAAGTCTTGGTAGTGCTTGGAATATATTAGTTGTTTCATGTGATTTGCTGGAATCACGAGGTAGACTTATGGATGAGTTACAAAGCATGGGAAGTTGGGTCTACAAATGGAGTTCTTAAGATGGGAAAGTTGTGTGTTTTTTGCAGGTTCAAACAATAGTCTAGAACTCCATTTCAACATCAAATTTAGATTTATAATGTGAAATGAACCTTGCGTAATGCTACTTATTAAGAAAAAGGAAAAAAGAGTAGGGAAGAGAGGAAGTTCCTAGACCTGAAACTATGAATGAACAATGATCATGGAGGATGCTACATTACACAAACTCCCTAAACTAAGTTTTTCTTGGCTAAGAGGAACGTAAAGTTACACAAAACTAGTGCAATCTTCAAGGACTGGAGATTTTTAGATTACACACACACATCATGCACATTCAATCAAACTAAGTTGTAGCGATAAAGGAAGGAAGCTCAGACTATCTTTACAAAGTAGTTCATCATCAACAAACCATAGAAAGTATGAGCTGAAAATTCATCAAATAATGTAACAACAAACACCATCATCACTTCCCTTCAAGAAAATAACAACTAAACTAATAGGGAAGTAGAACCATGCACACATAATGAAAAAACTCATAAGGAAATAGCCATAAATCATGCAATGTATCTTTCTATTGCTGCATAATGCTTTTATACCAGCTCTCCAACTATTTACAAATGAGGGAGACACCCCTATTTATAGTTTTCCAAAGCCCGAATGAATGGAGAAGATTGAATTACATTGTGTGGCCTAGATTTGATTGCACTAGGTCTTCACCTACTCCACAATATTCAACAATTTAAAATATATCTTTTGTTTTTCCCCTATTTTATATTTTAGTGCCCAGGTGTTGTAGCAGTTTTGTCCTCTTGCTAATTTCCCTTTTATTGTAGCTGAAACTGCCTGGAAGTTTCCCTTTGCTTGATGGACTTGAAACATTCTTCATTGGATCAAACAGGCCCACCGATGACTAGAATCAATGGATTGGTTGCCTTTGATTCGGGCGGAAAAACCCTTAAAGATCATCATCATCTGGTGAAAAGTAGGGCAACTCCCTTATGCATCTTCAAGACCACCCCCTTATATTTTGTCATTGAATTCCTTGGCATAGGAATTCTTCTAACGCCATCTATATTGATGGGTGCCATGAAGAGAGGTGGGAATAAAATGAATGGTGATAGGAGCTATGTGTTTTTCCTTATTGAACTTTCTCAATGGGTCTCCCTGACAGACCTATAGTAGGCTTCTTGAAACTTGCATACATGAAGTGTTGTAAGTGCTTTCAAACACAAATAAAGGCAATAATTAGTCAAAAATTGCAAACTCCTTGTTAGATTCACCCATGCATCATAAAAATATCCAGTCTAAATTTCCATTAGCAGTTTACTCGAGGTAGTTTAGATGATCCGGGCTCGAGAGGCCAGATTTCCCTTACCAAAATGTTGTTTTGAAGGGCGAATAGGGCAAGGCAACCCAAATTATTCTCCCACCTTCAAATTTAGGCGATTTGAAGAGTCCATGGGGAAGAGCGTCCAATTTCAATATGTGGGTCAAAGCTTGTTTCCAAATTGGGAGATGTTTGGATCATCATTAGGGCACCCGAAGTTACAAGGAGGGAAAGTTGTCCAAAATTTGTTGTTGGAACAACCATTGTGAGGAAGCATGCGGTGGACAGTGGATGAAAAGCAAACAACAGGTGAATGCTAGGGCTTGGCCATAGGTGAAGGAAGAACAATGGTGAAAAACAAGAGGAAATCCACAAATGCGGGTCGAGAAGGGCCAATGGAGGCCAGGCGAATAGAGGATGGAAGGCAAAAAGATGGTGCATGGAAGGCAGACAATAGGTAGATGCTAGGGCTTGGTTGTAGGTGAACGACAAAGCACAATGGTGAATGACAAGAGGAAACCCATGAATTCTAGTACGAAAGAGCCAATGGACTGGGCGAAAAGTGGACGGAAGGCAAATGAAAGCTAGACAAATGACAGATGAAAGGAAGATAGCGGGAAAACACCAGGGCTTGGCCATAGGTGAATGATTGAGCATAATGGTGAACGACAAGAGGAAACCCGTGAATACGAGTCCAGAAGGGCCAATGGACGCCTAGAAAAAAGCAGAAAAAAGGCACACCAACAACAGACATAAAGCAGATGAAATGCAGACAGTGGGTGGATGTCGGGGCTTGGCCATAGGTGAACAATGGAGCATAACAGAAAATGACAAGAGGAAACCCATGAATGCAGGTCCGCAAGGGCCAATAGACATCGGGAAAAAAGTGGATGAAAGGTGGACAAACAATGGATGAAAGATGGATAGAAGGTGGATGGAAGGCAGACAATGGGTGGATACTAGGGCTTGGTCGTAGGAAAAGGACGGAGCACAATGACAAATGACAAGAGGAAACCCATGAATGCGGGTCCGAAAGCACCAAAAGATGCCAGGTGAAAAGAAGATGGAAGGCAGATGAACAACATACGAAAGGTGGATTGAAGGCAGACAACAGGTGGACGTCAGAGCTTGGTCGAAGGTGAACAAAGGAGGACACTAGCGAATGGTAAGAGGAAACCCACATATGCAAGTCTACAAGGGCCAATGGACTTTGGGCAAAAAGAATATGGAAGATGGACAAATGACAGATGGAAGGCATACAAATGGTGACTGATAGCCTAGAAGGGAGTAATAGAAATAGCCACAGAGGGACAAAGTTCTCTAAACAACTGTGAAAGGATAGAGTTCTGAAAATGGCCAAGGAGGGATGGAGTTCCCAAAACAACCGTGGAGGGATGAAGTTCCCAGAATAGCCGCAGAGGGATGGAGTTCCCAGAAATGACCAAGGAGGGACGGAGTTCCCAGAACAACCGTGAAAGGATGGAGTTCCAGAAATGGTCAGGGAGGGATGGAGTTCCCGGAACAATTGTGGAGGGATGGAGTTCCCAAAAATGGCCAAGGAGGGACGTAGTTCCTAGAATAGCTATAGAAGGATGGAGTTCTTGAAATGACTAGGGATGGATGAAGTTCCTAGAACAACCACAAAGGGATGGAATTTTAGAATGAAATTTCCGCAACCTCCAAAAACTTAACGAAACCTTGGCAGTTCACTTAGGTAGCAGAAAAACATCTTAAATCCATGGGAAACTTGTCCCCAAAGTAAAAAATGAAGGAAAAGTGAATTGAGCGAGGAGGGATGAGGCCTAGAGGATGTCAGAGCAATGGGCGAAGGGAAACCCATAGGGGCACTTCCACGAAAGCAAAAGACTTAGCAAAACTCAGGTAGGTGAATTTGGTCAAGGGAATTTGATTGTTTGATGTCACATGACCTATTTCAGCTCCAAGAAAGGGGCACGCAAAATGAGACAAGAGTAAAGCAGCCCATCTAGAGTGAAAAGAGGGGTCCTTGCCCATGGTGGGGCATGTGTGAAAAACATGCACAACAAAAGGTAGCTCGCTAGGGAAATTCTCTAGAGAATTTTGATGACAAACTGGAATCACAAACCCAAAATCTTTGGTTCCAATCTTCACGCTAGGGAAAACAAGCTAGATGCTCAACCCAAGACCCATCGAGTTAAGCCATGTAGTTTATTCTAACTCCAAAAGCATCTGGGACATTGCCACACTACTAGTCAGGCATCCATAGCCCCAATGAGATTGTCACTGTGATCCTCCCGAACATTTCTCTTCTACCAGTTAGGCATCCATAGCCTTGATATATTTGCTTGGATACCCCTGAAAAGTTGAATTACTTTTCTTTTGATTTTCAATATTTTTTTTTCTTTCTTTTGTTTCTTTTCTTTTGATTTTTGAATATTTCATTTCTTTTTATTTCAACTTGCAACCATTGAAGCTTGTGCTCAGGGCTGAGAATCATAGTGGTCCTAAAGCAGAATTTTAGACTTTTCACTTAACTAGACTTCACAAAGGACCCACAACAACCTCCAGATTCTTAAAATATGTAAAAGATATAAGATTTCATAATACATCAGGAATGAGATCAACAAATTACTTATCCTCTTTGAATCAAACACCCTGATCACTTGACCCTAAGAGAAGATCCACACCATCCACTTTGAAAATTTGATTAGAGTTTGATGAAGAAATACACAGATCAACCCCAGGTGATAAGTATGGTTGTTATGCACACAGATGTGCCCAACCAAAAGCAGAGGGATCCCAAGCAAATTAGTAGCAAAGCATCAACAAAACGGAGGAAAAGCGAACAAAAAGTGAACACCAAAATGAACCAAAATGGGATGATGAAAGAAAATGATGAGGAAAATAATCTAAAGCAAGCAACCTATAGCAAACCAACTAACCTAAGGAAAGCAAGAAGGGGGAGTATCTACAAGAAACCTATGCTACTCAAAATGAGCTATATACAAAGAAATATTTACAAAGCACTATCCTCAGGCAAGGTGAAATGACATCAATTTTCATTGGATTTTGGAGTGCATGCACAAGAAAATGGGAAATCGTTATCATTCCTAACCATGAAAATTTATCTTTATATTCTGAAAAAAGAAATTCAACACTGCAACACTTAAGTTTAGTTACCTAGTTAGGGAAAATCAGCAATTGAGGAGGATCGCTAAACCCATGGTTAATCTATAAACAAATTTGTCTCCCCTCATTCCCATAATCAAAATGATAAGTGCAGCTATGAAAATTAATAGGAGCAAGGAAGGATAGAACCTGGATTTCATTGTGCAATTGTGGAAGTGTTTGACAATCGAGAGTGAGCACTGCATCATCAGTGTTTGCATCAGCAACCTCATGCGGGCATGGTGGAGGGTGCAACATTTTAGGCATCAAGCCTACATAAGGTAGGGAGAATGGGGCAGCAAACACTTCTTCCACATCTTGTGTGGGATCAATAGTCCCTATCAGTTGTTCTTGGAGAAGATATACTTCATCTCATTAATCTTCTACAAACCTAGTGTCCACTTGATTGTTGTCCTCAAAAGGTAGCACGTTATCCCACTTCCTTTCCCAAGTGATGTCCTTATTTATGTGGTGTTCAATGTCATGGGACAATGAAATGCATGAATATGTCCTATTGCAAGGTGATCCCACAATAGTGGTTTACAATTTTTGGCCAAACTGGACACTAAAATTATTATTTTTAACTAAATCTTCACATTCGGGCACCTATAGCGGCTAAACTGTGAGGAATTTGAAGATGATGCAAACTAGAGTCTCATCACATTTTTTTTGTAGATTCCAAAAGTATTATTTTCAAAATTTTTGGAATCAGATTGCACTTCTTTTTCCATCTCCCATGAAAACTTGTTTTTTTTAGAAAACAACATTTTTAAAAAGTGGCACACACCGTATAACGCATAATTTTTTTTCCATTAAGGTTAAAATTCTAATTCTTTCTAATTTAGATTTTGAACTCCAATATCTAGTGCTTCCACTTGGTTAGATAGTTTTTTATTGAATATTTTTTCTTTAATCAATTTTTGAAGTCAAACCAATTATAGTTCAGACATAGTGTGACCGTATAACGCGTAACCTTTTTTGTATATATTGAAATTCATTTTTTTTGTTGTTGGATCAAAGAGTTCAATATCTAGTGCACTCATACTTTTCAAATTTTTTTTTTGATAATCTGCTATTTTTCCATATATGGAGAACAAAGACCTTAATTTTTGATGAAAAGCCTATGTTTAATAAAACTAAAAAAACAAATACATAATAAAACCAAAACATATTAAAATTATACTCATTGGATAGATCATTCTGAGGACTACCATAATCATTTTAAATAAATTTTAAATGAATTAATTTGATCCCCCAAAAGGTAAATCAAAAGTGATTTTTTAGCAGCATTTTGATAGGTGTAAAGGAAACTCATTTATAGGTATGGTTTAAAACTAGCGAGGTGCTATCAGAGGGGGTTTGACATAAGGTGGTTTGATCAAATCCTCTTCAATTGGAATCCTTAAAATGGAAATTTTTAAGGCTTAAATCATTATATTTTCCAAAAATATGTGATTTCAGCAAAAATTAGTTCCTCTCAGAAATTGTAAACCAAATTTGTGGGATCACGCTAGCACAACCATCTGAATATGAAGGAGGATCAATAATGATCATGGAAAAAGGAATCCAAGTTGCATTTTGTATTTGACCAAGTGCTTCATCTCTATTGGTAGCTATCTCAGCACCCCCACCTTTGTCTTCTTCTCTTTTTTGTTCATGCATCTCATCATGACGTTCACTCATTTCCCCTTGTTCCCTATCGCTATACATGGAGAAGGAACCCCTCTCCTAATCTATAAACTCTAGTGCATCATTGTTCAGAGGCTCAAGGAGTATGTATTCATTGCTATCATCTTCTGGGATGTGCTCTTCCTCAACATGAGCATACCTCCTCAATACAACTCCAAATGGAAAGAAGTCATCAATTGATGGAGCCTATTCAAGGGGACCAAAATCCACTACGCAATCTCCCTGCAAGGACTTGTCATAAAGCCTATCATCCATGATGCACAAATGATCTTCAAGAGGAATAAATTCTTGATGATTGGTGGAAAACATTCTTGTTTGATCTACTTCATCTCTTGGAAGCTCGAGATTGTATTGTTGTCCTTCTTCTATTATTTTCCCAACATCCTCTTGAGGACTAACTTCAGCCAGGTTGTTACTTGGCTCAGGCTTTTGATCCTCACGTTCCATCCTTGAAGCAATTGCAGGAAGTGGTGTGCTTGGTTGTCTTGCTTGTTCTTTGACTTGCTTGATGGCTTCTTGGCACAATCCACATGTGAACTCTAAGTGTGATGAATCATGAAGTCTGTACCAATTCAGAAGTAGTAGCACCTCCAAATCCACTTGGTATTTTAGCTCGCACCAATCCTTTGCCAACCTAGAGATGAGCTGGTCATATCTATCCATGATCGGGTACTCATCATCACTTGGGAGGGAAGTTGGATTACAAACAACCATGAGTTGTAGTTGTTCCCACTCGAAATCTGTATTTTCAGATTCTTGATTGTTGTCATTTATGAAGAAGAGGTCTTCTAGTCTTATTTCACTTATGCCTTCATCATCAATTTTTGTTGTTTTGAATTTGTCAACCTCTTCCTATTTTTGATTTTCATTGGCTGCTCCAACATCTATTTCTGTGAATCTTCTTGGTGCAACTTGAAGGTGTTGTCCTCTAGATGCTGACAACTTTTCTACCTCATGAGATGACTCGTCATCCTTGATAGTTGGCTCCTACAACTTTTTCGAACAGCCCTTGACTTGGGTGATGATGTTTGCACATGATGAACAAGTAAATTCTTAATGTGGTGCATTATGAAATCTGCACCAGCTTGACATTAGTACTTCCTCCAATCTTGGTCTATCTTTGCTGCCCAAACATTCTTGGATCAGATCTTCAAATGCCTTGGCTACCATGGTTGTCAATTCTTCCTCCGGGTCTATAGGGACTAAAGGCTGATAGATTTCCCAAAAGGAAATTTCTCCTTGCAAGACTCTTTCAACTCTGTCTAAGAATGTTAGACACTCCAATTCACTATGCCTACAAGTGCAATGGATCCTACACTTATCTACCAATGCAAATTGTTGCAATGGTCTCTTCAATCTCTTCTTCAAATATGCATATAGCTGAGTGATGTTGATTTGTAAATGCTGCTCCATCTCTGCTTAACTTTGTTTGCCTTCATTTTTTATTTATTTTAAGCTTCAACATTAAAAGAGATCTCCTTATCTCTGATTTCTTCTTTGAAAGTGTTCATTTCAACTTCCAACTTTCAGCTTTGTAGCCACAACATGTCATGCCCTCCCTCTAGCGCTAGTTTTGTTGATGGGTGTTTTTTCACACATTCTCAACATAGACAATGCATAGGTGCATCACCTCTCTGTTGAAAGACAATCTTCCATAATCAAATTGCATAACACTATCCAAAGGTCTCTAATGTCAAGTCTTGATAGTGCTTAGAGTATCTAAATTGTTTCATGTGATTTTTTGAAATCACAAGGCAGACTTACGAATGAGTTACAAAGCATGGGAATTTGGGTCTACAAATAAAGTTCTTAAGACAAGAGAGTTGTTGTGTGTTTGTTGTAGGTTAAAAAAATAGTCTAGAACTCCATTTCAACATTAGATTTAACTTTATAATGTGAAATGAAGCCTAATGCTACTTATTAAAAAAAATGAAAAAGAGCAGGGAAGAGAGGAAGTTCCTAGACCTGAAACTACGAAGGACCATTGATCATGGAGGTTGCTATAATAGAAAAACTCCCTAAACTAGGTTTTGATTGGCCAAGAGGAACCTATACTTATAAAAAAAAGGTGCAATCTTCTAAGGACTATAGATTTTCATATTACACACACACATCATGCACATTCAATCGAACTAAGTTGCAGCGATAAAGGAAGGAAGCTCATACTAGATTTACAAAGTAGTTCATCATCAACAAACCACATAAAGCTGGAAATTCATCAAATACTATAATAGCAAACACTATCATCACTTCCCTTCAAGAAACTAACAACTAAACTAATAGGGAAGTAGAACCATGCACACATAATGAGTAAAATCAAAAGGAAACAACCATAAATCATGCAATGTTGCTTTCTTTTGTTGCATAATGCTTTTACGCTAGCTCTCCAACCATTTACAAATGTGGGGGAGACCCCTATTTATAGTTTTCCAAAGCCCGAATGAATAGCTAGGATTGAATTACATTGTGTGGCCTAGATTTGATTGCACTAGAGCTTCACCTACCCCACAATATGCAATAGTTTAAAATAAATCTTTTCTTTTTTTTCCATTTTATCTTTTAGTGCCCAGGTACTATAGCAGTTTTGTCCTCTTGCTGATTTCCCTTTTGCTGTAGCTGAAACTGCCTAAAATATGCCCTTTGCTTGATGGACTTGCAACATTCTTTATTGGATCAAATGGGCCCACCGATGACTGGCATCAATGGATTGGTAGCCTCCGATTCTAGCGGACATCCCCTTAGAGATAATCATCATCTGGTGAAAAGTAGGACAACTCCCTTATTCATCTTCAAGGCCACCCCCTTGCATCTTTTCATTGACTTCCTTGCCACAAGAATTCTTCTAATGCCAGCTCTGTTGATGGGTGCCACGTAGAGAGGTGGGCATAAAATGAATGGTGATAGGACCTATGTGATTTTCCTTGTTCAACTTTCTCAATAGGTCTCCCCGACGAACCCATGGTAAGCTTCTTGAAATCTGCATACATGAAGTGTCATAAGTGATTTCATACACAAATCAAGGAAAATGTTTGTCAAATCTTGCAAACTCCTTGTTAGATTCACCCATGCATCGTCAAAAGATCATAATATTCAGTCTAAATTTCCATTAGCAGTTTACTGGAGGGATTTTGAATGATCTGGGCCTAAGAGGTCGGATTTCCCTTGCCAGAATGTTGTTTTGAAAGGGAAAACAGGTCAAGGCAACTAAGATGATTTATCCCACCTTCAAATTTAGGCAATTTAAAAATTCTATGAGGAAGAGCATCCAATTTCAATATGTGGGTGAAAACTTTTTTAAACTTGTTTCTAGATTGGGAGACGTTTGGATCATCATTAGGGCACCCAGAGTTACAAGTAGGGAAAGTTTTCTTGAATTTTCTGTTTAGAATAGCCATGGTGAGGTAGCATTTCGAGGATAGAGTTCCGGGATCTAGGACCCGTGATGCAGGAGGATGACGGATGGGTGGAAAATGGCGGATGAAAGGCAGACAATGGGTGGATGCCAGGGCTTGGATGTAGGCAAATGACATAGCACAATGGTGAAGAACAAGAGGAAACCCACAAATGCGGGTCCGGAAGGGCCAATGGACGCCAGGTGAAAAGAGGATAGAAGGTAGATGGAAGGTGGATGGACGGCAGCGAGAAGGAAGATGCTAGGGCTTGGTCGTAGGTGAACGACAAAGCACAATGATGAACGAAAATAGGAAACCTATGAATGTAGGTCTGAAAGGGCCAATAGACACCATGAAAAAAGTGAACAGAAGGTGGAAAAAAGGTAGACAAAAGGTAGACAGTCGATGGATGGAAGGAAAATAGCGAGTGAACGATAGGGATTGGTCATAGGTGAATGGTGGAGCACAACAGTGAATGACAAGAGGAAAGCCATGAATGCAGGTCCAGAAGGGCCAACGGACATCGAGCAAAAAGTTGATGGAAGGCAGATGGAAGGTTGACGAATGGCAGATGAAAGAAAAATAGCGGGTAGACATGAGGGCTTGGTTGTAGGTGAACGACGAAGCACAATAGAAAACAACAAGAGGAAACTCCTGAATGTAGGTCCACAAGGGCCAACGAACGTTGAGCAAAAAGCAGACGGAAGGCATACAAATGATGGATGGAAGGTAGACAGATGATGGATGAAAGGTGGATAGACGGTGAATGCTAGGGCTTGGTTGTAGGTGAACAACAAAGCACAATGGCGAATGACAAGCAAAAACCCACAAATGTGGGTCTAAAAGGGCCAAAAGATGTCAGGTGAAAAGTAGACAGAAGGCGGATGAATGATGTATGGAAGGTGGATGGAAGGCAGACAGTGGGTGGATGCTAGGGCTTGGTTGTAGGCGAACGATAAAGCACAACAATGAACAACAAGAGGAAACCCGCAAATGCGGGTCCGCAAGGGCCAACAGACACCAGACAAAAATTGGACAAAAGGCAAAAAAAATGTGGATGGATAATGGATGGAAGGCAGATAGAGGATGAACTATGACCCAAAAGGGGGTTCTAGAAATAGCCATGGAGGGATGGAGTTCTCGCAATAGCCGCTTAAAGATGAAGTTCCAGAAACAACCAAGGAGGGATGGATTTCCTTGAACAGCCATAGAGGGATGAAGTTCCCAAAACAACCACAAAGGGACAAAGTTCCCAAAAATGGCCAACAAGGGACGAAGTTCCTAGAACAACTACAGAAGGATGAAGTTCTGGAAATGGCCAGGGAGGGACAAAGTTTCCTAAACAGTCGCGAAGGGATGGATTTCCTAGAAATGGCCAGGGAGGGATGGAGTTCCCAAAATAGCTATGGAAGGATAGAGTTCCAGAAATGGCCAGAGAGGAATAGAGTTCCCAGAACAGTCGTAGAAGGATGGAGTTCTCAAAACGGCCAAGGAGAGAAAAAGTTCTTGGAACAGTCGTGGAGGGACGAAGTTCGGGAATGAAATTTCTGCAACCTCCAAAAACTTAACAAAATATTGGTTGTTCACTTAGGCACCACAAAACATCCCAAATCCATGGGAAACTTGTCCCCAAAGTCAAAAATGAAGGAAAAAGTGAATCGAGCAAGTAGGGATGAGGCCTAGAGGACACTGGGGCAATGAGTGAAGGGAAACCCATAGGGGCAATTTCACGAAAGCAAAAGACTTAGGGAAACTAAGGTAGGTGAATTTGGTTAGGGGAATTTGATCGTTTGATGGTACATGACCAATTCAAGCTCTAGGAAAGGGGCACGCAAAATGAGACAAGAGCAAAGTAGCCCATCTAGAGTGAAAAAGGGGGTCCTTGCCCACAGCGAGGTGTGTGTGCAAAACATGCACAACATAAAGGATAGAGTAGACTGAGAGGAGAAAGATCAAAATTTGAAGCTTTAGAAAATCCTTTCTAAACTAATTCACCACTTCTAGTGAATGAGAGTTTGTTCTAGTCAAAATTTATATTTTTATAGATTCAGATACCCATTTGGAAAATTCTTGTTCTCACATAGAAACCTAGATTTTGGATTGATTCACCCTGCTTGGAAAATGAGTTCCAATCAATATTAAAGGTAGAATTTCTAATGTTTCATACCTCCTTCCAACCATCTCCAGATTTCCTAGTGCACACATTATTTTTTATAGGTTTTTGTTTTATTTTACCTTCATTTCTAGGTCATTTGACTTAATTTTTCACAATACTATGGATTTTCATTACATCTTTCATTTCATTATCTTTTCCAAGTCTAAACTTGTTGGTGAAACCCTCATTAGTCTATATTCAGCACCTAGGATAGCCCTTTTGCAAGATCTCTTTCCCCTTTGCATTGAGATCTCGAAGGTTATTCTTGCATGAAATTGGAAATGTGGGTTTTTTCTATTTCTTAAAACCATATGGTAGCACCATACCAAATTTTAATTATTTCATTTTGGTGAGACTACATTTAAAACATTAATTTATGATTTGGAGTGCATAATCATCCTATATTTGGCTTGCATTAGAGTGTGCATTAGTTAATTTCCATTTTAGGGTTTCTAATTTTACATTAGTGAAAGTTCATATAGCTTACATTTTTGCATCTCATTTCAATGAGAAAAAAAAAAAAAAAAAATTCACTTAGCTTTCAGACCATAAAACATAAAGAGCATAAAAAGCAATTGAATTTTTCTAAAAATCTTGAAAAAACTTCCTACTAGGACTCATTCGCCACCTTGGGCGAATCAGTCCCTATGCACATTTTGCATTGCATTTTTCACCTTTCAAATTTTTGTTTCTAAGTTTTTTTTGTTCTTATTGCCCTTTTGTTTTAGTTATGAGAATTTTGGTTATAATATTTTCATTGTTCTTAGATTATATTACATTTGCATTTATATATGTATTAGTAGCTCTTGCATGACTATTTGGTGTCCTATTGTTGATACTGTACTGAGACAAAGTTCAAGGCTCATGTCATCCTATAATAGCACAATCTTTGTGGATCTTGGGTTATCTCTCTTTCACTCCTAGTATTGAAACTAGTACACTAGGTATAGATAACACCATCAAGAACTCTTTTCCTTCAAGTAGCATGATGTGTGCTAAAACAAGGAATGATACTATCTTGCAAGAAAACATAATTCACATTCATGAAGACTTAGCAAACCTACAACATAAAGTGCAAAATTACAAAATTTCAACTACTAGGTCCTTGAAGGATACTACCTTGGAGTGGTTTTCCTCCTTACCGAACAACTCAATCCTTTCCTTCAATAATTTTTTTGAAGAATTTGTTAACCATTTCCAAGTGCATATGAACCCTAAAATGACCTTGGCCAATTTTATGAGATGCAAGAAAAAAGAAGACGGAAAGATAATAGACTTTATCTCATGCTATCAATCGCCTTATTCCCAAATCTATGTCAAGGTCCCCGATCCTCACCTTCAAAATATGTTCATAGAAAATTTCAAAGGAAGATACAAGATAAACTTACCATGATGAAATTCCCTTCATTTATGCACTTGTTTACTACCTTCCATGATTATCAAAATTCAGTTAGTAGTCAAGATACAAAATCCACTTATAGCTGAATTGAGAAATCTAAACCCGCAAGCCAAAACAATTCCCAAAATTTTAGGAAACATAATAAAGGGTTTCTTCAGTTCAATCCCCCACAACAAAAAACTCAAAATTACAATAACTAGGTTGCTGCTATTAAAGCCACTATACTCTTTAGCTATGGAGACTCGAAAAGACAATTCACTCCCTTACTTGATACCCTTCATAACACAATATCCCAACTCATATAACACAAGATGCTTACCTTGCCTCCCATTAAACAACCTAATCCTCGCAAACCATTACCCACAAGCTATAGAACAAACTCTTATTTCCATTATCACTAAAAAATGGACATGGCATGGAACATTGTAAGCGTCTTAAACATCTTGTGCAAGACCTCATTGATTTCAACCATCTTTCTATTATAGGTTTTAGTGATCAATTAAATAAGTCCATTTACCTGCCTAACAAAAACTTGCAAATATTTACCAACCCCATGGCTAACCATAACATTTCATTTGTCAAAGCTAGCGAAACTACAAATAATGATGTGATGAATATTGATATGGATGATTATAATAATGATACTATGCAACATGATTCTATAGATAATGATCCTATTGACAAAATGGTAGGAGTGATAGACATTATTCCTCATAAGGGCCAAACTAAGAAAACTATTCAAATTGCTTTCTCCTCTAAGGATATACTTAAACATGCATGTGATGTCCCTCTTTACATAGTTGACCATATCTATGACAAGCCCACTAATGGGATATTCTTAGATCCTATCTGTGGAGAGAATATGATTGTCGAGGAATTCTTACTCTTACATGAGCTCTATCGAGATATATACGATAAATCAAAAGAATGGATCAAGAAACATAATGGTTTCACCTACCCTATGATAGGATTGATCACTCTTCCCTTGCAAATAGGACAAAAAATATTAGATACTTCATTCTCGATCATCCGCAGTTGGACCAATTTTGTGTGAAGCTAGGCTATCCATGGCTTCGATCCATGAAAGTTGTCCCTTCGGTTGTGCATAAATGCTTAAATTTTCCCTTTGAAAATGAAATATTCACCACCCATCATAGTGGCTTTAACCCATTGTCCTCCAAAGGTAACATTTCTTTATATTTCTTTTGGCCCAAGTCCATAGAACCTATAAAACCATGAGAATAATTATTTTTCTTGTCCTATCAAAAGTTCAAGGCAAATAAGATAATAGAGCTATCCCTTTGAAACATGTCCCCACCCACAATCAAGCCTACCATATTTGACAAAACCATGATCGAGCCTAAAGAAGCTCCGAACAACTAAGACCAACCTAAGACAAAACGTTCACCTACATTTTACAAAATACCAAGAGACAATGAAAAAAACCCTGTCATGCCTCCTAGAATAAAGCAAGTTTACAAAGTCAAAGAGAAAGTGGTTGAAAAACCTCTTGTGGTTCCTTCCATTCCTCCTCTTAGGGAAGAAAATAAACCTATGGTTTATTAGCCCGCTCCTACACAAATGTAACTTGAAAATTGAACTAAAAGAAATAGAGGTGCTAGAGAGTGTAGGCGTAGTCATCATGCAATTGTTCCCAGGCTACATGAAGAAATAAACAAAGAAAATCAAGATCCAAACCTAACTAAAGGAATGCATGATGACTCTACCCCTCCTCGAAACAAAAATATCCAATCTAGCAACCGCAATAAGAGTTGAACTCTTCCTTGGAAATTATGATTCGACCTCCTTTTATGATTAATTTTGATGATGACGACGAGGTTGCTAAAATTGACGAAGAGGTGCATAATGAATTAAATACATTGTTTTCCTCTTCAATGAGCTTAAATGACAATTCTCCTAACAAGATTGTTGAACTTGGTGTTGGTCCTCATTCAACACTTTCTATTGTCCCTTTGGCTAGTTTCCTACATTTGGTATATAATGAAAATGATTAGGATGTGGATGACCTACTAATAGGTTGAATCACATGTGCCCTGCTATACTTGTACATTATTATTATTTTTTTATTTTGAGTAATTTCATGTGCATACTATGATCCCTCATGACATTTTTTTTGATCTATCTATCTCTTTTTGTAAATTCCTCTATTTGTATCTTCATTCTTCTCTATGTCGTATATCTTTTACTTTTCACCTATTTTTTTTTAGTTGTCTTGTGTTTTCCTTTTGGGGATGATGCAAGGTGTCGAGACATTCATGTCTTTTCCATGTGTTGAACATCCAGAATACTAAGAGGGGGGTGAATCGATATTCCATATAACCATATTAATATCCAATTAAACGTTATCTTAATTCTGGCTGAATCTGAAAGAAGGAACAAAAAAAAAAATCAATGCAACCATACACATTAACACTTGGATTTTTTACATGGAAAACCCAATGAGGGAAAAACCATGGTGATGGTTAACTCACAAAATATTATATCTAGATACAAAATATAATGGGGCTCATAGCCTAAGTACAAAACATGGATAATCACCAAGATACAATGATAGTGGATCACTACCAATGGATTGAACTAATAGGATACACCTTCAATGTGTAGGGTTCAGTTCCAATGAAGCTCAAAATATGAAGTATTGTCTCACACAATAGTCACTCAAAAAAATTGCACTGATCCACAACTTATAAAGCATTTAGGCTCAAATCCTCACTTTACCTTTCACATGAATTCTATATATCCACTTCCACACCTCCTCATCCCATTCTTCAAAACAACTTATATATATACAAGCATACTATTAATCATCAATCAGGTTAGCCTAATTAGATGAAAACAAAGTAATCAAAACTTTCTTTGTTGGAACCATATATGATTTAACATTTTATCCATGTAGTACATTGTACCAAGTCGGATAACATCCATAAATCAGAACTATTCTTCATAAAGTATTGTAGACGCTGAGTCAGCCAATACTAGAACACAATTCTCCAAACCAATAAATAATCCTCAAAGCAAACACCTTCCAGATCTGAGAACACATTAATTTCCCATCATACTATGAACATAGATACTAACAACAAAACCGTAGCATACAAATTTTCACCTTAATAGAATGTGGAATCTCCCACATAGTATGACAAGAATGGAACATTAGTAGAATGCAAATTTAAATTCTATTAGAGATAACATTATTCTCACAACAAAAGATGTCTCAATATCTAGGATACAGTTGTTTGAATGATTCAAGAAAATAGGGTTAAGAGAATAGATTCATATTAGCTCTTGTGGTAAATTATGGACTCAAATACCAATACACTGATCCATCACAAGAGGGTACTACCAGAAGAGAAAAAAATCTGGTAAACCAAGTAAACTTCCCATAAAATTATCACCATGTTGAAATCAATGACAACATAGGAATAACCAAAAGAAACCATCCATACTTCATGCTCATGTTTCAAGGCTCCCAACAATCTCCCCCTTTGGTACTGATGGCAACATGCATGAAATTTTTTTTTTCCAACAACTGAATACTCTGAATACTCCCCCTATAAAAACTATTCTTCACCAAAATTTTTTTCCTTTGTCTCTCTATCTATCCATTTCTCTATCTCATCATCTCCAAAATGACGAAGGAAGGGGTTTAGTATATATGTATATACATTAAAATGTAACCAAAAATATATGAACACATAATTGAATTAACCTGAAGAAGAACCTCTGAGACTCTATAGGATAGCCTTCAACGATGCTTTTCCTTCTTCCCAAGAACCTTTTGCACTTACAAGAGTCTTGTAAAATAGCTCGAGCTTAGTTAAGGACTCTACACCATTTGCTAAAGTATTGGGACAAAGATTAATTTTTTATAATTGACCAATACAGCTAAGAGCACTAGAAACAAAAGTATGTTTGAGTTTAATCATGTCTCTAAGGGCCACAAAATTCTTGATAGCATCTTTCCTTTGATCCTGTAGAGAAAATAATTTGTCTTGAAGCTACACAATATAGGACCACCTCTAATTATCTTTATCTTCTACTAACTTGTAAGTATCTACCTCAGAGCTCTTTCGAGACTCACTCATCCTTATTTCCTTTCTTATATTCAGTGTACTTCCAGACCAATCTAGTTAAAAAAAAAGTAGTTCTTGTGCCTCTTATTCACAAATTTGTACACTCTCTAACTCCTTCATGACCCGACTATGTGCATTTGTACATTTTCCTTTGATATCTTCTAAATTTCCTTCAACAGACTGATGCCAGCAGGCACTTCAAATCTTGAGATGTAGACCTTCTAAGAATTAGTCATGCCACTGACATTCTCCGCACAAAAATAGATGAATCATAATTAGCACCGGGAATAGCCTTTTGTAATTCTTCCAAAGATCTTTGAATATTTATCCTTCCATGCTCATGTTCAAGATCACTTCCTTTTTCAACATCTTTCTTAACAAAACTCTTTGTTTTCTTCCCTATTTTGGTCACGCTACTTGAGATACCTTCTACATTGAGATTCTTAGGAATTTCCAAAGGAATTTTAGCATAATTATCAACTTCGGTCTCTTACAATTTATCGTTCAATTCAAGCATCCAAACTAACCTTGATTCAACTACTTCCATGTAACAAAAATTTGTAGATAGAAGAAAATTTATGCTTCCAAAGTACCTTTCAACAACACTTATTGGAATCCTAGACCTTTTATTAATCCTCATCTGAAATGTTCCAAAGAATGCGGCAAGGATAGTCTCTTGTGCATCTGAACTACCAAGATTTAACATGAAATTCCCGATTCGATGGGAAATAGGAACTGAATCTGACCATTCTATCCTTCCTATTACTGATAAACCTCTCAAAAAATAAAACATAAATTAGACAACCAAATTTCCATACCATAATTTATTCTTCTTATTCTTCTTGACTTCCTTTAATTTTTTTAAAACATTTATATGAAGTAATTCACACAAGTC
Organism: Sequoiadendron giganteum; assembly: GCA_007115665.2. Lineage (NCBI taxonomy): Eukaryota > Viridiplantae > Streptophyta > Pinopsida > Cupressales > Cupressaceae > Sequoiadendron > Sequoiadendron giganteum. The sequence continues at coordinate 747,754,078 of CM021102.1, read as the reverse complement.
ATAATCCATACCTCTTTTAACCATATCAATAGAACTATGTACTATAATAGTAGAAGTTTTAAGGTCATTTTTGGGGATAAAAAATTTATGACCGATGACCATAGAAACATACCTTATTATTAGATCAAAAATTAACCTCAAATCAATCTCTTTCCCTTCAAAATTTGCACCAATATCCTTAATTTTGGGAACTAGTTTGAAGGAACACAAACCAGTTACATCTTTAACATCTTCTCTAGTAATCAAATGTGCTTCATCAACCTATAGATATTCATCATGAATTTTGGTCAACACTACTCGAATATACTTCTTCTTAGACTCAAACAAGGAAAATTTCCTCCAAACATCCAATTTCTTCTCAACTAATACTGTACAAGTATCATGGCTCTCTTTCAATTAACTATCCTAAAGCATGCTCAACTGAGTTGATGACATCTCTTCTACCTTATTGTAAACAAATGCATAAATATCTTATGTGGGAAACACTCTCAGGGGGATGCAGGAGAATGCACCAAAAGACACTTTTGACACATTCCTTAAACATCTCTTCAAACCGACTTGCACTTTATTTGCACTACTCAAAACCTTTGAATTATCCATAGCAATAAAAATGAAAGATTGTGTAAATAGGAATACCTTTGTAAATACCAACACGAAATGTATAGATATCCTACTTCTGAAGCTCACTTCAAATCCACTTGATTTCTTCTTCAAACTCTAAAAATTTGAATTCCATTTTTAAGCTTCCTTTTCACACTTCTTTTAAGATACATAAGCGTTTAGAATTATCTAAATTTATTCCTTCCATTCCGAATGAGTTTGCAATAAATTCTTCAACTTGCAGGCAGATTACCTTGAAAATTGTGTATGCCTTCATTCTTTCAAATTCTACAAACTTCATCCTTCACACATGCCAATTAGGGGGTTTATTAGAATTTTTGATAATTGGTCCCCCTTAGCCACTGCTTTTACTTAGAAATTGATAGGATTATTTGAACGAGAGGTCGGCACAGATAAGACTGATAGTTCTGATTCCTTTCTCCAAATCCTTTTCATTTCTTTTCTTTCTTCTTTCAAATCAGTGATTTGATCATTCTTCTTCGCCGAATAGTTATTTTTCTTTCTTCTACAATTATTACTAGGGTGTTCCGAATTTTTTCACTTACATCAAACAACATTATTCTTTTTGTTTTCCTTTTTATTCAACTGACCAAATTTATATCCATTCTTCTTGCTCTTAGAACATTTGTTGCAGAATGATAAATAATCATTCATTTTACTTTTGCAATCATTTACCTTATGACCAAATTTTTTGTAGGAATAATAAATTCCATTGAAAGATAAATACCTTTTAGCATCATGTCACTTGATAGAATTTTTTTTGGGATCCTTTCTTAAATATTTGATTTGTCAATTTTTGTACTGGTTCTTCTTATTCATGGATTGCACCACTTTATAACTCTAACCTTCCTCATATCCTAAACCACTCTTATCCATTTTTGGTCTTAGAGAAGTAATCAATCTTTCAAGCATCGTCGAGATTATCTAAAAAAATTCTACAAAATTTCTTACTTTTTCTAGATCAAACCTAAATATTTATGCTTCTTCCTCAAGCTTTATTCATTCATCCATCTTCCTTTGAATTTCAATTTCCTGACATTCTTTAGTTCCTTTCTTCTCATCCAATTATTGTAATAGGCTAGAGATAATTTCTTCTCCCTCAACCAATATATCACATGCTTCAATAATTTTATTTTGTAGCTTTTTAATGTACTCATTCAATTCTATCAACTTGTCCTTCAAGTCTTCCATTTCTTTTTGAATATTCGGTAGAGAATACTTTTGGAGGAAAATTTTTCATATACTCAAATTCAGGGATCTTCCTCAAGATGTTAGGTTTCTTCCAAGGAACCAAGCTCTAATACCAATTATTGAACATCTGGAATACTAAGAGGGGGGGTAAATCAATATTCCATATAACCATATTAATATCCAACTAAACATTATCTCAAATCTGACTGAATTAGCAAGAAGGAACATAAAAACAAAAAAATGCAACCATACACATGAACACTTAGATTTTTACATGGAAAATCCAATGAGGGATAAACCACTGTGAGGTTTAACTCACAACATATTATATCCAAATAAAAAATATTATGGGGCTCACTCACAGGACTCACTATCCTTATAAGGTTCATAGTCTAAGTACAAAAGATGGCTAACTGCCAAGATACAATGATAGTGACTCACTACCAATAGATTGAACTAATAGGATACACCTTCAATGTGTAGGATTTAATTCCAATGAAGCTCAGAATATGAAGTATTCTCGCACATAGTTCTCTCAACAAAGCTACATTGATCCACAATTGATAAATCATTTAGGCTCAAATCCTTACTTCATATTTTACATGCATTGTATATATCCATTTCCACACCTCCTTCTCACCTCATTTCTCAAAATACCTTATATATACAAGCATATATTAATCATCAATTAGGTTGGCTTAATTAGATGAAAAACAAACAATTAAAAATTTCTTTGTAGGAAACATATATGATTTAACATTTTATCCATGTAGTGCATTATACGAAGTTGGCTAACATCCATAAATCATAACTAGTCTTCATAAAGTATTGCATATACTGAGTTGGCCAAGACTAGAACACAATTATCGAAAACAACAAATAATCCTCAAAGAAAACACCTTCTAGATCTCAGAACACATTAATTTCCCATCATACTACCAACATAGAGACTATCAACAAAACTGCAACATACAAATTTTCACCTTAATAAAATGCAGAGTCTCCCACACAATATACCAAGCAAGGAACATTAGTAGAATACAAAGTTGAACTTTATCATAGATAAATTTATGCTCACAAAAAAATATGTCTCAAGATCTAGGATACAACTGTCTAAATGAGTCAAGAAAACATGGTTAAGAGAATAGAGTCATATCATATCTTGCGATAAATTTTTTACTCAAGTACCAATACACTAATCCATCACAAGAGGGTATTACCAATAGAGAACAACATACGGTAAACCAAGTAAAATTCCCATATATTTATCACCATGTTGACATCAATGAAAATATAGGAACAACCAACACAAACCATCCATACTTCATGCTCATGTTGCAAGGCTCCCAACACCATGTTGACCCAAAAGGCTTTTCCTTTTCTTTTTCTTTATCATTTCCATTTGTCTTGTGTTTCACTTTTTGGGATGGTGCAAGGCGTTGAGACATTCACGTCTCTTCCATGTTGACCCAAAAGGATTTTCCTTTTCTTTTTTTATCATTTCCATTTGTCTTGTGTTTTCCTTTTGGGGATGATGCAAGGCATCAAGAAATTCATGTCTCTTCCATGTTTACCTACAAGTTTTTTCTTTGTTTTCACTCTCTTTGTATCATTCTTCTAGTTCAAATGTATTCAGGGAATGATGAAAATTCTGAGCTCTCTAAATACATTGTAGCAAGAACATACTGACCCCAAATCCATAGATCCCTTATGTGTTTGGAATTTCATTTTGGGGGAAACCCCTCTCTTTTCTTTTTCTTTTACATGATACAACTTCATTTGGAAACATATGACTTGGCATATGGCTTACGAATTTGGCTCTCATATCTTCTTTATTGTTAGCATTTTTCGTTTGCCACTTTAAAGTAATTTCTCATAGTATGGTGCTTAATAATTTCTTTAAAGTGGGCACATACATTGGAATTATACTTTTTCATTTTTCCTTTTCATGGTTCATAGTGTAGTGTTCTTACTTTATACGATGTGATTTTCACTTTGTGGATGACATTGGGTGTCATTTACTTAAAGAGCATGATCTCTCTTAGCATATTACATTCCTCTTAGTGGTTTGATATGACACACTACACCTACTAAGTTGTGAATTTTATATTCTTTGATTTTTCCTCTCTTGGATACATAAGGCATAATGTTCCCTAAGTTAAAGGTCTCACATGAACTAAACAAGAATCCCTTGAATGTTTCTTATTTCCATATTTTAGTTATATGATCAAATTGCATAACAAACTTTGCATGCTTGTGGAGCCATCTTTTCTTTCATGAGTTTCAAGCATGCGAAGCTTTTCTTTCCTCATGAAGATTGAAAATAATTTTTGTGTGGCACCTTATTAAAGTTATCAAGAGGTATAACTTTGGTATGGTTGAGCAGGAATCCAAGCAAGGGAATTAATTTACCCATAGCCATTTGTGTGTTTGAGATAGCATACCAACCATGAGTGTATGTGTCTCACTGATGGATAGCCTCAAATTTCATCACCTCAGAGTGAGTATACATTTTTCAGACAAACATCCTAGATTTGATCCACATCATGATGGACAAATGGTCGAAGCTTTCTTTTCCCCTTTTCCTTTTCACTTTGTTTCATTTCCTTTGTTTCTTTGATAATGCATTCTTGTGCCTTGTTGTTTCTCTTTATATAATTATCAAGCGTGTTCTTTTTAACTTATGCTAGTTTTTCATAGGACCTTGGTCCTAGGGGCTTGCACACCCCCCTTGATAATGATTGTCCTATCTTACTAGCATTGGTGCATTTGAACCCATCTTGATCATGATTATATTATCTTGCTAGTGTTGCCACATTTGGTCTACTTTAGTGTCAGTTGGAAGCAAGTTCCCCCTCTCACTGAAGTGGGGGCTAGATGTAATGATGGAAAAAGGTCCCCCTGACTTGGCCTTGACTTAATGTTGTAGTTTGTCTAACATATTCACATTAGGTCTTGGGCCCTTGTGAACTAAATGAGATTATTGGTCCCTTGTTTGGAGTGTTGTAAATTGTTGTAACACACTTTCACACTTTTCTAAGCTTTTCATTAATAATTGGTGGAACCCCTAAAAAAAGGTATGTTTTTTATTTTTTGGGGAATGATGTTTATTCACACCCAATTACCAAGGGGTTCATGTAATCAGGGATGAAATATTAAGGTGAATGCAATAAAGCATATAAATCAAACCCTAATTAACAATGAAGCACAAATGAGCATAAAGACATAAAATATAAAATAATATTACCAAATCTTCATCCTACCATTGATTCACCTCCATTTATCTTCTCCATTTTGCTTGAATATGATAATCACCCTCAGATTTGAGTGTGCAATAACAAGCTTATGAAAAGTGACTAGAAAAATATTGAATATTGTTGTCTCACACTAGAATCATGTACTTGCATAATATGTGTGGATGAAGATAGATGATAATAGATAGAAATAGATGAAAACAGGAATGACTTTGACAGCATAAGGACACTTGAAGAATCAACCCCCAAACAACTTATGAGAGAGTTTACTTATAGGAAAGGTCTAATTTGGATTGACGGTTGAGATTGGATGTCAATAAGATGTCTTAATCAATGGCCAAGATTGAAAGTTGTAGTATGGACTAGGTTTAGGGAAAAATCAGGGAAAATTAAAATCGAGTGGATGAGATTTTTATGTGTCTACAGTTCCATTCAAGGGTAACTCTAGAGATCTCAATACAAAGGAGATTGAGATCTTGCAATAGGGTTGTTCTAGAGGTTGAACTATATATAATGAGGGTTTCACCACCAAGTGTAAACTTGGAAAAGACAATGAATTGCAAAACACAATGTAATATGTAGAATGACCTAGAAAGATATACAAAATATAGTAAAAAGATATGAGACTAAAAGTGTGCACCTAGAAGATTGAAGAAGGCAGGATGGAGGTCTGGATCATTGAGAAATCTGTTATTTATGTTGACTGGGACTCATTTTCCAAGCTAGGAGAATCAGTCTAGTTTCTAGGAAAATATGCAGAAACAGGTTCTAGCCAAAGGGGTATCTAAATTTGTAGAAAAAATTATAAAGCCTATATAGTGGGACTCATTCTTCAATATTGGTGAGTTAGTACACTTCTTCTTTTCTAGATGTTATGAAGTGGATTTTGTGCCTCTCGGTCTGCTCTGCTCTTTTTGATTGGTTTTAGGATTTGAATCTATAAAATACCACCTGTAGGTCTTCTCCAAGCTTCTCCAAGGCTTCATGAAAACTTTGACAACCTTAGGGATTTGAAAAATCTTTTCCAACTTTTCTTCTTGATAGATCTACAACCTATCCCAAACCCTAGCAATAAGGTCTTGTAAACATGTAAACAATGGCTCCAATAGATGTAGACTTGGAATATTTCTTGATGTTGATAGATCTTTGAATGAAGCACTTGTTTGAATGAAAAACCCTACACCACAATTGTTATCTCTCAAACAATATGATGCAAAAAATATTTGACATGACGTTTGACACTTGAAGAATGCTATAGAATGCTTGATAATCTGCCCTTGAATGCTCTTGTAAATGCTTGAATTCTCTTGTGAACTCAATTATGCTATAAGGATGCTCTCACAAAATTCTTAGGTTAAAATTAGTGAAAGAACCTTGTATTTATACTAAATTATGCAAGAATTCCCAAAATTACAACACTACAAGCGAACATCAAATCTAGGAGAAAAAAATCCCATCAAAAATTTGAATTAAATTTGAATTTTGGTCACAAAGAACTCCTTCACCTAAGGTGGTGATTTGAGTCCCATCACACATAATGTATGGGATAAAATATGAAAAGTTTCTAGAAATGTCTGAAACTTGAATCAGGACCAAAAAGACCTAGGTGGGACTCATTCACCCAAGGTGGTTAATTAGTCCCAGACACTAAATCGAAGCCACACAAGCTAGGAACACCTAAATTATGATTGGTCAATGATTGGTGTGATGATTATCCTCAAAAAGATGTAATAAATGAGGCTTGTGGATGCAAAATAGGACCAATTAAAGAATATCAAAGCCCAATTATTAATGGAAATCCTATAAGAATGTGAAATTTTGTTACAACACTTTACAACACTTGAAATAAGGAAATATTAAGTTTAATTATGTTTGGGATTATGCTTAACCACTTTCAAATAGAACCCTAGAAAAGTGTGAAAGTGTTTTACAACACTTCACAACACTTTTACAAGGAACCATTAAAATTAATTATTTCACAAGGGCCCAATACTCCAATTGGAATTTCTTATGGGCATGTGCAAGATCATCATGGAAAAAACAGGCCCTTAAGTGGTAATAAAATCTAGAAAAATTAGAGTTAGGAAACTTGACGTAAAAATTTGAATAAGGTAGATATATTATTTCAAAAATATGCAGTAATAGAATCTGTTGCAAATTGAATGTAGTTTCTAAACTACTAGGCTTATTTTTGTTTAAAAAAAATCTATTTGGTGAAAATTTGAAATTTCAATGCTGTAGTACTTAAATTTCAGGGAAAAAATAAGAAGTAGGTGTTTGTCTAACCACCCTTACCACAATAAAATGATAATATATTTTTAAAATATTTTAGATATAAGTAGAAGACTCATGTCCCAATCTGCTACATATTTTTTTGTAATTTGTTTCCAAGTAAATAATTAATTATGATTTTTTTATTACAAATTTTGAAAAATATAAAAACTTGTACATCTGACCACCTTAACTTGGTCAAAACCTCATGAAATTCTTTTTTTTTTTTTGTAATCCTATATTATGTAAAGCATAGAATGTGACGCATGTTTCAAATTCAAAAAATTTGATACCCTTTGGACGTTATAGATGTTTTTCAATCGGTCTATCAATCAGGACTTCAGTTGTAATTCAAATAGAAAATGAATAATAATTAGTTATTAAATTCAAAGTAAAGCATAATTTATATTGGTGGAAAGCTAAGAATCTCCTCTAAAAACCCTTTTCGTTTCATCAATTTTGGGTAAAAGAAAAGTCGTGAACCACATGGGCCATCATATCGCTTACATATCGCCACTTTTTGGCCCATCATGATCCTGCACATACCCTTATGCTTTAATTGACCCTATTTTGCATCCACAAGCCTCATTTAATGCATCTCTTTGAGGATAATCCCAACACCAATCATTAGCCAATCATAATTCAAGTGTTTTAGTCTTGAATGGCCGAAATTTAGTGATTTTAGACTCATTCACCACCTTGGGTGAATGAGTCCCACCGAGATTTTTGGGTCTTGAACTTGGTTTCACACATTTCTAAGCATTTTTAAAAATGGTCCCAAAAATTAGGCCTTGTGGGACTCATTTTCCACCTTGGGCGAATGAGTCCTATGTGGTCCAAAATAAAAATTAATTAATTTTTGGTTGAATTTTATTCTCCTAGATCTAATGTTAGCTTTTAGTGTTGTAATTTTGAGAATTTTTACATAATTGAGTATAAATACAAGGTTCTTTCACTCATTTTCTAACAACAAGAAATCAGGTGACCTAATACTTTCGTGAGAGCATTCATATTGGCATAATTGAGTTCACAATAGCATTCAAGAGCATTCAATAGCATATTATTAATCATTTTAGAGCATAATACAAGCATCAATCATCATGTCAAAGATTTCATGCACCATGTTTTTTATTGTGCTAAAAATTGTGATGTAGGGTTTTCTGATTTGAGCAAGTGTTTCATTCAAGATTAACATCATTTAATAAATATTCAAGATCTACATCCATTTGAACAATCTCAATCATATTTCCATCACTTTATTTCAAGGTTTTGGTGATTTGCAATATTCTTATTTGTTCATTCATCATTCCCCATTCCTATTTGATTTCATTTGAAGGATTGATTTCAAAAATGGGGTCTAACCAGGGAAAACCCTTATCCACTAATACCCCAACATTTTTCTCTTTCCTTTGAGTGTGATTTTTAGGTCTAAGTTGTATATTTACCAAGGAGCAAGATTAGCGAAAAGTTGACAAGGAGATCAAAAGTTGTTATCAATCATTGGAGATGCTTGGAGATCACCTATAGGTTGCTAATCAGGATTTTGGAACCATAACTCAATCAAGAAGGATAAATTAGACTAAGAGGAGTAGGATTAGACTTTGAAGCTTCAAAAAATCTTGATTAGACCAATTCACCACTTCTGGCAAATGAGTCCCAATTCCAGTCAAAATCCAGATTTTTACAGATTCGAATACCCATTTAGTAGATTCTTGTTCTCACACAAAAACCCAAATTTTGGACTTATTCACCAAGCTTGGTGAATATTCCCTAGTTAGCATTAAAGGTGGAATTTCCAGTGTTTTAGAACTCATTCCAGCCATCTCTAGATTTCCAGGTGCATGCTTTCTTTTTTTATAGTTTTCTATTTTGTTTTACTTGCATTTCTAGGTCATTTAACTCAATTTTACACCATATTAGGGTTTTTCAGCTGCCATGAATTTAATAAAACTCCATGGTTACTTTAAGTCCTAGAATACATTCATTAATTCATGTAAAATAATGGAGAAATATAACTTGGTGTCAAGATATTGGATCATATTTTATGGATTGGTTCTTAAAATTTTTAGTTACAACTCAAATTTAAATTTATTGTATGGTTGTGGAAAATACACAAGTGATAAAATTTTCAATTAATATTCTGTCATTGTAAAGGTTAACCTTATATTTTACTGATTTTGACTCAAAAAAATTCTTACATACTTAGAGTATTGTTATAGAGAATTTCTATTTCTTATTTTTTTATAATGTCTTGTGTTTCTAATTTAGGCTAGTTGCGTGCTTGTGAATATTGTCTTTGATATATCTCATCATAATTAATTTAATTTTCTAGTAGATTTGACCTAGGAGAGAACATTCTTCTTTTGACTCAAAAAAATCCTAAACAATAGATATTTAGAGGAAAAAGTTATCATCCTTTCAAATATACATTCTATTAAATCTCATGTAAATCAAATCAATCTTGTATGATATATGAAGCTCATGATAGTTAGAATTGACCCAAGAAATTCATAAATTGCTTTAGACTCTAAGACATTCACTAGATCAAAATAGATAAATTCATAATAATAATAAACTGATTTAAAAAACATTTAATACTTTATTTTTATCATCAATTCTAAAACAAAACACATTTAACACACTCAATTAATTTTAAATTTTTAAATCTGGATGAATGAATCCCTTATCCTTCTATCTTGATTCCACTAAAGACGTGCTCTTGACATTATTCAATATTGTATAATAGTATTTAAATTCATTTAATGCATTCATTTCAATAACTTAATCATTCAATAATTTTTAAGAGATCATAAAACAATTATTCTAGAGAATAGTACATAGCAACACATTCAATATGGTGCAACCAAAAGAGTAAAGAATCCACTTTCTTTGGAATTGTCTATTACTTTAAAAAAAATTTATTTCAATGGATTGATCAAAGGTGATATCTCCTTGTGACATAAAAAAATCCTTTAACGTAGTTTAAGTATCCATAGTCCCCAAAATTTTAAAAAATTCACAAAATAATTGAATTTTGGAAAATATAGTAGGTTGTGAGTGATATGATTGTTCTTGTTCTAATCTCAAGAGTGGAGAGCCTAGGGAGGAGTTTGGAGGTGGAGGATACATAAAACTATTCAAATTGACTTAAGGGGTCTCTAACCAATTGGGTTGTTATATGTAGAGGGTTTTACAACATTATGTGGATTGAGGTTTCATAACACCTAGTGTTTTCCAATCTGTAATTATTGTAGTGAATTTTTTTTGTTATTTAGAGAGTATGAATGTAATGAAAGGCACCTTCAGAATTTGCATGTTGGCAAACAATGAGTATTAAGAATCCTGCCACCCACATAATCTTGTGAAACCCTATACATGAAACATCCCCATTATTTACTCACCCCTCATGTGAGTTTGGATAGTTTTTGTATCCCCCATTTTCAACTACTCCACGTCCTCCCCACCTTGTACCTTTAAAGTTGTAAAATGAAATAACTTATAGAAGACAGTGTGTTCTCCAACACTAGAAATAGTGTGAGCATATTTTTGTTCCAATTAGATAAAGAAAGTGAAATTCCATTTTTACTATCCCAAAGAGTTGTTCTAAAATTTAAAGGTGGAAGTCATTACATTCTTGGTGCGTACGAAGAAAAAAAAAATCATAAGGAAATAACTAACAAGGGATAGTGTGTTTTTCAACACTGTAAATAATGTGAGTATTTTTTGTTCCAATCAAATGAAGTAAGTGAAATGTCATTTTTACTATACCAAAGAGTTCTAAAATTTTAAGGTGGACTTCATAACATTGTTGGTTCATATGAAACAAAAAAATTTCATATGGAAATAACTGATAGGGAACAGTGTGTTTTCCAACACTACAATAATGTAAGCATTTTTTTGTTCTAATTAGATGAAGAAAGGGAAATGCCATTTTTATTGTACCAAAGAGTTGTTCTAAAATTTGAAGATAAACTTAATTACATTTTTGGTGTGTATAAAAAAAACTTTTCAAAAGGAAATAACTGTTAGGGGATAGTGTGTTTTCCAACACTGCAAGTAGTATACCATATTTTTGTTCCAATCAAACGAAAAAAGTGCAATTCCATTTTTACTATACCAAAGATTTGTTCTAAAATTTGAAGGTGGACTTCATTACATTGTTCATGCATACAAAACAAAAAAAAATCATAAGGAAATAATTGACATGCGACCATGTGGTTTCGAAGATTGTAAATAATGTGAGCATTTTTTGTTCCAATCAAATGAAACAAGTGAAATGTCATTTTTAGTGAACCAAAGAGTTGTTCTAAAATTTGAAGGTGGAATTCATTAAATGTTTTGTTTGTACGAATAAAAAACTTTTTATAAGGAAAATAACTTATAGGGGACAGTGTGTTTTCAACACTACAAATAATGTCAAATTTTTTTGTTCCAATCAAATGAAAAAAGTGAAATTCCAGTTTTACTATACCAAAGAGTTGTTGTCAAATTTGAAGCTGGACTTCCTTAAATTCTTGGTGCATACAAAGAAAAAACTTTTCACAAGAAAATAATTCACAAGGCACAGTGTGTTTTCCAACACTGCAAATAATGTGAGCAAAGTTATTTTCCAATTAGATGAAGAAAGTGAAATGACATTTTTACTATAATAAAGAGTTTTTATAAAATTTTAAAGTGGAATTCATTATATTATTGGTGTGTATGAAACAAAATCTTTTCATAAGGAAATAATTGACAGGGGACAACAGGTTTTCAAAAACTACAAATAATGTGAGCATTTATTTGTTCCAATCAAATGAAAATACTAAAATACCATTTTTACTATACCAACAAGTTCTAAAATTTGAAGGTGGACCTCATTACATTGTTGGCGCATACAAAACAAAAAAAATCATAAGGAAATAAGTGACATGGGATCATATGTTTTCTAACACTGTAAATAATGTGAGCATTTTTTGTTCCAATTAGATGAGGAAAGTCAAATATCATTTTTGGTGCATATGAAACAAAAAAATTTTATAAGGAAATAACTAACAAGGGACAGTTTTTTTTCCAAAACTACAAATAATGTGAGCATTTTTTTATTCCAATTAGATGAAGAAAGTTAAAGGTTATTTTTACTATACCAAATATTTGTTTGAAAATTTTAAGGTGTAATTCATTACATTCTTGATGTGTACGAAGAAAAAAATTTCATAAGGAAATAATTGAAAGGGGATAGTGTATTTTCCAAACTATAAATAATGTGAGCATTATTTTGTTCCAATTAAATGAAGAAAGTGAAATGCCATTTTTATTGTAACAAAGATTTGTTCTAAAACTTGAAGGTTGAATTCATTATAGTGTTGGTGCATGTGAAACAAAAACACTTCATAAGGAAATAATTGATAGGGGACGGTGTGTTTTCCAATAGTGTAAATAATGTGAGCATTTTTTGTTCAATTTAAATGAATAAAGTGAAATGCCATTTTTACTGTACCAAAGAGTTGTTCTAAAATTTGAAGGTGGACTTCATTACATTTTTGGTGTGTATGAAATAAAAACTATTTTTAAGGAAATAACTGATAGGGGATAGTGTGCTTTCCAACACTGAAAATAATGTGAGTATTTATTTATTCCAATCAAATGAAGAAAGTGAAATGTTATTTTTACTACACCAAAGAGTTATAAAATTCTAAGGTGGACTTCATTAAATTCTTGGTAAATATGAAACAAAATAATTTTCATAACGAAATAACAAATATGGGAAAGTGTGTTTTCCAACGCTAAAAATAATGTGTGTAGTCAAAAAGTTAAATATTTCCTCTTTTGGAAATCCTACACAGATTTCCTCTTTCTTTGTCCAATCCATATCATTATCCACCCTTTCCAATAAACTTCCTCTTAAAACTTGGTTATTTCCTCTTTCTTGATATCTCTCATATATTGTGATCCCTTGATCTTTGAATAACGTCAATCCTCACAACAAGAGTCTAAAAATAGAAGCCTTTACCCTTCATTATCATCAATACATTTTCTAGTAGGTTTTTGCTACCAACTTTCTATTCAAAATTATCCCCAAAAGAAAATAAAATACCTTTAGTTCCATTTGAAAATATATGTCGATCAAAATAATATAATTGAATAGGTATAAGAATCATTTCCATCCATAATAAAGCTTTTATATTTAAGATTATTTGGTTAATGAGATAGGAGATATGTAATTATTAGGATGGAAAGATGCATGGATTATGAAAGGAGTAATGCATAAATGCAATGATGATATATCTTAGGTTTAGGGTTTAAGGTTTTAGTCTAATCAATTAATGCAATGATGATTATGGATTAATCCAAAGAGACATAAAGATGGTGTTGAAGTACATATTAATGAAGAAATTGAGGAAAGAGGAATTAGTAGTTCATAATGAAATAAAAGAATTCATGAATATTAGATAGATGGAGGATGATATGGTATATGTAGTGAAACAACCTTCATATGATCTTACTTTACATGTAAAATATAAGTACATAGAGTATTTTAATGTTTCCAAAGAAAATAGAGTATTGGTAGAAGACATAAAGGTTGTACAAGAGTTACAATGCTTATGATGAGTCAAGCAAATAAAAAATACCAATAAATAAATTAGAGAGAGGTGAGTCATTGTAATACCCCTCCGTTTTGATCTATTGTGCAAACTATGTTGTTTCCTCTCTATGCCTTAGTTTTTCGTTGTACTTGCACTATGTACTTGATTTCAGTGGATCACTGTTTTATCGTGATGTATTTTGATGTGATTATTATGGCATGTTTGGAATTAACATATGTGGATATTTAATTTATGATGTTTCATGCTTTCGATTATGCTGCTATGTTAGATGCGTCAGTTAGAACTATTGTATTGGTGAAGAAGATGGTATCACATCACTTGCTTGCGAGTGCCCTGCGATCTCATGATTTCCTCTTCACGGTGTGCTTTATTTATGACATATTATTGCATGTGGATATATTCTGTGTTTGCAGGTTGACAGGTGCAGGACATCGACTCCACCTGGTTTCATGGGTTTAAGCGTGTCCATTGCCCAATGTAATTTTATTGGGAGAAAGTAGCTAGGATTTCCGTGTTGAGTTGTCACCCTAGTTGTAGTGTGTCGTCAGTCCTAGTATGGTCCAATTATTCTATTTTGTTCAGTTTGACTAGTTTTAGTTATTTGGGGAGTTAGAATAATGTTGGAATTTCTGATTTAATTATTGAGTAATTTAATTTAATTAATTTAATATTTAATCTTATAGTAGATTTATTTATTAATTGATTAAGTTATTCATGTTGAAGTGATTTAAATTATTCATTTTGGAAAAACATGCATATTTATGTTGGAATTGGAAATTAGAAAAATAAATTAAAAGTCAAATTTGAAATTCAAAAATTCAAAAATTCAACAAAAAAGATATTTCCCATTTTCTGTTTTTTGGAATTTATGAGGGTTGTTGTGGGATTTTAGAGAAAATTTTGCATTATCTTAAAAATTTCTTCACAATATCAAGAATGGAGTTTTTGAGAGAAAATTGAAAAGAGAAGAGAAAGATTGCTTGATTTTGTGGGTTTGGAGGAAAAGCTTGGGGAATCTCAAGTGCTCAAGAGGGTTTCAAAGTAGCAACAGGTTCTTCAACATACTCCAAGAGAATCAGGTTCACACCTTGTTTTATTAAAATTTTGTTGATTCAATGGTGTTGAGTAATGGAAGATGAAATTGCTATGGTTATTTCAATTCTACTTTGTTCATGTTGTTCTTCAATCTAATTGTAGCCTTCAATTGGTTGTATGACTATTTAAATCTATTTTTATATATAGATAAATCTATGTAGGCTTGGGATTTATTTTTATAATTTCCTATGGTAAGGTTATGCTGGCCAAATTTCCTTAAAATAAAATTATCTCTAGAACTCTAATATTTTTATTTTACCTCTTTAAGGTCTGGTTTTTCTAGGGAAAAAAAAATAAAAAAAAAATAAAAATGACACTCATTTTTGAGAAAAAAAAACACAAAGAAAAAATGGAAGTTTGAAAAGGGGCAGTTGGGGAAGTGCACCCAGCGGCCTCCCCGTTCGCGGCCTTAGCAGACAGCGCAGGCCGCATGACCACCAGTGGTGGCTGGCTGCGCTTTGCGCAGTCTGCGCCACCATGGGTGGTGGCCGGCTTTGTGCCTTGCGTGGTGTCCGCGGTGGCTCCGCCGTCCGTGCCGCCTCCCCCATCCTCCTCCGCCGTGCCCACCTCCGACCAGTGGCGCCGCCCCCTACGGCCACCACAACCTTCTCACAACCTCTGCCAAGTAGCGTCGACTGTGTAAACACAGTCAACGGGGAAAACAATAACCACGACCTCAGCCCTAACCATGCACATGGATCGAGGCAGGGCGTGGGCCCTTTTAGAAAAAAATATATATATATTAAAAATATATATATATAATAATAATATTATAATTTTAAATTTTATAATTTTTATAATATTTTAATATTATAATTATTATAATATTTTAATATTAAAATTTATTATTATTGATATTATTTATTTCATCATATTGTTTAAATACATTTATTATTTTAATATTATGACTATTATAGTATTGAAATTGTAGATGATGGAATAATGGTTATATTCTTTACAATATTATGGAAAATATTGTTTTTTTTTTTAATGAGTTTAATTGTTTATGGAATAAATATTATATTTAAAATGGGATCTTGTTTTTAATTAAATTATGGGGACACGGGTAATGTTTTATGCATTTAAATGCTGCATTGTGATGAAATGATTTTTAAATGGCGTAATTAATTCTGTTTATTTAACACACTATTTCGTGAATGTTAGTGAGGAAATGGGTTTAGTGTACCCAAAGTAGATCTGATTATTGTCCTAGTATTGATCTACGTGCATTATCATTTGGGAAGTGTGGGTTTTAATATTTAACAAGTCTTTCAGTTGGGATTTCAGTTTGTGGGTTGTCGTACTGTGTAGTCAACCATAAATGGCCTTGGGCAGTGCGTTTAACCAGTTTGTTCCCCGGTTATCATGAATTGGAGTGTATTGACTGCATGACATGGTTAGAGATGTGGTATCATTTATGTCGCACTTGTGTACCCTTGGGTTGTGGATTTGTTCCATGTGTCGTCTTAGAGGAGTGGCTTGTAACGGGGGCCAACACACATAGTGGTGCCAGAATAACTCATTGTAAGTTAGTTAATCCAATGATAACTAAATTAAATGATTAGAGTATCATGTAGTATCAAACATTTGATAAGATAATTATGCCTTGCTCATGATCACAAGGGCTTGTAAAGACTTGGGTTGAGATGGGAAGGCCTGGAATGGCAAGATCATTATTTTGTCACCACGAAAGATAACTGATTCTGCATTGGTTTACATGAGGGGCTGGAAGTCGTTAGAGGTTACTAGAATAACCCGAGGCGGGGGTTGAGACCTAGGAAGACTCACCAGGATAACCTATGTAACATTGTGATGACACTTCTCCTAGGTCGACAGTATGTTTGCATCAATGATGCAATTGATTATGTAATTTCTAGAAGCATTGTAACCTTGTGTCAGTGGTGTCACTATATTGATTTTAGTATGGTTATGTTTGCCTATGTCTAGAGGTAGACATCCTTGGTTAGAGATTCTAGTTACTAGCTCCTAGCATGGGGGGTAGACCTTTGGGTTCCACTTGGTTGGGTGGCATGCACCTTACTCCGTTGGTTTTTCTCCTTGTACATGTGGACGAGTCTTCTAGTTGGAGAGCTCATGGTTTTCAGTGGCAGTTCTTACTTGTTATCTTTCAAATATTCTTGTTATTACCCCTCTTCTTCTTGAGGTGGAATTTGTAATTGAAACCCTATGTTATTGGACTTGGCTCATTCAGAGAATGAGTGTTGTAACCCTATTGGTTAATGAATGGATTAATGTAATTGAAAGTTATTTATTATGCTTGTCGTAAAGTTATCATTCTTGGAATGAATGTGTTATTTATATTATTAATAATTGGCATGGTTTATATTCATGTTTTATGTTGAGGTTCTATATGACCTTTGTCTCGTAACCTTAGAGGTTGCTGGCATTAGTTAGTGAACTTACTTCTAATTTATTCTTTAAAAAAAAAAAATTTTTTTTTTTTTGTTTAAGTAGTTAAATGCAATTTCCTCTAGGGTTGCGTGGTGGGGCATTACACATGGTATCAGAGCCTAGGTTTAAACACTGGGTACTCTGGGATTATGATGGAACCATTAAGCTTTAGTTGTTTAAGATTTGAGTTGTGTACCTTGCCTGATACCTTGACGTGTTTGTGCAGGATTATGCCACCGAAACGTGAAAGAGGTAGAGGGCGTATTCATGGCCATCTAGGCGGTCATGGTGAGAGTCAAGATGACTCTCTCCCTTTAGCTCCTTTTATTCCTGATCAGGAGGAACAACAGGCATCACAGAATGCACCTGGGGGTGGTAATCTATAGCAGGATCCAGCAGGGATTGAGGTAGCACGTAGAGCGCTAGAGGAGGCTTTGGCACTCCTTGGACCTAGGCAGACAGAGGTTCAGATTAACCCTGTGGTGGGGGAGGCTCCACCCCAGTCCGAGGCTCACATAAGGGACTTGCTCAAGGGGCACCCTCCTTTATACGATGGATTTAGTACAGGTTTAGAGGCTGAGACCTGGTTGATAGACTTGGATAGGTGTTTCGCCATGCATTCGTATGGTAGTAACACCAGAGCTCAGTATGCCATTATGTAGTTGAGAGGATTTGCATCCACTTGGTGGAGACTAGAGGAGCAGAAGCTCCATATTGATATTCACATTGCATCATGGGAGATCTTCTTAGAGAGGTTCAAAGCTAGATTCTTATCTGAGTATTGGCGTCAGCATCGAGGGGATGAGTTCCATGCTTTACGTCAGATGGCATTATCTGTTGAGCAGTAGGAGCGTCATTTTTATGAGCCCAAATAGTATGCAAGGATTGATGACGACGAGAGCATGTTGGTTCACCATTTTGTCAGGGGCTTAAATGCTCATCTTAGCGGTGGTGTGAGGGTTTTCGAACCCAAGACCATGGATGTGGTTGTAAAGAAAGCACACCTAATTGAGGAGAATATGAGTATGGCACTTGGGGGGCACATAAGTGTTCTATTTGGTAGTAGTGCAATGGTAGGTTCTAGTGTTAGAGGAGGGCAGTCTCAGGGAGGTTTACCTCCTAGGTCTTAGCAGGGGTCATCTTAGGGTGGTCAGCAACAGCAATAGGCATCATAGGGGAAACATAAGGGTTTCTAGTAGAGACAGGGAGACAAGAATTGGAGGCATGCGAAATGCTCCAGCTTTGAGTAGTCAGCATAGAGTTCGCAGTCTACTTTCAGGGATAGTGCATAGCAGTCTAGCGCACCATCTAGAGGTAGAGGTTTTGGTAGGGTCATTGAGTGTTTTGCATGTGGTCAGCAGGGTCACATGGCTAGAGGTTTTCCCAATAGGGGCATAGTTGGTTTTTCCTAGGGACCAATGGCATCTGAGCTGATAGTTGGTGATGCAGGTAGAGGGCATAGATTTTTTGCAGTGGTTGATAACCGCCAGGCAGAGCATCAGGGCACAGTCATTGAGACATATGGTATGTTGATGGGTAACCCAGTTACCATTTTATTTGATTCAAGAGTGACAGACTCCTTCATTTCTTCTTCAGTTGTGTCGCGATGTAGACTAGGTACAGTAAGGAAAGGTGATAGGTGGCAAGTAGAGCTAGCTTCGGGTGCGAAAGTCGCATCGCATTTCCTTGTGCCAGAGTGTAGGTTGGAGATTGGACCTCTTCAGACTATGTTTGACCTTCATGTTATTCCTTTGGGTTCTTATGACATCATCATTGGGATGGATTAGTTGAAGGCAGATAGTGCAGTCTTGGATTGTCAACGCAAGTTGATTCGATGCATTGATGCATCTGGTAGAGAGATAGAGATAGTGGGAGTCCTGAGGCTAATTTCTTTGAGGGTCATCTCAGCTATACAGTTGAGAAGGTGTGTAGGTCAGGGTTGCCAGTTGTTTGCTATCACAGTGGATGACTTGGATCTAAGTAGTGGAGAAGAGAAAGTCTCTCTTGATAGTCACCCTATCCTTCAGGAGTATTCCAATGTCTTTCCAAATGAGATTCCAAGGATGCCACCTCAGAGGGATATTGACTTCAAGATTGATCTTATACCTAGTTCACAACCCATCTCTCGAGCTCCCTATCGTATGACTACCCAGGAGTTGAAAGAGCTTTGTTTGCCACTTGAGGAGTTGCTAGAGAAAGGCTTCATTCACTCTAGTGTTTCACCTTGGGGAGCACCAGTCATCTTTGTAAAGAAGAAGAATGGTTCACTTCAGCTATGTATTGATTACCGACAGTTGAATAAAGTGACCATCAGGAACCGATATCCACTTCCTAGGATCGATGATCTCTTTGATTAGGTCAAGGGTTCCACCATATTTTCAAAGATTGATCTTAAGTCAGGATATCATTAGCTTTGGATCTTTGACTCTAATATTCATAAGACAGCGTTTCAAATGCGGTATGGTCACTATGAGTTCACAGTAGTACCATTTGGGTTGACGAATGCACCTTATGTGTTCATGACTCTGATGAACGGTGTATTTTGCACATACCTAGATAGGTTTGTCCTTGTGTTCCTTGATGACATTCTGATTTATTCCAGGACTATAGTAGAGCATGAGGAACAATTGTAGCAGGTATTACAGTGCTTGCGAGATAATCAGTTGTTTGCCAACCTGTCGAAGTGTGAGTTCTTCAAATCTGAGGTATAGTACCTCGGGCATGTCATCTCAAGGAAGGGTATTTCAATGGATCCTGCAAAGATCCAAGTGATCTTAGATTGGCCTACGCCCATGAATGTGGTAGAGATACATAGCTTTATGAGGCTAGCAAGTTATTACAGATGATTTGTGTAGGGTTTTTTGAGGATAGGTTATCCTATCACTACCCTTCAGAGGAAAGGGAAGAGGTTTGAGTGGTCAGAGAAGTGCGAGGTAGCATTTTAGAACCTTAAGGAGATGCTGAATAGTGCATCAATACTTGCTATACCAGATCTGACAGGGGACTTTATGGTTTGCACAAATGCATCCTTTGAGGGTGTTGGTGTAGTGTTGATGCAAAAGGGTCGAGTCATTGCATATGAGTCATGGAAACTCAAGGACCATGAGTTGAACTATCCCACCCATTATCTTGAGTTAGCGACAGTTGTGCATGCATTGAAGAGATGGAGGCATTTCCTTCTTGGCCATAGGTTTGAGCTGCATAGTGATCACAGGAGTCTTCAGTATATCTTCAAGCAGCCCAACCTTAATGCTAGGCAGAGGTGTTGGATGGAGTTCCTTTGTGAGTACGACTTTGAGGTGAAGTACATCCAGGGGAAGGAGAATGTTGTAGAGGATGCACTCAATCGACAGAGACATGAGATATCCGAGTTGACTCTAGTTGTGGATCTATGGAGTCAGATTCATTCTGCCCTTCCAGCAGATAGTTGGTACTAGGAGGTTAGGTCAGTGATAGAGGCAAGTAGACCTCTTGAGGGCAGACATTCAAGATATACTCTAGATTTAGATGAGTTATTGAGACACACGAGACGTATATACGTTCCTCCTTATGATGGTCTTCGCACCTTGGTCATGACTGAGGCACATCGTGCACCTTATTCAGCCCATCCTAGGGTGAAGAAGATGCATGCAAATTTGCGATAGTTGTACTTTTGGCCATGGATGAAGTGAGATATCGCAGATTTTGTGTCACGATGTCTAGAGTGTCAATGAGTTAAGGCTGGGCACCAGCATCCAGTAGGAGTACTGTAACCGCATTTAGTACCAAAGTGGAAGTGGGATATAATCTCATTGGATTTCATTGTTGGTTTACCCAACTCTTCGAGACGGCAGGCTGTGATAATGGTGACCGTCGATAGGTTGATGAAGGTTGCACACTTCTCACTTATGCGCTCATCCTACACCACATCGTCCGTAGCTAGAGTGTTCATGGAGGATATTGTGAGGTTACATGACATTCCACGTCGGATTATCTCTGATAGGGATCTAGTGTTTACTTCAGCTCTTTGGACATCATTGCAGCATGTGATGGGGACACAGTTGAACTTCAGTTCAGCTTATCACCCTGAGATAGATGGACAGACTGAGAGGGTTAATCAGATCCTTGAGGATATGTTACATATGTATGTGATGGACCAGCAGACGCGATGGGAGGATTATCTCTATTTGGTAGAGTTTTCCTATAATAATGGTTTTTGGAGTTCCATTGGTATGCCTCCATTCCAGGCATTGTATGGGAGACCTTGTCATACCCCTCTGAGTTGGAATTGATTGGAGGACAGGATAGTGTTGGGTCCTGAGATGCTGTAGGATATGGAGAAGCAAGTGGATAGGATTAGAGAGCACTTAGTGGCAACACAAGATAGGTAGAAGAAGTATGCAGATGCGCATAGAGTGGATCGTCAGTTTGTTGTAGGCGATAGAGTCTTCTTGCGGGTGCATCCGCGAAAGAGTCCCATCTTTTATGGAAAGGGCTCTAAGTTGGCACCTCGCTTTGTCAGACCTTTCGAGATACTCGAGAAGATTGGTCCTATTGCTTACCATCTTGCTTTACCTCCCAGTCTCTCGCACATTCATGATGTGTTTCATGTTTCAGTTCTTTGGTCATACCATCCAAACATTTCTCATGTCCTCGATTGGAATACATTACAGGTAGAGGACAGGCAGCTGGCTTTGGAGCCCATGGCCATCATGGAGTGCAGAATGCTCACCCTTCGAGGGTGAGATATTGATCAGGTTAGGATTCAGTGGGATCCTAGGGATGACACGTCATCCACATGGGAAGATACAGTTAGAATGAGGGAACTTTATCCCTATTTGTTTGCAGGCTTCCAAGAGTAAGCCTGACCCTAGGAGGGGAGGATGTAATACCCCTCCGTTTTGATCTATTGTGTGAACTATGGTGTTTCCTCTCTATGCCTTAGTTTTCTATTGTACTTGGACTATGTACTTGATTTCAGTGGATTGTTGTTTTATCGTGATGTATTTTGATGTGATGATACTATATTTTGATGTGATTATTATGTCATGTTTGGAACTAACTTATGTGGATATTTAATTTATGATGTTTCATGCTTTCGATTATGCTACTATGTTAGATGCGTCAGTTAGAACTATTGTATTGGTGAAGAGGACAGTATCGCATCACTCGTTTGCGAGTGCCCTACAATCTCGTGATTTCCTCTTCACAGTGTGCTTTATTTATGACATATTATTGTGTGTGAATATATTCTATGTTTGCAGGTTGACAGGTATAGGACATTGACTCCACCTAATTTCACAGGTTCGAGCGTGTCCATTGGCCAATGATATTTGATTAGGAGATAGTAGCTAGTTTTTTCGTGCCGATTCGTTAACCTAGTTGTAGTGTGTCATCAGTCCTAGTATGGTCCAATTATTCTATTTTGTTCAATTTGACTGGTTTCAGTTATTTGGGGAGTTAGAATAATGTTGGAATTTGTGATTTAATTATTGAGTAATTTAATTTAATTAATTTAATATTTAATCTTATGGTAGATTTATTTATTAATTGATTAAGTTATTCATGTTGAAGTGATTTAAATTATTCATTTTGGAAAAACATGCATATTTATGTTGGAATTGAAAATTAGAAAAATAAATTAAAAGTCAAATTTGAAATTCAAAAATTCAAAAATTCAACAAAAAAGATATTTCCTATTTTCTGTTTTCTGGAATTAATGAGGGTTGTTGTGGGATTTTGGAGAAAATTTTGCATTATCTTAAAAATTTCTTCACAATATCAAGAATGGGGTTTTTGAGAGTAAATTGAAAAGAGAAGAGGAAGATTGCTTGATTTTGTGGGTTTGGAGGAAAAGCTTGGGGAATCTCAAGTGCTCAAGAGGGTTTCAAAGTAGCAACAGGTTCTTCAACATACTCCAAGAGAATCAAGTTCACACTTTGTTTTATTGAAATTTTGTTGATTCAATGGTGTTGAGTAATGGAAGATGAAATTGCTATGGTTATTTCAATTCTACTTTGTTCATGTTGTTCTTCAATCTAATTGTAGCCTTCAATTGGTTGTATGACTATTTAAATCTATTTTTATATATAGATAAATATATGTAGGCTTGGGATTTATTTTTATAATTTCCTATGGTAAAGTTATGCTCAAGAAGGTTTCAAAGCAGCAGCAGGTTCTTCAACATACTCCTAGAGAATCAAGTTCACACCTTGTTTTATTGAATTTTTGTTGATTCAATGGTGTTGAGTAATGGAAGATTCAATTTCTATGGTTATTTCAATTCTATTTTGTTCATGTTGTTCTTCAATCTAATTGTAGCCTTCAGTTGGTTGTATGACTATTTAAATCTATTTTTATATATAGATAAATCTATGTAGGCTTGGGATTTATTTTTATAATTTCCTATGGTAAGGTTATGCTGGCCAAATTTTTTTAAAATAAAATTATTTCTAGAACTTTAATATTTTTATTTTGCCTCTTTAAGCTCTAGTTTTTCTAGGGAAAAAAAAATTAAAAAAATAAAAAAATGACAGTCTCATTTTTCGAGAAAAAAAAGAAAAACACAAAGAAAAAAAGGAAGTTTGGAAAGGGGCGATTGGGGAAGCGTGCCCAACGGCCTCCCCGTCCACGACCTTAGGAGACTGCATAGGCCACATGATAACCAGTGGTGGCCATTTGCGCTCTACGTAGCCCGTGCCACCACGGGTGGTGGCCAGCTCTATGCCCTGCGTGGTGTCCATGGCGGCTCTACCATCTGCACCACCTCCCCCATCCTCCTCTGCCATGCCCACCTCCGAGTGGTGGCGCCACCCCCTATGACCGCCACAACCTTCACATAACCTCCACCAAGCAGCGTTGACTGTGTAAACACAGTCAGTGGGGAAAATAATAACTGCAGCCTCAGCCCTAACTGCACACGCGGATCGAGGTAGGGCGTGGGCCCTTTTAAAAAAATAAAATTAAATATTAACAAAATATATATATAATAATAATATTTTAATTTTAAATATTATAATTTTTATAATATTTTAATATTATAATTATTGTAATATTTTAATATTAAAATTTATTATTATTGATATTATTTATTTCATCATATTGTTTAAATACATTTATTATTTTAATATTATGATTATTATAATATTGAAACTGTAGATGATGGAATAATGGTTATATTCTTTAGAATATTATGGGAAATATTTTTATTTTTTTTAATGGGTTTAATTGTTCATGGAATAAATATTATATTTAAAATGGGATCTTATTTTTAATTAAATTATGGGGACATGGGTAATGTTTTATGCATTTAAATGATGTGTGGTGATGAAATCATTTTTAAATGGCATAGTTAATTTTGTTTATTTAACACACTGTTTCTAGAATGCTAGAGAGAAAATGGGTTTAGTGTACCCAAAGTAGATCTGATTATTGTCCTGGTATTGATCTACGTGCATTATCATTTGGGAAGTGTGGGTTTTAATATTTAACAAGTCTTCCAGTTGGGATTTCAGTCTGTGGGTTGTCATACTGTGTAGTCAACCATAAATGGCCTTGGGTAGTGCATTTAACCAGTTTGTTCCCCGGTTATCATGAACGGGAGTGTATTGACTGGTTAGAGATGTGGTATCATTTATGTCACACTTGTGTACCCTTGGGTTGGGGAGTTGTTCCACATGTCGTCTTAGAGGAGTGGCTTGTAATGGGGGTCGGCACACAAAGTTGTGCTAGGATAACTCGTTGTAAGTTAGTTAATCCAGTGATAACTAAATTAAATGATTAGAGTATAACGTAGTATCAAACATTTAATAAGATAATTATGCCTCGCTCATGATCACAAGGGCTTGTAAAGACTTGGGTTGAGATGGGAAGGCCTGGAATGGCAAGATCGTTATCTTGTCACCATAAAAGATAACTGATTCTGCATTGGTCTACATGAGGGACCGAAAGTCGTTAGAGGTTACCAGGAAAACCCGAGATGGGGGCCGAGACCTAGGAAGACTCACTAGGATAGCCTATGTAACAAAGTGATGACACTTCTCCTAGGTTGACAGTATGTTCGCATCAGTGATGCAATTGATTATATAATTTCTGGAAGCATTGTAACATTGTGTCAGTGGTGTCACTGTATTTATTTTAGTATAGTTATGTTAGCCTATGTCTAGAGGTAGACGTCCTTGGTTAGAGATTTTGGTTACTATCTCCTAGTATGGGGGGTGGACCTTTGGGTTCCACTTGGTTGGGTGGCGTGCACCTTACTCCGTTGGGTTTTCTCCTTGTACGTGTGGACGAGTCTTCCAGTTGGAGAGCTCATGGTTTTCAGTGCTAGTTCTTACTTGTTATCTTTCAGATATTCTTATTATTAACCCTCTTCTTCTCGAGGTGGAATTTGTAATTTTAACCCCATGTTATTGGACTTGGCTGATTCGGGGAATGAGTGTTGTAACCCTATTGGTTAATGAATGGATTAATGTAATTGAAAGTTATTTATTATGCTTATTGTAAAGTTATCTTTCTTGGAATGGATGTGTTATTTCTGTTATTAATAATTGGCATGTTTTATATTCATGATTTATGTTGAGGTTCTATATAGCGTCTATCTCGTAACCTTAGAGGTTGTTGGCATTAGTTAGTGAGTTTATTATTTATTCTTTAAAAAAAATAAAAAAAAAATTATTCTATTTAAGTAGTTAAATGCAACTTCCTCTAGGGTTGCGTGGCGGGGCATTATAGTCATTGATCATGAAAAGGGTTTTGTTAAAAAATAATGCTATTGATAAAGAACTAGTGCAAAGGAGAAGTATCTTTAGAAATATATACAAGACTAAATATATGTATCTTTAGAATATCCAAATCAATATAAAAACTCACAATTGTAGAAATAACATAAGTTACTAGTTATCGAGCAATGTATGCTTAAATTTAAGATAGGTACATATCATGAGAAAGTTTTGCATCATGTTAGAGGATATATATCATTTATTTTTTGGAATCTTAGCCATGTTAGTATGAGAATGATAGCAAAGACTAAGTTACAACTCTACAATCTCACCAATCAAGAAAACTTCACAAATAGCAACTACCTATCCAACGAACTCAAAATATGGCACTAATGGTCATACATAATCTTAATTTGAAATGATAACATACAAAGACCAATCTCATCATGTATCGCCAAATGCAGATATAAAGACAACCAAACAATGAACGACATCTAATACACAAAGAATAGAAGAAAAGACAAAGGAATTTAGCAAAATTCACCCTAACCAATATAGGGGATGTATGAGAATACAAATAGAAATAGTAATATTTTTTTTTGATATAACTCTTCTCACATACTCTTTTTTCCCATAGAAGCAATAAATAGGCTCAATGTATTGCAATTGACCACTACATGAAAACAACAAGAATGAATTCTACAAAAATTTTAAGACTCAAAATACCACACACAAAACTATGAATCAAACCCTTCTCATGTGTAACGTGCCAAAAATCTATTCATTTGGAGATGGGAAATTTTTGGAAACATAATCGACAGGGAAAGTCATTGGGATTGCATCAATATTTTTCAACAAAAGAGTAACTACATACTACAAAAACTCCAAAAAAACTTCTTGGTATGCTAGAGAAACTTCAATATCTTGCCAACCTCCTTTTTTCTCCACCAGTGAAGTCTAAACTCCAATCATTGTCCTTCCAACAAAAGAAACAAGCCTCAAGCATCATCCTCTTTGTCCATTACCATCTTTTTTCCTTTTCTCTTCTTTTTTTTCTCCATGATGCTAACTATTTCTATATTATTTTATTTGTGGAATCAGAAGGAAATGTTTTCCACATATCAGTGTTTCAAGAGGTAGCAAGAATCAGCCAAAGAAAGGAAACCAAAATTTCAAAAGTTAAAATTGAAAAATAGCTACTCAAAAAGCATGATGCCCATGCATCAAGCTCCCAGGGAACAAAATAATGTGCTTTTGCACATGAAGTCATCGATCAATAGACTTTTTGGCTTTTCCTTTCTTGTGATTCTTCCAACATCATTTTGGAACCATGATTTTCCCACATTGGTTTCCATTCCACTTGGTGAACTCATTCTTCATATCTCTCTTGTACTCATTACTAGACATTCCACTCTGCCTTCTATTGCTCTCCTTCCTCTTCTTGTATTTTCCCCTATGCATGGCTTTATCATCCACTACCATCCATAACTTCCTCTCATTTTCACAAATTTCATTGAAAGCCTCAAATTCATCATCATGAAAGTCAAATTGGCTACCTCTTACCTTGCACATACCATGTTGGTCTTCCTCAAACTCTATAGTATGCTCTTGAGACTTATCCTTCATTTCATTTTCTATGGTTTTTATAATATTTTTAGGTCCCTTGGACCTGTCTTCTGCTTCATATCTTGTATCATCTTGCATTGTCCTCTTATCACCATCTTCTCCTATTCTTTTCCCATGCTTCACTACCCATACTTGGGTTTCCATCTTCTTGGGTTGATGCCTTGTTTCCTATGCATTGGGCCTATCCTCTTGTCTCCTTTGAATATTTTTCATACCCTCCATCCTTGATGGTAATTTTTTGCCATATGCTTTATCTTTAGCCACTCATTGCCTCACTTCTCTTTATTGTACATTTAGAACTGATTTCCTTTGCCAATATGGTACTATATAGCAATGATCCACTAATTTACTCTTCTCCTTTCTAACTTGCAATCTTACATTCCTATTTTAACTTGCATAATCAAAATCAAAAGTTGTACTCACATTCACCTTGTCCTTGTATTTTTGTCCCAAATTTCTCCTCTCTTGGGCTTCATGGCTTGTCATCTCCTTCTCTCTCCAGGCTTCCCTCTTTCCTGAATAATCCTCTCTTTATCTTTAGGGACCTTACCATTTACCTTTGCTACTAATTTATTCCTTCCTTTCAAATATTCAACTTTGTTTACAAACACTCTTCTTGTACCTTTTATCATCTTCAAGTTCTTGTTCTCCATATTTTGCATACCTGCATCCACAATCTCAAACTTGTCATTAGAAAATAAATCAAGACACCAAGATGTCTCCTTAAGTGCCTCCTTCATGGACACTTCCTCTTCCTTTCTCATTTCTTCTTCCAGTGCTCCTTGCTACACTTTTTCATCTCCCTTCAAGTTCCTCTTCCATGAGAAATTCCTTCACCTCTCTTGGTGAATGTTGCTCCTCTAGTAGCTCTAAACCTCCACATGGTTTCTTCTCACTCTTCTCTTCTTTCTTCAAGGCATCCAACTTCTGCATCCTCCTTCTCTCAACAATCTTCTCTACTGGCCACTTCACTTTTTTCATCATTGACCAAACCCAAACATAATATTGGCTTCTTTCCTCAAGCCATTCCTTCACCATTTCTATATCCCTTCTTAACTCTTCCATCTCTCTTTCGAACTCATAATCTTGCTTTTTTTCTTTTTTCTTTTCTCTTGTCTCTCTTCTTGAGAATTTGTTTTCCTCAATGTCTTTGCATCCTTTAATCTTCCTCTGACTTTTTGAGTCCTCACCTAGGGTTTCTCTCTTCTTTACTTTTCTGAGTCTTTTGAGCCCAAGTTCTTCTTTCCAATATATAACATATAAATTTGCACAAGAACAAATGAAAAATCTAATATATGTCCCAAACAACTTCCTCTTCCTAGATATTTTGGGCTTCGATATCAAAATTTATAGCAAAGACTATAAGCTACATCCACTACAATATCACCAATGAAGGAAACTTCACAAATAGAAAATACCTTCCAAGCGACCTCAAAATATGACACTAAAGGTCATACATAATCTTAATTTGAGATGACAACACGGTATGTGCAGGATCATCATGGAAAAAACAAGCCCTTAAGTGGCGATGAAAAATTAGAAAATCAGAGTTAGGAAAATTGACATAAAATTTTGAATAAGTTATCTATATTCTTTCAAAAATATGTAAGAATAGAATCTATAGTAAATTGAATCTAGTTTCTAAACTACTAGGTTTATTTAAAAAAAGAAAAATCTGTTTGGTGAAAATTTGAAATTTTAATGCAGTAGTACTTCAATTTCAAGGAAAAAATAAGTAGGTGTTTGTTTGACCACCCTAACCACAATAAAATGATAAAAATAAGTTTTAAGATTTTAAATATAAGTAGAGGACTCATGTCCCGATGTTATGCATATTTTTTAATAATTTTTTTCCAAGTAAATAATTAATTATGATTTTTTTATTACAACTTTTAAAAATATTAAAAATTGTATGTCTCACCACCTTAACTTGGTCAAAAATTCATGATTTTTTTTTTTTTTTTAATCCTATATTATGTGAAGCATAGAATGTGATGCATGTTTCAGATTCAAAAAATGTGTTATCATTTGAGATCTATAGATGTTTTTCAATCAGCCTATTAATCAAGACTTTAGTCATAATTCAAATAGAAAATGAATAATAATTACTTATGAAATTCAAAGTAAAGTATAATTTATATCGGTGGAAAGATGAGAATCTCCTTTAAAAACCCCTTTTCGTTTCATCAATTTTGGGTGAAAAAAATTCGTCAGCCATGTGGGCCATCATATCACTTACATATCACCACTTTTTGGCCCATCATGGTCTTGCACATACCCAACATACAAAGACCAATCCCCTTGTGTATCACCAAATACAAAAATAAAGACAACCAAACAATGAATGACATCCAATACACAAAGAATAATAGAAAAGACAAAGGAATTCAACAAGCTATGCCAAAACTAATATAGCGGACCCATGAGAATAAAAATAGAAATGGTAATCTTGGCATCTAATACAACTCTTCTTACATATTATTTTTTCCCACATTAGCAATAAACATGCTCAATGTACTGCAATCAATCACTACACGAAAAAATCAAGAATGAAGTCTATAAAATTTTCAAAATTCAAAAGACCACACATACAACTATGAATTGAACCCTTCTCATGTGTAATGTTCCAACAATCTATTCATTTGTGAAACAAAAATTTGGGTGTGGTAGCTAGATCACTAAGCTTTAGGACCTAGTTCAACAAAATTTTCCATTTACATTCAAGAACAAGCCCTTGAGATTCCAATGCAAAGGTGATTGAAATCTAGCAAAGGACCTGTTCTAGGGGATAGAATGATGTAAATAAGGGTTTAACCACCAAGTGTAAAATTGGAAAGATAATGAAATGAATGATAAAATTAAAAAACCCTAATTTGATGCAATGCTTCAATGACTGATCTAAAAATGCAAACAAAAACATAAAATTGTAAAACAAGAGATGTGGACCTGGAAATCTGGAGAAGGTAGAATGAAGGTCTTAAACCCTAGAAATTCACTATTGAAGTCAATTGGGACTCATTCGTCAAGCTCAGAAAATTAGTTCAGTGTCGGGAAATCTATGTCGGAATAGGTTTTGGACAAAACTTTACACAAATCTACAAAAATCTATGACAAACAACAGCAGTGGGACCCATTCACCAATAGTGGAAAATTATTCCACTTCTAAATTTCTCGAAATTCAAAGTTGTACTTTGTAGCCCTCAGCTTTCTTTGATGTTCCCAGTTCAGATGTAGGTCCAAAATTGCTAAATTTAACCTATAGGTCTTGTCCAATTTCCTCCAAGCTTTGTTTACAATGTTGAAAACTTTTCCAATATTTCGATTTTATAAATCTATAACCTAGACCTACAAATCACATGTAAAGAGAGGGAAAATGGTAGTGTGGTTAGAGAATGACAAATTTCCTTGGTCAAACCCATTGTTTGTAATTAAAACTTGAAATAGAAACCAAATGGAAAGGAAATTGATGAATGAAAAAAATATGATGTTGCAACTCACCAAACCCTTGCAATGAAGTGTTGTAATTATGCTTGAGATGGCTGGAATGGATGTCGTTCTTGATTCTTGCTTGTTGAAGATAGATCTTGAATGCAAAGCTTGATTTGAACATTAACTCTACACCACAATTGTAATCACAATGAAAAAAATAATAAAGATGATCTTTGACATGATGATTCATGCTTGAAGAATGCTCTTGAAAGCTTGATAATCTGCCCTTGAAGACCTTGAATGCTCTTGCTGAAATGATCTTGTGAACTCAATTTTCTATTAGGATGAGTACTTGAATGCTTGCTAGGCAGGATTGAAATGAGTGAAAGAACCTTGTATTTATACTCAATTACATAAGAATTCCCAAAATTACAACACTACAAGCTGACATGGATCTTAGAGAATAAAATTCTGCTAAAGATTTAAATTAAATTTGATTTTTGAGTTGAGGGGGACTTATTCACCCAAAATGTCAAATGAGTCCCACCTTAGGAATTTGAGGTGGATTTCCAGGGATTTGATGTTTTAAATGCCATTTGTCATAATTATCCTAAAAAATACACCAAAATAAGGCTTATGGATGCAAAAGGGTGCCAATTAAAGCATAAGAGAGCCCAATTATTGAGGAAAAGGATAGAGGAATGTGAAAATGTGTTACATAACTTTAAAAAACACAAAATAAGGGAAGGCTAAGAGAAATTATGATGAAAATAATGATAATTATGCTTAGAAATCCTAGAAAAGTGTTAAAGTGTGTCACAACACTTTACAACACCTTTACAAGGCATAATTAAAGTACATTATTTCACAAGGGCCCAAGAACTAATATGAATGTGTTATCCACATCACAACACTAAATTGAGGCCAACTAATCCAAAACCCACAACAAGGATCTAATCAATCACGAAAAAGGCTAAGGACCCTTTTTTTGATGTTACATTTAGTGCCCACTTTAGTGAGAGGATGAGCTTGCTTCAAACTCACACTAAAGTAGAAAAAAACACATCAACGGAGGGTTCCAATGTACTCATGATAGTAAGATGAGATGACAATGATCAAGAGGGGTGATGAAGCCCCCAAGATCAATATATCATGGAAAACTAACATAAAAATTTATATAAAGCACAAAAACAAGGAAATCATACAATTCCAAAGAAAAGAGAGAGAGATGAAGGAGAAACCTAGAATAAGCTTCAACTGTTTGCCTAATGCGATGTGGATTAGATCTAGGTTATTTTTCTGAGAGAAAAATGCATACTCTCTTTGAGGCAATGAAACTCATGGTTTTTCGTCAGGTGAGATGTCCAAAAAGAGTGAGTAACATAAACTCATGGTTGGTATGTACTCACACACACACAAGTGGCTATGGGGAAACTCATGCTGCTGGTTGGGCTTCCCGCAAAAACCATACCAAAGTTATACCTCCTGATAAATTTAATAAGGCACAACACAAAAAGAAGTGGTTTGGTTTTCGAGCTTCATGAGACAAGAAAAAATTCATATGTTTGGGGCTCATGTACAAATAGGATTTGTCCGCATGAATGCAAGTTGTGTTATGCAAGGTGGTCATAAATACAACATAGGAAATGTTCAAAGGAGTCTTGCTTAGTTCATGCAAGGTCTTTAACTTAGGGAACATTGTACCTAATGTCTCCAAGGGAGGACCAATCAAAGAATAGAAAATTTGCAACTTAGGGGATGTAGTGTGTCACATCAAGGAACTAAGAGGAATGTAATATGCTAAGAGAGATCATGCTCATGAAGTAAATCACAACCAATGTCATCCACAAAGTGAAAAACACATCATATGAAGCAATAAGGATGTACTAAGAACCATGAAAAGAGAAAAATGAAAAAGAAATAATGCCAATGGACACCCCCACTCTATAGAAATTGATAAACACCATGTCATGAGAAATTACTTTAAATTAGCAAATAAAAAATGATAACAAGAAGAAAGACATGAGAGCCAACTTGGAAAGTCCTATGCCAAGTCATATGTTTCCGAGTAAGGCAACACCATGCAAGAGAAAGAAAAGAGAGGGCTTGCCCCCAAAAGGAAAACACCAAAAACATAAGGGATCTATGGATTTGGGGTCAACATGTTCTGTGTTGCAATGTTTTATAAGGAGCTCGAAACTATCATCATTCCCCAAATAAACATAGAACTAGAAGAATGACACAAAGAGAGGAAAAACAAAGGAAAACAAATATTTTGGGTCAACATGAAAGAAACATAGGGTGTATTGACATCTTGCATCATCCCTAGAAGGAAAACACAAGAAAAAAGAAAGATGGAATGAAAAGGAAAAATAAAAAGAAAGCCTTTTGGGTCAACATGAAGGAGACATGAATGTCTCAATGTCTTGCATCATCCCTAGAAGGAAAACACAAGAAAAGAAAGAGAAAGATGAAAAAGTGACTGATTCATGACATAGAGAAGAATGAAGGTACAAATAGAGGAATGCCACAAAGAAAGAAAACATAACATTATGGGGGATCACATTACACACATGTAATCAGACAAAATAAAACTAAAAAATAAATAATGCAAAAGACTAGTAATGAAAATGCGAGTCAACCTATGAGAAAGTCATCCACCTCCCAATCATGTTCCGTGTATAGCAAAGGCGGGTGAGTAGCCAAAGGGACAAGAGCAAGTGTCAAAATAGGAGAGGTTCTAGGTTCAAAAGATTTGTCATTTAAGATCATGGAAGAGGAAATAAATGTGTTCAATTCATTATTCACCTCTTCATCAATTGTGGCATCATCTTCATCATCATCTAAGTTGATAAAAATAGGAGGTTGAAGGATACTATCCATAAAAGAGTTCAAGTCTTGTTGTGGAGGATGCATGGAAATTTCTTCCTGCAATTGGGGAGGAAGAACATCATGTGTTGCTTCAGTCAAGTTTGGATCTTGATTTTCTCTTAACTCATCATGGAACTTGCGAGCAAGGGCATGATGTCTATGTCTACACTCCCTAGCACCTTTGTTTCTTTTGGTTTTGTTTCCAAGTGGTACAGGAGCGGGTTGATCAACCATAGGTTTCATTTCTTCCCTAGGGGGAGGAATAGAAGGAACCACAGGGGGGTTGTTAAACCTCTTCATCTTTAACTTTGTAAACTTGTTTTATTCTTGGAGGTGTAGTAGGGTTGGTTTCATTTTTACTTGGTCACTTGTAAGAGGTAGGTAAGGTTTATAGTTTAGGCTAATCTTGGTTTTTTTGGTCTTTTTTAGGTTGAAGCATGGTTTCATCAAGGATGATAGGCTCAAAAGTGGATGGGGACATGTTTTGAAGAGATAACTCTATTATCTTATTTTCCTTGAAATTTTGATAGGACAAGAAAAAGAAGTCTTCGCTTGGTTTGATAGGTTCCATGGATTTGGGCCGAAAGGAATCTAGGGAAAATTTTCCAGTGAATGTCAAGGGATTAAAGCCACTATGGTGAACACCAAATATCTCATTGTTAAAGAGTAACTTCAAGAATTTATGCACAACCGAAGGGATAAATTTTATGGAGTGAAGCCATGGGTGGCCTAGCTTCACATGAAATTGGTTTTATTGCAAGATGATTGAGAATGTGATATCTAATGTTTTTGGTTCTATTTGTAATGGTAGGGTGATCGATCCAATTGTAGGGCACACAAAAAAATTATCTATCTTGATCCATGCTCTCAATTTGTCATAATTAGCTTGATAAAGCTCATGCAAGATTATGAATTCCTCAGTGATCAAATTCTCTCCACAGGCAGGATCTATTAATATCCCATTAGTGGGCTTATCAAAGATACAACTGGTTATGTAAAGAGGACCATTAAGATTTTTTTTAAGTATATCCTTAGAGGAGAAAGAAATATCAAGAGGACTCTTAGTTCAACCCTTAGGAGGGATGGAATCTATCACCCCTATCATTTCATCAATAGGATTGGAATTAATAGCGTTATTCAGAACATAATCAGTATTTTCGTCATTTGTATCAACATTCATCACATCATTCTTAGGTGTGTCTCTATCTTGAACAATTGAGATATTTTTTTTTGGAATGGGATTGGTGAATATTTACAAGTTTTGGTTAGGAGGGGCAACAAACTTATTTCCTTGATCACTAGTACCTACAATATATAGATGACTAGAATCAATGAGGTCTTGCACAAGATGTTTAAGACACTTACACTGTTCTGTGTCATATCCAATTTTTTGATAAAAATGTCAATAAAAATTTGCTTTAAAGTTCAGAGGAAAATTTTTAGTGGGGTCAAGTTGTCTAACAGGAGGTAAGGTAATTGTTTGTTGGTTTAGGAGTTGGTACATGGTATTATGAAGGGTTTTAGGTATGGAAGTGAATTTTATTTTTGGATCTCCATAACTAAAGGGAATTGTGGCTTTGATAGCAAAAAATTGGTTATGGAAAATTTGAGTTTGTTGTTGAGGAGGGTTGAATTAAAGGAACCCTTTATTTTGTTTTCTAAATGGTTGGGAAGTGTTTTCGTGTACATTCTTAGATTTTTCAATTCAGCTAGAAGTGAACTTTGTATCGCGACTAGAAACTAAATTTTGGTAATCATGGAGAGTAGTACACAAGTGCATGAAGGATGAAAATTTCATCATGGTCAACTTGTCTTGGATTTTGGTTTTCAAGTTTTCTATAAACATCTTTCTAAGGTGTGGATCAGGGATCTTGACATTGACTTGGGAATAAAGCAATTGATAGCGAGAGATAAAATCAAATATCTTTTATTCCTCTTTTTTCTTAAATCTCATCAAGTAAGCTAAGGTCATCTTAGGAGTCATCTGCACTTTGAAATGATTTATAAATAGCTCAACAAGTTCATCAAAAATGAATGAATCAATTTATTTGGTAAAGAAGAGAACCACTCCAAGGTAGTGTCTTTCAAGGTCCTAGGAAAGAGTTTGGTCAAAAGTTTATAATCAAGGAAAAATTCACTACATAGGGTAAGGTATGCATTCACATGGTTAGAATGATCTCCCTTCCCTCCATTTTCTCAAATCTAGGCATCTCTAAACCTTGTGAAATTAGTCTATGTAGTATCTCCAAGGATAATGGACTACTCTTGACATAATATGTGGGTGGACCATTTTGATTTTGGTTGATGATGGTGGAAACTTGTTTTTAAAGGGATGACATGATTTAGAAAATTTGATGTATGAGAGGGTCATTGCTTGTGTTATGGGATGGAAAGGAAAGTGGTGATGGAGTGTATGTTTTTTTTGAACAAGCGAATGGAATGCTTATAGGTGGTAAAGTAGTAGGAGCTATGACATTTGATACCACATAGGAATTAGAGATGCTAGCTAGAATACCAAGGAAAGGAATAACATTACTAACTTGCTGCATTGTCGTGACTTGAGGAGGGGTGTATGTAGGAATTGAGGATATTGTTACAGAGGAGGAATTTGAATTCCTCCTTGGATTGAAGCATTGTTTTTATGGAAGGGAAAACTAGTGGTTTATAGAAGATTCTTTCCAAATATTTGCACTATATTTTTCACAACATCAAGACCATATTCAGTGTCAAGCATACGGTGAATGATTTCAATTGTAGGAATTGTAATGGTTGAAATTTTTTCAAGGTTTATTTAATTTTGAAAGTTCACTAGGTCCTCATGAATATATGAATTATTTTTTCTTGTAGAATGCTATCATTCTTTTGTTCATCTTGCACGCTATCGCAGAATGAAATGAGTCTCAAACTTCTTCTCACTATGGTATTAGAAATAGAACACCAAACACTAATGTAAAAGCTACTAAATGCAAGGTGGGGGCAAATGCAATGTAAAATAATAAGAGTGAAATGCTTGTAACTAGAATTCTTGAAAGTAAAATGGAAATGCAAAAGCAACAAAAAAAAACTCAGAAAATGAACTACAAATGATAGAAAATGCAATGTAAAATATACAAAGGGACTAATTCAGCCAAGGTGGTGAATAAGTCCAGGTATGGATTTTTTTTTAAAAATTCAGAATTTTTGAATTTAATTTTATGATTTTTTATGTTTTCTGATACAACTATATGATGCAAATGCATAATTTAATTGATTTATAATGAAATTGAGTGCAATAATACAAGCTAAATGAACTTTTCACTAATGTAAAGATTGAAACCCTAGAATGCAAATTAACCAATGTAAAACCTAATGCAATGTTAATGCTAGATAAATCTAGGATGTAAATGCACTCCAAATAAAAATTATGATGCTCTAATTGTAGGTTCACCAAAATGAAATGGAAATTTTAGTGTGTGGGGGCTAGATCACTAGGGTTTAGGACCTAAGACAAAAAAAATCACCGTTTACATTCAAGAAAAGGCCCTTGAGATTCCAATGCAAAGGTGATTTAAATCTGACAAAGGGTGTGTTCTAGGGGATAGAACGATATAAATGAGGGGTTCACCACCAAGTGTAAACTTGGAAAGACAATGAAATGAATGATGAAATGAGAAAACCTTAATTTGATGCAATGATTCAAAGAATTATCTAAAACTTCAAGCAAACAATAACAAAAACTATAAAAATGGAGATATGCACCTAGAAATATGGAGAAGGAAAAAGGAATGTCTAAAACCCTAGAAAATTCATTATTGAAGTCAATTGGGACCCATTCACGAAGCTAGGTGAATTATTCTAGTGTCCAAAAATCTATGTCGAAACAAGTTTCACACAAAAGGGTACTTAGAGATCTGCAAAAATCTCTTACAGATAGCAGTTGTGGGACTCATTCCCCAACAGTGGAGAATTAGTCCACTTCTGAATTTCTGGAAATTCAAAGTTGTATTATATAGCTCTCAGTCTGATCTACTATTCCTAGTTCAGATCTAGGTCTGAAACTGTTAAATTCCACTTGTAGGTCTTCTCCAAGTTCCTCCAAGGTTTGTTCACAATCTTGAAAACTTTTCTTT
Organism: Sequoiadendron giganteum; assembly: GCA_007115665.2. NCBI lineage: Eukaryota > Viridiplantae > Streptophyta > Pinopsida > Cupressales > Cupressaceae > Sequoiadendron > Sequoiadendron giganteum. The sequence continues at coordinate 747,715,913 of CM021102.1, read as the reverse complement.
GCTTTGACAACTTGATGACAACTTTTCCAATCTTTCTCTTTGATAAATATGTAACCTAGATGTACAAATCACATGCAAAGAGAGGGAAAAATGGTTCTGGGGTTGGAGAATTGGGTTTTCCTTAGTAAAACCCCTTATTGGTAATTAAACCTTGAAATAGAAAGAAAATGGAAATGAAATTGATGAATGAACAAAATATGATGTTGTAACTCACCAAACCCTTGGAGTGAAGTGTTGTAAATACGCTTGAGATGGCTACAATGGATGTGGTTCTCGATTCTTGCTTGTTAAAGATAGATCTTGAATGAAAAGTTTGCTTGGATCATGAACTCTACACCATAATTGTAAGCACAATGACAAAAATAATGGAGATGATCTTTGACACGATGATTGATGCTTGAAGAATGCTCTTGAAAGCTTGATAATCTGCCCTTGAAGATCTAGAATGCTCTTGCTCAAATGCTCTTGTGAACTCAATTTTCTATTAGGATGAGTACTTGAATGCTTGCTAGGCAGGATTGAAATGAGTGGAAGAACCTTGTATTTATACTCAATTATGCAAGAATTCCCAAAATTACAACACTACAAGCTGACATTGGATCTTGGAGAATAAGATCCCACCAAAGATTTAAATTAAATTTTATTTTTGGGTTTAGGGGGACTCATTTGTCCAGAATGGCGAATCAGTCCCACCTTAGGTATTTGAGGTGGGTTTTTGGGGATTTGATGTTTTAAATGCCATTTGTCAGGATTATCCTAAAAAATACACCAAAATAAGGTTTGTGGATGTAAAAGGGACCAATTAAAGCACAAGAGAGCCCAATTATTGATGACAATCCTAGAGGAATGTGAAAATGTGTCACAACACTTTTGAACACCTTTACAAGGCATCATTAAAGTACATTAGTTCATAAGGTCCCAAGACCTAATGTGAATGTGTTATCCACATTACAACACTAAATCAAGACCAACTAAGCTAAAATCCACAAGAAGGAGCTAGAAAAGCATGCACAACACTAAGGACCCTATTTTTGACGTTACAATTTGTAGAGGGTAAAGTTTTAGATACACAATTGACAAGAAAAATCATTGGGATTGTATTAAGATTTTTCAACAAAAGAGTAACTATAGATTACAAAAACACTAAAATATTTTCTCGGTGTGCTGGAGAAACTTCAATGTCCTACCAACCTCCGTTGTTCTCCACGAGTGAAGTCTGAACTCCAATTGTCTGCCTTCCAACAAAATAAACAAGCCTCAATCATCCTCCTCTCTTTCCAAACACCGAAACTTGGCTTGCTTCAAAACTCACTACACTATTTCAGCCAGGAGAACAAAATTTCTTGGTGTGATTTCTCCTTTCATAACCGTCTTTTTCTCCTCCTCTCTCTTTTTTTTTTCTCCATGATGCTAACTATTTCTATTTTTTTTGGTGAAATCAGAAGGAAGAATTCACCACATGTTAGTGTTTCAATAGATTGCAAGAATTGGCCAAAGAAAGAAAACCAAAGTTTTAAAAATTAAAATTGAAAAAAAGATATTCAAAAAGCATGATGCCCCTACCTCAGAGAATAAATTCATATATTTCATAAAAATAATAATTACTCTATGATGAAGGACAAAAAAAAACATAATTTAGGGATAGATGATTTGATAAACTGTTTTACCAATATCTAGATTTTAAAGTATTTCTCACTAGAACATAATAGAGGGAGAGAGAGAGGGAAGCAAGGAGATAGGGGTAAAAGTACAAAGTTGTGTCACAGTTTCAACCAAATTATTAGCACAACTAAATTTAAGTATTTCTAACTAAAAATCAATTTTGGCCAAACATATGATCTAGTAAGATTCATTCTAGCTAAGTTATATATTTCCAGAACCGTTCCAACTAAAATTGTTAGATAAATGCATGTGTAGCACCACTTTGAAGCCAATTTACTAAAAAAAAAATTATTTAAAAAACTTGATGTTTCAACAACTCCTAGTCATGTAAATATCATTTTTTTAAAATATAACAATACCCTTTTGTATATTCATAAGTTTAGCTTTTGAAAATATATATATTTAAATATTTTAACTCTTACTTATATTTTTTATTTTATTTTTACTAAAATTAGGTTATCAACACAAAAATATTAGGTTAATTACCATGTCAAGAAAAATAGTAAAACTTATTAAAAAAATTAAAAAAAATATGGTGCACTAGATAAAAGAATCTATATCAAGATGGTATAATTTGTTTTTTATTTTAGATAAATAATCAATATAAAAGTTGATGTCAAATGGAAACAACTGTGTGTTAATACACACACATTTTTATATTTATTTAAAAATATATATTTGTAGTGTAGTAAAATGCATACCCTTGCATTTTCACACTTGTTTGGGCCCACCTTGCTTTATTTATCCTTCTTTACGCATTAATTGGTCCTATTCTATGTCCACAAGCCCTATGAATGACATATTTTTCTAGTAAATCCTAACTTTCTCCAAAGCATATATGATCCCCTAATGACTCTAATTGGTGTGTCCCTAATTTTTGGTTGGGACTAAGATGCCACTCAGGGGGTCTTTGTCCCCCTAACGTCCTGGGACCCTAATTTTGAGGCATCTACATTTGGCCCCTTTTTTGTGTTTATGCCCCAAGTTTCATCACTTGGGACTAAGATGCCACCTAGGCATCTTAGTCCTCCTTAAGCCATTTTCAGGATTTAATTTCAAATCTTGTCGAGATTTAACCTCCTTTATTCCTTGAATTCATATGTCGGCTTGGTTGTTGGAAAAATACACTACACATGTCATTTGGTGTTGTCATTGATGGAAACCCTAGTCATTGATTACATCCGCACTTCAGTAGTCGCTTATACCGGAAGTCAGATTGAATTTTTGTGATTATCTGTCAAAGCTAGAACAAGGCATCTGACAAAGTTGTGTTTTTCAAATCATATGAAATTCTCTGTTATCATTTTGAATTGTGGATCTTAGGGAAGGTTTTTCAATGTTGAAATATTTATCCTTGAATCATAGAGCCTTGTATTTATTCGTGTGCAAGTTAGAAGATCCGATTGATTGATTTTTTGTTTAACAAGGCAAGAAGGGCAACTAATTGAATATAGCGTGTTGTGGATCTTCAAGGGGTAATTGTTTGATTTTTTTGTGCTCAAGACATGTTGTTTTGCATCCTCACTAGGTAAGTGCACGAATCTGCAACACAATTTTGGCTCTTAAGATGCCACTTTTTTTTTCTGAAATCAAGAAAACCAGATTTGCACGAGAAAATGAAGATAGTTATGCTCAAAATTTTAAGATGTGGCAAGAACAAAATTTGAAGTGCTCCGAATCTAGTTTCTAAGATACTATTTTTTTTAAAAAATTAATGAAGATTAAGGGTCTCAAAAAGGCAGGGGGCCAAAATAGGTCCTTTTTTTATAAAAAAAAATAGCATAGCGCCTAAGGGCTCCCCCCTTTTTGGTTAACTTTTTTTTAGAATTTGAAAAATCCCAATGGTGAGAAATTAGCTAACACCATGTAGTTTATCCTCCTTCTTTCGGATAATTTGTTTAATGAATATATAATATTTTATGAATTTTCAAAGTGGACACATCCTGAAAAGCTGAAATTTGAGCGTTCTCCCCCACAATTTTTTTGCAAACTAATCGAAAATTGATTTTTTTTTTCATCATGTGTAGAATGGAATCTAGTTTCAAAAAATGTAATTTTTTTCACGTTCTGATGAACGTATAAAAATCTATCCTAAACTTAGCACATGTTGGTTTTTGACCAAAAACGAAGGCATTTACAATAGAAGCCACGGATCAAAACCTTAACTAAATCAAAATGATTTTTTTTTAATATATTTAGATAGGTGAGATAGAGATTAATGCTATCACGGTTTTTTTTATAAACTTGCATTGAAAGACGTGCAAATGAGATGGGGAGCACAGACAAAAATATGAGAAAATTTAGCAAATCCTGTTAATTAACATGTCTAAAGGAGGCCTTTTGGTGAGCACCAAATGAATCATCAAATTTGGTGTGCACCAAATGTGATGAGTCATTTGGCATGCACCAGATTTGATGAGTCATTTGACGAGTGCCAAATGGCCTGCTTTGCATAGAACTAGATTTTCGCTTTCTCTGTCAAGGAAACTATATACATGAAATAAACATTTAAGTTGACATTTACATATGGAATTTAACTTTCTTATAATTTAAGTTATATTTCATGTATATATAGGCAGGATGTTTGAGAGTGGTTTCAGATCTCTAAGAGTTATAATGCAAATTCTAGTTTTTGGAAGATCTTAAAAATTTCAGACTTAGTCAAATTTCAGTAATCAGCATGTCAAGTTTCAGTAATCAAGAGGTCAAATTTTAGTACTCAAGAGGTCAAATTTCATCTTTCTCTCTCTATCTCACTCATTTTCATCTCTTATTCTCTAGACCTCTCTCTCTCTCACTATATCCATCCCTTTATCTAACAATATCTTCCTTGACATCAAGAACTATGTCTCTACATGTCCATCTCTCTCTCCTTCCCTCTCCAATATCTATCTACCTCCCTCCTTCCCTCTCTACATTTTTCTATCTCTCATCCCTCTCCTTTTATCTCTATATCTCTCTCTACTCTCTATACCTGCCTATCCCTCCCTCTCCTCTCTTTCTCTCTCTCTTTGCTTCCCTCGCTCTCTCCTCCCCTATCTACTCTCTATCTTATCATTCTCTCTCTCCTTCCCTCTCTAGCTCTCTCTATCTCACTTCTCTCTCCTTACCTCCCTCCCTCTCTAATTTTCTCTATCTCCCTCTCTCTCTCCTTCCCTTTCTACTTCTCTTTATCTCACCTATCTTTCTCCCCCTCTCTCTCTCCCTCTCTCTTCCTTTCACCCACCTTTTCTCTCTACTTTTCTCTATCTAACCTATCCCTCTATACATATCTCTCTCTCCCCCCTCCTTCCATCTCAATCTCTCTGCCTTCCTCCTTATCTCTCTAATTTTAAGCTCCATCACACATCTCTATCACCTATCTCACTTCTCTCTTTCTCCTTCCCTCTCTACTCTCTTTCTCTC
>CM021102.1:747497328-747710746 GCA_007115665.2 Sequoiadendron giganteum | reverse complement strand
TCCCTTCCCCTCTCTCTCTCTCTCAAGTATCTCCCTCCTACCCCCTCTCCCTCTCTCAAGTCTCTCTCTCACTCTCTCTCTCTCTATCTCCCCTCCATCCTTAACCCTTAACCATTAAACCCTCTATCTATCTCAAATTCCCTCCCTCTCTCTCTCTCTCTTAAGTCCCTCCCTCCTACTTCCTCTCCCTCTTTTAGGTCTCTCTCTCACTCATTCACTCCTTCTATCTCTCTCCCCTATACCCTTAACCCTTAAACTATACACCCTTAAAAAATATACCCTCTTCCCTCTACCCTCTATCTCTCTCCCAGCTCCTTCCCCTCTCTCTCTCTCTCCAAGTCTCTCCTCCTGCCCTCTCCCTCTCTCAGAGTCTCTCTCACTCACTCTCTCTATCTATCTCCCCTCCATCCTTAACTCTTAACCATTAAACCCTCTACCCTCTATCTATCTCCAATTCCCTCCCTCCATCTCTCTCTCTCAAGTCTCTCCCTCCTACTTCCTCTCCCTATTTTAGGTCTCTCTCTCACTCATTCACTCCTTCTATCCCTCTACCCTCTACCCTCTACCCTCTACCCTCTACCATTAACTCTTAATCCTCTACCCTCTATTGCTTTTCCACTCCCTCCCTCTCTCTCTCACTAACTCCTTATATCTCTCTCTCCTTTACCCTTAACTTTAAACCCTAAACCCTTAGCCCTTAAACCCTTAAGAACTCTACCTTCTACCCTTAAATCTACTCTCTACTTCTCTTTATCTCCTCCCACCTTCTCTTCCCTAATACCTCAACCCTATACCCCCAACCCTTAAAACCTTAAACACTCAACCCTATACCCTAAACCCTCAACCCTCAACCCTTAAATCCTAAACCCTTAAACCCTCTACCCTCTACCCTCAACCCAACAACCTCAACCCTAATCCCTCAACACTTGAACCCTTAAACCCAATAAAACTCTCTACCCTAATCCCTCTCTTATGTATGTCACTCACTCACTCCCTCTATCTCTCTCCCATTCCCTCTCTCTCCCACTCCCTCTCTCTCACTCTATATTTTTCCCTCTCTCTCTCCCTCTCGTAGATATCTCCCTCCCACTCTCTCTCTCCCTCTATCTTGAGAGAGAGAGAGAGAGAGAGGAGACACGGTTGAGATATAGAGTGATGGAGGGAGAAGTGGGTAAAGAGAGGGAGAGGTGAGATAAAGATAAATATAGAGGGAAGGATATGTAGAGAGAGATAATATATGGAGAGAAGTGGAGAGTGGAGGGATGGTGGGAGAGGAAAGGAGGAGATAGAGGTGAGTGTGTGTGTGAGAGAGAGAGAGTGAGAGGAGAGAAAATGAGGGGATAGAGGAAGGGGGAGAGAGATAAATAGATTAGAGAGGGAAGGGGGGAGAGATATAGAGTAGAGAGGGAAGGAGAGAGTAAGAGAGAAAGATGGGTGAGGGAGAGAGTGGTAGGTAGTGGAGTGAGAGTTAGGTAGAGATGGAAGGAGAGGGATGGATAGGAGGGAAAGAGGGAAAAAACCTTAAACCCTAATCCCTTAGCCCTTAACCCTTAAACCCTCATCCCTCTTTGTCAAGCCTCACTTACCTCCCACCCTACTTTCTCAGGTCTCTCCTTCCCATCCCATTTCTCCCACTTTGACTCCCTCTCCTTCTCTCAGGTGTCTCCCTCCCAGCCTCTCTCTCTTAGGTTTCTCCCTCCCACACCCTCTCCCTCCCCCCTCTCTCTCTCCCACTCCCTCTCTCTCACTCCCTCTATTTCTCTCTCGTTTTGTGTCTCTCCCTCTCTTTGAAGTCGCTCTCTCTCTCTCTCAAGACTCTCACTCCTATCCCATCTCCCTCTCTTAGGTCTCTCTCTCACTCACTCACTCCCTCTATATCTTTCCCCTCTATCCTTAACCCTAAACCCTTAACCCTTATACTCTAAACCATTAAACCCTCTAACATTTATATCTCTCTCATTCGCTCCCTCCCTCCATCCTTATCTCTCAAGTCTCTCCCTCATACCCCCTCTCCCTCTATCAGGTCTCTCACTAACTCACTCACTCACTCACTCACTCCCAATATCTCTGACTCCTTGTATCTCTCCCATCCCTCTATCTCTCAGTCCCTCTCTCTCCTACTCTCTTAGGTATCTCTTCCCCACCCCTATCTCCCAATTTTTCTCCCTCTCCTTCTCTCTTGGGTGTCTCCCTCCCAACCTCTCTCCCTCTCCCTCTCTCTTTGGTTTATCCCTCCCACCCCCTCTCCCTCCCTCTCTCTCACTCTCTCTCTCTTTGTCTCTATGTCTCTCCCTCTCTCTCCTAGTCCCTCTCTCTCTCCCACTTTTTCTCTCTCCCTCTCTCTCTCTCTCACTCCCTCTATCTCTCTCCCAATTTTTCTCCCTCCCTCTATCTAATGTCTCTCCTTTCCATCCTACCCCCTCTCCCTCTCTCAAGTCTCTCATTCACTCACTCAATCCATCTATCTCTCTCCTATCTCCCTTAAACCCTATACCCTCAACCCACTACCCTAAACCATCAACCCTATAGGTCATCAACCCTATACCTTCAATTCTCAACCATATACCTTATACATTAGATCCTCAACCCTCATCTATCTTTGTCCCTCCCTCCTCTTCTCTCCTTATCTCTATCTCACTTCTCCCTCCATCTCTCCCTCCATACATACCATGTTCTTTTCCCTAATCCCTCAACCCTATACCCTATAATCTCTCTCTTTCAAGTCTCTCCATCCTACCCCCTCTCCCTCTCTTAGGTCTCTCTCTCACTCACTCAATCCATCTATCTCTCTCCCATCTCCCTTAAACCCTATACCCTCAACCCAATACCCTATACCTTGAAGTTTGAACCATCTACCCTATACATTGGATCCTCAACCCTCATCTATCTTTGTTCCTACCTCCTATTCTCTCCTTATCTCTATCTCACTTCTCTCTCCATCTCTCCCTCCATACATCCCACCTTCTCTTCCATAATACCTCAACCCTATACCCTCAACCCTTAAAACCTTAAAAACTCAACCCTATACCCTAAACCCTCAATCCTCAACCCTTAAATCTTAAACCCTTAAACCCTCTACCCTCTACCCTCTACCCAATAACCTCAACCCTAATCCCTGAACACTTAAACCCTTAAACCCAATTAAACTCTCTACCCTAATCCCTCTCTTAGGTATGTCACTCACTCACTCCCTCTATCTCTCTCCCATTCCCTCTCTCTCACTCACTCTACATCTTTTCCTCTCTCTCTCACTCTCTCTTGGGCATATCCACCCCCCCTCTCTCTCTCTCAAGTCTCTCTCACTCCCTCCCTCCCTCCCTCTCTATCTCTCTCCCTCTCTCTCTCACTCTCTCTTGGGCATATCCACCCCCCCTCTCCCTCTCTCTCTCACACACACACACTCCCTCTCTCCCACTCCCTCTCTCTCACTCTCTCCCACTCTGTTTCTCTCCCTCTCTCTTAGGTCTCTCCCTCCCACCCCCTCTCCCTCACTCTCTCCTCCCATCTCTACTGGCTATATTTACATTCTCTCTCTCCTTCCCTCCTCTCTATCTCACTTCTCTCTCCTTCCCTCCCTCCCTCTCTAATTTTCTCTATCTCCCCCTCTCTCTCATTCCCCTTATACTTCTCTCTATCTCACCTCTCTTTCTCCCCTCTCTCTCCTTCCCTTTATACTTCTCTCTATCTCACCTTTCTTTCTCCCCCTCTCTCTCTCTCCCTCTCTCTTCCTTTCACCCACCTTTTCTCCCTACTTCTTGCTATCTAACCTATCCCTCTATATATCTTTCTCTCTTCCCCCTCATTCCCTCTCAATCTTTCCGCCTTCCTCCTTACCTCTCTACTTTACAGCTCCATCACATATCTCTCCACCTAGACCTCTCTCTATTTTTGTCTCACCTCTCTCTATTTAAGGGTTGAGGGTTGAGGGGTTGAGGTTTTAAGAGTGTATGGGGGTTGATGGATTTGGGTTTAAGGGTTGAGGGTTGACAGGGTATAGGGGTTGAGGGATTAGGCCTCACTTATCTCACAATCCCTCTCCGGTAGACCTCACTTACCTCCCACCATACTTTCTTAGGTCTCTCCTTCCGACCCCCTCTCTCCCACTTTGACTCCCACTCCTTCTCTCAGGTGTCTCCCTCCCAACCTCTCTCCCTCTCTCTCTTAGATTTCTCCCTACCACACCCTCTCCCTCCCCCTCTCTCTCTGACTCTCTCTAACTCCCTCTATCTTTGTCCCACTTTGTGTCTCTCCCTCTCTCTCAAGTCTATCCTTTTTAGAGGAACATATTTGGCTCTCGCCAAATGGGTTTTACCTTGAAATGGTAAAAATAAGGCTTGAACCCATGATTGAGGCTCACATTCTCCTGTATTTGTCTGGTTCATCGCTTTATCTGAGTCAAAAACACCTTTTTTTATGTAGTTGACTTCATATTGTACCAATCTATGCTTGATCCATCACCTTTTTACCAGCAATCTGCATGGTAGACAACGTAGAAGAAGACATTTTGAAGTTTCTACATCATTTTACATTATCTAAGGTAATATATTCATTTTGGTAAATTGAAATGTTTGTATTTAGTATATTTGTTTGTTTTTGACAATATAACCTAAATTTCCTTAATGATTTTATTAATCATAACAATTGGACTTAGAATTCAACATTGAATTAGATGAGATCTGCATAGAAAAGTTCAATTTTTATGAGTTTGAACAACAAAAACAATAAAAACATGACATTTACTTAATATAAAATTATTTATGAATTCTATTTGCATTGCTTATAGTAGTCCATTTCCAGCATGGCTAGTGGAATTCACCATATTTCATTCTTTTTTCAACTAATTTGGAAAACCTAATAGCTTTCATCAATATTAATGCAAGTGTCCATTAATTTTTTTGTTCCATACAAAATTAAGCTTCATCACATGTGCTTAGATAAATTCAAGTGAGTTGACATAGTTGAGAATGCTTATTGTCTTTCTAAGTTACCTCATTGCCAAAGAAATAGTGAATAATTATAAGATATAGCATCACAAACCCTTCTTTGAATCCATATTCTTCATGACTTTGTTGACAATCAAAATTTTGGTTTTGAGAAAAATAAACACAAGAGTCTCTAGTTTTCATTTAGGTGGCAACAATTTATGCCCTAGGTTTGTGATGCAGAATAGGGAGACGAAACCTTCAACAATCATAATTAGATTAGTTTTAAACAATCTTCAATCTCAAAAACCTCAATTCAATGCTAAACTGACCAATTCACATCTAAAACAAAACAAAGATCATCCATAAATAACAAGCTATGCTTTTCAAGAAGACTACCATTCTAAACCTCTGGAATATTTTAACATAACCCACCATATGTAAGTCTATTGCTCGAAATATTGTATTCATACAACACTCACTCCTAATAGAATGAAATAAACTCAATATTACTAGAAAATCTAATCCGTGAATTGTTCATCATAACCTTTATAAAGTTCAAGTTCAATAATGCTAATCAAAAGACAACTTCAAAATCAACGTTCCAGGCCTCTCATGCAAGAGTACCTTGTAAGCTCAATTTTGTCAAAAATGTAATCTTTAGTTCAAGCATGGTCAACTGCTGGGATTTTAGTTAATGTTGAGTATATTGTGTTCAGTATGGTCAATTAAACCATTTTATAATGTATTTGGAGCTAAGGGAGTTTAGTTGTGTCATAGCTTGCAATTTGGCTAAATGTGGTCAGAAAAGTTGCTAAAAGATGCAAAAGTTGCAATGTTCAAGGGAGTTGGAATGAAATAAAAATATGTTTAATAGCCTTCAATGCCTCGAAGGAGATATTTTTGGTTGATTTGTACCCCATTTTTTTATCAAGAAGAACGTTATTAAATTCTAGAAATTTATTGGTTTCTCTCACTTTTCTTGTTACTGTATGGCCTGTACGAACTGTAAGATGATATGAAACCCATTGGATGTTGTAGATTAATAAATTAAATTTCATTTTCATCTATTTATAGGTTCTAACTTTTTGTATAGTGAAAGTTATATTGTTTTGCTGTTGCTACCTACTTTCACAGTGTTCTTGGATTGAGGGGTTTCATTATGTAATTCGACCCATTACACTTTTTTTGCCTACTGCAACTTGTGGAATGGGTCCTTTAACTTTTAAAATACATTCCTAACCTATTTAGAATGTTGTGAGGTCAAGGTTGGGTGTTTGGGATAATGTTCCAGGACTGTAGCAAGGTCTTTTCATGATGAAAATTAGGGCTTCAAGTGGTGTTTTGACAAATGTGGGAAGGAATGTCCATGTAATGTATTATTCACCATGTGCAGGGTCTGGTAAGTGTGTTTGGTTCTTTGTATGGGTCTGGCAGGTCCAGGAGATAGGATTTTCATTAAAACCCCAAGTATTTTGCATAAGGCAAGAGGGTTTAGTGTATTAGGGGTCTAGAGGTCTTGGACCTAGAAACAAATTAGGAAATTGGAGGTTTTGACACATAAAATACTACTGTTTGAGGATTTTGAGTAAATATGTAGTGTTTAAAATGTACTCTCTTTGTAAATTAGGCCAATTGAATAGCCTTTTCCAAGGTGGGTCTATTGGAAGTCAATGTTGGTCCAAAGGAGTTGATGCTAGGGTTTACCTATGTTTTATAACTTGTAAATGGGTATCTTAATCATCCCTGAGTTTGTCAAGTGTTTTGGAAAATCTTGGTGAAAAGGCCCTTGAACTGGGTTACCTATGCTACAAGGGAAAGCTTGGTAGAAGTTGGGATTTTCAGTTGAACATCTAACTTTGCTTTGGAATCTGATTGATTCTCATTGATTTTCTGTATTGAATGGTTTCCACCCTTCTCTACATCAATATTTTTCTAAAATGCATTACTTACTTTTGCTCTATGTGTGTTTGTGGACATGTAGCATTCAAGGTCATGCCGAGGAAATGACCGAAGCCTCTAACACTAGAAGAACGTGCAGTTAAAAATGCAAGGAGAAGAGAATAAAAAAATGTATCTCATGAAGCAAAGGAATTGCAACCCATAGAACCACAAATTCCCGTGCAATCTAAGAGAGATGTCGAATTGGAAAAACAAAGGGCACAAATGAGGAAAGTTCATGGAAGGACAGGAATGGATATAGAAGTTGGGGGCACATCATCAACCATAGGTGAAACTCAATGCACATCTCTAGTTGAAGACACATTGATAACAACATGTGGTTTTCCAGGTATATCAGAAATCACATCTCCAATTGAAGACACACCATAAAAAACATTGCGTTTTGAAAGTACATCAGCAAACACATCTCTATTTGAAGGAACTCCACAAACAACATCTCAATTTGGAGGTACAACATCGTTTACATGTCAATCTCAAGGTATGTCATAAATTGCACCTCCAATTGAAGGTACACGATCTATCCCCGATGTTGTTGACCTTCCCAATATTGACACAAATTTACATTTGAGAACTCCTCCTAGAGTTTTGCATAGAAAACCTATATTTTTGATTGATATTGATTCCAATGTTTTGAAATGGATGCATAATAAGATTCCAAAATTTACATGTCAAAGATATGCAAAAAGGATATGGAGTTTGTTTTTTGCGAAGCTAAGTGAGGGTGGAAGATGCCAACTATTTCTTGAAATGATGAGGCAACTCAAATTTAGGCCCACCATGAAGGATCTTGGGCTAAGATATTTGAATGACTCTAGTGAAAATTCCATTGTAAAGAACTTGATGAGTGCATACGAGAGCATGGGTTCCACCTCACGCACAAAGGATAGTTGTGCAACAGGACGTGTGATGAAAACAACACTGTTAAGCAGTCAAACAAGGAACAAGGTGAACCTTACAAAGGCAAGTAAGTCTTTGAAAATAAGTATATCATCTCTAATGAGAGCCAAAGGAAGGCATGAAAGAGTGGACAATCCAAATAGAAATGAGTTATGGGAATTTTTGAGTAGAGTGCCACAGAAAGACACAAGAATTGCTCAAGGCTCGAGATCTTTAATTGTGAATTATTGGAAGGATAACACAAGGACCTCTCCTAATCAAAGAGATGTTGTAAGAAGGAGAATTGGTAGTAAAAACCATGAGCCACATCCAATGCATTATTTGGATACCACTCAAAGCCAATTTTTTGCTGATTTTGTACAAAAGTTTCCTGAAATTAAAATATGTCAAAGGTATTTTGAAATGCTAAAGCCTCTTTATGACAAAATAAATCACACATGCACTACTTGTTGTTGTAGGGTTCATATTGATTTTTCTAACCATTATGATGTTTATCGACGTATATGTGTAGATATGCATATTGAAAATGTTTTGCAGGAATGTAACATAATGTCTCCACCTAAATCGTCAAGCAAATGTTTGTCCTCCATTTTATGTGAAAGAGAGGATGGTCAATTTTTTTACAAAAAATCATGTTTGGATGGCACATGTGATCATTGTGGTGACATGCAAAATTTTCCAATTTTCTAGGACATGGCTAGTACACACAATTAGAGACAAAATTGTGGAATTTGGCAAATATAAGACAGTGGCATACAGTCTAAAAGATGGGAAAGAAGCAAAGAAGTGTGAACTGGTCAGTGATAAGATTCTAGTGTATCAGTTTATGGTCATTTTTCATGATCAGGTGGTTAATGATTATGCAACACATACACATAGAGCATAATGGTTGGACTCATAGTTCAAGTTATGCAAGGACACATTTCCACTTTGTCATATCGTTTCAGTTGTCGACTTCACTGAGAACTACACACTACAACCACAGAATGAGGTTCAATCACAGTACTACAACTTTGTGAAAGTTTCTATATTTGTACATATAGCATTCATTCATGCAAATGATAGTACAGAGGAAAATAGGAAAGTATTGAGGGAGTATCACTTTTACATTAGTGATGATCGCACACATTCTAAAGAGTTTGTTCAAGGTTGCTTTCATATGTTCTATGCCGATCTGGTTAGCAGGGGCATATCATTTAGTCAGCATATCATATGGTTAGGTAATTGTACATCACAATTCAAGAATGCTAGAATTTTTGACTGGTTGAGCAGGATGCGTAGGATTAGTGGTGTTCAACATATGTGGAACTTCTTAGAGGTCGGGCATGGAAAGGGGGAGCATGATGGAGCAGGTGCATGTATCAAAAGAGCCCTAGCACAAGAAGAGTTAAAGTGACAAATGCAAGATCAATTTTATAGTGGTGCAATGGTTCAATGGGTCCAGGTAGTGAAGGTAATTCTCTAGTTCATAGATTGTTTCATTTAGTAGATGATACTAACATTGCAAAATATGAGGATTGTTGTACACTAACAGGATCGAGCGAGCTACACTCTTTTACAATCTCCAATGCAGGTACATGGACTATCCATACAAGGAAGATGGAATGCTTTTGTTATGCATGTACACTTCAACCGTGGAATGATTGTGATTCAATAGAGTGGGTTGACGAATGGTCTGTAAGAAGTCTAACCCCACTTGACACTTATCAGCTCCCGACAGCTCTACAAATCATGAAGGTGCAATTATCCATTGACTTTGATCATGTATCAGAACTACTAGAACCAGGTAATATATCTTACTTACAAGTTTTATTATGTTGCTTAGTAAATAAATCTAACAAGATGAACATATCAATGCAGGGCACGTTTATGCGGTTTCTGCAGATGAAGACAATGAAGAGGGTACAGATTATTACCTATGCTGTTGTATCGAGGCCAAACAGAAATTGGAGTCCCCAGTTATAGATGGAGAAAACATAGAATATCCAATAGGTTCAATGGTTGTTACTGGAACATGGCTTCGAAGGTATCCAGTTAAGAATGTTGCAGTTTGGTTGTTTGAGGACTTCGACACGCATCGGAAAATTCTTCACTATTTGAACCTTGTCATCACCACCAATGTTCATTTGATCAAATATAAGGGTAGACCTATGAACAAGAACTTGTGGAAAGTGTATGAGTCTGATGATGAGGCAATAGTCGAAACAATAAAGAGTAGAGCAGACCCAGATGGTTCCCTGGATTGATTTGTAAGTATGCACATTGACTTTGTAAAGCCATGTTATTCATCGCTCTTTTGGACCAACACCTTGCAATAAGGCTTTTTCACCATTACTGTTTGATGTCATATGCATTTACAACTATCATTGATCCTTTTCCAATTGTGATTGTAGGTAATACTTGAGTTTTTCAAAGTATATAAGAAAAGAACAACATTGGTTGCTGGTGCAAGTGTTTAGTGGTATGAGAAACATTAGTTGCTGGTGCATTTTCTGGTTGTCAATCTTCTCTTTCTTTTCCATCTCCTAGATTTATCGGATTCTTATATGCTACATGTTTTATGTTAAGCCTCTCAATGATATATTTGAAATTTATATGTAGGGTCATCGAGAGATGATAAAGTAGTGAATGGTCACATCACCATTGTAGGACCTTCAATCGACCTCCTTATCTAGCATGCATGAAGGTGATAGTAGGTCTTGTCAGCTGTATGACTGACATTATTTAGTTATTGCTCTTTTAATGATTTTTATGTGAGTCTATGTCTAAGATTGAGAGGCTTTTGCAGGTTTTTTGTCGACCAAATTCCAATGATACTTCACAACCACATCTAGAGGCTACTACCCATGTGTTTCGCAGGGACCAAGCAATGTACATGTTTTGAACCATTTTGGAATGCAAATAGCTAGGCCAACTGAGGTGGAATGGAAAAATGAAACTGAGCAACAATTCCTTTTGTTTATTCTCAAGTACAATATATTTCATGATCTGTGCTGGAAATGGGAGGATTATTTCCCTACATGTATTGATACAAGTATTGACAAATGGGAAAATTTTCAAGATGTTCTTCCATCACTATTTTAATATTTGGAATTGACTTAGTGTATTTTTTGATATATTAAAATCATGAGAAATTAATACATGCAAATGTGTATATTACATTTAAAATTATTTTTAATGATTCATGGTTTGCATTCAAAGTTGTCTTCATTGAATTCCTCAAAACTCACCTATTAAGAGAAGCAAAGACAGTTTCCTGAGTCCCGGACAGAGTTCATTCAAGGAGGGGTTTGAGAGTCTCTTAAGGCACTAATGGCGATTCCACCGATGTAAAGTTAGATGGTCGGTGGAATGGAGTTTCTTTAATGTATTTTCAATATAGATATGTCTATATGTGTAGGGGAAGACATGGTGTATGAGTTTGTTGTTGTCCTAGTGATTTTTCATCATTTTTGGAGCATGAATTCATGGCTAGAAGTTAAGGTTTGAAGAAAAGACCTTGGAATGGAGTGGGAAATGGTTTATTAAGTATGTACAGACCATTTTTGATGTATCTTAGCCCTTTCTAAGGCATTTTGGGGTCAGGAGTGTAAAGATTCAATAAACCCCTATGTGTGCAAGCCTAATTTGGCCTTTATCCAAGCGTAACAGTAGTTTTTTTGAAGGTGTTGTTCTGAAACAACCACTCTTAAGTTTTATATATCTTATATAATTCAATAATGGGTATTCCAAACAGGTTTTATACCATGGGTTGGAGATTTTTTATGAAAATTATGGCCAATTTACAACAAATTTCTGGTAAATTAAGCCTTGTAGCAGCAGTACAATCATTTTTAAGGTTGATCCTTCCAAAACAATTATAACTTAATTTTTGATATGTTAAAGTATTCATCAATGGGTCCTTGAAAAGGTTATTTTTCTATGGAGAATCAATGTGGTTTGTGAAATATACCCGTTTTAGTCCAATTGGGCTAATACTAGCAATTTTGTGTTTTGATTGCAAGAAAGTGTGAATCTATACAAATAGTGGTATGAGTGGATGTTTTTGTTTTGAAACTGTCTAAAGGATGATGTTAAAGGTGTATTAAGGTTTGTGTTAAAGAGCGTAAAAGAGAGTAAAGAAAGAAAGGTTTGTAACTAAAAAGATAGATATCATTGATAAAACATTGAAGAAGCATGCTGGCAATGTGTTGGAACTGATGAGAGAGTTACAAGGACAACTTGTTGTTAAATGGGTAAAATGCTGAGTTTTGGAGATTTCAATGACCTAACTTGGAGATTGTTTTCAAATTTCCATTGTATGAATGTTGAGAGTCTTTGTAGGGCCTTGGTGGAGATTTATTGTTATTTTGCAAGATTAAAGGCTTGAAAACCTTGAGGGTGAGTTGATGCCTATTAGGCTGAATCATTATGAAGAAGAGTTCTTTGACTGAGAATTGACATTTCCATTGTTGTGAGTCTTCTCCACCCTCTGCATCAAAGCACAACTAAATTTATCATTTCAAAGCAATTTTTTTGATGCATTTTTTCAAGTAGTTCACTGCCTTGTCTATGATATTGCTTACTATTATGTTTTTGATATATTTTTTTGAAGCATCCATAGCTTGTTCAAAATCACTTGTTTTAGGATTTTAGCCATAGTAGAAAGGTAGTGAGTTGTTTGAGAAGATGCTTTGGTAGAAATGTATGAAAAATGTGGTAGCATAGACAAGGCAGTGAATTGTTTGAAAAAATGCCTAAAAGAAATGCGGTCTCATGGTGATTATTGTCATTGCACTCCATCACCATGAGACTACAATTATTTGAGGCATTTTTTCAAACAGTTCACTGCCTTGTCTATGCTATTGCTTACTATTATGCATAGACAAGGGAATGAACTATTTGAAAAAATGACTCAAAGAAATGTGGTCTCATGGAATGCCATAACAAGCTAAAGCAATCAGTAGCTGATCCTAGTTATTAGTTATGCAATGTGAAGTAATTGCATAGCTACTTAGGTTGACTTTGTAAAAAGCTATATTGTAATTGAAATTTTTTCATCTATCAGCATCTAGTTATTCATTATGCAATGTGAAGTGATGCTTTGAGTTTGAAAGATCTGCAATGCATGAATATAAACTACAAAAAACTATTTTCTATAAAGGATGGTTATGGTGGTTGAACATCTCAAGGGGTAGTTGGAAGGTGGTATCAAGATATATTTCTGTAATACCCTAAGTTGAGGGTTGATTTTGTTTAGTTTCTAATAATAAAATATACTTTTGAAAATGTTGATCACTAGTTTTCTTTGTTTTCCTAAATTTTCTTTGCCTTGCACAACCCCATACAATTCTATCATGACTTGAGGCTTTGGATACTTGATTGCATATGTGTTTACTCTCTTTG
Organism: Sequoiadendron giganteum; assembly: GCA_007115665.2. Taxonomy (NCBI): domain Eukaryota; kingdom Viridiplantae; phylum Streptophyta; class Pinopsida; order Cupressales; family Cupressaceae; genus Sequoiadendron; species Sequoiadendron giganteum. The sequence goes on along the minus strand of CM021102.1, from coordinate 747,697,580 downwards.
CATCTGTTCTAAAGGTTTAAATCCACCGTTGGTGTGTGGAATCAACAAACTTGGTTACTGCTTTGTTTTCTATGTTAGGGGTTTTGAGGGCAACACCATGTCACATTAGCCAATCCACCTACTATTCTGACCCTGTGGCTCGGTGGATTGGCTTGTACCATGATTAGTTTGGTGTTTGAATACTTTGGAGGCTGAGAGAATGAATAAACTCAGTGGGGTGTGAAGTTCTAATGTTGTTCAAGGGTGTTTCCACATTGAAAGTAAGGAATTCAAGTAGTGAATCTAAGAAATATTGAAAGGAATGGGATTGTGAGTGTCTTTTAAGTAAGGCAGAGGTATTATGGGGTGTTTGGACCTTTGGAAGGATTGGGGGAAATTAGGCTTGGACTAGGTTTTGAGTTTGCTTCAGGAGCACCTACACCACATCATCAATTTTTATTTATTTGAATACATCAATAGGGAAATGTTAGTGTCTTTAGGTTTATTTTGTCTAATAAGCTTTGAGAGATCAAGCATAATGCAAATAAAGGGTGTTTTGTGTCTTAGAAGTCGATTGGAAATCATATAAGTTGTAAAATGCTGACAAAAAAACTTTAACACAAACAAATGTAATTAAGGGACCAAATAATCCCAAGGTTGGTTATGGGCATTGGGGAGAAGATGGTTGTTGTAAAATTCTTTAAAAATACTTACCAAGGCTCGAATGAGAGGGTGGAAGAAGATTTGGAACAATTTTACACAATAAACACCACGGTTTTGAGCAATTTTTTGGAAAAATATTGTTTTCTTGATATTTTTGAGTGTTGTATGGGCACATACAGATTCTTCATGGTCTAAGAATTTTAGAGGATGTGTCTATATGTTGTATAATTGATTTATTTTTTATTTGGTGTCTTAACTCTTTGTTTGTAGAGAGAACCAACACAAACAGTGATTGTCCCAGTGTTGCTGAATCAAGGGTTTGAGGAGAAATTTTTGATGTAACAATCAATCCACCTATTGTTTGCTATTGTATCTCAATGGATTGATTGAGAAAATGTTATAATAAGTGTGTTAACTCATTTTGGAATAATGAGTCATAATTATGTGGCATTTTTGTGACTGTATTGAGACTGAACAGGGGTTTTCCAACATGGAAATGAAGAACGAAAGAGAGGTTTTTAAGAATTATGCCTGTAAGGGTTATGTGAGGGTTTGATGAGTCTGTGCAGAAGAATTTTGAGGTGTTTGGGGCTTTGGAAGTGTTGAGAGAGTTCTGGAGTTGTATGTTTCTGTAAAACCCTTGATTTTGTGAAGGTTTAGGAGGGTTTCTTGGGATAGTGAGTTAGAGGCTCTGTACACACAAAATAATGAAAAAAATTGAGGTTTGGCACCATGACCTAAGATTTTACAAGGCATTTGGGTAGATACCTAAAGTTGGAAGGGTGGTCTCTTTGGAAAAAAGGGCTAATTGTGAAGCCAAAACTGAAGTAGGTGTGCTGAAAGTCTATGTCGGTCCAGAAGACTGACCACTGATTCTTTGGTATGTTGTGTAGCCCTAAAAATGGTATCTCAATCCATCTTGTAATTGTCTAGTGTTTTGGAAAGGTTGGGAGAAATCTGGCTAAAACTGAGTTTTGAGTACTACAAGAATAACCAGTCACAAATGTGAGTTCTGGAAACCTTCATGAATCTAACTTAGGGATTGTTCTCAATTGATTCAATTGTCATTATATGAATTTTTATGGTCTTTGTAGGGCCTTGGTGGAGTCTTGTTGTTAATTTTCAAGGTTGAGGATTTGACACCCTTGAGGGTGGGTTGCTGCCTATTAGGCTGAATCATTATGAAGAAGAGTTCTTGATTGAGAATTGACATTTCCATTGTTGTGAGTCTTATCCACCTTGGCTCTGCATCAGAGTGCTACAAGGGTGGATTGGTGGGTAAGGTGTTTAATGATGAGTTTGGTTTGATGGGGCTTTGAGGTTGTGTAGATTGCTCAAAATAGGTTGTATTAATCTTGTTAGGAGCCCCTTGAAGGTAGGTTTTCAGACTGATTAGGTTTGAGCCTCCTTGCCTCTACATCGGTGAGGCACAAGTAATTGAAGCATTCCAAAGGATACAAACCATGACGAATGGAGCTTATTTATACAATATGATTTAGATCCAGGGCTTATTGAGCATTTGAAAGTAATTAATTAAGCATTAAATGTAAAAAAAATCCATGCCTACAAAATTCAAACATACAACTTACACGATACACATGATAACATCATTCAAGAATGGCAGTAGCAAAATAAGAGTTGCTTTAATCAAAAATCTGAAAGGCTATACAATGATATATATTGATAAAAGTATATAAATATATCCAAAAAAACCATATAGGCTTAGTACAAAGGAGCCATATGGACATAAAATATCATGTATATATATCAATAGTACAAAACATATGTTCCAAAATGCCACATAGGCATACAAAAAGCAGCACTAATACATAGTCATTTCCCTCTAGGGGAAGGAAATAGATCTCGTGCTACCTTCGAAATTCAACTAGATGGAGTGACTATTGCTTCTCTTGTCTTTCGAACACGCACGCTACTCCTCCTCTCTTCACTTTGGACCTTCAACTGATACAATTAAAAGTAAATATGTTAAAACATAGAAATTGAATTGTGAAATGGAATATAACAAAATATACAATCACTTACCACATATATATAGTCATCATGCACATTTACAACATCACCACATCGATGATCTGGAGTGACAATCACCTATAGCAACCATGAAGATAGAAATTAAACTACATAGAATTATTGTGAAAATTTTCTATAATAGACCATAAAAGAGCAAATATAATGTCAAATCGACTAATCTATTCTATACCTCTCTCAATGGATCGGAACTAGCTATTGCTGCAACCACTCCATGGTCCCTCATGCCACCAAAATTAGTAGGGCTATCTCTTATCAACATCTACAAATGAAACAATATCTCAGGTATCATGTTTATATAGGAGAACATAATGTGACACAATCAAGGAATACTTGAATGCAATGTTTGTGTTTCTCATCAATTTTTAGATTTGTATATATGCAAAATTATGAAAAATAGCTAACATAGATTTACAACACCATTAATGAATAAAGGCTACCTCAGTGTACATTGTTTGAGGATATGAATCACGAGGTGTGGAGGAAGAAGGCACACTAGGAAACTGTTTGAAGTCCAAATCATGTTATGAGACAAACATTCAAATATAGCATTCAACTGTTCAAATGAAATAATAATATCTTTAATACTAGTTGCATACCTATGGACTCATCGTCGAGAATGTATAAGGGTCTGTAGGAATAGAGCATCCCTCATGAACAGTGTGACCCTAAAATTTCATTATATCAAAATTCTACTAATTTAGTTATTCTTAAATTTCAAAATATATTTTAATAAACAACATTAAAATAACTTGCTAAATTTTACCTGAGTGTCAATATCAAATGTATCATTCAGAATATCATCTGTGAAATCCATCGCCTCTGTAACTGACATAGGCTATGTAGAAGCATCACAAGGACCTTGATAATCATACGTGCAAACAACACCACAAGTGCCACAATGGTGGGGTGGAGCTCGGGGCCTACACATCTCCTCCACACCAGGCTCTACTAGAGGACTCACACACTATAAAATGGTCTAGGTGAGTGATCCAATTGACTTCATCATGTCCACCTCTATACTATCCTTAACAATGGAAGGAACAATGACATGCTCCACCATGGGTCTGACCAAGGCTCTCGGTGCAAACTGTGGATTACGTCGTGCAACAGGTCTATTGTGTGTGGAGCCCCCACCCCTACCCTAAAAGTCTAAGATGTCAAAATAGTTTCGCATTTTATTAAGGACAAACTCACAATAGAGATTCCTCAAAAATTATTGTGGCACCTCATGGTTATTGCATGGAGGTTGGTCAAATACCATCCACCACCACTCCCAAAATTTGATTTAAATTAAATCATGGTGGCACCAATGGATGGGGAACCTCTTGCATGCATGGGACAAAGGTTCATTGGTTTTTGGGTCTTTAAATAGGGCACACAACTTGGCTTTGCTAATTTTTAGTTTTTTGACATCTACATATGACAAACCATTAGCATAAAATTGCCTCATCTCATCTCTTTTAGTTGAAAAAAAATTCATTTTCTCACTCATTTCTTCTACATGAGTTAAAATTGACTTCAATGATTCAGCAATCCCTCTTCTATAAGGGTGGGTTTCGACATGCTCGGTTAATCTTGCAATTAATTTTTGAAGGTCTCTTTTATTGTTTTCAATTTGATTTTGAATATTTTCTTGTGTTCCTTGAGGATGCCTATGAATTGATGGAGGGGTTTCAGGTTGTTCTTGTATAGGAGGCTCTTCATGAGGGGGTGATTGTGTGTTCTCAATGTTTTGAGGTGGAGATTCATTCCTTGAGAATTAGAACAAATTTTTATTATAAAAATATATTTAACATTGCATTCAAAATCAAATTCAAAATAAATAGAATAGAAATACACACCTCTTTGCAATCTTTGACCTCTCCAACATGTTGGCGGCATCCTCATGGAAAATGGCAATCTAAGGATGCAAAGAATGAAAGAGTTTTGGTGAGCGCGAGTTGCAGACCTCAATTGCTCCTCCTCAAGCTACGGGTTGAACAGAAAATGAGGGTTCCAAACCCATTTTTTGTTTTTATGTGTAGAAACGCATTTGGAGCACGCCAAATTTGGCATGTGCCAAATGTCTTTTTTGGACATTTGGCGCATGCCAAATTTCTTTTTTTCATTTGGCGTGCGCCAAAGGCCTTGTTTTAGGTTTTTTTGAATCATTTTTTCAATTTGGCACCTAAATTGTGTGATAGATTGGTGCACTTACCCCACTATGTTGTGGCTAACTTTGGTTGGTGCACATTGAAAATTATCTATAGATTGAGCCGATGGTTTGTAAATATTTTATTATTTTATTGAAGCCGACATGTGGTTGATTAAATCTTTAGTTGCAGATATATATAAGCAATAATTTATATCATTTGGATGTATGTACGAAGTGTGTTGATGTGTGGTGTGAAATTAAAAAGGATTGTAGAGTGATTATGCACAATTTCACTTGTGCATAGAATGATTTTTGATGCGAATTAAAGTAGATAGAGAAGAAGAGCATAATTAGATAGAAGCTCAAGAATGCAATTCATGTGCTTAACCAGAACTGTAATCAGGCATTAGCAGATGTTATTTTCTTAGTTCAAAATCTCTCAGATGGATTTAATATGAATGTGACTATAAGACCGTGTTTCTTCCTTTGGGCAATAAGCCTTTTTGTATTTGAGCAGTGAGCTCTAGGCAGTGTGCCTGAATGCATGTGCATTCCCATTTGTAAACACTTATATTTGAGTATACTCTTATTATGGATTGGCCTTCCACCATGGTTTTTCCCTTAACAAGGTTTCCACATAGAAATCCTTCTGTTATGGTGTTGTGGTTGATTTCTTTGTGTTCTTGCATCTTTCTTTTGGTTCAATGCTATAAGTGGCTTAAAGACTAGATTAATAAAGTTCAATTTTGTAGAACACTGATTCACCCCCCATCTCACTATTCCTTGATTCCAACAATTGGTATCAAAGCCTAGTTCCTCGAAAGAATTTTAAAATATTTAGGAAGATCTAGGAAAGTGATTCAATGTTTTATAGCAGTCTTCAAAAACAAATTTTGGTGGCACTAGATGATCTTGATCAGTGTAAATCTGAAGTTCAAGAATTGGAAGAAAGCCTCTCGAATGTTGAGAAATTCATTTAGTCATTGAAAGATCAAATCAATAAGTGTAGGGAAAATATACAGGGACTATGTGATCAAATCAAGTAGAAAGATAGTAAAAGCATGGAAGATGAACACTAAGTCAAGACCTGAAGGAAAAGATACAAGAATGTGAAAAGCTCACCAAAGAAAATGTTGTCCTGAAGCATGAGATGGAATCTATTATGATGAGGATGACCAAGGAGATTGAAGACAAAAAGAAGGATGAAGAGAATCTTTCTCCATCCTTGAAAGAGAAATATGAAGAATGCAATTAAATCAATGATGGATTCATTTAGTTGGTGCTTGAATTTTAGCAATCCAAAAACAATGAAGAAGAGCTTGAAAGATAGATTGTTACCCTTAGAGATGTACTTGCTATTGCAAATGAATACAAGGAGAAGTTCAAGATTAGCTCAACTAAGCTTGATGAACTGATTAAAATTCAGAGGAATGGAAGTGACAAGCGAGGTCTTGGATATGAGGAAGCAAAAAGCTCTAGATCTGGACAAAGGAGATTTAGGCAAGGAAATTAGATGAACAAAGTTGGAAGGTATCTGGTAAGACAACCTAATGCTCAAAATTTCAATGGTTATTGTTTTGTTTGCAATAAATTTGGTCATATGGCTACTCAATATAGAAGTAGAATCGATCCAAGTGGTCCATCATTCTATGGTCAGTGTTTCAATATCAATAAGTATGGTCATAAGTCCGTTGAATGCAAAAATATGTGAAACAAATTTTTCAATAGAGATGTCAGATGTTATGCGTGCAATAGATTTGGCCATATTGCTAACCAGCTCATATCAAGAGAAAATCAATGGAATAACTAGTATAGACAAATAAATTTTGTGTGCTATAACTATAAAAAATGTGGTCACATTGCAAGACTCTATAGAAGTAGGAAGGGTTTGGTGAACAAAGGGAAAAATATGCAAAAGGATGAAAAGGGAAAAAGAGAAGTTACTACAGATGGGATTAGGAAGAAAATGAAGAAGACATGGGTGAAGAAGAGTCCATCTGTTACAGGAAATGAGCCAGCACCAGAATATGGTACTAGAAATTCCTCTGGGAATTAGTTTAAGGCGTTTGTCCTAGGGGGAGTTCTCAAGAAAATATTTTAACCCCCTTGTCGGTAGTTGATATCGAACTGTGGTAGATAGCATTGATTGCATTAGTTATGTGTAGATGTTTTGGTATCTCTTGTGGAGGAGATTTATGAATAATTGTAGGTCTGTAGAAGAATTTTCTTTCACAGTCTATAAACGGATGACCTAGGGAAAAAAAAATTATTGTGAATAAAAGGTTAGGAGTGTGAATAATAAAAATTCATTTCTATCTCTCATTTTTCACATTGCATTCTGAGAAGAAGTTTGGAGAGATCTACAAGAGAACTTTGGTGAAAATTCATGTCTCAAGGCGATTCAACGATCAAACCCTAATTCAATGATAGGTTTTTATCTGTGAACTCGTGAACTTTATTTTTTTTGGAAATGGTTTCTCAATTGGTTGTTGATATTAAGGATAGGCCCCATCCAAAATTCAAATGGCACCCATTCAAATCCATTGAGACAAAACCATTAGGTGTATTTTCTTCCATTTCATATGGTGTTTTGCATATCCAAGATATTAGGGCATACATTCATGCAAATGTTCAAGAATTAGGAAGCTCCCAATTGTTGAATTTGTACACCAATCACATTGTGGGAGAAGATTTTTGTGTAAAACCTGAATTCAAGACTCTAGAGGAGAAGAAGTTCACTCAAATTGTGAAGTTTCCCGTGTTTGATGAAACAAAATTGGTTTGGTATATATTGAGTTGAGTGCATGCCATGTTTATGTGGTTAAGTCAACCTTTCAAGATTACAAAGGAAGCTATAAGGATTGTTAATGGTTTGAACTCATCCAGTGGATTTCTGACACTCAAATCTGTGAAAAACCAAACAATCACAGATGCAACTGGTTCCAATTCAGACAAAAGAGCCATGACAGTTAATGATATCATCGAAGTGGATGTCATATTTTCCTCTATGGTTATTGGTTACAAAATCTATCACTCCAGCCGAGAAACTTCTATATCTAGTACTATTGATGCAGGAGCATCCAGTGGTGTAAAGGCAATCCTACATCACCCAAAAATATATTTACTTTCATTTAGATTTTTGTAGATGTTTTTGCATTTCTGGATACCCTTTTCGTGGAAGAAGAATTCCCAACTTTCAGAACTGCTTTTCTGCTTTTTCTGCTCGATTGCTATTTTTAGCAGGTATGATTTTGAAGGCGTGAGGAGATAGAAATTTAAGGGAAGCTTCAGGACAGAATAATAAACACTTTGGTGAAAGAATAGGCAAAGATCATTCCTAGTTCAAAATTTATTCAAGTTTCAGTTTCTGCTTTTTGCCCTACAAAATCTTCAGAGCTAATTTTGAGGGACTTAAAGGCTCCGGATGGGCCCGAAAATTGGTGGAAAACGAAAGTGGTTAGCCTTTAGGCCCCATTTTTTGGCACTTCATTTTCGCAAGACCTTTCTGAAAAGGTATTATCATTGAAGATCCAATGGTTAGATCTTGAGTTCGGGCTTCCAAAAGTTTGTGCATAATTAGAATGTTGTTTTTAGCTCCAAATGGAGAATTGGGCTATTTATGGGGTAGTTTCTGATTTTTGTGGGTAGTTTTTTTGGGGAAAGAAGATCACATGTTGCGAATAGGGGAATTTCTATAATTTCTTTTCTGTAATTTGCATGTATTGTAGAACTTGAGGATTGGAGATCCTCTGCATGTAAGAATTTCATATTTTGAAAATAATAAGAATCTCTGATTTTTCTATGTGATTTTCTTGTGTCTCGGGTTGCACCCTCATCAAGTGGTATCAGAGCAGGTTTTCTTGAGTGTGTAGACAGATCACCAATCGTGAGGCAATTCGCACCAGGACTGTGGTTGTGGGTTCAAGATATTCAAGATGCCTCCAAGACTAGCGCGTGGTAGGCGAGGTGGTGCCAGAAATGCTGGTGGAAGAGATCCATTAGCGGCCAAGGGTTTCAGAGCCCTCCAGAGACAAATTAATGCATTACAATGAGAGTTAAGAAGATGGGTAAACCCGAGAAGGGGAGAAGAAAGTGAGGATGAAGAAGAGGAAGAAGAAGCTATTGATCAAAATCAAATGCGGCTAATAAGGGCCATTTCGAAGATCGGAAAAAGACCTAGAGTAGAAGTTCCCAGTTTTTCTGGAAGTCTAAACCCGGAAGAGTTGATTGATTGGATCAACGAGTTGGAAGAGTATTTTGAGTATGAAGAAGTAGAGGACCCAGATCGGGTTAAGTTTACAAAAAAAAAGCTAAAGGGCCATGCAAGTATCTGGTGGAAAGAGGTCCAGCTAAAAAGAAATAAGAGAGAAAAGGGAAAGATCACCAGATGGGATCGCATGGTGGAGAAATTGAAGAAGCAGTTCATGCCAATGGACTATGAGTTAGATCTATTGAAGAAATTGCAAGGGTTGAAGCAAGGAAGTAGATCTGTGAAAGAATACACAGAAGATTTTTACAAGATGATCATTAGAATGGGACATGTAGAGGCCAACAAGGAGAAGGTAGCTCGTTATCTTAATGGGTTACGGTTGAGCATTCAAGAGGAGTTAAGCCTGGTCAGAATCGCCACCATTGAGGATGCTTACCAGTTTTCACTGAGAGTTGAAGAGAAGTTGAACAAAAGATTTGATAGTAAGCAAAAAGGACGAGGAGGTCAAAGCGGAAGGGGTAGTGGAAGAACTTTTGGAAGCCGAAATGAGGATGAGAAGAAAAATGAAGATGTGGGTACCAGTCGAAGCCAGAGGAATGATAACTTCTACTGCCCACGTGATCAGAATGGTGGTGATCAAAGAGGTAGAGGACGAGGAAGATCTGGCAAGGACCCAGAAGGGGTGGTTTCAAAGGAACTTGTTTCCGATGTGGTGAAGAAGGGCATCGAGCCTATGAATGTCCACAATACCAAGGAAGGACAAACAAAAGGCCAGAAGGTCATGCAAGGGTTGTGCATGTAGATGAAGAGGCTCAATATGAGCATTCAGATGATGCTGAAAGGGGAGAAGCCCTAGTGGTTAGAAGAGCCCTGGTGATTGAAGAGAAGGAGCTAGAACAGAGGAAGAATCTGTTTCGCACAAGGTGCAAGTGTGAAGACAAATGTTGTGATGTCATTATTGATGGTGGGAGCACTGATAATCTAGTGTCAGAAGAAATGGTTACAAAGTTGAAGCTGAAAAGGGAAAGGCATCCACATCCATATCGGATTGCCTGGTTGCAGAAAGACCACAAAGTTCTAGTCAATGAGCAGTGCCTGGTGAAGTTCAAGATCGGAAGCTATTGTGATGAGGTACTCTGTGATATCATCCTCATGGATGCATGTCACATGTTGCTGGGGAGGTTGTGGCAGTTTGATAGGCGAGCTATACATGATGGCCATGCAAACACTTATTCCCTGATGAAGGATGGAGTTTTCCATAAGTTGAAACCCCTGAAGAAGGCTGAAGAAAAGGTATGTAGTAGTGCTAGAATTTGTTATGTTGATGGAAGGAAATTTTTAGAAGGCATGAAACATGAGCATGTGTGTTATGCATTGATTCCTAAAATGGATAAGGAGGGTAGTGAGAAGGTTCCAATAGAAGTTTATGGGTTATTGAATGAGTTTCAGGATATTGTTTCTAATAATGTACCTAAGGGTTTACCACCAATGAGGAAGATCAGTTATCAGATTGACTTGATCCCAGGAGTCAGTTTGTCGAATAAGGCAGCTCATAGAATGACTCCTGCAAAAAATGAGGAGTTGAACAGACAAGTTGAGGAGTTGTTGAGAAAGGGTTTGATTCAAGAGAGTTTGAGTCCATGTGCAGTACCTGCAGTACTAGCACCAAAGAAGGATGGGGAGTGGAGGATGTGTATAGACTCTTGAGCCATAAACAAGATAACAATCAGGTATAGATTTCCCCTGCCAAGGATGGATGACCTGATGGACTATTTGAGTGGAGCTCAGTACTTCACAAAGATTGATCTGAAGAGTGGATATCACTAGATCCAGATTCGAGAGGGAGATGAATGGAAGACCGCCTTCAAGACCAAAGAGGGCTTGTATGAGTGGTTAGTCATGCCTTCTGGGCTAACCAATGCACCAAACACATTCATGCGGCTCACGAACAAGGTACTGAAAGAGTTCCTAGGAAGCTTTTTTATTGTGTATTTAGATGATATTTTGATATTTAGTAAGTCACTGGATGAGCATATAATGCATATTGGTAGAGTCTTTGAGAAGTTAAGAGAAGAGAAATTGTTGATTAATCTGAAGAAGTGTAGTTTTGTGAAGAAGGAGTTAGTGTACTTGGGGTTTGTTGTCTCAATAGAAGGTCTCAAGATAGACCCAGAGAAGGTGAAGGCTATTCTAGAATGGCCTACCCCAAGAACTGCTACTGAGGTGAGATCTTTCCATGGTTTGGCTAGTTTTTACAAAAAGTTTATTAGAAACTTCAGTAGTATTTGTGCACCCCTAACTGAAACAATGAGAGGGGATAGAAAAGAGTTCAAGTGGAGCACTGGAGCAGCAAGGAGTTTTGATCTATTGAAGCAGAAGGTGACAGAACAACCTGTTTTGGCTCTCCCGGATTTTAATAAGGTGTTTCAGGTGGATTGTGATGCTAGTGGTTGTGCCATTGGAGCAGTGTTAAGCCAGGAAGGTAAGCCCATTTCCTATTTCAGTGAAAAGTTAAATGATGCAAAGAGAAAGTACTCTATATATGATCAGAAATTTTATGCAATAGTTCAAGCATTAAAGAAATGGAGGCATTATTTGTTGCCAAAGGAATTTGTTATGTATACTGATCATCAAGCATTGCAGTACCTGAGTAGTCAGGGAAAATTAAATCAGAGGCATATGAAATGGGTAGAATTTTTGCAGAGTTATACATTTGTTTTAAAACATAGGAGTGGGAAGTCAAATAGGGTTGCAGATGCCTTAAGTAGGAGGCATACATTGTTGATAGAAATGCAGATTGAGGTGGTTGGGTTTAGTGAACTCAAGACATTGTATCTGAATGATCCTGATTTTGTAGAGGCTTGGAAAGCTTTCAAGTAACCTGTTACAGTTGATAGGACAAAGTGGCTGGATTTCATAATTCAAGAAGACATGTTTAAGGGAAGTCAATTGTGTATTCTAAGGAGTTCCATGAGGGAGAACCTGATAAAAGAGAAACACAGTGGAGGAATGGCAAGACATTTTGGTCGCGATAAGATCATTTCCATTATCAATGAGCATTATTATTGGCCTCAGTTGTCACAAGATGTGAAAAAGTTTATGCAGAGTTGCAGGGTATGTCAAATGGCTAAAGGAGTGAGTCAGAATACAAGGTTGTATCATCCCTTACCTGTACCAGAGAGGCCGTGGGAGGATATAAGTATGGACTTTGTTCTTGGTTTGCCAAGGACACAGAGAGGGAATGATTCAATATTTGTGGTAGTTGACAGGTTTTCGAAGATGACACATTTCATCCCATGCCAGAAGACCCATGATGCAGTCCACATTGCTGACTTGTTCTTCAAAGAGGTGGTGAGGCTACATGGTTTGCCAAAGAGTATAGTCTTAGATCGTGACACAAAATTTGTTGGATACTTTTGGAGGACCTTGTGGAAGAAGTTGAAAACAGAGTTGAAGTTTAGTTTTGCACACCATCCCCAGACTGATGGGCAGACTGAAGTTGTGAATAGGAGTTTGGGTAACCTACTGAGATGCTTAATAGGAGATAAACCAAAGGGATGGGATTTGATCTTACCCCAGGCAGAATTTGCTTACAACAATTCTGTCAATAGAAGCACTGGTAGATCACCATTCTAGATTGTGTATGGAAGTAGTCCTAGGACTGCTCCAGAATTGAGAAAGATGGACCAAGAGAAAAAGACAACTGCTGAAGCTGAAGACTTTGCAGAACACATCAAGAATATGCATGAGAAGGTAAAAGAACACATTAACAAGATGAATATGCAATATAAGGCTAAGGCAGATCAAAAGAGGAGGTATAAGGAGTTTCAGATTGGTGATGAAGTGATGGTCCACTTGAGGAAAGAAAGGTTTCCAGTAGGAACCTATAATAAATTGAAGATGAAGAAGTTTGGTCCCTGTAAAATTTTGAAGAGGCATGATTCAGGGAACACATATGAGGTAGAGTTGCCAGATGGATTCAACATTTCCCCTATGTTCAACATTGTAGATTTGACAGAATATCATGAGGGTGGTGCAGAGGAAATACCAGCAATGGAATAGTGTGGTATTCCAGTACCTACTTCAGCAAAGGAGGAGATCGAAGAAATCTTGGATAGTCGTGTGGGAAGGAGTACCAGAAATAGGCAATATGAAGAATATATGGTGAAGTGGAGAGGAAGGCCTATGGAAGATTCATTCTGGTTGTCTAAGGTAGAGGTTGACCATTTGAGTTTTCCTCAACCATCTGAGAAGTGACGGGGTCACTTTTCAAATTACCCTAGGTGTCTGATGTAGGAGCATCTAGTGGTGTAAGGGCAATCCTCCATCACCCAAAAATATATTTACTTTCATTTAGATTTTTATAGATGTTTTTGCATTTCTGGATACCCTTTTCGTCGAAAAAGAATTCCCAACTTTTAGAACTGCTTTTCTATTTTTTCTGCTCGACTGCTATTTTTAGCAGGTATGATTTTAAAGGTGTGAGGAGACAGAAATTTAAGGGAAGCTTCAGGATAGAATAATAAACACTTTGGTGAAAGAATCAGGCAAAGATCATTCCTGGTTCAAAAGTTATTCAAGTTTCAGTTTCTGCTTTTTGCCCTACAAAATCTTTGGAGCTAATTTTGAGGGACTTAAAGGCTCCGGATGGGCCCGAAAATTGGTGGAAAACGAAAGTGGTTAGCCTTTAGGCCCCACTTTTTGGCACTTCATTTTCGCAAGACCTTTCCGAAAAGGTATTATCATTGAAGATCCAATGGTTAGATCTTGAGTTCGGGCTTCCGGAAGTTTGTGCATAATTAGAATGTTGTTTTTAGCTCCAAACGGAGAATTGGGCTATTTATGGGGTAGTTTCTGATTTTTGTGGGTAGTTTTTTTGGGGAAAGAAGATCACATGTTGCGAATAGGGGAATTTCTATAATTTCTTTTATGTAATTTGCATGTATTGCAGAAATTGAGGATTGGAGATCCTCTGCATGTAAGAATTTCATATTTTGAAAATAATAAGAATCTCTGATTTTTCTGTGTGATTTTCTTGTGTCTCGGGTTGCACCCTCATCAACTATAATCTATGCAGCCTACCAAATGGTCAAAGAAAATGTAGAATATGACCTATGCGAGCTACTTCGAGGCCAGATAATTGAGAATCTTTGAAAAATCAAGAAGGATACAAATTATTATTTCAAGTATGGTAATTTGTTGCTATGTTTATTCTTCTAGTTCATGAATGAAGTTCTGGGAGTTGGAAAAGTTCATTGGCAAGGTGATAAACTAGTAGCTATTCAAATTACAGACATCTTGTATGGAATTGGTGACAACAAAGCTAGAAAAATTGCTATTTGGGGTTATTTTGAGAGTTTTTAGAGTGTAACACAAGCTTGGGAAATAATTCTGAAGTCTATTATGGAGAAGTATAAGGACACAATTTTCTTCATGGTTGATATTGATTAGTACTTAATTGAAGTTGTAGAACCTCGAACAATGTGGATAATGACTATGGTTTATGAGGTTGAAGAACACATTTTGGAGTTGTATGTTGAACACTTGTTGAGTAAACACCGGGATCCGATAGAAGAAAGGTTGCATACCTTTATAGAAAAGGATATACAAGTGCATAATCAACTAAGGAAGTCTGTGATAGTTGGGAGAGTGAGAAGGGAAGTTGAAGATTTTGTAGAAAGCATGGGGATATTAGTTGAAGCTATGAGGGAAGCTAGGAAGAAAAGAGAAGAAGTTGAAAAAGAAGAGCCTTCTAGAACTGAGTCAGCTAGTCTGGAAACATCCTCTGCCCAATCTAGAACTACAAGGAGCTCTGCACCCTCATCTGGTCCTACAAAGAAATCAAGTCCTGTAATAGCTCAAATTAAGACATCTAGGAGAGAAGGAAAGAGAAAGAAGGATAAAAGCACAAGAGTCTATGTTGTTGTTTTAGAGGATGAGGAAACTAAATTTGATGAAGAGGTAAGAGAAATTAAGAGAAAGGGTTCTAAAGAATCAAAAGTCTCTAAGGACAAGCCCTTCGGTGAAGAGAAAGTGAAGAAAAAGGTGAAAACTATTAAATCAGGTATTTTTGTAGAGGAAGTGGAAAAATCTCTAATTAAGGATGGTAATCTAAAACCACTTTTTGAATGGTATGAAACTTTTGATAGTGTCATTCAAAAGAATTCTTGAAGAAGCCACAGTAAAATACTTGAATATTTTCAAAAAGACCTTCAAATAAATAATGTTTGAGTTACCTAAAGGTCTGTATGAAGTTTTATAAATGAGGAGAGTGAATGCAAGAACTGAAGAAGAGAAAATGAGAGAATGGATACTTGTTGATTTGTGTCTGGTGATGTCAATGGATGAAATGAAGAAGATCCTAAGTAATGCAGAAATGGATTTTAAGAGAAAAACAAGGGTGAACAAGGTGATGATTGGACATAATGAAGAAGTTGCAAAAGAAATTGAGAAAATCCTTAAGGCACTGTTGTTGAAAAATATATATAATGTTGTTTCTGAATAAGTTCATAGTCAAGATGCTCCATCTGGTCCAGTAAATGAAGAAAGAAAATAAGATACATTTGAGGATAGTTTGAATCCTCTTGACATGCAAGATGTTGAAATTCCCATGCAAGATGTTAGTTGATGAAATTACGATTCTTAAAGCTAAGGAAGAATTAGTGATTGAAGAGAAGAAGGCTAAAGCGTAGGAGATTCTTGTGGAAGCAAGAGACACTACTAAGATAGTAAAGGATTTTTTGGATGAAAATAAGGTGTTTGATTCTGAACTAGTTAAAGGTCCTATCAACTTGGACACTCTATCTCATATTGAGAAACTGAAGGTAGCATCGTTCACTCAGGCCAAGGAAAGGGAGAAGATTCTAAAATCTCACATTGAAGATAGTGAGTTGTTAAATATTGCATCTGGTATGCTAGAGAAGATCATGCCTACACATGCCAAGGATTCATCTGATTCTCCATCCGGTCAGCTAAAGAAATTTGTCAATTCTATACGTACTCACTTTGAGTCTCTTGAAAAGTCATCTATGGAAAAGGTTCAAAACGAATTTGATGCAAACAGGTTCGGTAGATTGAAGGGAATGATTGCTAATGATAAATATTTGTTAGCTACCTATGTAAAGAATATTCAAGGTGGGTATGTGTAGGATCATCATGGAAAAAATAGGCCATTAAGTGGCAATGAAAATTCAAAACATCAAAGTTACGAAACTTGACATAAAAATTTGAATAAGTTATCTATATTATTTCAAAAATATGTAACAATATAATCTATAGAAAATTGAATTTAGTTTCTAAACTACTAGGTTTAGTTTTATTTTTAAATATCTATTTGTTGAAAATTTAAAATTTCAATGCAGTAGTACTTAAATTTCAGAGAAAAAATAAGTAGGTGTCTTTTTGACCACCCTAACCACAATAAAATGATAATATTTTTTTATAATATTTTGGATATAAGTAGAGGACTCATGTCCCGATGTGATGCATATTGTTTTGTAATTTTTTTCCAAGTAAATAATTAATTATGAATTTTTTATTACAATTTTTTTTAAAATATAAAAACTCGTATGTCTGACCACCTCAACTTGGTCAAAACATCATAAAATTCTTTTTTTTTTTAATCCTATAGTATACGAAGCATAGAATGTGATGCATGTTTCAGATTCAAAAAATGTGATACCATTTGAAATCTATAGATGTTTTTCAATCATCCAATCAATCAGGACTTTAGGTGTAAATCAAATAGAAAATGAATAATAATTATTTATTAAATTCAAAGGAAAGCATAATTTATATTGGTGGAAAGTTGATAATTTCCTTTAAAAACCCTTTTCGTTTCATCAATTTTGTGTAAAAAAAAGTTGTCAGCCACATGGGCCATCATATCACTTACATATCACCACTTTTTGGCCTATCATGATCCTGCACATACCCAGATGCTTTGTCTGAAGGTGGAAAAATTTATAAGTCATGCTTATCATTGTCTAAGTTCACTGAGGATGCTGAAAAGAAAATGAAGGAATATGAGAAAAAGTTAGCAGATATTTCTCAAGTATTTGATCCTCTAATAGTTTCTGTGAGCAAGCATGAAGGTCAAGTCATATCCCTGCTTGAAAAAATCAAAATTTTGAAGCATGAAGAAGGAAAAATTGTTGAAAGAGTATGTGAGCTTAGAAGACTAATTGGTCTTAAGATGGAGACAATGCTTAGTGCATTGAAGGAAGCGTAAGATGCTATGGTTGTCAGTGATCTAAAAAAAGTTGAGTCAACAGAGATGCAATCTTACTTATTTTTTGGTCACATGACTATTTTGGAGAGTCTAAAAAAGAGTTGGGACACAAGTTTGAGCTTGTTGAAGAGTAATTTTGTAGACATATTCAAGTTTATGTAAGTTGTACAAGCATGTTTTACATATTCAGTTTGTTCATAGAAATTTTGTTTCATTTTTGGTATGCGGATTCTTGTCTTTTCCATTGATGTCAAAGGGGAGAGTGGGACAGTGAAAAATGTCATATTCATCTCAAGGGGAGTTGTGTTTTGAAGTTTTGAAGGTTGGCAGTGTATTCATGTTGGTACTGATCCAACACTTAGTCATTTTTCACTAAGTGTTGCCATTAATGCCAAAGGGGGAGATTGTTGGCAAGAGACACTGCACATGTCATTTGGTGTTGTCATTGATGGAAACCCTAGTCAGTGATTCGATCCAAACTTAAGTAGTTACTTATACTGGTAGTCAGATTGATTTTTTGTGATTATCTATCAAAGCTAGAATAGGGCATTCGACAGAGTTGTGTTTTTTGATTCGTATGAAATTCTTTGTTACCATTTTGAATTGTGGATCTCAGGGAAGGTTTTTTCGATGTATGAACTATGTTATCCTTGAATCATATATCATCATATTGATTCATGTGCAAGTTAGAAGATCTAGTTGATTGATTTTATGTTTAACAATGCAAGAAGGCCGACTAAGTGAATATAGCATGTTGTGGATATTTGAGGGGTAATTGTTTAAAGTGTTTTGTGCTCGAGATATGTTGTTTTGGGTCCTCACTATGTTGTGGCTGACTTTGGTTGGTGTGCATTGAAAATTATCGATAGATTGAGCTGACGGTTCGTAAATATTTTGTTTTATTGAAGCCGACATGTGGTTGATTAAATATTTAGTTGTGGATATATATAAGTGATCATTTATATAATTTGGATGTATGTAAGAAGTGTGTTTATGGGTGTTGTGAAAGTCAAAAGGATTGTACAATGATTATGCATAGTTTCACTTGTGCATAAAAGGATTTGTGATGCGAATTAAAATAGATAGAGGAAAAGAGAAGAATTAGACAGAAGGTCAAGAATGTGATTCATGTGCTTAACGAGAACTATAATCAGGCATTAGTAGATTCTATTTTCTTAGTTCAAAATCTCTCAAATGGATTTATTCTAAATGTGACTGTAAGATAGTGTGTCTTACTTTGGGTAGTAACCCTTTTTTTATATGAGTTGTGAGCTCTAGGCAGTGTTGGATGTTGTGGTTGTGTTGCTGATATGTGGTTGTCATCGATGTCAACACTATTAGCATTAATGTATTGAAGGCTAAATATGTCGAGGATATTGAGAAAATTACAATAAATATATTGCAAGAAGTCTATGAAGCTATGAAGCTCAAAGTGGTGGAAAGTTTTGTAAATTGACATTCATAAGTTGTACATTAAAGGGTTTGTTGTTGAGCCTATCTAGTTCATCCTCTGGAATTTTCAGTGGTGCGCATCAAGAATTGAGAATGTTATAAGTTTTTGAGTTCCTACAATTATTTTGTCACTGTAGCTGGTGGTTTTGGAAGAAGAGAATGCAATTTTGGTGATTTGAATTGTTCTGTATGCTCTTACGATGTTAGTTGATGTTTCTAGATAATGCTCTACCATTTTTTGTATGTCTTCATTGATCAGTGTATTTGTGGTCAAAGATTTTTCCTTGGTGTGTTCAGGTTTTCATGTTCTTGGCTGACATGATGGTTGTAGCATGTTGCAGATCCTCATGAATTAATTTTTGAATGCTTGGCATGTTTTAGGATTTTGTTTTAGGTCTTCATTATGTTGTGACCGACTTAGGTTGGTGCATATTAATATTTGTTCAAGAATTGGGCCGACAGTTTGTATTCACCTATTCTTTACTTTTTGGTCGAGAGAGTTGTTGATGTAATTTCATGAAGTGGATCTATAAGAGGAATTTTTTTCTTCATTTGAGATGTAAGAGTGTATTAAGTGTGTGATCTATGTGCGAATAAAGATCAAATCATGCTATTATAGAGAAGAGAGTGAAGGAGTGTGAGCAAAGTGTGTAGAATTATTTATGTGCCTAATGGGAACTATCATCAGGATTTTGGAGGAGCTAATTTCTTAGTTCAATCTCTTCAGATGAAATTAATCTGAAATATTTTTGTAAGGCATTGAGCCTTCCCTTTGAGCAGTGAGCTCTAGGTAGTGTACCTGAATGCATGTGCATTACTTATTCATTTTCTCTTATAATTTTAATAGGGTATAAATTATGGATTAACCTCCACCATGGTTTTTCCCCTAACAAGGTTTCCACACAAAAAATAATTGTGTTATGTGTGTTTCTAATGTGTTTTTGATTAAGGATTTCACTATTAATTATCAGATCTAAGATTGATGGTTAATAAGGTTGAATAAGTTTTAAATTCGGTGACAAGTGATTCACCCCCCCTCTCAATTATTTATCCTTGTTTTGCCAAAAATTGGTATTAGAGCAGGTTCCTCTAAAGAAGTTTAATAGCTTGAGGTGATCTGAGATGGCATATTACAAGGACAATCCTAGATTTGATGGTACAAATTACTCTCTTTGGAAGATTAGAATGGAATGTCACTTGAAGTGCATTAGTGAACCCTTCTAGAAGATTACAAAGAACATATATAATATTCCTCAGAATGATCCCTCTACTCCTAATGAGTTCAAAGAAGCTGAAAATAATATTAGGGCTATAGAAGAATTACTAAGTGCTTTGACAGATTCATAGATGACAAATGTGATGGGTCTGAGAAAAACACATGAGATATGGAAGAAGTTGGAGACATTGTATGGAGGAGATGCACAAACTTGAAAGTTGATAAATTACAAAGTCTGAAAGGCAAGTGGGAAAACATGAAAATGAGTGAAGATGATTTTTTTTTCTTTCATGAAGAAAGTAAAGGAAATAGTGTTGGGTATTAGATGTGTCAGTGGAACCTTGGAAGAAGATGAGATTGTGGCTAAAATACTCAGATCATTGCCTACTTCTTATAAAAAGAAAGCTCGTGCTATTGAAGAGCTCAGGACAGTAACAAATGTGACAAGAGATATGCTTATTGGAAAAATTGTTGCCTTTGAGTTGAGTGAATTTGGTGAATCTACTCCTCAGACATAATCTGCATTCAAAGATACTGTATCCGGAAGAACTCAACAGAGATATGATTCGAGAGAAAGTTTGAGAAATACATTCAAGTATGAAGATAAGATGAAACAAATTGAAGATGAAGAAAGAGAATTAGAAGAGATGGAAGCATTGATTGTGAAAAGAGAAGCCAGATGAAAAGGTAAGTACAAAGGAAAGTTGCCTATTAAATGTTTCTCTTGCAGTAAGATAGGTCATTTTGCATCAAGGTGTCCTGAAAGAGTTTCTAAGTACAAAATTGATAATTCTAGATTTCAAAAGAAATGTTATTATGCTGAAGAAGGTGTTACTGATGATGAATTTGATAAAGAAAATGGAAATGAAGATGGATGGGTATTCATTTCTATAAAGGAAAACGGTCCTATGTCCATTGAATCTACTAGTAATAAGAACATTGAGAAATCTCTTGTGGCCAAAATTGATGAAAAGGATGAGTGGGTGATTGACAGCAAATGCTCACATCATATGACTGGTGAAAAAATAAAATTTGTAAGCTTGGAGAAATATGATGGTGGTTTTCTAATATTTGGAGATAACAATGTTGGTGTGATTTGCAGTAGAGGCACTATTTCTCTTGGTGGTCAATATAATACAAATGATGTCCTATATGTTGAAGCATTGAAGCATAATTTGTTGAGTGTTGGAAAAATGGTCGACAAGGGATACAACATTTAGTTCAAAGATGGAAAATGCAGGATATTGGGAAGCTCTGGAAATGTAATTGCTTGAGGTACAAAGACAAGAGGTAATATTTTTCACTTGAGTGCTTCTAGTGAAATTTGTTTAATTAATCAAGTTGATGTAAGTTGGTTATGGCATAGGAGGATGTGTCATGCGAATTTTGATAACATTGTAAAAGTAAGCTCCACTCAAGCAGTCAAAGATCTACCTAAGTTAGTGAAGCCTACTAACACCATATGCAAGGAATTTCATATGGAAAAATAGACCAGAATTTATTTTTGGATCAAACAACATCATTCTAATGGAGTATTGGAGTTAGTACATACTAATCTATGTGGTCCCTCTAGAATTAGTAGTCTACAAGGAGAAAGGTACTTTATGTTGCTTATTGATGATTAATTTAGGATGATATGGGTTGCTTTCTTAAGAAAAAAACATGAAGCATTATAAAAGTTCAAATGTTTCAAAGCTATGGCAAAGAATGAGATAGCTTTGAGGATTAAATGCTTAAGATCAGATAGAGGTGGTGAGTTCACTTCCCGGGAGTTCAATTCATTTTGTGAAGAGCATGGAATCAAAAGATAGTTATCTGATAATGGATTTGTTGAGAGAAAGAACAAAACAATCCTTGATGTTGCTAGAACTATGATGTTGTAAGGTAATGTACCACATATCTATTCGAGAGAAGTTGTAAGCACTACTGTATATACTATCAACCAGGTAAATTTCAATGGTAATTTTGGTAAGACTCCTTTTGAATTGTGGTTTGGTCATAAGCCTACTATTAAATATTTCAAAATATCTGGAAGTAGATGTTATATCAAAAGAGATGAAGATATAGGCAATTTTTATGCTAGGAGTTATGAAAGAATCTTTTTGGGTTACTTTACTAAGAGCAAAGCCTACCAGTGCTACAATAGAAGATTGAAGAAAATGGTTGAAAGTGCAAATGTTAAAGTTGATGAGGACACTGCTAGATCATCCAGATATTGTGGATATGAATCAGATGACCAACATGATAGTAATAACAAAGGAAAGACTACTCAGACACATAATCAAGTTCAAATCATTCTGGTGAATCAAGAAAATCAAGAAGGAGAAGCTAGTGGAAGTGCTGAAGAAAGAATAGAAGAACCAAAAGTTTGAGAGAATCCCAAAGTCCCAAAGTATGCAAAGCTAAATCATTCTAAAGATAATATTATAGGAGACAAGAATAAATGTGTGCAGACTAGAAGAAGAATTATGAAAGAGTATTGTCTGATTTCCAAGACTGAGCCCAACAATGTCAATGAAGCATGTAAAGATGAATATTGGATGGAAGAAATGAAGGAAGAACTAATGCAGATAGAGAAAAATGATATATGAATTCTTGTTCTCAGACCTTAGGATAAAAATCTGATTGGAACCAAATGGGTCTTTCAAAATAAGCTGAATGAACAAGGTGAAGTGGTCAGGAATAAAGACAAACTAGTATGTAAAGGGTACTCACAGATGGAAGGTATTGATTTTGAAGAAACCTTTGCCCCTGTTGCTAGAATTGAAGTTGTAATGTTGTTTCTTGCTTATGTTTCTTTCAATAATTACAAAGTCTATCAAATGGATGTAAAGTCAACTTTTCTAAATGGTGAGCTAGAAGAAGAAGTATATGTTGAGAAACCAGATGGATTTCAAATAACTGATGAAGGAGACATGGTTTTCCAATTGAAGAAAGCACTATATGGACTCAAGAAAGCCCCTAGAGCCTGGTATGCTAGACTAGATAAATACTTGTTAGATCTTGGATTCAATAAAGATACTGCTGACAATAATCTATATTTCAAGATGTATTAGGATAAAGAGTTGATAATTGAAGTCTTTGTTGATGACATCATTTTTGAAGGTGATGATGACTTATGCATGAAGTTTTCTGATGAAATGAAAAGTGAGTTTGAGATGTCAATGATAGGATAACTGAATTTTTTTTTGGGATTGTAAATTACTTAGTTCGATGATGGAATATTTATATCTCAGTCCAAATATGTAAGAGAGTTATTGAAAATGTTTGGCATGGAAGATTCAAAACCAGTTGGTACACCCATGGTAAACAAATGTAAGTTAACATAGAATGATGATTCTCCTAAGGCTAATCAAACAAGGTATAGGTCAATGATTGGTGGATTTCTTTACTTGACTCAAACCAAACCAGGAATCATGAATGTTGTATGCATGGTTGCTAGATATCAAGATGATCTAAAGGAATCACATGTAACTGTTGTAAAGAGAATTTTTAGATACTTGAAAGTGATGGTTGATTTTGGCCTATGGTATCCTAAAGATGACGATTTTAACTTAAATTCCTTTACAGATGCAGATTGGGTAGGAGATGTGGATGAAAGGAAAAGGACTAGAGGTGGTGCATTCTTCTAGGGGAAGAAATTGGTGTCTTGGTTAAGTAAAAAGAAGAATTCCATTTCTTTATCTACTCTTGAGGCAAAATATATTATTTTTGCAAACAATTGTACTCAAGTAATATGGATGAAACAAATTCTGAGAGATATAATAATTGAGTATGATGAGCCTATTGCTATTTTTGTGATAATTCAAGTTCCATAAACATTTCCAATAATCTGGTGTTGCATTCAAAGACAAAACATATATCTATCAAATATCACTTTTTGAGAGACAAAGTGAGTGATAAAGAAGTCAGACTAGAGTATGTGCCTACGAAGGAAAAAATTGCATATATCTTTACTAAGTCATTACCTAAGGATAATTTTGAGTATATTAGAGGACACTTAGGGGTGATTTCCCCTCCTAATGTGAACTAAGATGCAAGTATTTGCATCAATCCATGCACTTATAGTTCGATCTTGTTTCAGATTGATGTTATGGTGACTGCTACTTAGGGGGAGTAGTCAGATGATTCAGATATGTGGTTTAGAGCTTGTTTAAATTTTCCATTGATGTCAAATGGGGAGAAGATTAATGTGAAAAACCTTAGGGGAAAAAAGACAGAGAAGAGTCATATAAGAAAAGAGTGCAATATCTAAGGGGGAGACTATTGGAGAAGAGTTATTTGTGTTGATGGTATTTTTCACATCATGTGTTGCCATCAATGCCAAAGGGGGATATTTTTGTATGTTTTGTTTGTGTTGATGATATGTGGTGTTCATTGATATCAACACTATTAGCATTAATGTATTGAAGGCTATATATGTCGAGGATATTGAGAAAATTACAATAAATATGTTGCGAGAAGTTTGTGAAGTTGTGAAGCTCAGAGTGGTGGAAAGTTTTGTAAGTTGATATTTAGAACTCACACATTAAAGGTTTTGGTTCTGAGCCTATCTAGTTCATCCTCTAGAATTTTCAGTGGTGTGCATCAATAATTGAGAAAGTTATAAGTTTTTGAGTTCCTATAGTTATTTTGTGACTGTAGCTTGTGGTTTTGGAAGAATATAATGTAATTCTAGTGATTTTAATTGTTTTTTATGCTCCTATGATGTTATTTGATGTTTCTAGATCATTCTCTATCATTTTTGTATATTCGCATTATCGATGTGTTCATGGTCAAAAAATTTTCCTTGGTGTGTTTGGGTTTTCATGTTCTTAGTTGGCATGATGGTTGTAGCATGTTGTGGATCCTCGTGAATTAATTTTTTAATGCTTGGAATGTTTGAGGATGTTGTTTTAGGTCTTCATTATGTTGTGACTAACTTAGGTTGGTTCACATTAAGATTTGTTCAAGAATTGGGCTGGCAGTTTGTATTCACCTATTCTTTATTTTTTGGATGACAAAGTTGTTAATACAATTTCATGAAGCAGATATATAAGAGTGATTGTTTTCTTCATTTTATATGTAAGTGTATGAATCGTGTGAGCTATGTGTGAATAAATATCAGATCATTCGATTATAGAGCAAAGAGTGAAGGAGTTTGAGCGAAGTGTGTAGAAGTATTTTTGTGCCTAACTAAAACTGTCATCATGATTTTGAAGAAGCTAATTTTTCAGTTCAATCTCTTTAGATGGATTTAATCTAAAAGCTTTATGTAAGGAAGTGAGCCTTCCCTTTGAGCAGTGATCTCTAGGTAGTGTGCCTAAATGCATGTGCATTCCTTATTCATGTTCTCTTATACTTTTAACAGGGTATAAATTATGGATTAACGTCCATCGTGGTTTTTCCCTTAAGAGGGTTTCCATGTAAAAATACTTATGTTATGGTGTTGTGGTTGATTTCTTTGTTTTCTTGCAAATTTATTTTGGTTCAATGTTATAAGTGGTTTAAAGATGAGATTAATAATGTTAAATTTTGTAGAACATTCATTCACCCCCCTCTCAGTGTTTCTTGATTCCAACATTGGTGTGATATAATTTTGGGATATTAAGAATAGAAAAGTATAAATACAAGGTTCATTCATTCATTTCAACTCAATTCTCTTGTGAGAGCATTCATTATAGTCAAATTGAGTTCACAAGAGAATTCAAGAGAAATTAATCAAGTAATTAGAGCCATCATCAAGTTTCAAGTATCATGTCAAAGATTGTTCTTGCATCATGTGTGTTGTTGTTCTAACATTTTTTATGTAAGGTTTTGATTCAAGCAAGCAAGTAATTCAAGATCTATCAAGCATTTCAAGATTCATATTCATTTCAGCCATTATACACAAGTTTAGAGAATTTGCAAGGGTTTGGTGGGTTGTAGAATTTCATGTTGCTCATTCACCATTTCCTTCATCATTTCTCCAAGGTTTAACTACCAACAAGGGGTTTGACAAAGGAAAACCCCCATTCACTAACAATCATAAAGTTTTTCTATCTTGTCCATTTGTGTTTCCAGATCTATGTTGTAAACTTGAAGATCACTTCAAGTGTAAAGTTGTCAAAGTTGCATTGGCAAAGTTGTCATCTTCATGAAAACTCACCTATAGGTCAGATATGTTTGTTCCAGAACCTAAGATCCAAGGAGAAGCAATTGCAGATCTAGGAGTTGAGGACCACATTCACACTTT
Source organism: Sequoiadendron giganteum (assembly GCA_007115665.2). NCBI lineage: Eukaryota > Viridiplantae > Streptophyta > Pinopsida > Cupressales > Cupressaceae > Sequoiadendron > Sequoiadendron giganteum. The sequence goes on along the minus strand of CM021102.1, from coordinate 747,671,430 downwards.
TAAAAAATTCAGATTGAGACTAAGATGAGAGTAAAGGCATCTTAGTCCTCTAGGTGCAATATTTTAGTGCTTTTTTTGTGATTCAGTTTTGTTATCTGAAGATTTTGTGTTTGCCTTGAAAAATAACAACGAGACTACGAAAGGAGTAAAGGAATCTTAGTCCTCCAAGGCATATTTTAGTAGTTTTTTTTCATTTCTAGAATCCTTTTGGTATCTTTAGGCTTCCCAGGTACACATATCCTAACTTGGAGTTGTTCATTTTTAGTATTAAGAAGCATCATTTTGCTTATTTTAAGTGTTTTGCATATCATAGTGTGTTTTCAAACATTATTGTTTCCAAGCTTTTGCTTGGTTGTGAACCCCTTAATCTGATAGAACACCACCTCCTAAGTCCTCCTAGTTGTGTATTGATTCACCTTGAGAGGTTGATAATCAATCCTATTAAGGTTTTTAGGACATATTTGAATGGACGAGTTATAATAGGAGGAAAAGGGCATCCTTTCCCCCCTATTTTAACCTATGTTTCATTTTGGTGAACTTGAATTTGTTTGAGCACTCTTCCTTTTCTATTTTGGAGTCCTTCAGAATCCTAGATTTAGATTGCATTCATTGCATTTTTCATCTAGGGTTTCTTGCATCTTGCATTAGTGAAATAGCATTTCGGGTTTCCTATCTTTGCATTAGTGAAAGTGCATATAGGTTGTTTCTTTCCTTTCTTGCATCATTAAATTTAATTGAAAAACTGAAAAGTGCATTTTTCATCCTATTAATTGCATTTAGAAACATTTTTGTTGCATTAATAATTGAAAAACTACATTTCACATCTTGCATTCAATTGTTTTCTTTTCTTTGCCTCCGTTTGCATCATTTTGTATTTCCAAACATCAGGTCCCTGTATAGGCAACCTGAGAAAGTTCTTTTCAAGCCAAAATTTTATGTCTCTTAGAAAAACCTCTGCTAGGACTAAAACACCCTTACTAGCGTCTTAGTCCCTCTCAACTTTTTCTGCTCAGAATCATCTCCCTATTGATTGCTTCTTATTTCAACCTCTGAAACTACCAGATCTCATCAGGAGGACTAAAATTACCTTACTAGTGTCTTAGTCCCTATTGACTTTCACTCTCTGGTTTTAGGGTTTGAAATTGTTGTTCTATGTTTTTGTGGGCTACTTTCAGTTTGTTGTTTTAGTTTCCAGAATCATTGTTATTCAAATTTCTTTCATTTTCAAGTACATTTGCTTAATTCTACATCAAGGATATGTGCTTCAAAAATTTGTGGATGTCCCTAAAATCCTTAGTAGATGTCTCAAATTGTGCCTTTGATTATGATCCTAATGACACTAAACTCACTCATGCTCTCTTAACTTGTAATGAATGTCCTCCTTGTGATCTTGACATCATAGGAGAAGATGATGACAACATGAATAAGTTCCTAAAAAAATTTCTTGATAACCTCAAAGCTAATGCATTCTTCTACCCATCCATGAAACAAAAAAAAACCCTACAATACCACCTCTTGACATGTTTGGTTACTTACATAAGGAAACTAAAGTAAACATTGAACCTAAGTTCCCTACAATAGGTGAATCTAGTTCCTCTAGAAAAGAAAACATTCAACCATCTTATGATCACAAAATAATAAACACTCCAATCAACCTTGAAGAAACATATGGAAAAATATTCACAATATTGAGTAAAAAAGGATGAGATACAAAAAATGAACATGAAATTCACAAACTCTTAAAGAAATTTCAAATTGATGAGAACACAAAAGGGTTGGGATATCAAGATCCCCCTCACAGTGTAAAAATACCTAGATAATATCTAAAGATTCTTAGTGATGGTATGGTGGTTTTAGATACAAATATCCTAACTCCCAACAATGACAAGGATGTTGGTGAACCTAGAAAATGCAAAATACCTTACAAATTACAAAAATTACAACCCCCTCATCCACCACCTAAAATTGAAAGGAAGCAACAAATACTTCTCAAAAAAGGATTGCATTTCCTCCTATGAATAAATTGGTTCTCTATCCTAAGGATGCTAAAGTCCCACATTATACATACCATCAAATTCTCAAACATAGCACCAAAGAGTGTCATACATTCAAGTTAATATTACAGAGCTTTCACTTCGATGGCGATGATTGCCATCTAATGATTGAGTAAGATTTATTCCATTTTGTCATGTAGTCATTATAGAATTTTACAATTCTCACCATTACATGGCCCTTCTCATCACCTATCTTGGCCCATTCTTGTCTCGCACTCAATGGGGACAAGCAACCAATTGCCTTGTCCTAGTTAGGAATTTTTTGTTGTCCCTTCGGTTTGTTATCTACCTTTCATTTATGCAGATTGAGATTGGGAGGTGGATAACCTACTTTAGGTTGACTCACCTATGCCTTACTAGTCTTTTTCTTTTTCTTTTCATATTCATATTGTGATCCCCTATGATCTATTTGATGCTTCTCTCTCTTTTTGTATTCCTCTATTTTTACCTTACTTCTTCTCTATGTCATAAAATTTTCACTTTCTCATTTCTCTTTTCACTTTTGTTTTCCTTTTGGGGATAACGCAAGGCATCAAGACACCCTATGTCTCTTCCATGTTGACCCAAAATATTTTTCTTTTCTTTTCGCTTTTTGTTTCGTGGACCTTCCTTTCGGGGATGACACAAAGTGTTGAGACATCCTATGTTTCTTCCATGTTGACCCAAAATATTTTAATTTTCTTTTCACTTTTTGTTTTGTGTCTTCATTTTTGGGATGATGCAAGGTGTCAAGAAACCCTATGTCTCTTCCATGTTGATCCAAAAGGTTTTTCGTTTCTTTCTCTCTCTTTGTGCCATTCTTCCAATTTTGTGTGTATTTGGGGAATGATGTCAGTTATGAGATCTCTACTGACCCCGAATCCATAGATACCTTATGTGTTTCTAGGGGGAAAACCTATTTTCTATTTTCTTTTCCATGTTTGTCTAATTTAAATTAATTGCTCATATTTTGATGTTAGCAATTTCTTTAAAGTGGGGGCATACATTAGCATTTCAACTTGATTTCATTTTCATTCACTCTTTCATGTTCCTTGATATGATTTTGATTTCTTCATACAATGCGTTTTTCCTCTTTGTCGCGACATTGGGAGTAATGTCCTTCAAAAGTGTGACCTATCTTAGCATATTATATTCCCCTTAGTGTTAATGTGACATACTTCATTCCCTAAGTGGTGAATCTTGTATCCTTTGACTGGTCCTCTCTTGAAGACATTAGGAACGATGTCCACTAAGAGTAAGACTTTGCATGAATTAAGCAAAATCCCTTTGAGCATCCTCTTTCTTTCTCACTGTGTTGATTTTTCCTTTTGTCTTTATTAAATTCATGGAGGTATGGCTTTGATATGGACCCCTTGGGGCTCACATAGTGAGCACCTAGCTTCACTAGCCCATGTGATTGTGTATTTCCTTTTGTCTTTATTAAATTCATGGAGGTATGGCTTTGATATGGACACCTTGGGGCTTACCTATTGAACAAATAGCTTCACTAGCTCATGTGAGTGCGCATTTCATTTTTGTCCTTATCATAGTCATGGGAGTATGATGTTTATATGGACCTATTGGGGATTATCTAGTAGAAAAATAGTTCCCACTAGCCCTCTTGAGTGTGTTTTTTATTTGAATAGTGGACATTGTGTTATAATTGTAAACCCTCTTCAAGTTTAGACCTAATCCACTATGTTGGACGACCAGTCAAAGTTTCATCCCTTGTAGTTCCTTTCCTTTTTCCTTTTTTCTTGTCTTTAATGGTGTATTTTTGCGATTTGATTTTGTCTTCATTTATTATCTAAATGCATGTTCCTTTGTGCCTATGTTGGTTTTCCATAGGATCTTGATCCTAGGGGCTTGGCCACCCTCTTGGTCATTGTCATCCTATCTTACTAACATTTGTACATTTGAACCCCTCTTGATTACATGTTTGGCTACTTTAGTGTGAGTTTGAGGCAAGCTCATCCTCTCACAAAAGTGGGGGCTAAATGTAGTGTAGTAAAATGCATACCCTTGCATTTTTAGACTTCTTTGGGCCCGCCTTGCTTTATTTATCCTTCTTTATGGCTTAATTGGCCCTATTTTATGTTCACAATCCCTATGAATGACATATTTTATGGTAAATCCTAACATTCTCCAAATAATATCTGATCCCCTAATGACTCTGATTAGTGTGTCCATGATTTGTTTTTGAGACTAAGATGCCACTAAGGGATTCTTTGTCTCCTCGAGGTCTTGGGACTCTAATTTTCAGGCATCTATTTTGGGCTCCTTTTTGGTGTCTATGCCCCAAGTTTCATCACTTGGGACTAAGACACCACCAAGGGTGTGTCTTAGTCCTCGAGTCATATTCTGGATTTAATTTCAAATCTTGGTGGGATTTAACCTCATTTATCCTTTGAATTCATATGTTAGCTTGGTGTGATATAATTTTAGGATATTACGCATAGACAAGTATAAATACAAGGTTCATTCATTCATTTCAACTAAAGTCTTTTGTGAGAGAATTCATTATAGTCAAACTGAGTTCACAAGAGCATTCAAGAGAAATTTAGCAAGTAATTTGAGCCATCATCAAGTTTCAAGCATCATGCCAAATATTTTTCTTCCATCATGTATGTTTTTGTGCTAACATTTGTGATGTAGGGTTTTGATTCAAGCAAGAAAAAAATTCAAGATCTATCAAGCAGTTCAAGATCCAAATCCATTACAACCATTACATACAAGTTTGCAGTGTTTGCAAGGTTTTGGTGAGTTGTGGCATTGCATGTTGTTCATTCACCATTTCCTTCATCATTTCTACTTCATTTCAAGGATTAATTACCAACAATGGATTTGACTAAGGGAAACCCCATTTCACTAACAATCATCAAGTTTTTCCATCTTGTCCATTTGTGTTTGTAGATGTAGGTTTTAGACTTGAAGATCACTTGAAGTGAAAAGTTGTCAAAGTTGCAAAGTTGCATTGTCAAAGTTGTCATATTCACGAAAACTCACCTACAAGTCAAATCTAGCTATTCCAAAACCTGAGATCTGAGGAGAAGCAATTACAGATCTGGGAGCTCAGGACCACATTCTCACTTTTGAAAAATTTAGATCAGGACTAAGATGGTATTAAATCCATCTTAGTCCTATAGGTGGATTCTTTCAGTGATTTTTTTGGATTCTATTCCATATCTGAAGATTTTGTGTTTGCCCCGAAAAATAGTAGTGAGACTAAGATGGGAGTAAAGGAATCCTAGTCCTCCAAGGAATATTTTAGCAGTATATTTACATTTCTAGAATCCTTTTGGCATCTCTAGGATTCCTAGGTACACATACCCTAACTTGGAGTTGTTCATTTTAAGTAATAAGAAGATTTATTTTTCTTATTTTAAGTGTTTTACATATCACAGTGTGTTTTCAATCATTATTTTGCTTGGTGGTGAACCCCTTAATCTGATAGAACACCCCCTCCTAATTTCTCCTAGTTGTGTATTGACTGACCTTGAGAGGTTGATATTCAATCCTATTATGGTTCTTAGGACATATTTGAATGCACGAGTTAGAATAGGAGGAAAAGGGAATCGGTTCCCCCTAGTTTTAACATATGTTTCCATATTTATCAAAATTGAAAAAAAAAATCAATGCAGAAAAGTTTCAATTTATATATACCCACAAAAAAATTGAAGGAAAAATAATAAAATTTACTATATAAATATTGGCATCTCATGCAACTTCAATTTTTGGCATTTTACTAGAAACAAAGTTGTAGTGTGAATTTGTAAGTAAATAAATTCAATTTAAAAAAAAAAAAATACATACATAAAATATACTAAAAAATTCACATTATATTAGTTTACATAATTTCAAAATTCAAAACATATATACCACTTTATACAGATTTAAGTTTAAAAGTGGGATCAGTGTTGGTTGTTTCCTTTATAAAGTGTGACACAACTTTGTACTTTTACCCATAGGAAGTGGTAGGGTGGGAGGGATAGAACGAAGGAGAGAAAGAGGGAAAGAGAGAGATAGAGATAGGTATAGATAGTGGTAGGGTGGGAGGGATAGAGGGAAGGAGGGTGATAGGGAGTGCTAGGGTGGGAGGGAATGAGGGGTAGGTGGAGAGAGGTTGTGTGTGTGTAAGGGAGAGAGACGAGGGAAGTGGGAGATAGGAAGTGGTATGGTGGGAGGGATAGAGGGAGGGATAGAAAGAGGGAAGGAGAGAGATAGGAAGTGGTAGGGTGGGGGGGATAAAAGGACCCAAAATGGAATTAGTAGGAGGGGGAGATGTGATGGTGGATTGTGGGAAATATGCACCCAAAATGGATTTATAGGATGGAGGAGGAGTATAGATAATTTTTTTGGGTTTGTATGGTGGAGGGGGATGGTGAGAAATGGTTTATAAGAATGATAATAGATAATTTATTGACTTAGGTGATTATTCCTGGTCTTGAGAAGCTGAGGAAGGGGCATGTGCACTAGGTGCATTAGGAAAATGGAAATGCATAACTGGAGGCAACAAGTACTAGAGTGTATGAAATGAATATGTAATCTTCTCTAAAAACACATGAAAAGAAGTAGACCAAAGTGATTTCTATATATTTGGAGAGGAGGATTGCATCCACCAAACAAATCCTGTATAATATTTGATTTTTGTATATTCGTCCTTCTATCCCTCCCATCCTACCACTCCCTATATTTTATTATCCATCACTCTAAAATCTCTTAAATTTATCCACTTATGCATTTCAATTTTCCCATTGCACATAGTGCACATGTTCCTTCATCAAATTTTCAAGAGTAGAAATAATATCTTCAATCAATACATTATATGTCTTTCACTTTGGTTGTGTGAGAAGGAGGAAGAGAGAGAGGGGAGGAGGGAGAGAGGGAGAGGTAGTTAGATAGAGGTAAGGCGAACATAATAGAGAGTAAGTAGGTAGAGATATATCTATGTAGCGTGGGGGATACATAAAACTATTTTCTGTTATGTTTAGAGGATTTTATAGTAATATGTGGATTGCATGTTTCATAACACCAAGTGTTTTCCAACCTTCAATTATTCTGATGAAAATATTTTCTTATTTAGAGAATATCAATGTAATGAAAGGAACTTTAAAAATTTACCAAAATTGTTACTTAGAGTATTAAACTTATTTTATTTTGATGATAAAATCTTATTATCTTTTACTTCCTTTCCTAAGTGGTTTCATAAGGAAATAACTACCAGGCTACAATGTGTTTTCCAATGCTGCAAATAATGTGAGTATTATTTTGTTCGAATGAAATGAAGAAAGTGAAATGCAATTTTTACTATACGAAAGAGTTTTTATGAAATTTGAACATGGACTTCATTACCTTCTTGCTGCATATGAAGAAAAAAAAATTATAAGGAAATAATTGATAGGGCACAGTGTTTTTTCCAACACTCCAAATAATGTGAGCATTTTTTTGTTCCAATCAGATGAAGAAAGTAAAATTCCATTTTTATTGTACCAATGAGTTGTTCTAAAATTTGAAGGTGGACTTCATTACATTATTGGTGCATACGAAACAAAAACTTTTCATAAGGAAATAACTCACATGGGACAGTGTGTTTTCCAACACTACAAATTATAATGTGAGAATTTTTTTGTTCCAATCATATGAATAAATTGAAATGCCATTTTTAGTGTACCAAAGATTTTTTCTAAAATTTGAAGGTGGACTTCATTACATATTGTGTGCATACGAAACGAAAAAAAATCATAAGGAAATAATGAACATGGGATAGTTTGTTTTCTACCACTATAAATAATGTGAGCAATTTTTGTTCCAGTCAGATGAAAAAAGTGAAATTCCATGTTTATTATATGAAATATTTGTTCTAAAATTTGAAGTTGGAATTGACTACATTCTTGGTGTGTATTAAACAAAAAAAAATCATAAGGAAATAACTAACAAGGGATAGTGTGTTTTCCAACACTGCAAATAGTGTGAGCATTTTTTTTTCCAATCATATGAAGAAAGTGAAATTCCTTTTTTACTATATGGAATATTTGTTCTAAAGTTTGAAGGTGGAATCCATTACATTCTTGGTGTGTAGAAAAAAATACTTTTCATATGAAAATAAATGACAAGGGACAGTGTGTTTTCCAACACTACAAATAGTGTGACCATTTTTTTGTTCCAATCATATGAATAAAGTGAAATGCCATTTTTACTGTACCAAAGATTTGTTCTAAAATTTTAAGGTGTACTTCATTACATTCTTGGTGTGTATGAAACAAAAACTTTTCATAAGGAAATAATTGATAAGGGACAGTGTGTTTTCCACCTCTGCAAATAATGTGAGTAGTCAAAATGTTAAATATTTCCTCTTTTGGAAATCCTACAAAGATCTCCCCTTTATTTGTTCAATCCATATAATTATCCACCCTTTCTAATAAACCTCCTCTTGACACTTGGTTATTTCCTCTTTCTTGATATATGCCATTTATTATGATCACATGATCTTTGAATTACATCATTCCTCATGACAAGAGTCTACAAATAGAGTCGTTTACCCTTCATTATCATCAATACATTTTATAGTAGGTGTGTGCTACCATTTTTTAATTAAAAATCATCCAACTATACCAAGATTTTGTTTGTTTAAAGAGAAATCCACATTCCAAATTAGTAGTATTCAATCAAGCAATTTAGAAACCATATCAAATAGAGAAAGGGTGCACTCCAGTTTAACTTTATCTAAGGAGTAAGGTTATTTAAAGTAAAAGGTATTTTCTATTTCTTTATCTTTATGTTTATTGCCTTATTTCATTTTCTTGTTAGAGGGAATTCTAGTTAGGGTGAAATATTATGTTTAATTAATTAAAATAATTAATAATGACATGGTGCAATTAATTAAGTAATTAAATTAATTAGTCAACATGGTGATGTTAGAGGGAATTGGCTAGGATGAAATAATATGTAGGATTAAAGATCAAATATGGTGGAATTATTGTGTCTGCAACATGCTGCAAAGTGTTTCTAGACATCTTGCATTTCCTACCATTAAAGAATTTATAGTTTCTAATTTATAACACACATTCAAATACTAATAGGCGTACACATGTGGTATACCTATAGAAGACTCTAGTATTTATTGTGAAGGTATACATTTTTTATTCATAAGATTAGAATTGTGATGGATAAAATTTATCTTTTGTCTTTCTAAATTGAATGGACTATCATTCATTGAACCTTATTATTCTAGGTAAATGAATTAATTAAATTCAATGTTGATTCATGTCCTTCAACTAGAGACTTAAGCACATTTCATGGAAATAAAAAGTAAAAACTAGATAATGACAAGGAAAATCATTGTAGTAATGGAAAAAATAGCCTTTTTCTTGCTTGATCCAATAATTGGCATTAAAACTAAACTAATCGCATCTTAGAGTGGTGTTGTAATTTCTTGCACACATTCACATCATTTTAGGACCTTTATTTAACTAAAAAATGCCTTAATTGTTCCTTTTCAAAGGTGTTGTGAAGTGTTGTAACACACTTTCACACTTTTCTAGGACTTATTTGCTTAATTAAAAATTATGGGCCCCTTCCTAAATAATATAAGCATAATTTGTACCTTGTTTAAGTGTTGTAAACTGTTTTAAATAACTTTCATGTTATTTTCAAGGTAGCCTTAATTCATTTTGGTTAAGTGGAGTTATTAACCCCCTTTTTAGGCCTGAATTTTGACACCTCCCGAGGATCTTTCTCGACAATTATAAATTAAGTATCAAATTATTTCAATAGGAAAAAAATTCTCTTGTAAAGTTGATCCAAGACCCATTCACTCCTAATGGTGAATGGGTCCTCCCTTAACAAGACCCCCCTTTCTCAATTGATCTAGAATGGGTTTTTGGCCCTTTTTCAGCTCCCCAAAGCTCGGTCCTAGAAACTTAGTCAGGACCTATTCACCTTTGGTGGTGAATGGGTCCTCCCTTAATGAGACCCTAATTTTTGAATTTCATTCTAGTGGGAATTTAATTATCTTTCTTTCTAGATCTTGTGTCACCCTTACTTCTTTAAATTTTGGGGTTAATTTCCTAATTTAGTATAAACAAGGGGTGAATTCACATTCCTTCTCCTAGAAATTCAATGTAAGAAATCCTAAGCATTCAAGAATTCAAGAATTCGAGTGACTGAGCATTAGAGCATTCATAAGACATTTCAAGGTAGATTTCAAATGTTTATTGCAGTAATTCGGGATCATATCATCATTTCAAGGGTTTTATGCATGCATTCATGTTGTTGAGCTAAGATTGTGAGTGTAGAATTGAAGATCTATTTGCACCTATTATTCATATCATATTCAAGGATCCTAGATCTACATTCTTCATGGAAACTCCATTATAGTTTTCATACTTTCTTCACAACACATAATCCAAGGTGATATAATTAATATTATTGCACTTTCATGCTTCATTTCCTTCATTTCATCACTTGGTTGAATTAACTATAATACATTTGACTGAGGAAAACCCCCATTCACTAATAGTAAACAATTTTTTCTTGACCTTGAGTGTCTTACTGTAGGTTTATAGGTTGAAGATCAAGTTGACCAAAATTTGGAGAAAAGTTGTCAAAGTTGCAAAGTTGCAAAATTTGTCATTCAAAGTGTAATATCACAAAAAGAGCTCTACAAAATTAACTACAGGTTTCCAGAACTTGATAAATGAGATTTCAAGAGTCATCAAGGTATAAGATCCTGAAATTTTTTTTCCAAAACCCTAAAAGGACCCATTCACCTCTAAAGGTGAATGAGTCCTCCATAGATTAAAAATAGAAAATTTATGTTGGAAAAACAAGGATAGACAATTGAGAGGGGGGGTGAATCAGTTGTTTCCAAAATAAAACTTAATCAACATTAAATCTCAGATCTAAGCATTAAATCAACAACACATTAGAGACACATGAACACCAAGATTTTATATGTGGAAACCCTGTTAGGGGAAAAAGCACAGTTGATGTTAGTCCACAAGATTATACCCTATTAGAAGTATAATGAAGAATAAAAAGGAATGCACTTGCATTCATGTGCACTACTTAGAGAACACGGCTCAAAAGGAAGGCTCGCTACCTTACATATAGTAATCAGATTAAATCGATCTGATGAAGTTGAACTGAGAAATTAGCTTCTACAAAATCCTGATTATAGTTCTGGTTAGGCACACAAAAACTTCTACACACTCTTCCACACTCTGCTTTGCTCTTGAATTATATGACCTTTATTTGCACATGCACATAACTTTTACACACTGAGCACTACCTCAAAATAAGGAAAATAATCTCATATTTATATCTTCCACATGGATTTACATCCATTATTCAGTTGACCACAAATAAAGAATAAATTACAACTGTCAACCTCAATAAATGAATAAATTTTAATGTGCACCAACACAAGTCATTCACAACATAGTGAGGACCCAAACAAAAAACTTCAAATATGCCAAACAATAAAATATTAATCCTCATGGATCCGCAACATGCTAACATTATCATGTCGACCAAGAACATGAAAAATCGGGCATACATCAGAAAAATCTCCGATCATGAACACTTTGATCAATGAAAACGTATAGAAAGGATAGAGAATGATATAAACTCATCCATGAATGTAACAAGTACATGCAAAACACATAAATTACCATAATTTCAGCCGCTTCATCCAAGAACACCATCTACATAAACTGAATAATTGTAGGCACATAGATCTTCATATCTTTAACTAATCTTGATGCAAACCTCTAAAAATTTTGGACAACATACTAGAAAGGTTCATCAATAAACCCTTTGAAGTGCACCTTCAGAGTAGAAACTTAAGGCTCTTTCAACTATTTTGACCTTCTTAGCTTCACTGGTTGCTTGCACTATATTTTTTACAATTTTCTCAATCCCCTCGACATATGCACTCCATTTCAGCTTCTTTGTCACTTACTTTGTCTCTCAATAAGTGATACTTGATGGATATATGATTTGTATTTGAATGCAACACTGGATTCTTTGAAATGTTAACGACACTTGAATTGTCATCAAATATGGAAATTAGTTCTTCATACTTAGTTCTGACATCTCTCAACATTTTCTTCAATGACAATAGTTGGGTACAACTATTTGGAGCAACAATATATTTTTCCTCAGCAGTAGATAATGAAACTAAGTTCTTTTTTTTCTTAGCCAAGATACCGACTTCTTTCCTAAGAAGAATGCACCGCCACTGGTACTCTTCATATCATCTACATCTCCTTCCCAATCAACATCAATGAAAGCACTTAGGATAAGATCATCATCCTTAGGATACCAAATACCAAGATCAGTTATCCCTTTCAGGTATCTAAAGATAATTTTCACAACAATCACATGAGACTCTTTATGATCATCTTGAAATCTAGCAACCATGCATACAACATTCATTATATTTGGCTTGGTCTGAGTCAAATAGAGTAATCCACCAATCATTGACCTATATCTTGTTTGATTTACTTTAGGAGAATCATAATTCTATGTAAGTTTGCATCTGGCTACCATAGGTGTACCAACTGGCTTTGAATCTTCCAAGCAAATTTTTTTCAGTAGCTCTTTCACATACTTAAATTGGGATATAAAAACTCCATCATCTAACTGAGTGATTTTCAATCCTAAAAATAATTTCAGCTCTCCTATAATTGACATTTCAAATTCACTTTTCATTTCATCAGAAAAATTCATACACAAATCATCATCAACAAAGACTTCAATGATCAGTTCTTTATTATGACCCAACTTGAAGTACAAATTGTTGTCAGCATTACCTTTATTGAATCCAAGTTTCAACAAGTATTCATCCAATATAGCATACCAAGCTCTACGAGCTTGCTTAAGTCCATATAGAGCTTCCTTCAATCAACATACCATGTCCTTTTAATCAGTCATACAAAATCCATCTAGTTGTTCAACATAAACTTCTTATTTTAGTTCACCATTCAGAAATGCTAACTTTACATCCATCTGACAAACTTTAGAATTATCGAAAGTAGCATAAGCAGGAAATAATCTTATAGCTTCAATTCTATCAATAGGGGAAAAAGTTTCTTCAAATTCAATACCTTCCATCTGTGAGTATCCTTTGCAAACCAGTCTTTCTTTGTTTCTGATCACATCACCTTGCTCATTCAACTTGTTCTGGAACACCCACTTGGTTCTAATCACATTTTTGTTCTAAGGTCTAGGAAGAAGATCCCATGTATCATATTTTTGTATCTCCATTAGTTTTTCTTTCATGGCTTCCATCCAATATTCATCCATGCATGTTTCATTGATATTTTTAGGCTCACCTATATAAATTAGACAGTATTCTTCCTAAATTCTTCTTCTAGTTTTCACACCTTTGCTCCTATCTCCTATGATCTGACTATCAAAATGATTTCGCCTCACATACTTAGGAGTTTTGATATTTTCTCTGACCTCTTGTTCTTGTGTTTTTTCTTCTGCACTTTTGCTAGTTTCTACTTCTTGATTCCCTTGGTTCACCGGAAAAATTTGAAGTTGATTTTTTGCATGAACATTATTCTCATTGTTAGCATTATCATGTTGATCATCTAAATCATATCCACTAGATCTGGATGGTTTATCAATATCTTCATCAACTTTGACATTTGCACTTTTAACCATTTTCTTCAACCTCTTATTAAAGCACCGGTAAGCTTTTATTTAGTAGAGTATCCTAGAAATATTCCTTCATCACTTCTAGCATCAAAACTACCTATATCATCATCTCTCTTGATGTAGAATTTTCTTCCAAAAAAATTGAAATACTTGATAGTAGGCTTATAACCAAACCATAGCTCAAAAGGTGTCTTACCAGAATTACTATTGACATTCACCCTATTGATGGTGTACACAACAGTACTTATAGCCTCTCTCTAGTAGAAATGAGGAACATTTTTTGCTATCATCATGGTTCTAGCAGTGTCTAGAATGGTTTTGTTTTTTCTTTCAACAACTCTATTTTGTTGAGGGGTCTAGGGAGTAGATAATTGTCTTTGGATTCCATGCTCTTCACAAAAAGAATTGAATTCCGATGAAGTGAATTCACCACCTCTTTTTGACTTTAGACATTTGATCTTTTGACCTATCTCATTTTCTACCATAGCTTTGAAAATTTTGAATATTCTAATGCTTCATGTTTTCTCTTAAGAAAGCAACCCATATCATTCTAGAATAATCATCAATGAGCAACATAAAATACCTTTCACCTTGTAGGCTTCTGATTCTGGATGGACCACATAGATCAGTATGTATCATATCCAGTACTCCATTAGAGCTATACTATTTTCTGCAAAAATAATTTCTTGTTTTCTTTCCCATCTGACATTACTTGCACATAGTGTTATTAGTCTTCACTAACTTAGGTAGATCTCTAACTACTTGAGTATATCTTATCTTGATAATGTTATCAAAGTTCACATGACAGAACCTCCTATGCCATAACCAGCTTACATCAATTTGAGCAATCAAACAACTTTCACTAGCAACACTCAAATGAAATATATTACCTTTTGTCTTTGTACCTAAAGCAATAATATTTATAGAACTTCCCCTTATTCTATACTTACGATCCTTGAACTACAGATTGTAACCCCTGTCTACCATTTGTCCAACACTCAACAAGTTATGCTTTAAGCCTTCTACATAAATAACATCATCAGTATTTTGCTTACACCAAAATAAATAGTTCCTTTGTCACAAATCACACCAGAAGTGTTGTCTTTGACTATTACAAAACCACCATCATAGTTTTTGAAGCTTACAAAATTCCTTTTGTCACCAGTCATATGATGTGAGCATCCGCTGTCAATTACCCACTCATCTTTTTCTTCATTTTTTTCTACAAGAGCTTTCTCAACATTCACATTACTGGTAGATTTAGTGGACACCTCACCATTTTCTTTGATAGAAATAAATACCCATTCATCTTCATTTCCAGTTTCTTTATTAGATTCTTCATCACTTACACCTTCTTCAACCTAATAGCACTTCCATTGAAATCTAATCTTCTCAGGCTTGTAATTTGAAACTCTTTCAGGACATCTAGATGCACAATGACCTACCTTACTACAAGAAAAAAATTTAATAGGTAACTTTACTTTGTAATTACCATGGGCTCTTGATTCTCTTTTCACAATCAAAGATTCTAGTTCTTCCAATTCCTTTTCTTCATGTTCAATATGTTTCATCTCATCTTCATACTTGAATTTTCTCTTAGAACTTTCTCCTAAATCATATCTATGTTTTCTTTTTCTAGATAGAGTGGCCTTGAAGGCGGATTCAGTCTTAGGAGTAGATTCAGAAAATTCAGTCAATTCAAATGCAAAAAATATTCCAATTAGCATATCTCTTGTGATGTTTGTCACTATCCTGAGTTCATCAATAGCATGAGCTCTTTTTTTGTAGGAAGGGGGCATGGATCTAAGTATCTTAGCCACAATCTCTTCTTCATCTAAGACTCCACTGACACATCTAATTCTCAACACTAGTTCATTTATCTTTTGAGAGAAAGAGAGGATTTTCCCATATTAACTCATCTTCAATTCTTCCCATTTTACTTTCAGACTTTGTATCTTAGCACTTTTCACTAGTGCATATCCTTCATATAATGTTTCCAACTTTTTCCAGATTTGGTATGCAGTCTTCAATCCTATCACATTTGTCATCTTTGAATCTATCAAAGCACTCAACAATGCTTCTACTGCCCTGGTATTAATTTATGCTTTCTTGATCTCATCTTTAGAGGAAGGAACATTTTGAGGAATAGTATATGCACTTTGTGTAATCATCCAAAAGGGTTCACCAATGCACTTCAAATGACCCTCCATCCTAAATTTATATAGAGAGTAGTTTGTACCATCGAATCTAGGACTATCCTTCTTGTATGATTCCATCTCGGATCACCTCAAGATGTTAGGCTTCTTCAGAGGAAATATCTCTGATACCAATTGTTGGAAAAACAAGGATAGACAAATGAGAGGGGGGTGAATAAGTTGTTTCCAAAATCAAACTTAATCAACACTAAATCGTAGATCTAAGAATTAAATCAAAAACACATCATAGACACATGAGCACCAATATTTTATACGTGGAAACCCTGTTACGGGAAAAACCATGGTGGATGTTAGTCCACAAGGTTATACCCTATTAGAAGTATAATGAAGAATAAAAAGGAATTCACTTGCATTCAGGTGAACTGCCTAAAGCACACTTATTAGAAGGAAGGCTCACTACCTTACATACAATAATCAGATTAATTCCATCTGATGAAGTTGAACTGAGAAATTAGCATCTGCAAAATCCTGATTACAGTTTTGGTTAGGCACACAAAGACTTCTACACACTCTTCCACACTCTGCTATACTCTTGAATGATCTGACCTTTATTCACACATGTAAATCACTTGTACACATGGAGCACTACCTCTAAATGAGGAAAACAATCTCATATTTATATTTGCTACATGGATTTACATCCACTATTTAGTCGGGCACAAATAAATAATAAATTACAACTGTCAGCCTCAATCAATGAATAAATTTAAATGGGCACCAAAACAAGTCAGTCACAACATAGTGAGGACCCAAAAAAACACCTTCAAATACACCAAACAATAAAATATTAATCCTCATGGATCCGCAACATGCTAACATCATCATGTCGGCCAAGAACATGAAAACATGGGCATACATTAGAAAAATTTCCGATCACAAACACTCTGATCAATGCAAATGTATATAAAGGATAGAGAATAATATAGACCCATCCATGAATGTCATAGGTGCATGTGCAACACATGAAATTACCATAATTTCACCCGCTTCATCCAAGAACACCATCTACAGAAACTAAATAATTGTAGGCACATAGATCTTCATATCTTCAACAAATCTTGATGCAAACCTCTGAAACTTTTGGAAAACATACTAGAAAGGTTCACCAACAAACCCTTTGAATCACACCTTCAAATTAGCAACTTAAGGCTCGTTCCACTATTTTTACCTTCTTAGCTTCACTAGCTATGTGCACTATATTTTTTACAATTTTCTCAATCTCCTCAACATATGCAGCCTTTAGGAACACCAATGCTAATAGTGTTGACATCAATGAAAACCACATATCAAAAATTGCCACAACATCCAACACTTTCTAGCCAGGGACACAAATTTTTATGTCTAAAAACATTCCTCATCATTGATATAATAGTTAGGTTGGATTTTTGGTTCTTATTGGCATCTTATTTTCCATAATTTGAAATGAAATTGGTCTTGGAAAATAAGTGATTCATCTCATTTGGGAAAAATCCTATTTTCAACCATTTCAATCATATCATTTCTTTATGTTTCATATCATTAAGATGTAGCTTCTAGTTTCCAAAATGGGGGATCTTGTTCTCCTTGACTTAAGATAGAATTGCACTTGAAATTGTGCTACTCCTAAATGGTAACAAGTAAAGGAGAAAATAAGTGCCACATGTAACAAATAACAAGTAAACAAAGATATGCAAAAATAAAGGTTCATAACATGAAGAAAACATATGGGTAATAATGGACAAATATAACTTAGAGAATATAATTTTATAGTGTTTGTAATCTGATTGTCCTATATTAGCATCCAAAGAAATATGAAACCATGGGTGAAAAAAAGAGAAATAGTCTCAATGTCTTGCACTAGTATCCAAATTATTACAAAGAAGAAATTGAATTTGTAAAATGTTTGATTCACAAGATAGTGGTAATTCTTAATTTTATTCATCATCTTGAAAAATATAAAATATGCACTCAAAACATACCTAGATGGAACTTATAAATCACCGATCAATAAGATGTGTATACTAACACAAAGTCTATGTAATAGGTAGGGAATAAAATTTGTATTATTGACAAAAGATGTGCCACAAAATTTGTGGGTTCATCTACCAAATTAATGTCATCATCATATGAAAAAGGGAGGGGTACATTATTAGGAGGTAGTGATGGCACCTACATCAATTAGGTGTTTTATTTATGTTTTAGTGCTTTGCATTGATTAGCAAACTAAGCTAGCACTTAATGATATACACAAGAGAGAGGTGTCGAATCATAATGATTAGGACCTGTATTATTCACATGAGGAAGTAGAATGATCAATTGAGATTCTAAAAGAATGGATAGGACATCTTTAAGGAGGTCATTGATTACTTGATAGGATAATTGGTTATTTTTGCATGAAATGAAAGAAGGTTGGTTACTTGATAGGGGCTTGAAAAAAATAGATTTATTAGTTTCAAAAAGGAAATGGTGCCAAAGGGGTAGTGAGTAAAGAAGGCAGAGCAATAAAATGATGAGGCTTTATATCAATAAGGGGTGGCTCATTTATAGGGAAATATAGGGTTGAATTATATATTGTTAAAATAAGGTGAACTATTGAAAATAAGAAGACCAAAATCACTTGAAAATAAGTAGACCAAAGTGAATGAGATTTATAATGTATTGAATGAAGAGATTCTTCATTCTCTTGAGATGTTGAAAGATAGATAAATAATTGTAGGTTGGAAAACATAATGGGTTGTGAGTGATTACATTCTTCTTGTTCTAAGCTAAAGGGTGGAGAGCTTGGGAGTATTTCTAGGTGGGGAATACATAAAAATAATCAAATTGACATGAGGGTTGACTAAAAAATTGGTTTGTTATGTGTAGAGGGTTTTAGAGTAATATACGGGTTGCAGGTTTCATAACACCCAATGTTTTCCAACTTGCATTTTTTTTAATATAAACATTTTTATTATTTAGAGAGTATGAATGTAATGAAAGGAAATTAAAAAATTTACCAGAACTGCTACTTAGAGTAAAAATTGTGTTTCAATTTCCTTATATGATGGAAGAAGATGCACAAAATAATCACAGGTTGGAAAACATAGTGGGTTACGAGTGATTGCATTACGCTTGTTCTAAGATCAAGGGTGGAGATCTTGGGGAGGATTTATAAGTGGGGGATACATAAAACTAATCAAATTTACTTGAGGGGTGACTAACCAATTGGGTTATTACATGTAGATGGTTTTATAGTAATATGTGGGTTGTAGGTTTCATAACACCCAGTGTTTTCCAACCTGGAATTGTTGTAATGCAAACCTTTTCTTATTTAGAGAGTATGAATGTAATGAAAATCACTTTTAAAATTTACCACAACTATTACTTAGAGTAATAACCTCATTTTATTTTTATGATAAAATCTTCTTCTTATCTTTTACTTCATTTTCTAAGTGGTCAATTTTAGTCTTGTGTTGGATTTTTGTAGTTTCAACACTTCCAACTATTGCTTTTGCATCTACAAGTTGATCATCAATGAAATTCTCCTCATTTTCATTTATCTTACTTGTTAACACTCCCTGCTATTCATTTTCATGATCTTGTAACTTTTTATTCATATCTTTTACTTGAAGCTTTAGATCAACTACTCCCTCATCAACCCTTGGGACAAAAACATCCCTTACTTGAAGCTTTTTAACACTTATATATGATTTTTCCTTTTCCTTATCATCACCTATTTCGAATTGTATTTATTCCATAGATTTATTATGTTCAAGAATCTTTAACTTAATTTATTTAACTCTATTTAAACATCATCTCTCACTTTCTTTGCTTGCACAAATTCATATGCATCAATTGAGTTTTTATGTGTAGAGGGTTTTACAATAGTATACGGGTTTTAGGTTTCATTTAACACCCAGTGTTTCCTAAACTAAAATTAGTGTAATGAAAACCTTCTATTATTTAGAGAGTACGAATACAATGAAATTAATCAAATGAAAACCTTATATTATTTAGAGAATACGAATACAATGAAATTAGTGTAAAGAAAACCTTCTATTATTTGAATGTATTAATTAAGATCCATTTTTCTTATTGTAAGTTGTATGTTAAGGTGACTTTTCATAGGTTAATTTTAATTAAATAATATTTTGGATCTAAAAAAAAAATTTAGAAAATCAAGAATATAATTACAAAAGGATCAAAATAACTACATTAGTAGTGCATGCTTGTTTGTTGTTTTGGACCTTAGTTCATTTTCATTTTCATTGATCCATTTAGGAAGGTTTGTTTAAGGATAACATTCTCTTCACAATTCAATAAATTCCCTAAAAGTTCTTCTAAACATCACAAATTATTTATTACATTTATAACAGTTAAAAGGAGAAAAATGTATTTCAATTAGAATAAGTCTATTAGAATAGATCCACGAATTACAGGTTCATGTCTACACTCATGAAACTGAATTAAAATAATACATAGTCAATTTTTTGGGGAAGACTTGTTGTTTGATAGGATCTAAAATTATGGCATCATGACAAATTGTATTTTGATGTATACTTAATGAAATCTTAATCAAATTTAGAACTAAGTATACAAATGTTTGATTTATTTTATTTCTCCATAAATATTACACTGTCTAATATCAATCTCAACTCCTAAGTCTAGGTGGATTATTTATTTAGCCTAGATAGTTTATGTGAGCATGATTTTCTACTTACATGAAATGGTGAATGCAACTTTTTTATACCCCTAGAGTTTTCTCCTTCTCCATTATGGTTTCAAATATAATTTTTTTGTTTCATATCAAATCAGGGTTTGGATCCACACTTGAATGTTTAATATTATTTTATTTATTTACTAGGTTTTGGACTTTAGTGTGGGAACTTTTTCATGTCTACCCTCCTAGTTTAATCTTTCATTTTACATCCAACCTTAATTTTTTTTATGATCTCATGTGAGATCTAACGTTTATCATAAACTCTTTTTTGGGCTTTGATGTTAATTGTTCTTTTATCCTTCATAATGATACCATAGGAAATGGTTGTATCTTTATGTTGGCTCCTCATTTTTTATTTTTCCTATGATTCCTTGTTATTTTATTTATTTTAGTAGTATATGTAACATAGAAAGACAAGCAAGATTAAGAAATATGATGCAATAAACTCAAATCTAAATCTAAGCTAACAACAAAGAACAATGGAAATATAAAGCATAAATAAAAGAACAATCTCACCAAAATTCTCGTCCATTCCATGAATAACCTTCATTACACTTCTTCATTTTTATGTTGTATGATAATTGCCCTCAGATTTCTCTTAAGTATGCAAATATGGCCTATTTATAATGATTAACAAAATGTTAAAGATTCTTAAAGTTGCTTCCAAAAAGTATAAATATTTTGGGAGGAGTAATAATGATGAAGGTAAAGCCAATTTATAGAAAATTTATTTTCTAATGATGGGCTTAGATTAAAAGATAAATGGACGATCAAGATTAAAGATATGACATGCGATGGAGTTTAGTGTCAGTAATAACATGAGTGATAAAGCATAAAAGGTGGGGATTAAGATTAAATAATAATTTAATCTTTACTTAAGAATGTTTCAAACTCATAAGAATAATGATTGCATGTAAAGGATAAATATTAGCATAGAGGAAACTATCTATTCAAATGCACAAATGAATTAATTAAATAAATAAAGTTATTTAATTAATAAAAGTTTGCAAGCAAAAGAATAAAAATAGATAACAGACTAAACCAGAAGGTTTCATCGTCAAAAATAGTAAGATATTAAATTAGTAGATAACTGACTGATTTAATTAAATCTCAACTTCAGTGGAAAATGACTAATTAAATAACTAAGTGATTATGGGTATGTGCAGGATCATCATGGAAAAAATAGGCCCTTAAGTGGCAATAAAATTCAAAAAAATAAGAGTTCAGCAACTTGACCTAAAAATTTGAATAAGTTATCTATATTATTTCAAAAATACGTAAGAATATAATTTGTAGAAAATTGAATTTAGTTTCTAAAGTACTAGGTTTACTTTTTTTTTTTAAATCTATTTGTTGAAAATTTGAAATTTCAATACACTAGTACTAAAATTTTAGGGAAAAAATAAGAAGTAGGTGTCTATTTGACCACCCTAACCACAATAAAATGATAATATTTTTTTATAATATTTTAGATATAAGTAGAGGACTCATGTCCTAATGTGATGCATATTTTTTTGTAATTTGTTTCCAACTAGGAAATTAATTATGATTTTTTTATTACAACTTTTAAAAAATATAAAAGAATTGTATCTCTAACCACCTTAACTTGGTCAGAACTTCATGAAATTCAATTTTTTTTTTTAATCCTATAGTATGTGAAGCATATAATGTGACACCTATTTCAGATTCAAAAAATGTGATACTGTTTGAAAGCTATAGATGTTTTTCAATCAGCCCAACAATCAGGACTTTAGTCATAATTCAAATAGAAAATTAATTATAATAATTTATTAAATTAAAAGTAAAGCATAATTGATATTGGTGGAAAGTTGAGAATCTCCTCTAAAAACCCTTTTCATTTCATCAATTTTGGGTAAAAAAAAAGTCATCAACCACATGGGCCATCATATCGCCACTTTTTGGCCCATCATGATCCTGCACATACCCTTATCTAATTATAGAAAAATATGCTAAGAATAATTATTTTTATGAATTAAATACTTATTTAATTCAACATTCAAAATTTGGGAATCAAATTAAATAAATAAAGATTTATTTAAATGACTGGAGAAAAGGTTAAAGAATAATTAAATATTTTAGATGATTATTTAATTATAGTCAAAAATGTGATGAGGGTAAATTAAATAACAAATTATTTAATATTTAGAAAGAAGATGTATCTAATTAGAAACGTAATTAAATAAATATTTATTTAATTAGTCAAGAAAAGGTGGAAATGAATTAATTAAATAATTAAAGATATTTAATTAATAGAGAACAGGTGACTTTTAGAAAATAATTAGATAATTAAGGTTATTTAATTATGACAATGAAGAAATTAGAATTATGTCAAAAATTCAAGTCGCAGGCCTAAACAAATTTTTAGTGTCTACCATTTGCCCCTCTTTGATACAATGTCATTTTGGCATTGTGTTCAAATAAAATTAGTCAAAATTTTCCCTTGTCATGCCCTAATGTGAAATACATAAAGGTATGCCCCCTCGACAAAAATGACAAATTTTCAAAAAATTCAAAAAAAATTGGAAATTGTTTTGATTAGGTAATTTGATAGCTAGAAGTTTAATGGTGGTGAAAGAAATCAATTTCGACGAGGTATGGTATGTGAAATGAACATTGGAAGTTGGTAATTAGTGCACCCAGTACACAAGGTATGAGAAAAACCCTCCAAAAATCCTAGGTATAAATAGGATTTGGGTGGAAAATGAATTCATTTGCACCCCTCAAGTTTAGAAAACCTTGATTTTTCTCTGGAGTACTCAGCCAAAATATTTCACGTTCCATACATCGAGCACCTCGGATATCGAGTTAGGACCTTCAGATGGTTAGCTGATGCAAGACCCCCGGTATGTACCCAAAAACTATCTTTTGAAATTTTCATTTCCACGCATTTTTAGGCTGTTAAAATTTACTTTTCAAACGCATCATTTTTTGTATAACACAGATGTGTTTGTATGCGACACTTTGGGTAGTGATACAATGCATATGTAAAAACACATTTAGGCTGATTTGGCATTTCGTTTATATGAACGCATTTGTTTAATTCTACATCACATATGTAATTTTTCTTCGTATTTGTTAGGCACAATGTCGCATGTATTATTTTGCACCGTATTTGATATAATGTAACACATATGCATGATTTCTCGCGTGTGCTTTCTTGTTTGACGCATTTGTATTATTATAATGCATTTGCATACTTTAATGACACATGTGAAGTTTTGTGACACATTTTCTATGCTGAATGATGCATGTGAATGTTAGCAATACATTTGATAGTAAAACGACGCATTTGCCTCAATTTTTTTTTGGAATTTTATGTTGTAAAAATTTCCTTTATATTTTTGACACAAGGTATTCGTTATGCATTTGTAGGTTACTTTGGATCCAATATAGACCCGAGAGTCGAGGAAAGCTACATATGAGTTGCGAGACCAGTTGCAAAGTGCAGTGAAATGATTGATATAGAGTCTTGGATTACATCATGTAACATTTATGCCCACCATTTAGGAAAACTGAGGGATGTTGACTACACTCAAAGACTTCCTCTTTCCAAATTCCTATAGGAGAGGCTAATGCTACCTTCAAAGATTTCTATAGGGTTATGAGACTATCAATCAAGGGTGAGATAGTCCTCTATGATACCCAGAGGAGTTATAGTGAGCTCACTCGGTTTTATGTGCATGATGATATTAGAAAGCTTAGTATAGCGCATTATGAGATTAGATGGCATGTCCTTGTTGATAGGTATAAGCGTATTGATTATATGTTGTGCACTTTGATTGTTGGGATTGTACTACCTAATCATTGAGGTCATAGGTTTCCTATTCGCTGGGGTGAGATGTTGGTAGAGATGTTGGAGTGGGAGGTTGTATATGCATGGAGCCCCTATTTACTTGCGATGTTATATTTTCACTTGCATGATATAGATTACAGGGAGGCACAATCAATGAGTTGTGGCACTACTCTACTGATGATCTAGGCATGGGAGCACATTGTTGTTTTCCACCCACCAATTGCAGTTGAGCTAGATGATAGATCTCCTTATGTTTTTCAATATGTTGGGACCATTAGTTAGACTCATATGGGAGACATAGGGTACTAGAGGCATTCTATTGACACCCTCATGTAGTTTATATGGAGGCCTTGCATGGATTGTGCATAGTGGTGTTATGAGCGTAGAAACTTACCTTTAAGCTGACAAACAATATTTGATCAGGAGGACAATTTCTAGGGTTCACATCATTTAGAGACACCTACCAGATAGAGTTCTTTGATAGTTTGGTGAGGTGTAGGATGAGTCATAGGGGCGAGCTGAGTTTGCTCGTTCTTTGATAAAGGTTCCTCTATGGGGGTCATAGATTCTTATTACAATGGCTAAGGCAAACATCAATGCATTACAACCTATTTAGTCGAGATGGAGAGGTGGAGTTGTAGATCCTGGGACCACTATAGCATATGATACTTGGTGGGTAGAGCATAGGAATGTTCCATATACAGATTTGGAGCATTCAACACTTGTAGAGTGGTGAGGGAAAATACCATGAGGCTAGCGTGGTGGCAGAGGTGGTTGTCGGGGTGGAAGAGGTGGTAGTGATGAAGGTAGAGAAGGAGGTTGGAGGGGTGGTCGACGAGGTCAATGAGGTGGTAGAGGCCCAAATTTTTCACCCATCTGCGAAGAGGAGGGGGAGGGGAGGATGTACCTATGTTGGAGGTTGGTGCAGGAGAGGAGGTCATTGCAAGGGAGGGAGTTGGTGAAGATCATGTTGCAGAGGAGGTCATTGGTGAGGATCATACTGAGGAGGAGGCCATTGGAGAGGAGGAAAAGATGGATGCCCTTGATTTGATTGCAAGGTATCAGGATGATGAGGAGGAGGGGGAGATGGGAGAGAATGAGAGAGAGCTCTAAGATAGGATTGTTGAGGAGTGGGATGTTGATAGGGGAGAGAGGCCACGAGGGGAGGAGGAGGGTCTCATTGATCAGCGGTTGGCCGATTTATGGGCCCGAGTAGAGGCCTTGGAGGAGCAAGTGAGAGCTGTGATGATGAAGGAGGATGTGATGCAAATGGAGAGGGATCAAGTAGTAGCACAGAGACAAGAGACGAAGCAGAGATTTGTGGATTTGAGAGATCTTTGCACTAGACCGACTGGAACTTCTTCTCGGGAGATGGTTAGGTCTAAAGATAGAGAGAGATACTATAGAGATTTGTATGAGTAGGAGGTACCTCCTCAGAGAGAGGCTCCTAGTTATTCACAGGCGCATAGTAGCAGTTCATGTAGCAGGTCACACAATAGATCTCAAAGCATAGAGGATGTCATAAGACCTCATAGGGTAAGACCATATGATAGGCCCCCTTTTGCACAATGATCATCAACACCTCTACGTCAGTCACCTCCCCAATCTCCACATGGGAGCAGTGAGAGCTCAACCTAGGGACATGTTTTATATTTTTAGACATTGTATTATGGTTATAGAGCTTGTGAGCTCCATTTTGATGAATACATTCTAACATTGTAAGTCTGTGACACTTTTTATTTATTTTTTGAGCGATATATATCATTTTTGGTGGTGAGTATATGATTTGTAATTCTTTATATGATTATGCAATGTTCTATTTATGTATTCACATGTTATAGATGACCATGTTTACATTATGATGGTTTAGTTTCTATGATGATGTATGCATGGTATTTATAAATGTCATGTATGCATTTGTTTATGATAATGAGATGCAATGTGATTTAAATATGTATAGTGTCATGTGAATGTATTATAATATATGTACAGTTGTTAATAGTAAATGCATGTATATCATGGTTACCTAGATGCGATAGATATGTATATTTTTTTGTTTTTGCTTTTTGAAATGTAGCATATATGTAATGATTTAATATGTATATATGTATGAGAATTTCTAAACGATGTTTGTAAAATGAATACATATGTAGAATAAATTTTTTTTTTGTATGTCACAAGACTCTATCAGAATGCAGGATAAAAGAAATGTTAGCACGGAAAAATCTGGATATTAGTATTAGAAATGGATGTTACAAGAATTTCAGAATCTTCAAAATTTTCCCAAATACATGCTAGGCCTTGTATTAAATCATCATTGGGAATTAAATGATACAAATGGATAAAAAACACCATGATATGAGATAGACCAAGGTGTGCAAGGCCATCCATCTTCTAAAAACAAATAGTCGCAGACAAGGAGTGTCTTAACTCATACTAAGGGTAAAATTGCCCCAGTCTTTTTGTCAAGACAAACCATAGACAACAATCAAATAAAAATATGAGTCATGATACATCATCACTCCTCTAAATCCTTCATGGTACATCCTCAAGGAAATTAGTAACCTAACTTGAACATAAAGTCAAAAGACAGTTGACAAACAACAATCAAAGAAAACAAGTCTTGAGACATCCTTGCTTCTCTAAATCCTTCATGGGACATCCTTGAGAAAGCTAGTAACCAGACTCAAAAGACAAAGACAAGTGAAAATATAAGACAAAACAAGCCATAAAGTCAATAGATAGTAAAAATATTTGCCAAAATTTGATCCATTTATTGTTTCTTTGTTTGTTCGACAAAGCTTGATTTTACGAAAGATGTAAATCATGTAAGACATTGAGTTTGATTTTGATCATTTGACCACCCATTTAAGGCAATGATGAAGCCTAGTTTCAGAAAGACACATATCATATAAGACGTCGATTCGGGTTTTGATCATGTGGCCACCTATTTAAGGCATTGATAATGTTTGATTAAATGATAATGTCTGTTATCAAGAAGGACACATCTTGTATAAGACATAAGTTGATTATTTTGGCAATTTTTTTGGGTTCACTTGATGACATCATTGACTTGTTTGTATTGTTGATGTGTGACTTGTCTTGATGTTTTTACCATTTTCTATGTGTGATGACAGTGTATGAATTTTTTGACTAACATGACATACCCTAAAGGACTAACCTAGTGTGGCCTTGGGGGCTCATCAATTGATGGCATTTCCTACATTATACATCCAGAAACCACATAGTTTGACACAACCAATACCTTTTGTATTATAGAAAAATAAATAAGTCATGATTTATTCTAAAAAACCTAAAATATTGATCAAAAGGACTGACATGTGTAATAATGAATATGATAAAACCTAAAGGACTGACCTAGTGCAGCCTCAGAGGCTCATCAATTGATGGCCTTACCTAAATTTTACATGGAAAGACCTTGTAGTTCGACACAACCAATGACTTTGATGTACAAAGAATGAGTCATGATTTTATGTGTGTGATATGTGATAAACCTAGAAAGATAGACCTAATGCCTCAGTGGCGCATTAGGTGATGGTCATGCCTATGTACAATCATAGAGGAAATGTAGTTTTAAAATGTCCATGACTGACTGATACAATTGACTCTAACTCTATTTTTGGGATTTTTGAATGATACCTGAATATTTTTGAGTTTTGACATGTTTTGATTTTTTTGTCTTTTTGAGGTTTTAGGATTATTTTATGATTTTATCATTTTATGAGGATCATGAAAAATGTATGTAAATGATGCCTACACATAATAATCCAAGGCAACCATGATATTTCTCCT
The DNA here is from genome assembly GCA_007115665.2 of Sequoiadendron giganteum. Classification (NCBI taxonomy): domain Eukaryota; kingdom Viridiplantae; phylum Streptophyta; class Pinopsida; order Cupressales; family Cupressaceae; genus Sequoiadendron; species Sequoiadendron giganteum. Next base: position 747,643,209 of record CM021102.1, on the reverse strand, counting down.
AGTCAAGCTGAAAACCAATTACCAGGTGATGATGATGACGACGTAGTTTGACATGGGAAGGACATATCCTGAAACAACTTGAGGATGACGATAATGTGACTTGAAGATCAAGGTTTGTAGCAAGGCGAGAAACAAAGCCAAGGAATATTTTGGATGATGTGTTAGGATATCTAGCAAGATTGTATAGATTAGGCTGGTTGCATTTGGACTGACATGGTTAGGACTAGATGGGATGATGGAGGATCCTTAGACCATTGACAAGGGAAACCAAGACATGCAATATGTATGAAAAGATGATGGGTGGCATTGGTAAAAGATAGGAGACATGAGGATTATGGACTAGAAGAACTAGCATTTGGTCTCCAAGGACAATGTTGCATATGGATTATTTGTTTTCTTTGAGGTATGGGTGTGGATAGTTCTATGAAGGCAATGGCATGATACTTTATGGATAGTGTATGACCAAAGGATAGACATGTCAAGATTTTTCCCAAAGCATGATTTAAGTTTGTACCCTAGTTCTTATGAAGGTCAAGGTAGGTGGAAAAATGGATGGAAATGATATGGGTTAAATGGATAGATGGAAATGTCATAAAAAATGCCATTCGAAGGGTATGGGAGATGAGACAACTTGCCCCCAAGTGTAATTGTCCACATACATAATTGATTCTATGCATGATGCCTGTTTGTCAAGTTTTCAACATGGTACTTATCCAAAGCGCCATAAAAATGATTTTCACTAGTGGACAATTTTTTATTTCTTTATTATGTTTTTGATTTTTTTTTATTTTTTTATTTTTTTTGCTGTTACCAAGATGCATGTTTGCAAATTTTTCATCAAGGTAATGATATTTTTTAGGACTTTTTCTCTTTTTATGTATTATTTAGGACTTGATATTTTAGATGATAATTGCTTGTAATGAATCCATTGATGGTGTTGATGTAGAGACTAGTGCCATGATATTCCAATAATGACCTTGATGGAGTAATTGCCTTGTTAGAATCATAGTGCTTGCATATAACTGATCGATTCGATTGTGACCCTTGTTAATACTAAAGTTGTCCTTATCAGAATATGCACATCGCAATAGAGTGCCATGAGAGTCCTTACAATAAAGATTTGCTGCCAAGATGTGATGGATTTTTGAGCTATGTCTTCTAGACTTAGGTGTGATGTAGGATTATCATGGATGATGGTAGATGTGGAAGGTTTTTTTGGATATTTGGATGAATCAATTTTGATTTTCCAAACATGGGGTGTTGGATGGCAGAGTTTGGAATTTTGATTGGGATAGCATTTGGAACCAACACTTTTATTTGCCTTGATTGATGAAAATTTTGAGGGAGGACCTTTATTATATGTGGGAGTCCTCTTTTCTTGTGGCTTCAAATTTTTATTGAATTTTGGATAAATATTTTCTTTGCTTGATCCATTTTTCTTTGGGATCCATTTTAACTTCATTTGTCCATTCAAATTTTTGATTCATTTGATGGCCTTTGACATTTGATATTGAACTCTGGATTTGTAATAACTTTCTTTTTGTTGGAATGATGGTTTATTGTGTGTATGGAAGGAGTGTTGGCAACAATCTTATGGTAAGAACCACTCATGGCCCCCATTTTGATGTTTATATCAAATAAAGTTTCCCCTAGTATCGAGGAGGTACCACTAACACCATTTGATTTTTTGATTGAAGAATAGCCAAGACCCTGATGTCTAGGATTTTCTTGAAACTATACTAGTTCTTGAATTCCTTGCTCATGTAGGCTTACTCCTTTTCCTTGATATTGCATGTTCTGAAAATTTGTGTTTGCGATGGGGTATTTTTTGTTTTGAAAACAATATGCTAACCCATCATTATGTATGTAGACACTGTTACTTGGAATCTTCTCTTCTACAAGAAATCTTGCTCTGGCAAAGATAGATGATCCTAGTTGATAATATGTCATAGCTTCGTTGACATGTTGGATATATTTATGATTAACATCTTTGGTCTGATTTTGTGAAACATTAGATTTTGATGGTTCTTCAAAAGATATTGATGCTTCCAAGTCAATGTAGAAACCTTCCTTATGGTCATTATCATGGAGTCTAGTGAATTCAGCTATAGCTTGATCATTTGCAAATATGTCTAGTGTTAAAGACTCTTGTTCTAGAGGAAGATCATATATGTTTTCAAAGGAGGCAAGTGTCTTATTTTGGGAAATGGCGGTGTTTAGAGTTTGGGTAGGATCAACCTCAAATGATTAATCATGAATGGCATAAAGGTCAATGAATGGATCATTTTGGATTTCTTGATCAATGGCAATGTCCTGGTCAAAGATAGGTTTGTATTAGATGACCTGATTGGGAATGGGATCTCAATCAAGGATAAATGTATTTTAGATGCCACAATTATCTAGAAGGAATTCTTGAATGTACTTAAGGATGGGGTCATGGGATGGACTACTTCGAACTTGAAATGAAAGTGAAACTATGATGTCATGCTTTGGACTTTTTTTTACATGTATACTCAAGTGTGACTAGTCAAAGGGATGTGATTTTGGAGACCATGACCAAATGCATTTTCATGACTAAATATAGGCTAGAATGGAGTGAATAGGAATGCATTAGTGTATGATGGACTAGGATAGGATGTGGAGGCTTGGAATGTGTTGACGGATGATGGACTAGGATAGGATGTGGAGGCTTGGAACAGACTAGTGGGAGATTGGTTTCCCTTGTCAAGGTTAAGGTAAGAGTGATTAATAGATGTTTTTTGTGGAATAATGGCATGGATTGTGCTAAGGGACTCTTGATAATGAGGGTAGATGGATGGAAGACTGGAGTTTATGGGCTGTTAATAAGATAGATAGATGGATGGCTGCCTATGGGTTATGGGTGCTTGGTATTTGGATTCAAGGTATTGTATTTTAAAGTTTGTGGCTTGTTGGGGTTGACCAGTGCAGATTAATTGGTATTCAACTTGACTAGAAAGAATATCAAGGTGAATGGAACACATTGTGGTGGATGGTATGAAGCCTAAGTGATGCCAATGCAATGGAAGGTGTGCAACTACGCTATTTTTTTATTTTTTTTGGAAAATAAGGATGTTAAATGCTAATTAATGTCTAAAATGATGGTGTTCTAAAATGACTATGTGCCACGTACTGATTTTGTCGATTATTTAAATGCAATTATTAATCATGAGATTTTTAATTATTATGTTAGATGATTAGTTAAAGTCAAATTGAAAGTGAAATTAAAATTGAAATTGAAATTAAAATGCAAATGAAATTATTTGAAATGCATTTTTATGAAATTTAGGGTTTGTCATTGCTGATGAAAATTCGAGTGCAACTGAACACAGGAACAGGTGAACGAGAATGAAGGCGAGACCATTGATCAGGTATATTTGTTTTAGCCATTAGACATTTATGAGGATGATGGAATCTCACACACACACTTAGTTATTATTTTAATGTATTTTTGTGATGATTATTATGGGAAATTTTAAAATAAGTTTAATTGATTTCTCAAATATATGTGAACAGAATATGTTTGCTTAAAATGTCGATTTAATTATTTTGTGAGGAAATTGATTTTTATTTAAAGAAATTGAATTCCTTGTGTAAATATTTTATTGTTGGTTAAAAATAATAGTGTTGTTATTTCAAACTTTTGGAATAAACTTTTAATTGCGAAAATATAAAAGTTTAAAATAGTGTATTGATGTAATTGTTATTTTGTCATTTTATAAATAAGAAAGGAAATATAAATGTTTAAATAATTAAATATAACAAACTAAGTTATTGAAAACAAATCAAAACAAGCAATACATTGGAAATCAAAATTGGAATTGAATTCAAATCAGCAGTTTACAATTGAAGAAAATGTCTTTCAGCCAAAATTGAATGCAATCAAAATTTAAACTTGGAGTTATGGCCAAATAGACTGGAGATCAAAGCTAAGAAAGGGGATCTCGCTTTGTAAATAACTCCATCCTCGAATTATCACATGAGTAAGAGAGAGAGGAAATTTGAATTAGAGAAGGAGAGTGAAAATCCGTTTTTGATATTTGAAACAGAAAAGGACACATAGTATGATTGATATTTTGCAAGGGATTCATTTGATTTTGGAAAGTTAAGAAGGGAGTTTATTATTTTTAAGTGATCCACTTGCATGTGCAAACCCAAGGGAGAATAGGGAATTTGATCTTGGATTTATGTTTTGATTGGTAACCATTACCTATTATCCTCCATGCGTAGCTAAGAAGGGAGGTTCAAACAAATACCTTCCACACTCCCTATTCCCCACGCAGCCAGCAAAGGGAGACTCTACAACTTTATTTCCAACTTTTACATGAAGCGCGACCTAAGGGAGAGAGGCGTGGCCAGGAAGGAGGTAGTAGGGGGAAGATAGAAGGGAGGACAAGGAAGAAATGAGGGACGTACAGCCTATCCAACAGGCAAACAAAAAATATAATTTGTCTCTTCCTATTGTGCATGAGATAAGGAAGCAGAAAAACTGGGTGGAAATAGAAAGGAGAGGCATGTAGGTAAATACATAAGGTAGGAAGAAATATAGAGGATAGGTGCAGCCAAAAGAATGGAGGAACGACAATAGAAAGAACAGAGGAAACAAATAATCAATTTCTAGATTCAGGAAATTGCCAGGTAGACAAATTGAAAAGCAATTCAAAATTAATCAAATACTGAGTCAAATTATTTTCTATTTTACTTGTAATTTTGTTTTGAATAGGAAAGAAAATAACTATTGTTGTCAAATTTAGGAAAAAGATTAAACATCAAACTATTTTTACCATAAAACCATTGAACAATTAGAAACATAAAATTATAAAAGACTGTGAATTTATTTATTCTTTTTGGAGATTTTGATAAGTAAATTGAAAATATCACAACAAAAAATAGTAAATTTTTAGATCTATATAGATTTGGAAAAGCTTCAAAAATACAAAACTGTCAGATTCATTTAATTCTCAAAATGAATGAAACAGAAAAGATAATGATTTTGATAAAATACTTTTTGTATATTAAATGTGTTTGAAGAATAATACTTAAAATTAGAGATTTTATAGAATGAAACTGAAAATTACTATGAAACAGAAGTAAAAATGAGTTGTTAAACATGTTTTTGAAAGGTTATTATTCTATTTTCTGAAAATGTTAAAAAAATAGAAAATAAAACAAGTAAATTACAAATATAAATTACTTGGAAATGAAACGAACTCAAATAGGATTATTTTGAAGTGAACATAAATTAAATGAGTAGATGAACCACAAGAATGTGTGCTCATTTATGCCTTTTTAAATATGTACTTAGATTACATACTTGAGATACACCTTCTTTTTATTATTTAATTATTTGATTTAAATATTAATTTAATGTTGTTATGTTTTAAGACGATGAAAATACTACATTTAAACCATTTTTACTTGAAACAAGATTGCAGTTAAAGATGTTTGTGAAAGATCATTTTTATTTGAATGGAACCATGCATACTTGATAAATGAATGTGCATGACATGTGTTTGGAAAGTTATCTTCCGGGACGGGTGCCGAATATGGGTTATTAGAGAGTGTAGTTTTGCATTTCCAAAACTGCTATCATTTTTGTCGTGCATGACATTTTACTTGGCCAAGTAACTTAAGGACCATTGAAATAGATGGAATGAATTAACTCTCTACCATATCCTTGTATCGAACTTGCTTGTTTCTTAAATGAATTAGAAAAATGAAAATGCTTGTTGTTTTACTAGTTATACTAGGAACGCACCAGATTCCATATTGCTTGTCGACTGCTTTATGCTAAGTAATTTGTGTAGGGTCGAGTATTCTTTGAATGACTAAGGAATTTTGGGGAAGCGTAAGCTTTGAGGTTGGGCGGAAAAAGTGCTTGATTCTTGTTCTCATCTTCATGTTTGAAGATAAGCTATTGGATTGAAGAACAAAGGATGATTTCTTCATTTATGTATTATTGTATTCTTTAATTTATGTATTGTAGAGCTTAAGGTGACAAAATTCCTAAGTCTCGAATTGTAAACTTATTTTACAAATAATTTTTTATTATTACCAATGTCATGTAATATGACACGTGTATGAATTTAACTGGAAGTATTATGAATCTTTATGTCGAATTTAAGTCATTGTTTTGAAATCATTTGGATTTTATGAAGTCTACTGAAAGAAGTGTTGACTTTCTTTTGAATATAAATGAATTTATTTAAAGTATTTTCGATGTTTTGGATTAAAGAGTTTCACTCTTTACATTTGGTATCAGAGCCCTAGGTTTGAACACTAGGGTCATTTGTCCATTATGCTGAAGAAACATTCCTTGATGCAGAAATTATTGATACATAATGGGTACAAGAGGAAAAGGAGTTGTTGCAAGTAATGAGAATGACAGGTTTGATCAGATTCTCAGTCTTTTGAATCAGTAGGGTTCCAAAATGGATAATCAAGAACATGAATTTAGAGGAGTTAGAGAAGGACAAAACCCTCATAATGAAATTCCCCGAAATCAAGAGCAACCCAATAATGAGAATCCAAGGGTTGAAGAACCACCAAATCCTCAAGCTAGGATTTAAGGGGAGTTGGCGAAAGACTTGAAAAGGGCAGCACCGCCCAAGTTTGATAGTAAGACCATAGGTGATGGAGCTGAAGCCTAGTTAATTGAAATGGAAAAGTACTTTGAGCTTAGGAATATGTCTAATGAGACCAAGCTAGTTTGGGGTGCATATTAGCTTACTGGAGAAGTTTCTACTTGGTGGCATAATGAGAAGATTGAGAAGAAGCTACTACCAGGTGGGACTACTTGGGAAGTGTTCTTGCAACTTTTTAGGAAGAGGTGGCTTCCATAGTTGTTCTTTGATAGGAAGATGACAAAATTTCAGAATCTGACACAAGGTGGTTTGATAGTTACTCAGTACTGGCAGAGGTTCACTAATCTCTTGAAGTACGTACCACAGTATCAGATGGATGATCGGTTTCATATTCGGAAATTCATCCTAGGATTGAGGCCATAGATTAGAGCTGATGTGGATATTCATAATCCATTGAATATGGATGAGGTCTTTGAGAAGGCCATAAAATAGGAACAAAAGTTGTAACAGGTGGCAAACTACAGAAAGAGTGTGAATTCTAAACCTAAATTTGGGAACAGGAAGTTCCAAAATAATAACAATAATAACCAGAGGGGTAACGATAGTCATCAGATAAGGAACCTGAAAAGAGGAACAAAGTCTTAGGATAAAGGAGAAGGAAGCTTTGGTGGAAACAAGAAAGTGAATAATAATAACACCAAATTCTCCAATATCAGGAACAGGACAAGTGGTCATCTAGTGCCACGAGGTGGATGTTACAATTTTGGAGGAGATCACTATGCCTCCAATTGCACACATCGTACAGGAGGTTAGCGATGTTGAAATGATCGGCGAGCACCACAACACCAGATTCATGCAGCGGTTGACAACCATCAAGTAGATTTTCAAGCTTCACCTATTCAGATGATGGGTATAATTTTTGATCAATCAGTTTCTATTTTGATAGATACATGAGCTACTGAATACTTTATTGATCCTAAAGTAGTTGCTAAGTCACCTATTACACCTGGTTATATGTCACATGCATGGATAGTTCAGTATGGAAATCGAGTTGAGAAGAGGGTAGATTCATGTATATCATGCAGTGATTTAGAGCAACCTGATTTCCAAACCCAAGTTAACCTATATGTCACACCGTTGGGTTCATATGATGTGATCCTACGACTCAATTGGTTAACTGAGCATAAAGCCATCGTGAATTGTGAGGATAAGGTTGTGAGTTTTTTGGATGATTTTGGACATGCACTTGAAATTTTTAGATCTCAAGAGCCTCTAGAGTTGAGACATATCTCAGCCATGCAGCTAAAGAAACACATTGGAAAGGATGTTCCATCTATGCTATATTGGTGAGTGACTTGGATAATGTCCGACAAAGTCTAGAGGGCTATCTAGTTCTCAGGGAGTTCTTGGATATCTTTCCTAAAGAACTTACTGAGTTACCACTGAAGAGAGAATTTTATTCTCGATTGACATTTTACCTGGAACTGGGTCTCATTCCAAGGCTCCATACGGAATGACTACTACAAAGTTATATGAACTAAAGGTTCAATTGTAGGAGTTACTGAAGCAAGGATCATTAGACCAATTGTATCCCCATGGGTGCACTGGTAATCTTCATTAAGAAGAAGGATGAGACTTTGAGACTGTGTATTGATTGCAGGATGTTGACCAAGGTTACCTTTAAGATCATGTAGCCTTTACCTAGGATAGATGAGTTATTTGATCAGATGAAAGGGACCATAGTGTTTTCTAATATTGATCTTTGATCAGGTTACCACCAGCTAGGGATTAGGGATGAGGATATTCCAAAGATAGCTTTCAGAACTCGATATGGATAGTACGAGTTGACAGTGGTACCTTTTGGACTAACGAATGCCCTAGTGGCATTCATGAATCTTATGAACAACATATTTAGATATTGTTTAGATGATTTTGTGATTATATTCATTGATGCTATTTTGATTTACTCTAAGACAGAAGAGGAGCATGAGAAGCACTTGAGAATACTCTTGCAATGACTAAGAGATAGAAATATTTTTGGTAAGTTTTCGAAGTGTACATTATTTCAAAAAAAAGTTCATTACTTAAGACATGTCATATCTTCTGAGGGAATATCAATTGATCCTGTGAAGATAGAGGCAATTATGGATTGGCCAACATCGTAGAGTGTTACTGAAGTTAGTAATTTCATGGGACTTGCAAGATACTACAGGAAATATGTGGAAGGATTTCCCAGGATAGAAGCACCTATTACTTCTCTTCAGAAGAAGGGAAGGAAATTTGAGTGGACTGAGAAGTGCAAGGAGGCATTTCAATTTCTTAAATAGAAGTTGACATCGGCACCAATTTTGACTATACCAGATCCTAATTGGCACTTCATAGTGATTACAGATGCTTCAAGTGAAGGTGTAGGGGTTGTGTTGATGTAGGAAGGGAAAGTGGTTGCATATGAGTCCAGGAAACTGAAACAATATGAATTGAATTATGTGACACATGATCTTGAGCTTGTAGCTATTTTTCATGCATTGCAGATGTGGAGACATTACCTCGTAGGGAAACCATTTGAGCTTAAGACAGATCAATTAGGACTTAAGTACATCTTCACATAGCCAAACCTCAATGCAAGAAAAAGGAGGTGGATTGAGTTCCTAAGTGAGTATGATTTTTGTATTGAGTATATCAAGGGTAAGGAAGATAGAGTTGTAGATGCTCTTAGTAGAAGAAGACATCTCTCTACTATGTTGACCAAAAGGTCAAATATGAGATAGCAAGTGTTGCAGTATCTTCCAGTAGATGAGCGTTATGATAGGGTCAAGCAAGCCATAGAGGCAGATCCTTCAGACCATAGATTTGATGGATATGTGATGGAGTATGATGGTATTTTGAGATATCAGAAAAGGATGTATATCCCTGAGGGTGGAGACTTGAGGAAGTTGTTCTTGAGGAAATTCATGATGCACCTTACTTAAGGAATCTACGAGTTACGAAGACGGTAGTAGAGTTGAAGACTCTATATTTTTTGCCTAAGCTCAATAAATATGCTATGCAGTATGTGGCTAGATGTTTGGAATGCTAGTGAGTCAAAGCTGAGCATGTGCATCTAGAAGGACTTTTGTATCCCCATGATATACCTGAGTATAAGTGGCAAGTAATTAGTATGCAATTTATGCAAGGATTACCTTTGAGTAGGAATAGGCATGACACCATCTTAGTGTCCATTGATAACCTAATGAAGGTTTCACATTTCATACTTGGGAATCTGAAGGATGGATCATTAACTCTTGTGAATAAATTTGTGCAAGAAATATTTTGATTGCATGGTGTACGAAAGACCCTTATTTCTGATAGGGATACCAGGATGACATCTAGGTTTTGGACTACACTGAATGCAACTTTAGGAACTAAATTGAATTGTAGGTCTGCATATCACCTTCAAACTGATGGCCAAATAGAAAGGGTCAATCAGGTTGTTGAAGTTTTACTGAGGATGTACTGCATGGATCAATAGTACAAGTGGGAGGAATATTTTCCATTGGTTAATTTTTCCTACAACAACTCATTTCATGCATCTTTGGGTATGGCACATTTTGAGGCACTTTATGGATGGAAATTTTGCACACCCATTAGTTGGGTTATGATGGAAGATAGGATCATCATTGGTCCGGATATGCTCAAGGAAATGGATGAGAAAATGAAGTTGATCAAGGGTAGGTTGAAGGAAGTAGTCGGTAGATAGAAGAGTTATGCTGATAGGAGTAGGAATTTCAGACAATTTGTTGCAGGAGATAAAGTCATTTTGAGGGTTAAGCCTCATAAGAGCTCTATCTCATTTGGGAAATCATCAAAGTTCGCATTGAGATTTGTGGCACCCTTTGATGTACTGGAAGTTATTAATCCAGTTGCTTATAGACTAGCGTTACCACCTGCTCTAGCTTGACTCCATAATGTATTCCATGTTTCTTTGTTGAAACTGTACCATCATGATGCATCTCATTTACTTGATTGGCGTTCAGTACAGGTACAAGATCCAGGGGTGGTACTAGTGGAGCCCATCTGAATCCTAGATAGGTGTAGCATTAAGCTGCGTAACAGGGATAGTACTTAGTACAAGATCGAGTGGGACCGGTCTACTGAGGATAGTGCTACATGGGAGGAGTTTGAGATGATTGATAGTCATTTTCCTCATTTTCTTTCATAGATTAGTATTTTCTTTATGCGGAGATACTTGATACTCTAGTTTTTGATTAAGATGTTGTGAAATTTGATAGCGTGGATGCTACTATGATTTGTTTATGCTTATGTTTGAGAACTATGTTGTTAGTTATTATTTCATTATGATTGAGATACTATGATTTTTACTGATTGAGATAGTATGTTTTATTGATTGAGATGCTATGCTTATTAAATGATTAATAAGACATCGAGACGATGTCTCTTCCAAGAGGGGAAGCATGTCACATACCGATTTTGTCACTTATTTAAATGCAATTATTAATCATGAGCTTTTTAATTATTATGTTAGATGATTATTTAAAGTCGAATTGAAAGTGAAATTTAAATTGAAATTCAAATTCAAATTCAAATTAAATGATTTGAAATGCATTTTTATAAAATTTGGGGTTTGTCATTGCTGATGAAAATTCGAGTGCAAGGGAACGCAAGAATAGGTGAACGAGAATGAAGGCAAGAACATTGATCAAGTAGAGTCGCTTTAGCCATTAGACGTTTATGAGGATGATGGAATCTCACACACACACTTAGTTATTATTTTAATTTATTTTATGATGATTATTATTGAAAATTTTAAAATAAGTTCAATTGATTTCTCAAATATATGTGAAATAGAATATGTTTGCTTAAAATGTCGATTTGATTATTTTGTGTCGAAATTGATTTTTATTTAAAGAAAATTGAATTCCTTGTGTAAATATTTTATTGTTAGTTAAAAATAATAATGTTGTTATTTCAGACTTTTGGAATAAACTTTTAATTGAGAAAATATAATAGTTTAAAATAGTGTATTGATGCAATTGTTATTTTCTCATTTGATAAATAAGAAAGGAAATATAAATAATTAAATAATTAAATATAACAAAATAAGTTATTGAAAACAAATCAAAACAAGAAATACGTTTGCAATCAAAATTGGAATTGAATTCAAATCAGTAGTTTACAATTGAAGAAAATATCTTTTAGCCAAAATTGAATGCAATCAAAATTTAAACTTGGAGTAATGGCCAAATAGACTTCAGATCAAAGCTAAGAAAGGGGATCTGGCTTTGTAAATAACTCCATCTTTTGCATCAGTAAGAGAGGGAGGAAATCCGAATTAGAGAAGGAGAGTGAAAATCCATTTTTGATATTTGAAACAGAAAAGGAGACACAGTATGATTGATATTTTGCAGGTGATTCATCTAATTTTGGAAAGTTAAGGAGGGAGTTTATTATTTTTAAGTGATCCACTTGCATGTGCGGGCCCAAGGGAGCACAGGGAATTTGATCTTGGATTTTTTTTTTGATTGGTAACCATAACCTGTTATCCTCCATGCACGGCTAAGAAGGGAGGTTCAAACAAATACCTTCCACACTCCCTATTCCCCATGCAGCTAGCATAGAGAGACAATGCAACTTTAGTTGCAACTCTTACATGAAGTGCGACCTAAGGGAGAAAGAGGCATGACAGGTAAGGAGGCAGTAGGGGGAAAGAGAGAAGGGAGGATAGGGAAGAAAGGAGGGACGTACAACTTGTTCAACAGGAAAACAAAACACAGAATTTGTCTCTTCCTACTGCGCATGAGATAAGGAAGTAGAACAACAAGGTGGAAATAGAAAGGAGAGGCATGTAGGTAAAGACATAAGGTAGGAAGAAAGATAGAGGATAGGTGCAGCCCAAAGAACAGAGGAATGACAACATAAAGAACAAAGAAAACAAATAATCAATTTCCAGATTCGGGTAATTGCCAGGTAGACAAATTGAAAACCAATTCAAAATTAATACAATACTGAGTTAAATTATTTTCTATTTTACTTCTAATTTAGTTTTGAACAGAAAAAAAAAAAATTGTTGTTGTCAAATTTAGGAAAAAGATTAAACATCAAACTACTTTTACCAGAAAATCATTGAACAATTACAAACAAAAAAATATAAAAGACTGTGAATTTATTTATTCTTTTTGGAGATTTTGATTAGTAAATTGAAAAGATCAAAACAAAAAACAATAAATTTTTAGATCTATATAAATTTGGAAAAGCTTCAAAAATCCAAAACTTTTAGATAGATTTAATTCTCAAAACGAATGAAACAGAAAAGATAATGATTTTGATAAAATACTTTGTGTATGGGTATGTGCAGGATTATGATGGATCAAAAAGTGGTGATATGTAAGTGATATGATGGCCCATGTGGCTGACAAATTTTTTTTACCCAAAATTGATGAAACGAAAAGGGTTTTTAAAGTTGATTCTCATATTTCCACCAATGTAAATTATGTTTTACTTTGAATTTAATAAATAATTATTATTCATTTTCTATTTGAATTACGACTAAAGTCCTCATTGATAGGCTAATTGAAAAACATCTATAGATTTCAAATAGTATAACATTTTTTAAATCCAAAACATGTGTCACATTCTATGCTTCACATACTATAGGATTAAAAAAAAAGAATTGAATTTCATGAAGTTTTGACCAAGTTAAGGTGGTTAGACATACAAATTTTTATATTTTTTAAAACTTGTAATAAAAAATTCATAGTTAATTATTTACTTGGAAAAAATTTATAAAAAAATATTCATCACATCGAGACATGAGTCCTCTACTTATATCTAAAATATTATAAAAAAAAATTATCATTTTATTGTGGTTAGGGTGGTTAGACAGACACCTACTTCTTATTTTTTCCCTGAAATTTAAGTACTACTCCATTGAAATTTTAAATTTTCACCAAATAGATTTTTTTATTTTTTAAATAAACCTAGTAGTTTAGAAACTACATTAAATTTTCTATAGATTCTATTGTTACATATTTCTGAAATAATATAGATAACTTATTCAAATTTTTACATCAAGTTGCCCAACTCTGATTTTTTTGAATTTTATTGCCACTTAAGGGTCTATTTTTTCCATGATGATCCTGCACATACCCGTATATTAAATGTGTTTGAAGAATAAGATTTAAAATCAGAGATTTTATAGAATGAAAATGAAAATTAATATGAAACAAAAGTAAAAATGAGTTGTTAAACATGTTTTTGAAAGGTTATTATTCTATTTTTTGAAAATGTGAAAAGCAAAAAATAAAACAAGTAAATTAAAAATATAAATTACTTGGAAACGAAACGAATTCGAATAGGATTATTTTGAAGTGAAAATAAATTAAATGAGTAGATGAACCAAAATAATGTGTACTCATTTATGCCTGTTTAAATATGTACTTAGATTACATACTTGAGATACACCTTCTTTTTATTATTTAATTATTTGATTTAAATATTAATTTAATGTTGTTATGTTTTAAAATGATGAAAATACTACATTTAAACCATTGTTGCTTGAAACAAGATTATGGTTAAAGATGTTTGTGAAATATCATTTTTATTTGAATGGAACCATGCATGCTTGATAAATGAATGTGCATGACATGTGTTTGGAAAGTTACCTTTCGGGATGGGTAATGAATATGGGTTACTAGAGAGTGTAGTTTTTCTTTTCCAAAACTGCTATTATTTTTGTCGTGCATTAAATTTTACTTGGACAAGTAACTTAAGGACCATTGGAATAAATAGAATGAATTAAATCTCTACCATATCCTAGTATCAAACTTGCTTGTTTCTTAAATGAATTAGAAAAAAGAAAATGCTTGTGGTTTGACTAGTTATACTAGGCACGCACTAGATTCCATCTTGTTTGTCGACTGCCTTTTGCTAAGCGATTCGTGCATGATCGAGTATTCTTTGAATGACTAAGAAATTCTAGGGAAGCATAAGCTTCAAGGTTGGTTGGAAAAAGCACCTGATTCTTTTTCTCCTATTCATGTTTGAACATAAGCTATTGGATTGAAGAATAAAGGATGATTCCTTCATTTATGTATTACTGTATTCTTTAAATTATGTATTGTAGAGCTTAAGGTGACATAATGCCTAAGTCTCGAATTATAAACTTATTTTACAAATACTTTTGTATTATTATCAATGTCGTGTAATATGACATGTGTATGAATTTAACTTGAAGTATTATGAATCTTTATGTCGACTTTAAGTCATTGTTTTGAAATCATTTGGATTTTATGAAGTATAATGAATGAAGTGTCGAATTTCTTTTGAATATAAATGAATTTATTTAAATTATTGTTGATGTTTTGAATTAAAGAGTTTCGCTCTTTACATTTGGTATCAGAGCCCTAGGTTTGAACACTAGGGTCCTTTGTCCATTACGCTAAAGAAAAATTCCTTGATGCAGGAATTGTTGATACATAATAGGTACAAGAGGAAAAGGAGCTGCTGTAAGTAATGAGAATGATAGGTTGGATTAGATTTTCAATCTTCAAATCAACACGATTCCAAAATGGATAATCTGGAATAGGAAGTTCAAGGAGTTAGAGAAGATCAAAACCCTCAAAATGAAATTCCCTGAAATCAGGAGCAACCCAGTAATGAGAATCCAACGGTTGAAGAACCACCAAATCCTCAAGCTAGGATTGAAGGGGAGTTGGTGAAAAACTTGAAAAGGGCAACACTGCCCAAGTTTGATGGTAAGAAAATAGGTGATGGAGCTGAAGCCTAGGTAATTTAAATTGAAAAGTACTTTGAGCTCAGGAATATGTCTAATGAGACCAAGGTAGTTTGGGGTGCATATCAGCTTACTGGAGAAGCTTCTACTTGGTGGGATAATGAGAAGATCCAGAAGAAGATACTACCAGGTGGGACTACTTGGGAAGTGTTCTTGCAACTTTTCAGGAAGAGGTGGCTTCCACAACTGTTCTTTGATAGGAAGATGGTAGAGTTTCAGAATCTGACATAGGGTGGTTTGATAGTTACTCAGTACTGGGAGAGGTTCACTAATCTCTTGAAGTACGTACCATAGTATCAGATGGATGATCGGTTCTTTATTCAGAAATTCATCCTAGGATTGAGGCCAGAAATTGGAGCTAATGTGGATATTCATAATCCATTGACTATGGATGAGGCCTTTGAGAAGGCCATAAACCAAGAACAAAAGTTGCAACAGTTGGAAAACTACAGAAAGAGTGTGAATTCTAAACCTAGATTTGGAAACAGGAAGTTCAAAAATAATAACAGTAATAACCAAAGGGGTAAAAACAATCAGCAGATAAGGAACCTGAAAAGAGGAACAAAGTCTCAAGATAAAGGAGAAGGAAGCTTTGGTGGAAACAAGAAAGTGAATAATAATAACACCAACTTCTCCAATATCAGGAATAGGATAGGTGGTCATCCAGGGTCACGACATGGATGTTACAATTGTGGAGGAGATCACTATGCCTCCAATTGCACTCAGTGTACAGGAGGTCAGTGAGGTGGAAATGATCGGTGAGCACCGCAACACCAGATTCATGCAGGGGTTGACAACCGTCAAGTAGATTTTCAGGCTTCACCTATTCAGATGACAAGTAAGCTTTCTGGTCAATCAATTTCTATTTTGATAGATATAGGAGCTATTGAATGCTTAATTGATCCTAAAGTAGTTGCTAAATTACCTATTAGACCTGGTTATATGTCACATGCATGGATGGTTCAGTATGGAAACCGAGCAGAGAAGAGGGTAGATTCATGTCTATCGTGCAACAATTTAGAGCTACCTCATTTTCAAACCCAATTTAACCTATACGTAGCACCATTGGGTTCATATGATGTGATCCTAGCGATCAATTGGTTAACTGAGCGTAAATCCATAATGAGCTGGGAGGATAAGGTTGTGAGTTGTTTGGACGATTTTGGACATCCAGTTGAGATTTTTGGATCTCAAGAGCCTCAAGAGTTGAGACATATCTCAGCCATGCAGCTAAAGAAACCAAATCGGAAAGTATGTTCTATATATGCTATATTGGTGAGTGACTTGGATAATGTCCAACAAAGTCTAGAGGGCTATCCAGTTCTCAGGGAGTTCTTGGATATCTTTCCTGAAGAACTTACTGAGTTACCACCGAAGGGAGAATTTATTTTCTCGATTGAAATTTTACCTAGAACTGAGTCTCAATCCAAGGCTCCATATGAAATGACTACTACAGAGTTATATGAACTGAAGGTTCAATTGCAAGAGTTACTGAAGCAGGGATTTATTAGACCAAGTGTATCCCCATGGTGTGCACTAGTAATCTTCATTAAGAAGAAGGATGTGATGTTGAGACTGTGTATTGATTAGAGGATGCTGAACAAGGTTACCCTTAAGAATAGGTATCCTTTACCAAGGATAGATGAGTTATTTGATCAGATGAAAGGGGCCACAGTGTTTTCTAAGATTGATCTTAGATTAGGCTACCACCAGGTAAGGATTAAGGATGAAGATATTCCAAAGATATCTTTCAAAACTCAGTATGGACACTATGATTTCACAGTGGTACCTTTTGGCCTAACGAATCATCCAATGACATTCATGAATCTTATGAACAACATCTTTAGAGATTGTTTAGATGATCTTGTGATTATATTCATTGATGATATTCTGATTTACTCTAAGACAGAAGAGGAACATGAGAAGCACTTGAGAATAGTCTTGCAAAAACTAAGAGATCGAAAGCTTTTTGGTAAGTATTCGAAGTGTACTTTCTTTCAAAAGAAAGTTCATTACTTGGGACAGGTCATATCTACTGAGGGAATCTCAATTGATCCTGCGAATATAGAGGCAATTGTGGATTGGCCAACATTGTAGAGTGTTACTGAAGTTAGTAGTTTCATGGGACTTGTAGGATACTACAGGAAATATGTGGAAGGATTTTGCAGGATAGCAACACCTATTACTTCTCTTCAAAATAAGGGAAGGAAATTTGAGTGGACTGAGAAGTGCGAGGAGGCATTTCAATTTCTTAAACATAAGTTGATATCGGCACCAATTTTGACTATACCAAATCCTAATGGGTAGTTCATAATGATTACAGATGCTTAAGGTGAAGGTGTAGCAGCTGTGTTGATGCAGGAAGGGAAAGTGGTTGCATATGAGTCCAGGAAACTGAAACAATATGAATTGAATTATGTGCCACATGATCTTGAGCTTGCATCTATTGTTCATGCATTGCAGATGTGGAGACATTACCTCCTAGAGAAACTATTTGAGCTTAAGATAGATCATTTAGGACTTAAGTACATCCTCACATAGCCGAACCTCAATGCAAGACATAGGAGGTTGCTTGAGTTCCTAAGTGAGTATGATTTTGGTATTGAGTATATC
This sequence comes from Sequoiadendron giganteum, assembly GCA_007115665.2. Taxonomy (NCBI): domain Eukaryota; kingdom Viridiplantae; phylum Streptophyta; class Pinopsida; order Cupressales; family Cupressaceae; genus Sequoiadendron; species Sequoiadendron giganteum. The sequence goes on along the minus strand of CM021102.1, from coordinate 747,625,206 downwards.
AAGGATAAGGAAAACAGAGTTGTAGATGCTCTTAGCAGAAGAAGAAATCTCTCTGCTATGTTGACCACAAGGTCAAATTTGAGACAACAAGTGTTGCAGTATCTTCTAGTAGATGAGCATTATGACAGGGTCAAGCAAGCCTTACAGGCAGATCCTTCAGATCATAAATTTGATGGATATGTGATGGAGTATGATGGTATTTTGAGATATCAGGGAAGAATGTATATCCCTGAGGGTGGAGACTCGAGGAAGTTGATTCTTTAGAAAATTCACGATGCACCTTACTTAGGGCATCCAAGAGTTACAAAGATGGTACTAGAGTTGAGGACTGTACTTTTGGCCTAAGCTCAAAAAATATGTTATGGAGTATGTGGCTAGATGTTTGGAATGCCAATGAGTCAAAGCTAAGCATGTGCATCCAACAAGACTTTTGTATCCCCATGATATACCTGAGTATAAGTGGCAAGTAATCAATATGGATTTTATCCAACGATTACCTTTCAACAGGAATAGGCATGATACCATCTTACTGGTTGTTGATAAGCTAACGAAGGTTTCACATTTCATACCTAGGAATCTTAAGGATGGATCATTGAATCTTGTGAAGAAATTTGTGCAAGAGATATTCCAATTGCATGGTGTACTAGAGACCATTATTTATGATAGGGATACCAGGATGACATCTAGGTTTTGGACTACACTGAATGCAACTTTAGGAACTAAATTGAATTTTAGTTCTACATATCACCCACAAACTGATGGCCAAATAGAAAGGGTCAATTAGGTTGTTGAGGATTTACTGAGGATCTACTACATGGATCAACAATACAAGTGGGAGTAATATTTTCCATTGGTTGAGTTTTCCTACAACAACTCATTTCATGCATCTTTGGGTATGGCACCTTTTGAGGCACTTGATGGATGGAAATGTCGCCCACCCATTAGTTTGGACAGGATGGAAGATAGGATCATCATTGGTCTGGATATGCTCAAGGAAATGGATGAGCAAATGAAGTTGATCAATGGTAGGTTGAAGGAAGCAACCAATAGAAAGAAGAGCTATGCTGATAGGAACAAGACTTTTAGATAGTTTTTTGCTGGAGATAAAGTCATTTTGAGGGTTAAGCCTCATAGGAGCTCTATCTCATTTGGGAAATCATCAAAGTTGGCACTAAAATTTGTAGGACCCTTTAATGTACTAGAAGTTATTAATCCAGTTGCTTATAGACTAGCATTACCACCTTCTCTAGCTCGACTCCATAATGTATTCCATGTTTCTTTGTTGAAACCATACCATCGTGATGCATCTCATATACTTGATTGGCATTCATTACAGGTACAAGATCCAGGGGTGGTGCTAGTGGAGCCGATCCAAATCCTAGATAGGCGTAGCATTAAGCTATGTAACAGGAATAGTACTTAGTACAAGGTCCAGTGGGACTAGTATACTAAGGATAGTGCTACATGGGAGGATTTTTAGATGATTGACCATGATTTTCCAAATTTTCTTTCATAGATTAGTAATTTTTTTATGCGAAGATACTGATACTCTAGTTTTTGATTCACTTGTTGTGAAATTTGATAGCGTGGATGCTACTATGATTTGTTTATGCTTATGTTTGAGAACTATGATGTTAGTTATTATTTCATTGTGTTTGAGATACTATGGTTTTTACTGATTGAGATTGAATGATTAATAAGACATCGAGATGATGTCTCTTCCAAGAGGGGAAGGATGTCACGTACTGATTTTGTTGATTATTTAAATGTAATTATAAATCATGATATTTTTAATTATTATGTTAGATGATTATTTAAAGCCAAATTGAAATTGAAATTAAAATGCAAATGAAATAATTTGAAATGCATTTTGTTAAAATTTTGGGTGTGTCATTGCTGATGAAAATTTGAGTGAAAGTGAATGCAGGAATAGGTGAACGAGAATGAAGGTGAGAACATTGATGAGGTAGAGTCGTTTTAGCCATTAGAAATTTATGAGGATGATGGAATCTCACACACACACTTAGTTATTATTTTAATGTATTTTTGTGATGATTATTATGGGAAATTTTAAAATAAGTTTAATTGATTTCTCAAACATATGTGAAACAAAATATGTTTGTTTAAAATGTCGATTTGATTATTCTGTGAGGAAATTGATTTTTATTTAAAGAAATTGAATTCCTTGTGTAAATATTTAATTTTTAGTTAAAAATAATAATGTTGTTATTTCAAACTTTTGGAATAAACTTTTAATCGCAAAAATATAAAAGTTTAAAATAGTGTATTGATGTAATTGTTATTTTCTCATTTGATAAATAGGAAAGGAAATATAAATATTTAAATAATTAAATATAACAAACTAAGTTATTGAAAACAAATCAAAACAAGAAATACCTTTGCAATCAAAATTGGAATTGAATTCAAATCAATAGTTTACAATTGAAGAAAATATCTTTTAGCCAAAATTGAATGCAATCAAAATTTAAACTTGGAGTTATGGCCAAATAGACTGGAGATCAAAGCTAAGAAAGGGAATCTAGCTTTGTAAATAACTCCATCTTTTGCATGAGTAAGAGAGGGAGGAAATTCGAATTAGAGAAGGAGAGTGAAAATTTGTTTTTGATATTTGAAATAGAAAATAAGACACAGTATGATTGATATTTTGTAGGGGATTCATCTGATTTTGGAAAGTTAAGGAGGGAGTTTATTATATTTAAGTGATCCACATGCATGCGCGGACCCAAGGGAGAATAGGGAATTTGATCTTGGATTTCTGTTTTGATTGGTAACCATTACCTGTTACCCTCCATGCATAGCTAAGAAGGGAGGTTCAAAAAATACCTTCCACAGTCCCTATTCCCCACACAGCCAACAGAGGGAGACTATGCAACTTTAGTTGCAACTCTTACATGAAGCACGATCTAAGGGAGAAAGAGGTGTGGCAAGGAAGGAGGCAGTGGGGGGAAATATAGAAGGGAGGACAGGGAAGAAAGGAGGGACGTACGACCTGTTCAATAGGCAAACAAAAAATAGAATTTCTCTCCCTACTGCGCATGAGATAAGGAAGTGGAACAATAGGGTGGAAATAGAAAGGAGAGGCATGTTGGTAAAGACATAAGGCAAGAAGAAAGACAGAGGAACGAGAACAAAAAGAACAGAGGAAACAAATAATCAATTTCCAAATTAAGAAAATTGCCAAGTAGACAAATTGAAAACCAATTCAAAATTAATACAATATTGATTTAAATTCTTTTCTATTTTACTTGTAATTTAGTTTTGAATAGGATAGAAAATAACTGTTATTGTCAAATTTAGGAAAAAGATTAAACATCAAACTGTTTTTACCAGAAAACCATTGAACAATTAGTAACAAAAAATTATAAAAGATTGTGAATTTTATTATTCTCTTTGGAGATTCTGGTTAGTAAATTGAAAAGATCAAAACAAAAAATAGTAAATTTTTAGATCTATATAGATTTGGAAAAGCTTCAAAAATCCAAAACTGTAAGATTGATTTAATTCTCAAAACGAATGAAACATAAAAGATAATGATTTTGAATAAATACTTTTTGTATATTAAATGTATTTGAAGAATAAGATTTAAAATCAAATATTTTATAGAATGAAACTGAAAATTACTACGAAACACAAGTAAAAATGAGTTGTAAAACATGTTTTTGAAAGGTTATTATTCTATTTTCTGAAAATGTGAAAAACAAAAAATAAAACAAGTAAATTAAGAATATAAATTACTTGGAAACGAAACGAATTCGAATAGGATTATTTCGAAGTGAACATAAATTAAATGAGTAGATGAGCTGAAAGAATGTGTGCTGATTTATGCTTGTTTAAATATGTACTTAGATTACATACTTGAGATACACCTTCTTTTTATTACTTAATTATTTGATTTAAATATTAATTTAATTTTGTTTAGTTTTAAAACGATGAAAATACTACATTTAAACCATTTTTTCTTGAAACAAGATTGCAGTTAAAGATGTTTGTGAAAGATCATTTTTATTTCAATGGAACCATGCATGCTTGATAAATGAATGTGCATGACGTGTGTTTGGAAAGTTGCCTTCCGTGATGGGTGTCGAATATGGGTTATTAGAGAGTGTAGTTTTGCTTTTCCAAAACTGCTATTATTTTTGTCGTGCATGAAATTTTACTTGGCCAAGTAACTTAAGGACCATTGAAATAGATGGAATGAATTAACTCTCTACCATATCCTAGTATTGAACTTTCTTGTTTCTTAAATGAATTAGAAAAATGAAAATGCTTTCGGTTTTACTAGTTATACTAGGCACAAATCAAATTCTATCTTGCTTGTCAACTACTTTTTGCTAAGTGATTCGTGCAAGGTCGAGTATTCTTTGAATGACTAAGGAATTTTAGGGAAGTGTAAGCTTTGAGGTTGGGCAGAAAAAGTGCCTGATTCTTGTTCTTGTCTTCCTGTTTGAAGATAAGCTATTGGATTGAAGAACAAACGATGATTTCTTCACTTATGTATTATTGTATTCTTTAAATTATGTATTGTAGAGCTTAAGGCGATAGAATACCTAAGTCTCAAACTGTAAACTTATGTTACAAATACTTTTATATTATTCTCAATGTCGTGTAATATGACACATGTATGAATTTAACTAGAAGTATTATGAATCTTTGTGTCGAATTTAAGTCATTGTTTTGAAATCATTTGGATTATGTGAAGTCTAATGAATGAAGTGTCGACTTTATTTTGAATATAAATGAATTTATTTAAAGTATTTTCGATGTTTTGAATTAAAGAGTTTTACTCTTTACATTTGGTATCAAAGCCCTAGGTTTGAACACTAGGGTCCTTTGTCCATTATGCTAAAGAAACATTCCTTGATGCAGGAATTGTTGATACATAATGGGTACAAGAGGAAGAGGAGCTGCTGCAAGTAATGAGAATGATAGGTTGGATTAGATTCTTAGTATTTTGAATCAACAGGGTTCCAGAATGGATAATCTGGAATAGGAAGTTGGAGGAGTCAAAGAAGGAAAATACCCTCATAATGAAATTCCTCGAAATCAGGAGCAACCCAATAATGAAAATCCAAGGTTTGAAGAACCACCAAATCCTCAAGCTAGGATTGAAGGGGAGTTGGCGAAACACTTCAAAAGGGTAGCACCACCGAAGTTTGATGTTAAGACCATAGGTGATGGAGTTGAACCATGGGTAATTGAAATGGAAAATTACTTTGAGCTCAAGAATATGTCTAATGAGACTAAGGTAGTTTGGGTTGCATATCAGTTTACTAGAGAAGTTGCTACTTTGTGGGATAATGAGAAGATGATAGAGTTTCAGAATTTGACACAAGGTGGTTTGACAATGACTTAGTACTGGGAGAGGTTCACTAATCTCTTGAAGTACGTACCATAGTACTAGATGGATGAGTGGTTCTGTATTCAGAAATTCATCCTAGGATTGAGGCCACATATTAGAGATGATGTGATATTCATAATTGATTGAATATGGATGAGGTCTTTAAGAAGGCCATAAAATAGGCACAAAAGATGCAACAGGTGGCAAACTACTGAAAGAGTGTGAATTCTAAACTTGGATTTGAAACAGGAAGTTCTAAAATAATAATAGTAATAACCAGAGGGGTAACAATAGTTAGCAGATAAGGAACCTGAAAAGAGGAACAAACTCTCAGGATAAAGGAGAAGGAAGCTTTGGTGGAAACAAGAAAGTGAATAATAATAATACCAACTTCTCCAATATCAGGAATAGGACAGGTGGTCATCCAGAGCCACGAGGTGGATGTTACAATTGTGGAGGAGATCAATATGCCTCCAATTGCACTCAGCATACAGGAGGTTAGTGAGGTGGAAATGATCGGTGAGCACCGCAACACCAGATTCATGCAGGGGTTGACAACCGTCAAGCAGATTTTCAGGCTTCACCTATTCAGATGATAGGTAAGCTTTTTGGTCAATCAGTTTCTATTTTGATAGATACAGGAGCTATTGAATGCTTAACTAATCCTAAAGTAGTTGCTAAATTACCTATTAGACCTGGTTATATGTCACATGCATGGATGGTTCAGTATGGAAATCGAGCAAAGAAGAGGGTAGATTCATGTCTATCGTGCAACAATTTAGAGCTACCTAATTTTCAAATCCAATTTAACCTATACGTAGCACCATTGGGTTCATATGATGTGATCCTAGCGATCAATTGGTTAACTGAGCGTAAATCCATAATGAGCTACGAGGATAAGGTTGTGAGTTGTTTGGATGATTTTGGACATCCAATTGAGATTTTTGGATCTCAAGAGCCTCTAGAGTTGAGACATATCTTAGCCATGCAACTCAAGATAATACATCAGAAACGATGTTCCATATATGCTATATTGGTGAGTGACTTGGATAATGTCCAACAAATTCCAGAGGGCTATCCAGTTCTCAGGGAGTTCTTGGATATCTCTCCTGAAGAACTTACTGAGTTACCACCGAAGAGAGAATTTGATTTCTCGATTGAACTTTTACCTAGAACTAAGTCTCAATCCAAGGTTCCATACAGAATGGCTACTACAAAGTTATATGAACTGAAGGTTCAATTGTAGGAGTTACTGAAGCAGGGATTTATTAGACCAAGTGTATCCCCATGGGGTGCACCAGTAGTCTTCGTTAAGAAGAAGGATGGGACCTTGAGACTTTGTATTGATTACAGGAGGCTAAAGAAGGTTACCATTACGAACATGTATCCTTTACCTAGGATAGATGAGTTTTTTTATCAGATGAAAGGGGCCACAATGTTTTCTAAGATTGATCTTAGATCAAGTTACCACCAGCTAAGGATTAAGGATAAGGATATTCCAAAGACAACTTTCAGAAATCGATATGGACAGTATGAGTTCACAGTGGTACCTTTAGGCCTAACTAATGCTCCAACGACATTCATGAATCTTATGAACAACATATTTAGATATTGTTTAGATGATTTTGTGCTTATATTCATTGATGATATTTTAATTTACTGTAAGACAAAAGAGGAGCATGAGAAGCACTTGATAATATTCTTGCAACGAGAAGAGATTGAAATCTGTTTGGTACATTTTTGAAGTGTAATTTCATTCAGAAGAACGTTCATTACTTGGGACATGTCATATCTGCTGAGGGAATCTCAGATGATCCTGCGAACATAGAGGCAATTGTGGATTGGCCAACACTATAGAGTGTTACTGAAGTTTGTAGTTTCATGGGACTTGCAGGATACTACAAGAAATATGTGGAAGGATTTTCTAGGATAGCAACACCTATCACTTCTCTTTAGAAGAAGGGAAGGAAATTTGAGTGGACTGAGAAGTGCATGGAGGCATTTCAATTTCTTAAATAGAAGTTGGCATCGGCACCATTTTTGACTATACCAAATCCTAATAGGCACTTCATAGTGATTACAGATGCTTCAGGTGAAGGTGTAGGAGCTATGTTGATGCAGGAAGGGAAAGTGGTTCCATATGAGTCCAGGAAACTAAAAAAATATGAATTGAATTATTCGGCACATGATCTTGAGCTTGCATCTATTGTTCATGCATTGCCGATGTGGAGACATTACCTCCTAGTGAAACCATTTGAGCTTAAGACGGATCATTTAGGATTTAAGTACATCTTCCGACAACCGAACCTCAATGCAAGACATAGGAGGTGGCTTGAGTTCCTAAGTGAGTATGATTTTTGTATTAAGTATATCAAGGGTAAGGAAAACAGAGTTGTAGATGCTCTTAGCAGAAGAAAACATCTCTCTACTATGTTTACCACAAGCTCAAATTTGAGAGATCAGGTGTTACAGTATTTTCTAGCAGATGAGCATTATGACAGGGTCAAGCAAGCCTTAGAGGAAGATCCTTCAGATCATAGATTTGATGGATATATAATGGAGTATAGTATGATGGTATTTTTAGATATTAGGGAAGGATGTATATCCTTGAGGGTGGAGACTTGAGGAAGTTGATTCTTGAGGAAATTCATGATGCACCTTACTTAAGGAATCTATGAGTTACGAAGATGGTAGTAGAGTTGAAGACTATATTTTTGGCCTAAGCTCAAAAAATATGCTATGGAGTATGTGGCTAGATGTTTGGAATGCTAGCGAGTCAAAGCTGAGCATGTGCATCCAACAGGACTTTTGTATCCCCACGATATACCTGAGTATAAGTGGCAAGTAATCAGTATGGATTTTATCCATGGATTACCTTTGAGCAAGAATAGGCATGATACCATCTTAGTAGTCATTGATAAGCTAATGAGGGTTTCACATTACATACCTGGGAATCTGAAGGATGGATCATTGAATCTTGTGAAGAAATTTGTGCAAGAGATATTTCAATTGCATGGTGTACCAGAGACCATTATTTCTGATAGGGATACCAGGATGACATCTAGGTTTTGGACTACACTGAATGCAACTTTAGGAACTAAATTGAATTTTAGTTCTACATATCACCCACAAATTGATGGCCAAACAAAAAGGGTCAATCAGGTTGTTGAGGATTTACCGAGGATGTACTGCATGGATCAACAATACAAGTAGGAGGAATGTTTTCCATTGGTTGAGTTTTCCTACAACAACTCATTTCATGCATCTTTGGGTATGGCACCTTTTGAGGCACTTTATGGACGGAAATGTCACACACCCATTTTTTGGGACAGGATGGAAGATAGGAATATCATTGGTCCGAATATGCTCAAGGAAATGGATGAGAAAATGAATTTGATCAAGGGTAGGTTGAAGAAAGCTGCCGATAGACACAAGAGCTATGCTAATAGGAAAAGGACTTTCAGACAGTTTCCTATAGGAGATAAAGTTTGTTTGAGGGTTAAGCCTCATAAGAGCTCTATCTCATTTGGGAAATCATCAAAGTTGGCACCGATATTTTTGGGACGCTTTGATGTATTGGAAGTCATTAATCCAGTTGCTTATAGACTAGTGTTACCTTCTGCTCTAGCTCGACTCCATAATGTATTCCATGTTTCTTTGTTGAAACCATACCATCGTGATGCATCTCATATAATTGATTAGCATTCATTACAGGTACAGGATCTAGGGGTGGTCCTAGGGGAGCCCATCTAAATCCTAGATAGATGTAGCATTAAGCTACGTAACAGCGATAGTACTCAGTACAAGGTCTAGTGGGACTAGTATTCTGAGGATAGTGTTAGATGGGAGGATTTTCAGATGATTGACCGTCATTTTCCTCATTTTATTTCATGGATTAGTATTTTCTTTATGCAGAGATACTTGATACTCTGGTTTTTTATTCAAATGTTGTGTACTTTGATTGCATGGATTCTACTATGATTTTTTTATGCTTATGTTTGAGAACTATGTTGTTATTTATAATTTCATTGTGATTGAGATACTATGGTTTTTACTGATTAAGATAGTATGTTTTACAATTGATTGAGATTTTATGCTTATTTAATGATTAATAAGACATTGAGATGATGTCTCTTCCAAGAGGGGAAGGATGTCACGTACTAATTTTGTCAATTATTTAAATGCAATTTTTAATAATGAGATTTTTAATTATTATGTTAGATGATTATTTAAAGTCGAATTGAAAGTGAAATTTAAATTGAAATTAAAATTAAAATGCAAATGAAATTATTCGAAATACATTTTTATAAAATTTGGGGTTTGTCATTGCTGATGAAAATTCGAGTGCAATTGAATGTGGGAACAAGCGAACGAGAGTAAAGGTGAGAACATTGATCAGGTAGAGTCGTTTTAGCCATTAGCCATTTATGAGGATGATGGAATCTCACACACACACTTAGTTATTATTTTAATGTATTTTTGTAATGATTACTATGGGAAATTTTAAAATAAGTTTAATTGATTTCTCAAATATATGTGAAATAGAATATGTTTTCGTAAAATGTCGATTTGATTATTTTGTGAGGAAGTTGATTTTTATTTAAAGAAATTGAATTCCTTGTGTAAATATTTTATTGCTAGTTAAAAATGATAATGTTGTTATTTCAAACTTTTGGAATAAACTTTTAATTGTGAAAATATAAAAGTTTAAAATAGTGTATTGATGTAATTGTTATTTTCTCATTTGATAAATAAGAAAGGAAATATAAATATTTAAATAATTAAATATAACAAACTAAGTTATTGAAAACAAATCAAAACAAGAAATATGTTTGCAATCAAAATTGGAATTGAATTCAAATCAGTAGTTTACAATTGAGGAAAATATCTTTTAGCCAAAATTGAATGCAATCAAAATTTAAATTGGAGTTATGGCCAAATAGACTAGAGATCAAAGCTAAGAAAGGGGATTTGGCTTTGTAAATAGCTCCATCTTTTGCGTGAGTAAGAGAGGGAGGAAATTCTAATTAGAGAAGGAGAGTGAAAATCTGTTTTTGATATTTGAAACAGAAAAGGAGACACAGTATGATCGATATTTTGTAGGGGATTCATCTAATTTTGGAAAGTTAAGGAGGGAGTTTATTATTTTTAAGTGATCCACTTGCATGCACAGACCCAAGGCAAAACAAAGAATTTGATCTTGGATTTAAGTTTTGATAGGTAACCATTACCTATTATCCTCCATGCACGGCTAAGAAGGGAGGTTCAAACAAATACCTTCCACACTCCCTATTCCCCACGCAACCAGAAGAGGGAGACTATGCAACTTTAGTTGCAACTCTTACATGAAGCAGTGGCTAAGGGAGAAAGAGGTGTTGCAGGGAAGGAGGCAGCAAGGGGAAAGATAGAAGGGAGGATAGGGAAGAAAGGAGGGATGTACGACTTGTTCAACAGGCAAACAAAAAACATAATTTGTCTCTCCCTACTATGCATGAGATAAGGAAGGAGAAAAATAGGGTGGAAATGGAAAGGAGAGGCATGTAGGTAAAGACATAAGGCACGAAGAAAGACAGAGGATAGGTGCAGCCAGAAGAACAGAGGAAACAAATAATCAATTTCCAAATTCAGGAAATTGCCAGGTAGACAAATTGAAAACCAAATCAAAATTAATACAATACCGAGTTAAATTCTTTTCTATTTTACTTGTAATTTAGTTTTGAACAAGAAAGAAAATAATTGTTGTTGTCAAATTTAGGAAAAAGATTAAACATCAAACTATTTTTACTAGAAAACCATTGAACAATTAGAAACAAAAAATTATAAAAGACTGTGAATTTATTTATTCTATTTGGAGATTCTGATTAGTAAACTAAAAGATCAAAACAGAAAATAGTAAATTTTTAGATCTATATAGATTTCAGAAAGTTCAAAATAAAAAACTGTTAGATAAATTTAATTCTCAAAATGAATGAAATGGAAAAGATAAAGATTTTGATAAAATACTTTTTGTATATTACATGTGTTTGAAGAATAAGATTTAAAATCAGATATTTTATAGAATGAAACTAAAAATTACTATGAAACAGAAGTAAAATTGAGTTGTTAAACATGTTTTTGAAAGGTTATTATTCTATTTTCTCAAAATGTGAAAACAAAAAATAAAACAAATAAATTAAAAATATAAATTACTTGGAAATGAAACGAATTGAAATAGGATTATTTCGAAGTGAACATAAATTAAATGAGTAGATGAATGGAAAGAATGTGTGCTCATTTATTCCTATTTAAATATATACTTAGATTACATATTTGAGATACACCTTCTTTTTATTATTTAATTATTTGATTCAAATATTAATTTAATGTTTTTAGGTTTTAAAACGATGAAAATATTACATTTAAACCATTTTTGCTTGAAACAAGACTGTAGTTAAAAATGTTTGTGAAAGATCATTTTTATTTGAATGGAACCATGCATGCTTGATAAATGAATGTGCATGACATGTGTTTGGAAAATTACCTTTCGGGACAAGTGTCGAATATGGGTTATTAGAGAGTGTAGTTTTGCTTTGCCAAAACTGCTTTTATTTTTGTCGTGCATGACATTTTTACATGGCCAAGTAATTTAAGGACCATTGAAATAGATGGAATAAATTAACTCTCTAAAATGCTTGTGGTTTTACTAGTTATACTAGGCACGCACCAGATTCCATTTTGTTTGTCGACTGCCTTTTGTTAAGCGGTTCGTGCAAGGTCAGGTATTCTTTGAATGACTAAGGAATTCTGGGGAAGTGTAAGCTTCAAGGTTGGGCAAAAAAAGCGCCTGATTCTTGTTCTCATCTTCATGTTTGAAGATAAGCTATTGGATTGAAGACCAAAGGATGATTTATTGATTTATGTATTATTGTATTCTTTAAATTATGTATTGTAGAGCTTAAGGTGACAAAATTCCAAAGTCTCAAATTGTAAACTTATTTTACAAATAATTTTTTATTATTATCAATGTCATGTAATATGACACGTGTATGAATTTAACTAGAAGTATTATGAATCTTTATGTCAACTTTAACTCGTTGTTTTGAAATCGTTTGGATTTTATGAAGGCTAATGAATGAAGTTTAGACTTTCTTTTGAATATAAATGAATTTATTTAAAGTATTGTCGATGTTTTGAATTAAAGAGTTTCGCTCTTTACACTATGTCTAAGTATGCTAAAGTGATCAAATTTGGGAGATTTTGAGAAGAGGTTACCAACCATGAAAAGTTTAGTCAAGACTTCAGTTTAGTTTGTCAAAGGACCTTTTGTAAGAGACAAAGTGAGTTCCCAAATTGGATTGACAAGGTGGAAAAGACTCACCAAAATGACAAAAGATAATGGGTGTGACAAATGACTTGGTTCTGTGATAATTTTCGTTGAAGGAAAGGTTTACCCAAACTATGGAAAGTTGGCCTGTTTTAGAATTTGCAAAGGTGACTGTCCCAAAAATGTCTGATTGATCTTAAGGTAACAAGGACTCTACGATTTGTAACTAGTATGTCTATTGCTATGGCTAAATAATACTAAAAGATGCAATGATGACTAGCATGAAAATATCTTTCTGGTTTCTATTCAGAGATCATTATGAAAAGATAATTAGAGACAAGTTTTGACTATTTGACCTCAGGCTATGATAGTGAAATTTGTATTTTTGATTGTTAGGTAATTGTGGTTTAGATTTAGTTGATGCATCGTTTGACAGTCAGTTACAATTTTCAGCAATAGATATGATTTTACAATAGCAATTGTGGTTCGTATAAGCATATGAAACATTTGATTGATGGTTGTGATTCATGAATAGCAAATGCGGTTCAAGAATAGATATTGTTGTTTTCTATAAATAGGATCTAATTTTTGCATAATTTTTGGCAAACTTTCTAGGTTTGTTTCAGTCTAATTCTAATCAAAATTTGGAAAAACAAAAGACAGTCATAAAACACTTTGTTTTTGGTTTGGTTTCAATATGAAAATGTGTAAATTCAAGCAGACAAGTATGATCCTAAAGTTGGTTAGGACAATATTTGTTGAATTCCCACTTGGATTTCTCTAGCTGCGCTTATTTAGAGTAGATTATTAGAAGCTTGACCACATTGGCTCCCCTCCATGACACTCACTTCTTAGGTCATCCAAGCTTCGATTGCTCATGAATCTCCCATGAAAAACTCTTCATCTCTACTAAGAACCGCAAGTATGTGGGACGACTTCAGAGGTCAGACCTCTTGTACCAGCAAATAGAGGGTTTTTGGTAATCTAAAAACAAATGGATTTTTAGTAAGGACACCCATTCAGAATTCCACGCATGAGGCAAGATTAGCTTTAATAAGGAGGCTTCTCAGCCTATAGAGGTTATTCTCTACAATTTTTGATGCACCACAAGGGTACTGTGGGAATTGTTATCACTTGCTTGTCTACAGGAAGTTCTATAATGCTGAGATTTCTTCAGGATTAAAATTTGTATATCGATCGAGAGAATCTTGGCTTTAGCTCGTTACCGATTTGAGTCACCTTGGGGTGAGTAATTTTTCCCACCAAGGCAAGCCTAGATCTAGAGTTAATAACAACTTCTCTTACACCCAAGATCACACAAGTGCACAAGGGGAGAGGATACTTTTGTTATTAAATCAAGTTTTAATCTAACAAAGTGTGCAAAGGCACCAAGCACAATAGACAGTTGTTTATTTTAAGCACTAAATGAAATATGATCTCAGCTAATCAGATAATTAGTTTCAAAATCAATTCTTTGAAAAACATCCCACATCATATTTCATTAGTAGTTTCAATTTCAGCCTTTGACAAACGAGAGTTGTAGCTTTTAGATCTTGGCCAAATGTAGCTACAAAATAAAAATTAAATTTCTCTTGCCACATGATGTCAACAAAATATCAATAACCATAAAATCCTAACCTACTAAATAAAAAATGTAGAAAAGTAAATTACTTGTAGAAATTTAAAAAAAAAACCCAAAACCGAGCAGTTGCATCACGGAATGATAGGTGCGGTTCACAGGATGGATCAGATGCATTGTAGGAAAATCAATTGCAACTTACAAGATGAGATTTGTAGTGTAGTACAATCGATGCAGATCGTGTTGTTGGAAATTATGGTGGAATAACTAGCGGATGTGTCACTTTGTCTTGGCAATTGCATTGAATCATATAGAAAACCTGCAAAACAGAAAAAATCATACAAAATTTGCAAAAAAATTGTCCTGCACGTCAGTTTCACCAATGTAACAAAGGAAGACAAGCAAGATTAAGCAATATAATGCAATAAACTCAAATCTAAACCTAAGATAACAGCAAAGAACAATGGAAATATAGAACATAAATAAAGAACAATCTCACCAAAAGTCTCATCCATTCCATGAATCACCTTCATTGCACTTCTTCATTTTGTCGTTGTATGATAATTGCCCTCATATTTCTCTTAAGTATGAAAATATGGCCTATTGATAATGATTAGAAAAACATTGAAGATTCTTAAATTTGCTTCCAAAAAGTACAAATATTTCGAGATGACTAATAATGATGAAGGTGAAACCAATTTATAGAAAATTGATTCTCGAATGGCAGGCTCAGATTAAAAGATAAATCGACGATCAAGATTAAAGATACGACATGCGATAGTGTGATTAATAATGTGAGTGATAAAGCATAAAAGGTGGGGGTTAAGATTAAATAATAATTTAATCTTTAGTTAAGACCATTTGAAACTTAGAAGAATAATGATTACATGTAAAGGATAAATATTAGCATAGAGGAAGCGGTATGTTCGAATGCACGAATGAATGAATTAAATAAATAAAGTTATTTAATTAATAAAATTTTGCACGTAGAAGAATAAAACTAGATAACTGATTGATTAAACCAAAATACATGTTCGTCAAAAATAATCAAATATTAAATCAGGAGATAACTGACTAATTTAATTCAATCTTGACTTAAGTGGCAAATGACTAATTATATAACTAAGCGATTGTCTAATTATAGAAGAATATTTTAAGAATGATTATTTTTATGAACTAAATAATTATTTAATTCAACATTCAAAATTTGGGGATTGAATTAAATAAATTAAGACTTATTTAATTGACTCGAGAAAAGGTTAAAGAATAATTAAATAATTTTAGATGATTATTTAATTATATTCGAAAATGTGATGAGGGTAAATTAAATAATAATTTATTTAATTTTTAGAAAGAAAATGTATTTAATTAGAGATGTAATTAAATAAATAATATTTATTTAATTAGTCAAGAAAAGGTGGAAATGAATTAATTAAATAATTGATGTTATTTAATTAAGAGAGAATATGTGACTTTTAGAAAATAATTAAAGAATTAAGATTATTTAATTATGACAATGAAGATGAGAATTATGTCAAAAATTGAAGTTGCGGGCCTAGACCAATTTTTAGTGTCTACAGTATACACATATTTTACAACCCCAATACATAATGTTTGCACATGTGTGTGATTTTAAGGATGTCTTTAACTTGTATGTAATAGATATCAGATCATTAGACATCCATATATGCTTATATCCTTTCTCATCCTATGATATCTTTTTCCATATTTATTCTTATATATTGATGCAAGATCATCTACATGCACAAGCAATCAACATTAGCCAAACATATTTTTATCTTAGATTTTATTTTTTGTTGAATTTTTATGTGTTTTTGGTGCATTTTCAGTAGGACTTTTGATAAAATTTTAGCCAAGTTAGAAGTTCTTTGTGTCAAGAAGCTTAAAGGGTGTCTACAATTTTAATATAGTTTAAATTCGGGAAAAAAAGAGAAAGTTATGGATTTATAGTTTTTTAGCCTACATCTGGCTTTGTGGAACTTCTCATCCGATTTAGATGGCCTCTAAATCGCTGTAGATTCACTTGGCGCTCATTTTCCCAAAAATTCTCTTTCAGCATAACTTTATCTTGCATTTGAATATATCATATTAGACCTTGGATTCCCTCATGTCCCAATCCCCATCGATTTCTTGTAAGTCCCAATCGTGAATCCCCACAAGTGAAGGGTCATGGAAATTTCTACATCAAGTGGATACGTCCACATACCCTACAAGTTTCCACAAGTCCTGTTGCACTTAATTTTTCTACAAGCTTTCCTTGGTTAAATTTTCTTTCACTACCAACCACGTTGTGATGGGCTTCAAAATTCTATAGTACCTAGTTGGGCCTAGTCTTCCCACAAATTTGAAGGATATAAAAAAATACAAAGAAAACATAGAAAATAATATTGTACACCATAATCTTTTTCATTTCTCATTCATATCAATGCATGTTTATACAATCACATATCAAACTAAATTACATAACTATCGACTCTCGTATATAACTGTTTTGTTAACATATTATGACAATGTTTATTATCCAAGATTCTCCTCCATAATAAACATTCAAGAAAAAATGGTCATTACAATATTCTCTCCCCCATAATCTGATATGATGACCTTAATGAATTTACCACTTTGTTTTCCAACTAGTTTTCTAAACTCAACAAGCCTATCAAATACTTCTAATTTATTAACTAAGCAATAAATCCATGTTTTACAAGAAAAATCATCTATGAAAGTGAGAAAATACTTGGATTTATTAAGTGAGAGAGTTTCCATAGGACCACATAAATCAGTATGAATGACTTCAATTGGTTTTCTTGCCCTTCTTGACAAACCAATCAAAAAAATATTTCTATGTTGTTTTCAAACAAATATTCTTCACATATGTCTTGTGTATTCTTAAGAAATGGCAATCCTTCAACCATCTATTTATTTTTAAGCAAAAGTAAACCATGAAAACTCTTATGTCCATACCTTTGATGCCACAACTAACTATCATGCGCCTCTGTAGTACTCAGAACATGTTTACTTGAAGAAAAATGAAGAGGAAACATACGATCACCTATCATATGTGCTTGTGCAACCACTGCATAGTTTCGTGACTTATTCTTAATAACACATTCATTTTTATCAAAAGTAACTTGATAATTTCGTTCAAGCATCTGACCAACTAATAACAATTTCTTTTTTAGAGTAGGTACTAGTAAAATATTAGAAATATGCTTAACTTTACCATTTTCATTTTCTACTTCAATTGTTCCCTTTCCTTTAGCCCCATGTGATTGATTGTCCCCCAAAAAAACACTACTATTATGCTTTTCATTCAAATTAATAAATAAGTTATCATTAGATGTCATGTGTGACGAACAACCAGAATCAATATACCATAAAGTTTCTTTGTTAGAACTTGTATTCAAAGATGAAAGAAACATATATTTTTTTATCTTCTGTAGTACTGTGGGTAGATTTCTTTTGCCAACATTCAAACTCATAATAACCAAATTTGTTACAATGGAAGCATTGAACATGCCTTATTTCTCTACCAATATCTATGCTTCTACCTTTTCTTCTACCTCTGTAATTGGTACTTCTTCTTGAAAAACTAGAACCCTCTAGTAACAATATTCCACAAGCCTTTATATTTCAACAAATTTTGCATTCGTGTACTCCAATAAGCACAATTTTCCCCATCAAAAATAGAAATTAACATAGCCGAAGAACCTCCAATAATAGTCATTTCAACAAATTATGTATGCAATTTAGTCCTCCTAAAAATAACTTAGAATCTTCTTGCAAAAAATTCAACAATACACTGCCTTGTAAATTCACTTAAAAAGAAAACAAATTTCTCTGAAAAAAAACCTTATAAAACCTTCAATGATTCTTCTATGTGACTTTGGCTATCTCCCAAATTTTTGCAATCTTCTCTATAGCAGTGATTCCTTTAGTTAATCTCCTCCTTTGTAGGAATCAAAAAATCCTTTGGCAACATATTAACAACTGCACTGCAAAGTCAAATTGTTGCAATCCACCTTTGCTAGAAACAACTTCACATGCAAATCCATCCTCTGATGAAGGACAAATTTGTGTTCTCTTCTCAACAAACAAATTATAAATTCTTCTGACAAAACTTCCCAGCACTCTGATACCAAATGAAGTATAAAAAAAATACAAACAAAGCACCAAAAATAATATTGCACACAATAAACTTGTTCATTTCTCATTCATATCAATTTATGTTTATACAATCAAATATCGAACTGAATTACATAACCGTCGACTCCCATATATAAGTGTTTTGTTTTGATTAGATTAAAATTGGAAGGGTCAATACCCATTACAAAACTATTGACTCCCATATATAACTGTTTTGTTAACATAAAAGTGATTACGACAATGTTTATTATCCAACAAAATCCACATGAGACTTATCTTCTTGTGCCCTTGGTGAATGGTGGAACTTCATATAGGGTCGAGATGTGGGTTGATGAACCTTATATCTCTACAATATCTTGATGGCCATAATTTCTTTCACATAGGAATACATGAACGTTAGTTCGATTTAGAGGTCCAATTTCACTAACTTTTCCTCACCTCGAAGAGGAAATATGTTGGCAAATTCTTGAGTTCGTGAACCAACTAGTTCCTCGAAATGGTTCGTCGTCAACACTATTTTCCAAAATCCAAGTTCATCGAAAGGAGATTCTACCAAAGAGATCTGTAGAAGATCAATGTTCACTGAGAAGCTTGGTTCAACGAATGGTAAGTTTGTCGATGCCCATGACCATCGAAATGCCAAAATTGTTTACAAGCCCATGCAAGCACCGAATGAAGACAATTTTGGCAAGAATACCAATTCACGAACTTCTTATTTTGCTGAGGAAAAATCACCAAAACAATGAAACAATTAAGGGGTGAATGCCAGATAAGACAAGGTCGGATGCGGAATTGGAGCAATAGAAAAAATAACTTGGGCAATTTAATGTCACAAGCAGTTAATACGGTTAAGCAGCGGATCATGGAAATTATTTTCTGAAAGCTTTCTTTGAGAGTGCAACACGCGCCTTTTTCGGCAACGGCGTTCTGTGCGGCCTACCCACTTCGAATTCCTGCTTGGAATGTAGCAATGACAAGAGTTTGGGAACATACACCATGCCAAGAATTAACTGTTTGAGAGTTGGGGGCTCTATTACTGCGTTCATAAATATGCCATTAACCTGCGGACGTGCTGAAAGATTCTAACCTGGGGACGTGCTGAAAGATTCGATTTTCTGTGCAGTATTTACTGGCAAATATAAGTACTGCAAGATCATTACTACCATTCTCCTTACAAAACTGCCGTCAGTCATTTTTAAAACCGGGGAAATCGGCAAATTCAAAATTTAAAACTAACGGCGTCCGCTACCGTCCACCATCCCTCCTTCCTCATGTCTGCTACTAATTCGGTGGGTCCCGTACGATGTTTTATAGATGTCATGTACGCGTTTTTGTATGTTACATGCCATGCATAGGTGCGTTTTGTCGGGAGATTAGCTGCGTTCTTGTAGGCTAACAGTCGTATCTAGCTTTTATATATAAATCGAACAATTGAAATTGTCGACGACGTATTACGCGAGAATACTATTGAATTGCTCCAACTAAATTAAATCATGGCATTTCTTCTACAATGCTTTACTCATTCCATATGAAATGTAGTAAATATCGCCGTCTTAATAAAACGCTAGCAAATGTAGTGTTGATTCTTTCAAGTTTTGGTTTACGTTCAGTATTTGCCTGCTACATGCCAATGTATCAATATCGATTTGACAACTTATCTTTGGCGTTTATTTGCTAGCACTCTTTGTGGTTTTGATATCGCTACCATTTCTCTGTCTCTACTTTTTAGGTTTTCCATTAGTCTTCAGCTCATTAAAAAAATTATTTAATATAGGTACTCGTACAATACCCGCTGCGAAAGAGTAAGATAAGAAATATCGACTATGGTATTCGACAATTACAGAAATTCACTGCATTACGCGTTTTCGGTAGTGGTTGAAAAAGTAATGGAAGATACGTATTTTATCTGCATGCGATGTCTAGGTGAGTTAATGTGCGAGTAAAACTTTGTTATGTTCAATTATAAAAGCCCGTCACTCCTTACTCCAAAATGGATAGATTTGCTTGATTAGAGTTTAGAGTAAAAGTAATCGAGAAGCTTTCGATTGCATTGCAAAGATTTGTCTGCTGAGAAAAATGTCACAGTTTGGAACAATGGGATACGCTTACTCATTTCTTGCCTGCATTGCTTTGGCGTTATGTTCGACCGTTGTATATGGCCAGCTTAGCCCAACGTATTACAGCTCGTCGTGTCCCAATCTATTGTCGACTGTTAAGTCTGCAGTAAAACAGGCCGTCGCCAATGACAAACGGATGGGGGCATCACTTCTGCGTCTTCACTACCATGACTGTTTCGTCAATGTAAGAATTTCCAGCTCTTTCTTGCTAACTTTTATTGCTCTGTAAACTGTATAGATTGTTCTCTAAACTTTCTAAATCTTAGTCAATTTGGGAGATAAAAGTAAGATATTCGCACAGAGGTTTGTCTCTGTAATAATCTCCATGGCAAAGGCTTTGCTAAGATTGTATTCCAAGGTTTTCAATACATTTGAATCATAGATTTGGATAGCAGATATCTTTAATATTTAGATTCTTTTACAACTATGTCCCAGTTCCAAATTTTATAACGATAGGTTACTTTCCACTCTTGTATTGCTTTTCTGTTTGTACACAAGAATTTCTCGACTGTGAAGCATTACAATGGTGCTTTCAATATTAGTTTGTTAAAGACATGCTGGTATTGCAGGGCTGCGACGGCTCTATTCTGTTGGACGATTCGTCGACTTTAAGAGGAGAAAAGACTGCAGTGCCCAATAATAACTCCGTGAGAGGATTCGATGTGATAGACACCATTAAGACCAACGTGGAGGCAATTTGCAGTGGAGTTGTGTCTTGCGCCGACATTTTGGCCATCGCTGCCCGTGATTCAGTTGTCGAAGTAATTCCCAGTTCATCGTTTAATGTTGTGAGAAATATGAATAAACTTATCTCAGTTTCTATAGTTTGATATACTAATATTTTGTTTTTAACTTGTAGCTTGGAGGGCCAAGATGGGAAGTGCAGCTGGGAAGAAGAGACTCCACAACTGCAAGCTTTAGCGGTGCAAATAGCAGTATTCCTGCTCCCACATCAAACCTCAGCGCACTCATTTCATCTTTTAGCGCTCAGGGTCTTTCTACCAAGGACATGATTGTGCTTTCTGGTAGCTTTTTTTTCAATCTGCTAATTGCTCTACGATTATTACTGCCTTCAAACTATAGAACCTCACTTCTATTTTATGTTTCCTTTTCTCCAAATTCAGGTGCTCATACTATTGGTCAAGCTCGCTGCACTAATTTCAGAGCTCGCATCTACAATGAATCCAACATAGATTCTACTTTCGCCACTTCCCTAAAATCAAACTGTCCAAGCAGCAGTGGGGATAGCAACCTTTCACCCGTAGATCTTCAAACTCCCAGGAAATTTGACAACAAGTACTACGAAAATCTGCGAAGCCAGAAAGGACTTTTACACTCTGATCAGCAGCTTTATAATGGAGGTTCTGCTGATTCTGAGGTGAGTACATATTTTACCAATCTCAACACCTTCTTCAAAGATTTCGCTGCTGCCATGGTGAAAATGGGAAACATTAGTCCTCTAACTGGGAGCAATGGGCAGATACGAAAAAACTGCAGGAAGCCCAATTGATAGCCATAACAAACTTATGAACCTTTCGGTATCATATTTGCTGTGGTATTCATTATTCACTTCAATAAATCGCGGATAGAGATCGTCGTTGGTCGTAAATTAAATAATGGGCACAACATTTTATTGTTCGTGTGCCAGAATTAATTCATACAGATTTACGAAATGGTTTCATGCTTCTTTCAAATGACAGTTGTTTTGATACTGGAAATCAGTAAATAATGAGTTTAAGCAAGTAGAATAAATTGAATATCCAATCAAATTTTATATCTTCTACCTTTCAATTCAACATTTATTATTATCATTGTTTAGATTTTATATCTTCTACCTTTCAATTCAACATTTATTATAATTACATTTGTGTTGTAATCATATACTTCAATTTGGATATTATATGCAATTACCTAATGATATATTTGAATTTCTTTGATCTTATTAAAACACTTCCCTTCTTTGATTGTGATCTTGGGTACGGACAATCAGTATTATCACAAAATGTGGGGAAATAGAGAATCAAGGCCCTTTAAAAGAGGTTTGGGTAAGCATACTAAAAGGGAGACGATCTCAATAATATATTCTAAGTGTAATCATTAAAAATAAATTAAAAAATGCAATCTACAATCCTTATTTAGCAAGTAAGCATACAAGACCAATGAGTAACTTGTTATATTTAGGACATTATAAACTTAGAATTGGTTTGACATAGCAAGCAATTTTTTGTTTTATGTTTACCTATTCTCCATGGGGTAGCTAACTTAAGTATGTAAGAAGTGTGTATAAGTTTATCCTCAAATATTATGTCAAATTGGTTCGTGCATCTCATGTTCTACTTTTCTAACTCAACTCTTACTAGACATGTTTTTTCAATTCATAAGTACATTATTCACAATAAATATTAGGTATACATGCATTTAGCAATATCAACTTTTTAATAGAACAAACTAAAATTTTCAAACAAGAATTTATATTTTGAACTAGATTAATTTTATTTTTGTATTAATTAGAGAGGATTTTGTTGGGAAAGTCAACCTTTAAAGTAATCCATGAAAAATTGAGTTATTTTTTTAGATAGATGCTAACATATTAAATTCAAATAAGAAAAATTAATTTGAAAATACTTTAAATAATAAGGAATAAAGCTAAGTGATATTCAATTAAAAGGGCCCTCTAAAACCAAATGGATATATGCATTGTGTTTCAATAATTTAATTCACCATTCCATTTGAATTTTTACTACAAGATCACATGAGAAAAATTGAGTAAAATTTGTGACTTTTATTTTATTTCTTTTTGTTTATGAGAGTCCAATCTCTTGCTAAAAAATTTATTTCACGTCCATCTAATTATCCTTGGCCGTGTCTCTACTTTTTACAAGGAAATGTTTCACTATTAAGTATATTATGGAGTTCCATGTCTTGTTTTTCCACCCTAAATGACACTTGGTCTATTGTCTCCACAATCCTAATAGATAGGGTGAAGACAAAATTTTATCCACCAAAGAAGCCATCTCTTTTACATTTTAAAATAAACTTATTAGGGATTTCTAGAAGCCCCATGGCTAGGTAGTAGATCCCCATTATTAGCCTTAGAAGTAAAATGTAGAATCTAAGATTCACTTAGTGAACCCAAGAAAGTTAGATGTTGGGTTAAAAATTGTTTCCACCATTTACAATTGCTAAAATATATTTTTATGGATCAAACATTCCTCTATAATGTGTCTCAATTGATAACATCTTTGACATTGAAATCCAAGATCCTAATAATCCACAAGTTTCTTCAATGTACGATCCTTACACTTTCAACATAATATCTTCTAGAAGAGGTTAGGATTGGCTGATATGAATTTATTAAATATAATACTTGAAAAAAAATAACGTGCCATTTATAATTATGAGAACCCATGAATGACAAAGACTGAAATTCCAAGCACACAAAATGAATTTGCATCAAATTGATCACAAAAATGAAGTGAATAACATTAGGAATGATTACAAAGCTATAGGTTTATGATGCACTTGTCAAGAATGACTAGTGTCCCAATAAACCTAAGTTATCAAAAGACCAGCTCAACTTAGAGGTGTAGTGGTGTCAAAGTAACTCACTTGATGAGGGAGATGTGATACCTAACTCCCATCAATCAAGGAGTGATGACACACACTTGCCTAATATTCCTAGTTAACTTAAGTAAATAATAGTATTTACCTAAGTAAGCTTAACTAAGGTGTGATATTAATAATTACACCAATACCCCTTAAGCACAACTTAGGTGGGCACAAAACACAATGGAAATTTAAGTCTTAGAAACAAGGCCTGATAAGGTACTCATTTACAATGCAAAGTCTCAAATAAAGTGGAGAAATATAGAAAACCCAATGGAAAAAAACTATCCTCCAAAAGGAGAGTGTTTCATATTTTCCTCTTTTGTGATTTTGTTGCTCCTTGTATTTCTTTATCGTTAACCACATTTCGCTCCTTTTGTTGCTTCGGGTCCATGCTTAGTTGTGATTTTCATCCTTTTTCTGGAAAATTGAAAGAAATTTGGAATGGATTATTAATCACAACTCTTTGACATCCCCCCTTTTTAATATTTTTTATTTCCCCCTTTGTTTGGTGCTTTATTTTAGTGCATATATTTACATACAAGAATGATTGTGAAAAATGTCACTTTATATTAGTATGAAATCACCATCATTGGATAGAGTTTGAAAAAATAAATTTTCACCCTATTGCAAATTTACACCAATAAAAAAAGTTTTCATTTATAAAATTGAGAAAATAAAATATTGTAAGAAGTTAGAGAGAGGAAAATAGAAAATAATAAAGCACTAGGAGGAAAAAACCAGGGGTTAAAACCCTATGTAACCAAGAATAGTTCACCCCTCTCGACATTTAACTTGACGGTTGTTAAGGTATGAAAGGAAATCTACCTTCAAATCATACCTCCTCAGTAGAAAATTATGGCCTCTAATGGATCAACCTGGGAAGAATGCCATACCCCAAGAACAAAGGCTTCCATCCCTAGATTTAGCCTTTTCCAACAAAAATCATGCCCCCCTCTTTTCAATCATTCCTCTAATGCAAGAATTTGCAAAATATAAATCTAACTTGGAACAAAGATATCAAATATCTCATATTAGAGATATCACAACATACACCAATATAAGAAATCACAACCTACAAATGAAGAAAAACAAGTTTGAGCAGAGATTGAAGGTAATCAACTTGCAAATTCAAGCAGCCTATTGATTCATGTGTGTGGGTTTGATCTATGTCATGCATGCCTCCTCCAAATTGTCTTTGGATGTAGGTGATGGGGCCTTTGGTCTGAAAATCAAGTTGCTACTCTACAAATCAGGTGATAGGTCTCCAAAAAGATTCATGTCATAGATATGAAAAGATTTGAATCACAATTTTCTTGTGCAAATCTTCAAACGCCTCTTGGAGATTTCAATCGCCCCTATCTTTGATTGTATGTGCTCTCCTTGCAATAAATTTCATGCATTCTCAGAATAGAGATTAGGTCGACCAATGTGGTGATTGATTTAGCTTGTAGATTGACGCAAGTCGATCACAACAATTTTGAGTGTTGATCACAGATTTGCATCCATTCCAATGGAGGAAATATGCATGTCATCACCCAATCGTTATTCAATGCATTCACCTATGGCCTAAAAATGTCTTTGCAAGGCTCTAATACCATGTGAGAACTCGTGAATCACAAAGACTAAAATTCCAAGCACACAAAATGAATTTGCATCAAACTGATCACAAAAATGAAGTGAATAACATTATGAATGATTACAAAGTTATAGGTTTAGGATGCACATGTCAAGAATGACCAATTTCCTAGTAAACCTAAGCTATCAAAAGACCAACTCAACTTAGAGGCATGTAGTGTGTCAAAGTAACTCACTTGATGAGGGAGATGTGATACCTAACTCCCATCAATCAAGGAGTGATGACACACACTTGCCTAATATTCATAATAAACTTAAGTAAATAATACTATTTACCTAAGTAAGCTTAACTAAGGTGTGATATTAATAATTACACCAATTGGTGTGGTCTCTTACAAATGATGGAGAAAAAGAGCATAGGGAGATATAGTGCAAGCAAAAGTTGAAAGAATTTGTTGTATTTGGCTAGATTTGGTTGTTGTGTAGTAAAAAAGTGTAGGGAGATGCTTAGGAATTTGTAAGAGAATTCCAAGATGTTGTTTTGACTCAACCTACACATCACCACACTATCCCCATTTTGGAGACCCCGCCATGTGGCGTTTAGATTTGGTTTTTCATATTAGAAGATATTAAGGTGGTTATTTTTCTTAGAAAGGCATGATTTTCATTCACTACGAAGGGAAATTTTGGTGATAGCCATTCATCCCTCGGTGCAGCTCCATGCAACCACCATTTAGTGTGGTCCTTGTAGTGATCCACACCCTACGCCCTTTGTGGTGCTAGAAACAAATCTCTTCTTGACCCTTTGACTCATACCTTTAGTACTTAGCTTACTACCTAAGTATTACTTAAGGGGGGTTTTAGTGTAAAATTACTATTTACACTATACTTAAGCTCACTTAGGTCAATATGAGATTAGACAACTTCTTGTCTAAGTTGAATGTGCAACCATTGAGACCTCTAGAGGTTACCAATTTATTTGGTAAACCTTATGAGCTACCTCTTTGAGGCTGGAAGCATTTACATCTCACCTAAAAGGTTACTCAACATTTGGCACACAAGATTGATAACTTGCTCATGGAGGTAGGTCACTCAACACTTATCACACAAGGTTGATGACTTGGTCATGAAGGTTGTTGGTTTGCACACTCCAAGTGTTCCACCTATAGGACACTCGTCTACTCCTTTGTGCCACCTTATGGGATACTTGTAAATTCACCTCATAGGTGGATTCCCTCATCCTTGCCTATATAAGCAAGGCATTGTTCTCATTATCATTGGGTCAGCTAATACAATTTTATTCTTTTTTCATGTTCTTGTTTCTTATTTCCTAGATCTTCCTAGTTTCTAATAATAATAATTAGGAGATCATAGAGATAAGAAAAAAGCATATGTGAAATAAATATTGCATAAAGTCAACTCAAATATTTGATCAATAAGGTGTACGTAAATAGGAATGAGCAAGTTAACTAACCTCCATGAAATGAGGATATGATTCCTCAATTATGGAGTGATGGTGTGTTTCATACCAAAAATATAGGAAGATTTGTCTAAATTGAGTCAATGCCTCTACGGATACTTATCTACCTTGACACCTCACATGAGAAGGGGTCAAATCAGACCTAAGTAGGCTTAAAGCCTATGTGTATGCAATAAATACACTAAGACCCCCCATTAGCATAGCTTAGGTGAGTATGAAAGAAATGGGTCCTGACTACTAGCCTAGAAAGGTATCCATATACAATGCAAAATAAATGGTCCTAAATATGAAGCATGATAAGGTACCCAAGTACAATACAATCTCTCAAATGTGGAGTAAAGGAGAAAAAACCAAAAGAAAATAAAAACCCCTCTCCAAAGAAGAGAATTAGAAGGATTTAAGACCTAAAAATATGTCCCTTGATGATAGGAACATCATGATGAAGAAATCCTGAAGCATGTAGAAGTTGTAAACTCTATCGATGATGAATAGGTGTCTATTGGAATCAACAAATCTTCAAGAAATATCGATCAAGATGAATGATACAAAACATTTCATGAGAACATATGAACACTACTCAACCAATGTACACAAAGTTTATCAAACTCTGTGAAGTCAATAATACAAATAGTACAATGATAAGGAGTACTAGAATATCAAAATATGATCCATTATCATAATCCCCCATTTGAGATATCAAGATACAAGGTCTATGAGGCCTCCCAAAAAGAAGATTCCTCAACTATTTCATTGAAAGAAGAATCGGCCTAGCACATCATAGTCCCCCTTAATATAAAGAGAAATAAGTAGATGAACTAGGATCGAGTGTGTGCAAGGAATGAAAATATGTATAAGGTATGGTCCAAGGCACACTCACATGAGAGGAGAATCATGAGGATAAATTGATGTGATGTTAAATAACAATTAGCATCACAGTCTATGTAGACATTGAAAAATGTCCTAAGTCTACAAGCGTCATTTTTTCTAGTCATCATCTTTTGATAATTGAATAATGTTCAATCATATTCCTCTATTAATTAAATAATTTTTAATTATTTAATTGATTCACCTTCTCATTTCTATCCTAATAAATTAAAATTATTTAATTATGTCACTAATTATCCCTTTCTCTGATAATTAAATAAATTATTTATTTAATTATTTGTCTTGCATCCATAGTTAGATAATAATCATTTGACCTTTTATTCTTCTATAATTAAATAATTGACAAAATTATTTAATTATGTGTCATTCTTCTCTTTTGAATAATTGATCCAAATCAATTATCCATGTTTAATTTATATCTCCTCCTTTAATTAAATTTATGAATTTAATTAAATCTCTTTTTTCATTTCCTCCAAAGAAATAATTTGAAATAAATAATTTATTTACCACTTGTCTTTCTCCTCTAGTTTTGAATAATTATCCTTCTATTTTTTTCAAAGATCCCTACCATTATTTCATCTCATAGCCTGCATGTTTGTCATTGCCTACATGTTTGTCATAGTCATTAGGTGTCATAGTCGTTGACATCATATTTTTTCCATGCATGACATATTCTGGTTGCATCAATTTTGAACCGTTGATCTTGACATCTTTCCAGAAACTCGATCTTGGCCATCCATTTCGTAACCTCCCTCTCATGAATCCTCATCTATTGATCTTAGAATATTTCTAGAAGATTAATCTTAGTCATCCATTAAAAATGTTGTCTATAAAACAAACCTTTCTCCTCCATTTTTAATTTAACAACCATTAGCTCAAACTTCTACTTACTATTTTGTAGGTATTTGCACATGTGAAGCAACAAATCTGAGGACAAAGATTGAAAAAAGGAGAAATAGGAGAGCAAGGGAAGTTATTCAAGATTCAAGCATGGGGAGGATTGTGATTTAATGTTGTTATTTTCTCATACTTTCATTGCTATTGTTTTGATGAAGTTAATAGGTTAGATTTGTTTTTGATATCACTTTATCTATGCTATTTGATTTTACCCCATCTTACATTGGTGAACTTGATGTGAATACAACAATTTTATAGAGAAATTTGTTTGTTTTCTTGTTTGTTTTTGTTGTTTTGCTGGTTATAGGAAAGAATTCACACAAAATCATGTTATCTTATTTTGAGCATAGAAAAATGGGCTCATTAAATATTAAAAAATTATTATCTAGGTTTTGTAGGCCTCACTTTTAGCTTTCCGAAACTTCAAATGGTTTGAAATTTTGATATGTTTTGAGAAAGTTATGAGTGTTTTAGTGCTCGCAACTTTTAAGATTTAGTTGTTAAGATCCAATTTTTATTTTGTTTATAACACTTTTGTTGTGCAGGATTTTGCCAAACATTTCCTAAGTTTTGAAGGTCTATTTCTTAGCTTTCCATAGATTTTTACAGTTTAAAATTTTGTTTAAGTTATCACTATATTTTAGTTTGTTGTTTTCATTTAAGTTTTTTTTTCGTTTATTGATGTTTGTTTTCAGTGTGTGGCTTTCATCAAGAAGATCTAACTTGTGATTTTGCAATATTTTTAGCTTATTTTGGATAATAAATATTTTGTGTGTTTTTCAACATACTTTTTGAAGAGCTAAAATTACATTTCATTCATTAGTTTTAAAATTTACAACAAATTGCATTTACACTCATGAGGATAAAATGAACCACAATTTTCATGTGTCACTCATTTGGTCTTAAAATTTACAAAAAATTGCATATTTCATTCATGGGCTTAAAATGAAGAATAAATTGCATTTTTCATTCATGGGTTTAAAATGAACAACAAATTACATCTTCCACATTCATAAGGTTTAAAAAGAACAACATTCTGCATTTTTCACTCATGGGTCTTAAAAGAAACTTGCATTTCACATCACCGGTTTAAAATTTATAAAGTGTCTTCAAATCATAAGCAAAGGTTTAAAATTTATGAATTCCTTTTTTCACATAGATTTAATTAGGGGGTTAATAAATCACTATTTCTCATGCTTGTAAGATGGTAGGTATATTCTTTCACCTTGTGCAAAATCAGTGATCAGAAAGCCAGACCCATCTATTTTTGTGTTCACCCATCAGAAGGACCTACCTTGGTAGGAAAAATTACTCTCCCCAAGGGACAACCCTAAGCAGTAATGGGCTAAAGCCAAGTCCTTTCGAACCGCTATAGAAATTTGTGGTTGCAAGGAAAGTTTGCAATCAATGGAATGTGGTATGTGATAGCTCTCCCCCAGTATCCTTATGATATGTAACCCCTTGTTCTAAGGGTAGGGAGACCTCTTGAGGGATTTTATCATAGTACTCCCTAAACCAAATGCCCTTACTAGACACCTCTTGTTTGTAGCATCCAAAATCCTTTTATTTGTTGGTGCAGGAGGTCAGACCTCTGAAGCTATCCCAAATACTCGCGGGTCTTGGTAGAGATGAAGAGTTCGTCATGGGAAATTCATGAGAGCTCGAAGCTTGGTTGACCCAAGAAGTGAGTGATGTGTTGGGGAGACATTGTGGCCAAGTTTCTAACTCATCCACTAAGAATAAGTGTGGCTTGTTAATCCAAGTGGAAATTTAGTAAATATTGCCCTTGCCAACCTTAGGATTGTGCTTGTCTTCTTTAAGAAATCAAACATTTTTACATCAAACCAATCCTCAAACAAAGTGCTTGATATTGTCTGTTGTGTTTTCCAATCATATTCCATTAGAAACAATAAAAAAATTGAATCAAAACCATTGAAAACATCAAAATTGCAAAATCAACATTCTATGAACCACAACTGTTTGATTACCAAAATTTCAAAAAACATTGTCCAAAATTGAACCAATTCATCTTGACAGAGATCTTTTTATCTAAACCTTAGACTTAAAAAATTTTCCCATTCCAATCCATCATCCTCATTTAGGATTGCATTACATTTTAGATTGCACCTTAGGTCATCTTTGCCTTTCATAATTTATCTTAAACCTTAGGTTGTGTATTCCTTTCAAATTTCAGACTTAGGAAGACCATTAATCTTTTGGATAGTCCTTGTTTGCTTATCTATTTTTTCATTGACCTTAATCCTTCATTTTATCAACCTTTTTCATTATCATAGGTTTGTCAAAATTTGGGTCTCAAACTTGTGTCCTAGTTTAGACCTGCCTTATCAAATCCATCATATTGTTCATCACAAAGGTCAATGACATTTGGGTTTGTTATCTTGGACCTACATTAGCTTGGTTTTCATCCTTTCTCTCAAATTTTATAATTCATAACCTTAGTATTAGCATTCATATCATACCCTTTTACCATAGCTTCATTATCATTCTATCAATCCTTAGTCTTGGACTTAAATTGCACTTTCACTTTGCATCCTTATATCTCAAAAAGGAAAAAACATAGTTTCATTTCACCTTAGCCTTAGTTGCATCACTACCCTTGATCTTTAATTTGGCATCATTTAGTCTCCTTGTCATTATCCTTCATCATTAATTAGTCCACCTTTGATATCCTTTTCATCCATTAGTTTCATTTAGCTTCATTTAGCTTCATCCTTTGGTCTCAAAGTCAACTTTATGCTTGCATGATCATCTTGCATCCTCATATCATTATTATCCAAAAAAATCACAAAAACATAGCTTAGTCCCATACCATCTTGCATCATTTAGAATTTAGCTTCACTTGCATGCCATATCCATTGGTCATAAGGTCATTATTATCCTTTCATTATCACTCCACATCCCTATATTATCCCAAAAGTCCAAAAAAAAACATATCCTTTGTTCATCATTATCCTTGCATATCATATTCTTTAGTCACAGGGTCATTATCATTCCACCATTCCTTAATCTTGGTCTTAGGTACATTGGCACTTTGCATCCTTATATCCTTGAAAATCACAAAAAAATAGCATAGTTTCATATCCATTCTATATTGGCACCTTGCATTGTCATAAAAAGGTCACAAGTTTTGTATGTTCCTCATTAGGTTTCCCTTATCTATCCTAATCCAAATTCATGACCATGTCTTCACTTTATCTTGATCTTCTTTGTAGTCAAGTTGAATACCAATCAATCCTCAATCTTCAATACCAACCACTCACATACCCTTCTTAACAACAATCTATAAGCTCCAGTCCTTCATCAATCTACCCTCACTAGCAAGAGTCACTTGACACAATCCATACCATTAATCCCCAATAAATTTTCACTAATCATCCTTATCCTAACATTGAAAAGGGAAAACAACCTTCCACTAGTCCATTCCAAACCTCTACATCCTATCCTTGTCCATCATCCCTCAACCAATTCCAAGTCTCCATATCCTATCCTAGTCCATCATCCACTAATTCATTCCTATTCACTCCATCCCAAGCTACATTTAGTCATGAAAATACATTTGGTCATGGTCTCCAAAACCACATCACATTGCCTACACCTTGAGCTATAGGTCAAAAGAAAAGTCCAAAGCATGACATCATAGCTTCACCTTCATGTTAAGATCAAATTAGTCCATCCCACAACCCCATCCTTAAGTCCATCCAAGAAGTCCTAGATAATAATGGCATCCGAAATACACCTATCCTTGCTTAAGAGTCTATTCACAACCATATTGTCCAAGATACACCTATTTTTGACTGAGATCCTATCATTGAATAATAAATCTAAAATGATCATCTCATTGACCTTTATATCATCCATGATCAAAAATTTGAAGTTGGTCCTATCCAAACTCCAAACACCTCCATTTCCCAAAATGAGACACTTTCCTCCTTTGGACACATATATAATCAAATGAATGATATGGATAACATCAAAGAAGAGCATAAAGAAGATACTATTGATCAAGTCAAAGAAGAACATAAAAAAACTACTATGGATCAAATATAACATAGATAAGCTACCATTGATCATGCCAAAGAAGAAGATACAAAATCTACCATAGATCAAATCGACATCCCAAATGATCATGAAGAAACAAGCATGACGAATGATAAATCCAAAACATTCTATCAACTAGGAGCATCCACCTTTGTCAAATCAAGCTTTCTTACAGATGAGGAGATTCCAAGCAACAGCTTCCACATATAGAATGAGGGGTTAGCATCTTGTTTTCAAAATAAAAAAATACCCCATCAAAAATAGAATTTGTCAGAGCATGCAGTATCAAGGAAAAGGACTAGGCCTACACGAGCAAGGAATTCTAGAACCAGTATATTTTAAGGAAAATTATAGACATCAAGGTCTTAGTTATTTTTTAGTCAGAGAATCAAATGATGTTAGTGGTACCTCCTTGATATTGGGGTAACTTTATCTGATACAAACATCAAAATGGGTGCCATGAGTAGTCCTTGTCATAAGGTTTTTGTCAACACTCCTTCCATCCATACCATAAACCATCTTTCCAACATGAATAAATGTTCCATTTGGAACCAACAAAAATAATTTATTTTACAAATCCAAAGTTCAAAATCAAATGTCGAATGTCATTGAATCAAACAAAAATCCGAGTGGACAAATGAAATTAAAATGGATCCTAAAGAAAAATGGATCAAGCAAAGAAAATAGTTCAATAGTAAAAGTCAATCAAAATGTGGAGCGACAAGAAAAAGGGTCTCCTACATACATAATAAATGTTCACCTCCCTCAAAATCGTCATCAAGGTTCCAAACGCTATCCCAATCAAAATTCCAAACTCCACCATCCAACATCCCAAGCTTGGAAAATAAAAAGGAATTCATCCAAACATCCAAATAATCCTTCCACATCTACCATCATCCATCATAATCCTACATCATGCCTAAATTCTAAAATACATACCTCATGAATCCATCACATCTTGGCAGAAAATCTTTATCATAAGGACTCAAATGGAACTCTATCACAATGTGAGTATTTCGATAAGTCCAAACCTAGTATCAAAGAGGATCATCATGACATCACTCAGTTGTATGCAAGTTCTATGATCCTGACAAGAGAACTACTCCATAAAGGTCACTACTAGCATATCATGACACCAGTATCTACATCAACACCATAAAAGGATTCAAACCAATCAGTGATCATACAGAACATCAAGTTGATATAAAAAATCAAAAAAAAGAAAAAAAGAAAAAAATAGTAATGAGAAAAAATTTCATCCAATAGTGAAAACAGTTTGTTTGGCGCTTTGGATAAGTACCATGATGAAAACCTAGCAAGCAGGCGTCATGTGTAAAAGATAAATTATCTATGTGGACCATTACACTTAGGGGTAAGTTTTCTCATTTCCCATGCCTTTCTCCTAAAATTTCCATCTATCTATCCAATCCATATTGTTTCCATCCATTTTGCCACCTACCTTGATCTTGATAAGAAATGGGGCACAACAATAAATCATGCTTTGGGAAAATTCTTGACATGTCTATCCTTTGGTCATACACTATCCATGAAATATCATGTCATTTCCTTCATAGAATTTATCCAAACCCATATCTTGGAGGAAACTGGTTATTCCTATGCGACATAGTCCTTGGAGATCATATGCCAATTCTTCCATCCAATAATCCTCATGTCTCGTATCTTTTACCAAAATTAGTCCATTATCCTTAGGTATTACTAGGCTTGATTTTACCTTGTCATTGGTTTAAGTATTACGATCCACTTATCCAAGTTCCCTCTATAATCCCATCTAGTCCTAAGGTTAGTCATTCCAAATACAACAAGACTAATCCATATAATCTTGCTATGCACTCTAGTGCATCATCCAAAACATTCCTTGTATTTGTTCCTATCCTTGTTGTAGACCTTGATCCTTTAGTCACATTATCATCAATGGGATATGTCTTTCCCAATCCTCATGTTTTTTTTGGATTTTTCATTCCAATATCAAATAAAATTATCATAATGTCATCATCATCATCGCCCATCAATTGATTTTCAGCTTGACTAGGGGCAAGATCATGTTTGTCCTTACATCCTTGTGCATGTATTTTTGGTTGATTGTGGGTATCTTTCACATGCACTTTTCATGATCCCTATAGTTATCATCCATAATAAATCTTTGTTATCCTTCCCATGGCCTGAAGACCACCAACCTTTAGCATCCCTCGCTTTCATATCCATCTATCACATTTGTCGCTTCCCCTCGCACATAGTAAACTAGTCCTATACTTGACTACGGGAAATTCCTTGACTTACATCTTCATGGGAAATAATGCATGGTATCAACCCTTTAAAACCTTCAAAATCCATAAAAATCCAAAAAGATCACATCATTTCAAAAATCCAAAAAAATCACAACATTTCAAAATCCAAAAAATCATAAAATTCTCAAAATCCAAAAACATTGAAAAGCTTTGAAATCCCAAAAATAGATTCCTGAGTCTGAATCTAAGTCAATTTTGTTAGAGTGGTTGAACTGCGTTGCCTTTGCACATTTTCTATGCAAGAAAGGCTCATCTTAAATGAGCCCCTAGGGCATTAGGTTAGTCCCTTTTGGTTGTCCAAATAAAATCATGACTCAGTATTTTGTCAAACAAGATAGAGTCAAGTCATGTCAAACTACAAGGTCTCTACGCACTACTACATAGGCAAGGCCATCTGTTGATGAGCTCCTGAGGCCCCCTAGGTCAAGTCCTTGGTCTGGAAGAAATCATCATTCAAACTACATCATGAAGCAACAAACGAATGGAATCTTTCATCAATCAATTATCTTATCATCCATCAACCTGGTCATTTGGCTAGAATGGGGCATTATGTCATTTGTCTCATTTGGTCTTATCTCGTCTTTTATCATGATGAATTCTTCCTAGGATTATAATTTGTCAATCTTGTCATTCACCTTAAGTAGGATGTGTCCTTCTTGTAGCTAGGTGTCTTGGAAACATTTTTCACTTAGTCAACTTTATCGGATGTGTCCTTCCTATGGTTGGGTATCGTCACATCACTCGATCACATTCATCAATCTTCATCAAAAGAATGATCAATATTTTTCAACCTATTGATCAAATCAATTTGCCATATTTTGTCAATTTGTTAATCAATCTTTGTCAATCCATCGATCGAATCAATTTTTCATCTTTGTCAATCAACTTTGTCACACCAATCAGTCTTATCAGCTTGGTCAATCAATCTTTCCTTCATCGAGATGTGTCCTTCCTCTGGCTAGGAATGGTCAATCAAATCACTTTATCAATCCTTATCAACCTATCAATCAACTCGGTCATCTTGGTCAACCTAATCAAACAATCAAACAATCATCATTATCACTAGAAAAAACTATATTGGCAAATAGACTGGGATAATTGGTTCCTTATTATGAGCTAGGGCATTCCTTGTCTTTTGGATCTATTTTTTGAACTACTTGTCTCTCACAAATGGTCACCTTGCACACCTTGGTTTATGTCATACCATGGTGTTTGTGGTCCATTTGTGACATTTTTGACACCCAATGATGATAAATTTAAAAATTTAAGCATGAAAGTTGGTTCCCTTATCATTTCTTGTTTATCTTCTTTCCCCTTTTCGCACTAAAATCCCATATCCCTTGTCTTTTCCATGCTAACATCCATCTCCTTCATGCTAACATTTCTTTTATCCTTGATCCTCTAGTCTAATCTTCCATTTCGAGAGCACATTTGTAAATTCTTTGAACCCACCTATCCTCTCGAGGGGGCATACCACTCCCCTCCTGGTCATCCTTCCCCTTTGTCTTTACACTAGGGAGTAATTCAAAATTAAATTTCTTTGAAACAACGCGATGAACTGCATTATGTCAAAGAGGGGAAAAATGTAGACATTAAAAAATATCCTAATTCTACAAGCATTGTTTTTCCTGGTTGTCATCTTTTGATAATTGAATAATGTGCAATCATAATCCTCCATTAATTAAATAATTTTTAATTATTTAATTGATTCACCTTCTCATTTCCATCCTAATCAATTAAAATTATTTAATTGCATCACTAATTATCCCTTTCTCCAATAATTAAATAAATTATTTATTTAATTATTTGTCTTGAATCCATAGTGAGATAATAATAATTTGACCTTTTATTCTTCTATAATTAAATAACTGACAAAATTATTTAATTATGTGTCATTCTTCTCTTTTGAATAATTCATCCAAATCAATTATCCATGTTCAATTTATATCTCCTCCTTTAATTAAATTTATGAATTTAATTAAATCTCATTTTTCATTTCCTCCAAATAAATAATTTGAAATAAATTATTTATTTGGAACTTGTCTTTCTCCTCCATTTTTGAATAAATAATTTAAAATATATTATATATCCCTTCGTTTTGGTGAAAGATCCCCTGCCATTATTTCACATCATAGCTTGCATGTCTTCCATTTCCTACATGTTTTCATAGCCGTCAGGTATCATAACCGTCAACATCATATCTTTTCCATGCATGGCATATTCTAGTTGCATCAATTTTCAATCATTGATCTTGGCATCTTTCTAGAAACTTGATCTTGGCCATCCATTTTGTAATCTCCATCTCATGAATCCTCATTCTCTGATCTTAGAATCTTTCTAAAAGATTAATCTCAGTTGTCCATTTGAAAGGTTATCTATAAAAGCAACCCTTCTCCATTTTCAATTTAACAGCCATTAGATCCAACTTTTTACTTACTATTTTGTAGGTATTTGCACATGTGAAGCAACAAATCTAAGGGAAAAGATTGCAAAAAGGAGAAATAGGAGAGAAAGGGAAGTGATT
Source organism: Sequoiadendron giganteum (assembly GCA_007115665.2). NCBI lineage: Eukaryota > Viridiplantae > Streptophyta > Pinopsida > Cupressales > Cupressaceae > Sequoiadendron > Sequoiadendron giganteum. The sequence goes on along the minus strand of CM021102.1, from coordinate 747,587,349 downwards.
CAAGATTCAAGATTCAAGAATGGGGAGTATTGTGATTTAATGTTGTTATTTTCTCATACTTTCATTGTTTTCTCTTGTTTGGATGAGGTTAATAGCTTAGATTTTTGTTGGCTATTACTTTATCTATGCTATATGATTTTACCCCATCTTATAGGATCCATAACTACGATTTCAAATCAAGGCTCTACACAACCCACCATTACACTATAATTTAGTGTAAGTACAATAATTTCCCAAATTCCATCCATATGGAACACACATTCAATTTTGTGGCACTTTATTTGAGTGTTTACAAACTTATTTGCTATTTGAGTTCTTATATGTTTTTTGTCATGAGATGACAATGAATACATAGATTGAGTTATGTCTTACAAACCTCAATAAAATGACCAAAATAACAAAATTTAAGCCTCCCCTTCCTATTTGTAAACTAATGCAAAATGAAATAAAAACCCTTGCCAATAGTGACAAAACCCAAAAAAAAACTGCCCCCTTAACAAGATGTGTGATTACTAGAAAATTAATTTTAGCAAGTTTATCTTATAGCTAAATGCTAGCATAAGCACAAAAAGCTACAAAATAATAGTTTACTACACTTAAGATAGGGGTTTGGAAAATTATTTTTGGAACCGTTAGAAAAATGAAAATGAAAAATGTTACAAATAAGAAAAAATGTTGGACTACATAGACATGATTAGGAGTCTTCTTTGGGATGTATTTAAAAAAGTCAAAAAAGAGTGATACCAAAGGCTCCAAGGGTGAATTTATCAACAAATATTGTATTTGGCACTGCCTGAAGATTGAGGGAGTGTTAGATGAGTAGGTTACAACTTTATGGAAGTCGTTGGAGAGTTGGAGGTGCACAAGTTGGTTTGGCCTATGGAGAATCTTCTTCATCCATGATTGATCTCACAGATTAGAAACTTTGTAGGCATGTTGCAAAACAAGATAAGTCACGACCTTTTGTAATCCACAATATCCATCTTCCCAATGGTTGCAACAATGGTGAGACTATTCCCACAAGGGGTCTTGGCAAATCATCCTCCATGTCCCAACTTGTGTCCACCTTCTACCATAAACATCATCCTTGCGGTTTTGAAAACATGCCTCGTAATTTAATTCAGTTTAGAAGAAGATATCATTACACACCCATCATTCTAGACCAATTCAATGTGCAACCCATGAGAGTGAAGGATGGTTAATTGGCAAATGATGAGTGCACTAATTCAAGTTGTCTAGGTCAATCTCTAATTTGCACCTAGCAAGTTTCTATGTACATGGTGCTAAAATAGAATCAAAAACCCCTTCTCTATTGCACTTGAACTACAAAGGATGACACAAGAATTGAAATAAAAATTTGTGAAATTCCAAGACTAATCTGAGCACAAGTTTTCAATTTGATGCCACCCTCTTGCAATTTATCTTCGCTTGACAATAACAAGAGATTATAACACCTACAGGAATATTTTTTTTGGATTTTCTAATCTTGAGCAACCACCAATCAAGTGCATTTAATGCATGGTCAGAAATGATTTGTTGGGATCCTCCACCCACCTTGTCATGTCTGGAAACCCTAGTGGCTAGTTAATGTTTCTAGCAATGAAATTAATTGTGGTGGGTGAGTTTGAAATTGGGCAGTAGTTTTTTGGAAAGAAGGTAGGAAAAACAAAAGCAAGGAATAGAATGTTTTTTCTCAGCATGACAAAGAGCAGTAGAAGATGAGGAATGTTTAGCAGAACATAATAGAAGAAGGGAATGTTTAGGAGATCCTGCAACAACAAAAGATTTTGACAAAGAGCAGTGCTTCAGTGCTCCAGAATGCATGCACCAACACATAGTTAGCTCTAGTGCACCAGAATATGCGCAGTTTTTGTATGAAGAAGATATAGAGCCTTTCTTTGAGTTTAGTATGTAAACATTTTTATTGTAAACCATTTTGTATGTAATATTTTTAAGTATTTTAATGAAATGAAAATAATTTTACCTCCTTGTCTTGTTGTCTCCTTTATTTGGTTTATGTTTTCATCTTTTCCCACTATAGTTGGGATCTCTTTTTTTCCAATAGTTTGGTATGAGAGTCATAATTTTTTTGGGCATTTAGTTTTTAAATCCCTAGCTCGATTCCTAGGCGTGCAATTACAAAATCTTAGTTTCTGAGTATTTAGGAAAGCCCCAATTTTCTAGGTAGTAAAGAAAATCTCTTAGATTCTTTTTGGGTATTTGCAGTTTCCCCCATTTAGCAAAATGATTGGAGGAGATAATAGGAGTTGGCAACAACCATCTATCTTTGATGGAAAAATATATGATGTCTGGGAAAAGAAAATGAAAACCATTTTGATAGAAAACAATTTGTAGGAGTTAGTAGCAAATGGGTTCACAGATGTGACTGACCCAAATGCAGTCACAACATTGACCAATCCCCAAAAGAACTAGTTGAAGGAGGCAAGAAAAAATTATGCTAAATCCCTCAGTTTGATTGAGGCGGGCTTGTAGAGGTTATCTTTCCTCAAATAGTAGTAGATAGTTATGCAAAAGAAGCATGGGAAATACTTCAAACCACCTACAAAGGGATTGAGAAAGTCAGGTTAGTGAAAATACAACTGCAAAGGAGAGAATTTGAGATCATGCAGATGAAGGATAGCAAGTCCATTTTAGATTTTAATACAAGAACTTCCAATTTGATTAACCAGTTGAGGATAAATGGAGAAACCATGGAAGAACAAAATATTATGGAGAATATCCTCTGAAGCTTACCCAAAAAATTTGACCTGGTGGTTATTGCCATAGAAGAGGCAAAGGACCTCTCAACATTGTTAGTTGATGAGTTAATGGGTTCACCTCAAACCCATGAGCAACGCCTAAATAGGTCTAAAAATTCTTCCTAGGAGCAAGCCTTCGAATCTCAAGCCAATGTAAGAGGTAGGGGAAGAGGAAGAAATTGTAGAGGAAGAAGTCAAAGAGGCAGAGGTAGAAGCAACTTCAGAAGAGGAGGCTCCAATAGTCAAGAGGAGGCCAGCACCTCCTAATCAGACTTCCAAAACACAAAGAAAAATAGCAACTCAAATCAAAGATCTGATAAGAGCAATGTGCAATGTTATTTCTGTCACAAGTATGGTTACTATGCAAGTGAATGCAAGAAGAAACAATGTGACCAAGGGAGTCAAAATGCAAATATGGAAAATGAGAAAAAGGCTGAAAATGAAAAAAAATCACAAGTGTTTATTGCATACAATCTTACATGAAAAAACCAATGCTGAAATTTGGTATTTGGACAGTGGTTGTAGCAACCACATGAGTGGTAATAGAAATTTATTTTCCTTCATAGATAATAGAATTAAGTCTGAAATCAAATGGGAAACATTGAGAAGGTTCTAGTCATGGGCAAAGGCATAGTGTGCCTACAAAATAAGCACGGTGAAGAAAGAAAAATACATGATGTCTTTTATGCCCCAAGAATGAAATACAATCTCTTGAGCATTGGAAAAATGGTCCAAAATGGTTATAGAGTGAAAATGGAGAAATAGGAATGCATCATCTATGACAAAGACGAAAGTAAGAGAGTTATTCCAGTAGTTCAAATGCCAGAGAACTGGATATCTCCCCTCAAAATGAAAATCTCAACATAGTCAAAAGGCCTACAACAGTCAACCTTCAAAACAGTCATCCAAGACCCATCCAAGCTTTGCCATTTAAGGTATGGGAATTTAAGTTATTCTAGTTTAGTTATTTTAGCTAAAAAATATATGGTTAGGGGTCTACTAGCAATTGTAGAGCCTGATGGAAAGTGTGAAGCATGCATCCTAGGTAAAAAACATAGGCTACCCTTTCAATTAGGGCATTCTAGGAGAGCTAGAGCACCATTAGATCTGGTGCATTGAGATTTGTGTGGTCCCATGAAGACCCCAACCTTAGGTGGTAATGTTTATTTCATGACACTCATAGATGATAGTAAAAAAATCTAGGTGTATTTTTTGAAGAATAAATCAAATGCATTTGATAAGTTCAAGGAGTTTAAGGCCTTGGCTGAAAAGAAAAGTGTCCACTATATCAAAGTCCTCAATGGACAGAAGGGGAGATTATATCTCTCAAGAGTTTATGAATTTTTCAAGTCTCAAGGTATTCAAAGATAACTCGTCGCCCAGTATACTCCATAACAAAATGAAGTGGTTGAAAGAAAGAACATAACCATCACAAGGATGGCAAAAAGCATGTTGAAGGAAAAAGGTTTGTCTAATGAATATTGGGGTAATTTTGTAGCAACAATAGTCTACATTTTAAATAGGTGCCCCACAAAAGTCATTCATGATAGGATTCCATAAGAAGCATGGACGAAATAAATATGGGGTGTTGAGCATTTGAGAATATTTGGATGTGTGGCATATGATCTCGTGTCAAAAGAGAAAAGGAAAAAATTGATGAAAAAGGTGAAAAACATATTTTCATAGGCTATAGTGAAGAATCCAAAGCCTATAGATTGTACAATCCCATCACCAAGAAAGTGGTGATCAACAGGGATGATGAATTCATTGAAAATGAGTCATGGGATGAAACGGTTGATAGAAACGTGGATATTTTTATCTCAATACCCTTTGAGGATGAAGAAGCTACAAAAGGTAGGTGCGTCAAAACCTTACAACAAGGTAACAGTTCAGAAAACAACAACAACAGCTCCAAAAAATTTCAGCAGAACAGAGGCACTGAAACCTTTTAGCAGGGTGGATGCATTGGAACTTTACAACAACAGTTTTCTTCATTAGACCAGTAGTCAAGTAGGTCTAGAAATTTTGACCCTACGCTTGCATCATTGATGCTACAAAAGACTAGAAGTGTGAGGAAAATTTATGACAACACAATGTGTGTCACCAAAAAGTGTATCCTTGACACTTTTCACTCATTTGGACCTTTTCCTATGGATTTTGGACCTTTATAGCCTCTTTTTATCCCCTTTCCAAGCCTTCTACAAAAGTGTTGTAAGGTGTGTAATGCATTTTCACACTTTTCTAGGTTTGTCATCACTAAATAAACCCTTCCTAATGCTATAATGACCCCTTAATGCACATACATGCCTTATTTTAGTGTGCTTTGTGAGACAATCCTGACAAACAATAATGATCACACTTTAATCCCTGACAACCACTAAAAATTGCCCAGGTGGAATAGGTCACCATCTTGTGCGACCTAGTCCCATGTGGCACAAAATTTGAATTTAACTTAATATTATTTCAATATTTTCTCTCCTAAACCCTAAGGTTGGCCTATATAGTGTTATTTCAAGAAAATTAGGGCATAAATTCTATAAATAAAGGTTTTTCCCCTCATTTTGCACCTCATAAGCTTCATTTTTCTTCTATCAATCTCTCATCTCTCATTCTTCTCAAGTAAGCTAAGGTTTGATTATTCTAGGCCAACAAGATATCTCTCTCAAGAAGCATCCAAGGGTTGAATCCTCCATTTTTGTAACTCAAGATCTATCGTCAAGGCAAGGTAAACTCCATTGTTTCATGCTTCTTTATATTGTTTCATCATTTTGGTTTGATTACTCAAAAGGGGTTTGACTAAGGCAAACCCCAATGCCCTAACAATCAACATTTTTTTCCTCTTAGTGTGATTTGAGGGTCTTGTATGTAGATTTGGAAAAGAACCAAGGTGGAAGAATCTTCATCAATTTTTTAAGGCTCTTCAAGGTTGGAGAAACCCTAGTTGAGGCTTGGAGAACACCTATAGTCCAGATTCTACAGTTTCAGATCTGGATACCTGGAGGAGCAGAAAGTGTAGACTGAGAGCTTTAGATTCCAATTTATGATCTTCAAAAATTTAGAAGAGGACTAAGTTTCCAACAATGGTGATCTAGTCCCACTGAACTTGTTTTTCAGATATTTTGTGTTTCTAGATACCCTTTTGGTTGAAACGGGCTCTAGCCAAGTTTCCTAGATTTAGGACTAGGTCACCCAGAATGGCGTAAGTGTCCCAGCAGACTCAAATCTCAGCATTTGCAACATTCATAGCCTCTAATATAGTCTACAACTCATTTCCAGGTGCACCCCTTTTGTTTCATTCATTTCTGTAATAGTTTGTTCATGTTTATTAGTTCATTTGTATATCATTATGTTTTTTCCAACATAGTTGCATTTTCTAGGTTTTACATTCATAGTTAGCTTCTTTTATCAGTTCATTTCATTTAGACGATGCTACAATGAGAAACAAGACATGGGAGCTCACCGACTTACCCAAAGGGAAATCAACCATTAGAGTTAAGTGGGTCTATAAGACCAAATGTACTACTGATGGTAAGATTGAGAGACATAAATCAGGGCTAGTTGTTAAGGGATACAAACAAAATCCTGGAAGAGACTATGATGAGATGTTTGCACCACTTGCAAGGATGGAAATAGTGTGGGAAATCTTAAAAATTGCAGCCCAACACAAATAGAAAGTATTAAAAATAGATGTAAAGTAAGCCTTCTTGAATGGAGTGCTGAAAGAAGAGGTGTATGTGGAGCAACCACCTAACTACGAAGCCCTAGGGAAAAAATACAAAGTTTACAGGCTCCTAAAAGCTCTTTATGGGTTGAAACAAGCACCATGGGCATGGTATAGCAGAATTGATGTGTACCTTCTGAGTAATGGCTTCAAAAAAAGTGGCAGTGAGCCACAACTCTACATCAAGGCATCCAATGGTGAGATTCTTATTGTTGTTTTGTATGTAGATGATTTAATTTTCACAAGAAATAGTTATCTTTTCATTGATGATTTCAAAGAGGCAATTAAAAATGAGTTCGAAGTGACAAACCTAGGTTTGCTAAAATGTTTCTTAGGCATAAAGGTCCAACAAATAGATGATATCTTTATTTCACAAACAAATTATGCTAATCAAATCTTCAAGAGATTTATAATGTTGGACAACAAACCATCACCAACCCCAACAACTACAGGTCTAAAATTAAGCAAAGAGGACAAAATAGTGATGTTAACCCAACCTTCTACAAGAGCATGGTTGGAAGCCTCATGTACTTGATAGAAAAAAGGCCTAATTTGATGTATGCGGTAAGCCTGGTTTCTAGGTTCATGGAGCAACCTAAGGACACCCACTAAGAAGAAAGAAAAATAATACTAAGGTATGTCAATGGCATGAAAGGATATGGCATTATGTACACCACCTCTAATGAATTTCAGATGGTTGGGTATAGAGATAGTGATTGGGTTGGAAATGTAGATGACAATAAGAGCACTTTGAGATACTTGTTCCACATGGGTTCAATAGCAATATCATGGGCATCAAAGAAGCAACCCATTGTTTCTCTCTCCACAACTAAATCACAGTAAATTACAACAAATGTAGTAGCATGCCAAGCTATTCATCTTAGAAGAATACTTGCATATTTGAATGAGTAGAAAGAAGATGGTACAACCATATTTTGTGACAACATGTCCTCTATTGCTTTGACTAATAATCCAATATTTCATGGATGAAGAAAGCACATAGAAATCCGCTCCCATTTCATAAGGGAATTAGTGGAGAATGGAGAGATTGAACTTCAGTACTGCAGATCTAAGAAGCAACTCACTGATATTTTCACAAAGGCATTCTCAAACGAATCATTTGAACACCTAAGATATATACTTGATATGCACGAATGCACCAAAAATTTAGTTCAGGAAAACACAGAGAAGCGTTGATGTGTCAAAACCTTGGTTTAGGAAAACACAAAGAAGTGTTGATGTGCCAAAACCTTGGTACTAGAAAACACAGAGAGGTGCCAATGTGTCAGAATGTTGGTTCAGGAAAAGATAAAGGAGTGTCAATGTGCTAGAACTTCATTGAACAAATGCAAACAGGTTTTCTATAGAACTTTTGCACTAGAACTTTTGAATGGTGATGAAGAACAAAAAGGCTCAAGATTAAGGGGGAGTATTGGATTTTCTAATCTTGAGCAACCACCAACCAAGTGCATTTAATGCATAGTTAGAGATGATCTGTTGGGATCCTCCACCCACCTTTCCATTTCTAACAACCCCAGTGGCCAGTTAATGTTTTTGGCAGTGAAATTAATTATGGTAGATGAGTTTGAAATTGGGTGGCAATTTTTTGGAAAGAAGATAGGAAAGACAAAAGAAAGGAATATAAATTTTTTTTCAGCATGACAGAGAGCAGTAGAAGACAAGGAGGAATTCTTAGCAATATATAATAGAAGGGAATGTTCAGGAGATCCTGCAACAACAAAATATTTTGACAAAGAGCAGTGCTCTAGTGCTCTGGAATGCACGTAACAACACACAGTTAGCTCCAGTGTGCTAAAATATGTGCAATTTTTGTATGAAGAAGATACAAAGCCTTGGTCTAAGTTTAGTATGTAAACATTTTGATTGTAAACCATTTTGCATTTAATATTTTAGAGTATTTTAATGAAACAAAAAACATTTTTCCTGCTTGTCTTGTTGTCTCCTTTATTTGGTTTGTATTTTCATCTTTTCCCACTATAGTTGGGATCTCTTTTTTTCCAACACTTTTCATAACATGTAAACAAATTAAACAACCAAAAAAAAAATTGTGGCTCTGAAAAATTGTGCCTCTATGAGAAAAGTTGTCACATTTTTTTAGCAAAGATTACACCACAGAAGTGAGGTCATTTCTAGAATGCTATGAGATATGCAGGTTGATTCTAAACAATTCCTTAAAATTATTTAGAAACACCTAACCATCTTCCTTCAATCACACATAAATGGAGATAACAAAATACAACAAATTTTTTTAACTATGACTTGCACTATCTCTCCTAAGTTCTGATACCATCTAATAATTAGGAAATCATGGAGATAAGAAACTTAAGCACAACTGAACACAAGAGTGCATAAATTTGACCCATATATTATATCAACAAGGTTTACATAAATAGGAGTGAGGGAGGAAACTAACCTCCATGAAATGAGTATAGAACTCTTCACTCATGGAGTGGTGGCGAGTTGCCTACCAAACATGTAGGAAGAGGTGTCGAAACTGGGCCAAAACCTTTAAGGACACATATATACCCTGACACCTCATGTGAGAAAGAATCAAATGGACACCTAAGTAGGCTTAAATCCTATGTATGAAATATATACACTAAAACCATCCTCCTTAAATCCCCCATTTGAAACAAAGGTTTCTCACTAACAAGTTCTATGATTCCACTATCTACAATCTCTTAGTAGATTCAACACCAATGATGGGGATCTTCCTATAGATTCTCTCCTATTACACATGAATAGTGATGGGGATTTTAATGGGGTGTTTATTATTTTCCTTTTCCTAGATGGATTATTTCCTACCACAATCTTATCATGAGGTGTTTTCTACACATAATGCATCAACAAATTCTAATCATTTTCAATATTGCTTTCCTTTTTATATTGGGGCTTCAAATTTTCAACTTACCATGGAGATATTGGCACTTGAGGATGAACCTTAGAGGTTTCTTCATAATATTAATGGATGTTGTGATCTATTTGGCAGGGTTAGGCCTATTGTGTATAGGGCCAAGCTTTCTCATGTATTTTCTATAGATGTGGTGAACAAGAACCAATTTAAGAATGTATTCTAATCTTATTCTACTAAGGAGCAGAAGGAACTACTATGGGAAATTAACCTTTTATTGGGAATTCCTTGCATTATTGGAGGAAAAAAATGTTTCCTCTTGCCTATGTTATTGTTGCACCTAGGGAATCTCTAGGGTAGGAATTAATTGACTTTGAATCATGAGAATTTCTTCATGAGTAAGTGTTTGATTAATAAATTTTTCTATAGGTATGGCCTTCTCTTACTTATCTAAATTAAAAGATTTCTAAGCATTGGACCCCTTTGATTGAGAATAATATATAAATTCATCCTTCTTCTCAAGTTTTCATTATTATTTTTATTTATTATTCCAATGATAGACAAACTATGTTATATGGTAGAGAATAGTTGTGGGATTTACATCCTATCTTAATTTTCCCTTTGTCTCCCTCTTTTAACCCTTTTTTTGTTCTTTCTCAATTAGAGTAATAAAATACTTAACCAAATGTTAACATAAATCTCATCCTCTAATTTGCTTGATGGGCTTGGTATCTGTGAAGATTTTTTTTCCTTTGTCTATCTTTTTCTTTTCGGCTTTATTTCGGTCTTCAGGGTGATCCACGCACAAGGAGTTTGTATTTATGATAGGTGTGCAATGCTCCACATGGTGGCTACACATATGATCATAATCAATTTCTCCTCAATCAAAAGTTAGACCACGTGTCGGCTTGGCGGATGTTTTCTTGCATCCTCTTTTTACAAATCTGAGATTATCCGCCCTGTTGCCACATCATCCCTTCATGCTATGGAGTTGTATCTTGGGAATGTTCACTTGAAGCTCGTCGGAATGAACTTTTCCTTTTCCAATGAAGGGACATGAGTCAGTGCCACCAAAGCCACTTGGGTGATCGAAAATACTGTTGCTAGACTGCCTTTCTAGGATTAGAGCAATTACAAGGGCTAATCCTATTGAAATATCTAAATGACATAAATGTGGTAGCTGAAAGTTTATGAGTAGGATTCCAGTGACCTAATAAAATATCTAGAGTTATATTTCCAAGCTATCAGGTTTGGACATTTGGTAGTCATTAACTCTAGACGAGGTCAACATTTTCTCTTCTAGGTGGCTATATATTGAAAACAATAGCAAAAATCAAGGGTTCTTGAAGTTTTCCTATTGAAATTTTTTTCTTTAGTTTTCTTAGTTAGTAGAAATATTTTCTTTAAAATTTCATAGAACACTACTTCACTCTGGCATGTTATGTCTATTTTATGATCAAACTATTCTCGGATTGGAATCCGAACTCTGTTTTAAAGTTAATTGAATATGAAATATGAGTTATTCTGAAGAAATACTTGAAACTGTGCATGATATGGTCTTTGTCAGTATTTCTCTTTTTATATCTTCGTCCAAAGTAGGACATTGTGTCTTGCTTAATCTGAATAGTTTGGTTATCATATTTTCATGTTTTTTATGTATATGACTAAATTGTAATCTTTAGAGACTAGACTATGTCATTGGACTTCTCATTTTTCTTTGTGAGGTTATCATTTCTTCATAATATGCAATATTAAGAGGAAGGGTTTATATTGATTTTGAATTTTTTTCTATTAGTTATGGAACTTCTACATTTGATTTGGATCTTAATACACACTTCCAGCGAGTCAATTGAATGACTACATCTATTCTTGTATCAAGCCTTTGCTATTTGTTCTCCTCCCAACAATGAAGGGAAGTGGTGTTATGTGTCTCTCATATCACTCATAGAGGAAAGCTTGTGGTTTTGAAATGTAAAAGCATTGGCACAACATCATCGTTCATGTTTTTTTTTTGCATTTCCTTTTCCCTTTTCCTAAACTGAGAGAAGAGACAAATTTCTATAAAAAACTTGGAGGTATTCGATGAGGCGCATATTGTCCCCCCACTCGCTAAATTTCCCATAAGATTGTCAGAGAGGCGCAAGATTTTATGATCAACAATTCTTTTCTTGGCACGCCCGATGGGACTTGAACCAACAATCACTGGATTAGAAGTCAAAAATATTTCTAGATCAGGCCAGAGGAAGAAAACTAGAGGTTTCATGCCCAGGATTCAAACAAGAGCATCATTAAAGGGTAACTTTTAGTACTCTCAGTTACCAACCTTGGTACCTAGGAGAAGAAGAGTTATAGGTTTTGTATCACCTATGAGAAGTAGAAGGATTAGGAGTAAGAGTCTATAGTTTAGAGCCTTATCTACTCTGCTTGGAGGTCAAATTTTCTAAATAAGAATACTAGTTCACCCGATATATAGGAATTTTTTCTCCATGGCTTATGTACCCCCTCCCGCTCCAAGAAACTTTGTAACTTGGCATAGTGGTAGTCCTATATTACCACCTAATCCACCTGATGTTTGGTCTACCATACCCACAATGCCCTCAAGGCTATTCAAAAAAATTCTAGCGAGGACTTTAAAACCTCTTCCGATCACCTCCAAGATGTAGTGGAAGTATGTAGGGTGCACAATATCATGGAGAAAAATATTTCCATGAGATTGGTGGCTGCTTGTTTCAAAGGGAAGGCTCAAGATTGGTACAAATCTCTGACTTCTGGTTCTATCACCACATGGGATTATCTCGGAGAAAAACTTTTTGAATGTTTTTCAGAGAAAGGAGATTGTTCCTCGCTATTACATCAACTAATTACCATCAAGAGAGCCCCATAAGAATTTATGAGCAACTTCAACACTAGGTTCAACAAAACCTGGTAGAGGATCCCAACTACTGCATGACTTCCAGCTACTATGGCCTTCATGTTCTTTTTGAAAGCCATCAATTCAGATATTGTGGTCTTGATAACTTCTATGGGAGGAGATACTCTACCTGATGCTTACGAGTTGGTAGTCCACGTGGAGAATAGTTTGATAGATGCAGGAAAGCTTTCGCCATGACCTCTGATGCATGTTTTTCCCAAAATCTCAGGTGCTCCTCTCCAAGAAGATTCTTCTTTGAACACTATAGAGACACAGATGATGATCCCAACTCCACCTCAGAGTATGTATGTATATCCTACCATATAGCTAAGCACATTGGGTTCCTCCTCTAGAGTGATGGACCTTCACGATATGAAAAGCCTGATGTGATCTTTCGCTGATGAGCTAGTTATCATCAAACGAAAACAAGCAATTTCTCCGAAACAAGAAACCCAGATGTACTAAGGAGGTAAACCCTTCTATCAATAAAATTAGTAGAGTACATATCAAGGACCTTGGGGTCAGGGAGGTCAGGAAGCAACTTCCACCAACCAAATAGTCTCAGTTACCATGTCATTGTAAATGGTCAAGGAAAACCATAACAAAGATTTGGTACTGGGTCAAAATAACCTAGCAGATGATGAAAATGCATGGTGGTTTCCTTGCAATGGCAGTCATATGCCTTAGAATTGCCCCAAAGGAAACCTGCAGCAAAGAATAGCAGAGCAAAGGAACAAAGGTGTGCAGCCCAATATGGAAGGATATGAGTCTCTTGAGATGGATAACACTCGATTCAGAGTGAAAATGCAAAGGATGTATGTGAACAAGAGTTGGACATAGCACCCGATCAGACACTTTTCTCTTGGATGGAAGAAGAAGATGTGGTTTTTACAAATGAAGCTCTGACAACCAATGCTCTGTAGGTACAGTCAGATTAAAACACCATATCCAAGAGAAGACTCACTAGGGAATATGTGCCATAGACTCTACCTCATTTCTAGTCTTGCCAACCACCATCGTGTGAGAGACAACTAACCCAACTGACTACTCCATCGACTGTTCCACCGACTTAGCAATAACAAACTCCACCAGCACTAGACAAATTTCTTGATAGGACATCAAACCTGTTCATAACGGATCATCTTCCACAAAATCCAAGAGATATTTTACCATTCAGGCCAAAGATTCAGCCGGTTGGAACACTCAACGTGGTAGAGCAGATGAAGAAGGCACCTACAAATGTGTCTCTATGGGACGTAATATCTATCCCTGAGAAAAATACATTGCTTCGAGAAGCATTAAAAAATGAAGAACCAAGGTCATAGATGGACGAAATCTTGCCACATGACCAGAATAAAAAAAAGTGCCTACATCATACCATCAAAATCTTAAGACCATAGCTTATATGAATGATGCGGAGAAAGAAAAATAGAAAGAGGTAAGCAAGCCAAATCTCACTCCTTTCTTTTTGACATTAATTATAGGGGATAAACTCCTACACAATAATATGATTGACTCAGAAGCTAGTATAATAGTCATGCCAAAGCAAGTGGTTGATGTCTTAATGCTCAAGTATGAACCTTTGGAAAAAGGAATCATGTAGCTAGATGGAAAGAAGGTTCTGATAGTCAATCGGATAAAAATATCTATCCTTAACCCCTTTTTCATGCCTAAGCTAGATAGTTTCGCAGGAGGTAGTAATAATTGACATTCCCCCAGTTTTGTAGCATGTGTCTCTCTAGATATTTCACCACAAAGGTGGGTGGATATTTGGCACTAGATTGGTCCCATTTGATATTAAGAACCAAACATGGAGCAAATATGAAAATTCTCTCAGAATCTTTGCATTCCAAACACATAGTGGACAATGTTGTTCTCTATTCTGAATATGCACATGCTTCCTTTTAAAAGAAAGAAGGGTATTGTGTTGAAATGTTGGGAGATGAAGAAGACACAAGTGAGCGGACCCCCGAAGAGGAGGTTCTCCTTAACCAGTTCATCGACTCTGAACCATTCAATAATTTCCATGCCATGAGACTGGGTACTTATGTCATATTTGATGATGACATGGTCCATCTAAAACTAATGAAAGATTGGGTGAGCTATGATGATCCAATGGATAATCGTCTATGGACCTTGTACTTTGATGGTACAAAATGCAAAGCTAGTTCTGGAGGAGTCTAGTTGTTTTCTCCAATAGGATCCAAGACCCTCAAGGCTTATCATTTCCAATTTTTGTGCTCAAATAATGATGTGGAATATGAAGCACTAATCCATGGTCTTTTCCTTGTTGAGTGGATGGGTGTGAAAAGAATGCAATTATTTGGAGATTTTAAGTTGATAGTAAGCCAAGTCCGTGGACAAGCAATGGATAAAAATACAAGGATGAAAGCCTATAGACATCAGATATGGGACTTAATTGAGGGTTTTGAATCTTTAAATGTGTAAGTTATTCCTCGATCCCTGACTGATATAGTGAATCAAATGACTTCCATTGGCTCATAGTTTGAGCTACTTTTCGACTCAAAGCAAAGTGTAGTCTGCATCATTGTCTGACTGTCAATTCCCGACAATGATCAAAATTGGCAAGTGTTTGAAGATGATGCCCAAATAGCCACTTCCGTTCAAAAGTCTGAAGGACTTTCTGACCATTTGGAAATCAAAGTTTCAACCATTTGAAGGATAGGTCATTCAACGAAAGGGCAAGAAGCTCCCTCAAGGCTTGATTTCCCTTGAGAATATTTTTGATTATGAAGATGTGAAAAATGGAAAGAAAAGGTTTACAACCGACAAAAGGGATTATGAAGAGTTGGACATTGGGAACAATAGAAGACTGAAAGTCAAAATAAATTTATAGTGGGAAGACAGAGAAAGGCTAAGAAATCTATGCTCTATTTATGAAGGAGTTATAGGATGGACATATGATGATCTTAGAGGATATGATCCTGGTATAATTCAACATACCATCGACTTGGCGGAAGGGTTGAAGTTGGTCTGATAGAAGAAAATGCTTTTTAATATGAAGGTTGAAACACTAGTGGCACAAGAACTCACTAAATTGATTGAGTCCTGAATCATTTATCCAATTAAACACTCAACTTGGGTGTCTAATTTGGTACCAATTCGGAAGAAAAATGGTGATATCAAGCTTTGTGTTGATTTCTGGGACCTGAATAAGGCCTCGCTAAAAGATCATTATCCTCTGCCATCCATGGAGCAGATCTTGCAAACAGTGGCCAGGTCGGAGATGTTTTCATTGCTTGATGGCTTTTCAAGGTACAATCAAGTACTTGTCAAAGAGAGCAACCAACATAAAATGATGTTTACCACTAAGTGGGGTATGTTCACATACGCAAAGATTCCTTTTAGACTCTGAAATGCTAGCATGACTTTTCAATGGGCCATGGAAATTTATTTCGCAGGATTGATCAGTTCAATCATTTTGATTTACTTGGATGATCTGACCATTTTTTCAAAATTAGAGGCTGATCATTTTGATCACGTAAAATAGATCTTCTAGAGGTGCCAAAAGTTTGGGATTTCTTTAAATCCCAAAAAATGTGTTTTTGGAGTACCTCAAGGTAAACTTCTTGGTTTTGTAGTGTCAAAGGAAGGAATTGCAATAGAATCCGAAAGAGTCAAATCTATAATGGATTTTCCCTTACCAGTAAATCAAAAAGGGTTACAATCTTTCATAGGAAAGATCAATTTTTTCAGTCATTTCATTTCAAACTTTGTA
This sequence comes from Sequoiadendron giganteum, assembly GCA_007115665.2. Classification (NCBI taxonomy): domain Eukaryota; kingdom Viridiplantae; phylum Streptophyta; class Pinopsida; order Cupressales; family Cupressaceae; genus Sequoiadendron; species Sequoiadendron giganteum. The sequence goes on along the minus strand of CM021102.1, from coordinate 747,571,347 downwards.
GGCATCACAAGGCCCATCACCTTGATGCTAAACAAGAACCTGATTTTCAAATGGACTCCCAAAGGCAAGGAAGATTTCAAGCAGATAAATAAGGCTATCTTCACTGCTTCAATACTGGCCAATCTAGATTTTTCTAAAGATTTCTTGTTATATGTATACAATAGCTAGCATAACATAGCTTTTGTGTTCACTTAAAAGGATGAGAATTATAATGGAGAGCATTCAATTTATTTCCATTCAAGAATGCTCAAAGGTTACGAAATCAGATATAACTTTGTAGAGAAACAAGCCTTTTCCATTGTCAAGAGTCTCAAAAAGTTCTGACACCTGGTGGCGGCCAATAAGATCACCATTTTGGTCAACCCAAGTGTAAGGGAATACATCACTAAGGGAGAAATAATCGAAAAGAGATCCAATTGGATCGCTAAGATCCTAGAGTACAATGTGGACATCAAGCCGACCAAGCTCGTGCGGGGAAGAGGCCTGTGTGAATATCTTGCACAAGAGTCAGGTTTTGAACTTGACAAGGAGATTGATCAATTCTTTTCAAATCAGTTCAAATCCGACGAATCTTAGGTAATGGATCAGACATTATACGTGTAGAAAGGATAATACCCGACAGCTCTCCCATTCCACAAATGAAGATACTACTAGCTGCAAGGTGCCATGTACCTATTGGTTGAAGGAATTTTATTCAAGAGGAACTCTGATGGAGTATTGCTCCAATGTTTAGGCAAGTGCCAGTCAGATAGGGTTATGTCAGAATTCCATAGTAGTCCTGAGGGTGAACATTTTTTCCTAAAACCACTACTCTGAAAATTATGTGAGTGAGATACTATTGGCCCTCAGTTTTTTTGGAAGTGCACCGTTTGGTGCAGAAATGCACCCAATGCCAATTCTCTGTTGGAAAAATAAAAGAAATTGCTTGAGCTTTGAGTCCCATTGTAACTAAAGAGCCCTTTTCTCAATGGGGATTAGACATTTTTGAAATGATAAATCCTATCTCCAATGCTAGCCATAAGTGGATCCTCACAGTGGCTGATTATTTCACAAGATGGACAATGACTATCACCCTTAAAGCTGCTAAAGAAGGTAAAATTGTTAACTTTCTAGAAGGGTTGGTGACTAGGTTCGGTTTACCAAAGATTATTATATCTGACAATGCTAGGGCTTTCGTATGTTTGAAGGTGTCATATTTTTCTAGTAATAATGGGATCTACCTCAATATCTCTTCAAATTACTACCCACAAGGGAATGGGTTACTGGAGTCGACAAACAAAAATCTAATTAGGTTAATCAAGTGCATTGGGTCTAAACAACAAAGGGAATGGCATGAACATCTATGGGCAGACCAAATCACATTGAAATATATCCTGAAGAAATCTTCTTACAAATTAGTATATGGGAAGGAACTAGTTTTACCTGTTTCAATGGAACTCCCCTCATTACAATTATTGAAAGCCCTAGAAATAGAGAAAAAATGTGGAATGGAGGTATGGATAGCCAAACTCCTCGAACTAGAGGAAAATAGAGAAAAATATTTTGAAGCTATGATTGGCCCCAATAGACGGTCAAGTGATGGTTCGAAAAAAGGACTTCCAACCCATATTTCTAGGAAGGAAGCTTGGTATTCAAATACGATGAGCGCACTACAAAACCAAGCATACACACCAAATTTGAAGCATTGTGGAAAGGCCCCTTATGAATCAGTGTGTGCAAAGAAAAGAATGCATATGAACTGGAAGATATGCAAGGTAATTCTTTAGAGATACTGATAAACATTATTTATTTGAAACCATTCCATTAAATTATGGCACTTCTAAAAAACAATTCACAGATATGTACCATATGTAAAAGAATTGTAAAAATATTTTAAGTTTTAGATTAAAGAATAAAGAGAAGAAGTAGAAGAGGTAAAAAAAGATATGTTATATATTGTATTTTTTTCATCAAATTTACAGTATAGGGTAGCCTGAGGCTCATATTCTAGTAGAAAGGCTCTCTCGAGCAAAACACAGAAAGGGTATTTGAGCAAAATACAAAAGGAAAAACAAAATGGATGCATTTTTACAAAAAATCAAAAGGAGGCCTCTAGCAGTCATTATAGGGGCTTGTTGCCCATAATAATTTTTCTTTTTCTTTCTTATTCTTCTTCTTCATTCATAGGAGAGAAGTAGCACAATTCACAAACACCAACCTCATTCGGTGCTACCAAAGATGATGAGCTCGAACTGCTTTTTGAAGTCATACTGGGGAGCTTCATCAATGCCATACTCTTGAAGGAGGTAGGTAGCAGCAGGCAGGGAAAATGTGCAATGGCTATTCAGGTCCATGGTGTGAAAGTCACTGAGAAAGGGCAACAAAGGTATGTCCATGCCACGATCAACAAACTTGTGGAGGTCCATCGTTCTGGGAATGCCAATGCCAGGGATAGCAACTTGCACTATTTTGTTGAGCCCTTCTAGCAGAGAGACATTGAACATGTAGTGACATAGCTCAACTATCTTGGTTTTGGCAACATTTAGGTCCAGCAAAGAGGTCACAAAGTGAGATAGCATGTTGCAATTGGTTCACATCTAGTTCTCATCTTCAATGAAGTCCATGCCAATGACCCATCGAAAATCAATAACCCCCAAGCAGTCAGACCCCTTTACCATGCATAATTATCTCACTCGTAATTTCCCCAATGAAGTCATGCCTTAGTAGGAGAAGATAGACAAGAGTACCCAGACTGATAGACATGTTGGAGCAGTAGAGAAGAAAGCAAGATCATAGATAGAAAAGAAGATAGCTAAACTCTAAAGTTTTACTTTCTCAAATGAATATAACTTTGAGGTGGCATAGCTATTTATAGAAAAGAGGTGTGGCAATGGCTAAAAAATGGAGGTTCTATTTTTGGTCGGACGGTAATAGGAAAATATCAAAGCAACTTGTGAATGAAGAATAGATCATACGAAAAATTTTTCATCAGGTCTCAAAATTAATGTTTGGGTGTTGGGAGTAAATGCTTCTATAGGATGATTTTTGACATGTGTACTTGGCCATCATTAGTGTCAGCTAGTTTGCATAAGTGGAAGGACATGGATTAACATGAGAATGCCTGAAAAATTAATGAGCTTGCCTCTTCAAGAGTACTTCATATCACTAAGCAAAGATTGATGTAAGTAAGGACACTCTTCCCAAGGCAATGAGTTTATTTAAGAAAAGAGGGGGCGAAAGGAATGTACTAAATCCATTTCTACAGATTTTTTGGCATTCATGAGAGATACAGATCCCCTACCCAAACGTATATCCTCTTTGGAAACATTTAATAGACCAGTGGTAATGGCATAGCCTTAACTACATGTACTTCTTTGGGAAATTAATTGCATGAAAAAGTAGATTTTTCTAAAGGAAGCAAAGAGCAAGTGGCCATTTCAGTAAAACTCTGCAATTTTTGAAACACCCATGGTGAAACAATCAACAACTAGAAGAAGAGAAGAATATGTACCAAGGAGGCCCGTTTTCACCAATATTTTTGGGCGAATATCATTTTTCAATGCCCTAGTGCCTGAGGACCAACCATTTGAATTTTGTAAAAGGGTGTTGATAGATAAGAGTGTTAAAAGAGAAGTGGTGTGAGACGTCATTGACAATGTCTTCAACCCAAGGTTGGCAAGGAACCCTAAAAATCTTAGAGAAGGAGAATTTTAGAGAATGAAAGATCACGATACCTTTGAGGATTTTTCCTCTTGGCTTTGGAATTGTGGGTTGTCACAGTTCAGGATACCTGCTCTACACCTATGCCTAGAACTGGTGGACACTTGTGCAAAAAGATTTGATGAAGAAATTGGGACCATAACATGCAATAGAATCAAGGTCACAATCTTTGCTCCAGCTATAAGATAAATGTTGTGTATCCCTTTCAACTGGTGTATCGAGACATTCATCGAAGAAGATATGGAGACCTATTGGGAACAATCAAATGAAAGAGAGGGTTTCTATCATCATGAAATAGGGGAAAGACACACTAGAGGCCATTTTGTTTTTCCTTTGGCAATCAAGAAGTTCCCAGAAAGCACACAAGATATTTTCTCAATGGTAGTTTAGGTTTTCTACCTAGACAATGATGAGGAAGTCCATCCTTTCCAGATTGCCTTGGCTCTGATACTCAAGCATGAGCGGGAACATAGGTATTTTTATTTTTCTAATGTGATAGTTGCAAATATGTTGTTTCAATTGAAAAATTACCAAGTTGAATATAAATTTATGTATTCTTCTTTCCTAGTCCATTTTATCCTACATCAGAACTTTAGGTTTCTGGAGAGAAATTTTCCTATATCTAGGTTAGATGAGGAGGGTTTAATTCAGCCAATTTCTATATGGACCTTTTGTCTTTCCAAGAAAAAGTAGCTATTATTGGTTTATACACCTCTTTCTGAGACCACTGTTGCAAGAGTTGTTACCACGACCCAATGATCACTTGTCTCTTGAGGTTTTTCTATGGATAATGAATTCATCGACCCTGATAGATTAGTTCTTTGGGGAAGATTTTACATTTATTAGATATCGTAGTTTTGTTGCAGAACATTTCTGACTCCCTAGATTTGTAATAGATTGATTCTTCATGTTGGAGGCATGCTGATAGGAAACTCTTTCCAACAATGCTTATGGAAGAGGAAGGAACAAACCAAAGTTATATCCACTTCCCCTGTGCATTGCAAACAATAGGGTAGTGTTAGAGAAGCATAGGTCACAAAAGGAATTGACTAATTTATTGGTAGCTCTGGGCTTAGTCCTCATATGAGATGAATGGGACTATAATCCATCAAGGCGACTTCTCCTGAAGCAAAAGGCACATGAGTATGTGGAATCCAAGAAAAACCCGCCTGAGGATAGGCCTAACTTGTATGTCAACTTGGCCCTCATATCGATGAAGAGGGTGAAGTGGTTAGGTTTATATACACCACAAGCAAGATATCAGAGGGAGATTCTAATAGGAAAAACCCTAAAGAATATGATGAAATGGAAAGGATGGTCGAAATGCAAGATGGTGGACTTCTGGAGGTTCTGACAAGAAATGGGAAACACTCATAAGCTGCTTGAGGAATTTCAGCAATATGATTAATAGTTTGAGGAAATTTATGATTGAGAGGTTGATTCTGATAATAGCAACCTTGAGTCTAGCCATGAAGTAATAAAGGAGCAACTTACACACCATGCTCCTTGACCACAAGAGTCTGACAAGGGAAAGAGCTCTAAGAAAAAGGACTCATAGGTTGTATGTTCTGCCAATGTTCAAAGAAAAGGGAAGAGATCCCAATGGCCCCCAAGAGAATCAATCACGGAACAACAAGGCCAAGCTTTATTAGGATCATCTGCAAAGGGGTTAGAGTGTTCTAGTGTGGGATAGATGAAGTTAGGGTGAGTCAAAGACCTGGACACATCTGATGGAGTTGTCAAAAATGAAGAAGCAGAGTCTTCTATCTAGAACATTCAAACTATCGCGGTTTAGGTAAGTCTGGTTCCCCCTCTTCTTCCTTCTTCTACATCTTTGGTTAATCATTTTCCTCCGCCTATTGAAAAGAATCATCTACCTTCAGACCCTGAGTTGTTAGTGTTAAATGAACCCCCTACCATTTTTAATGTATCAAGTGATGCACTACCACATGTCGAGCAAGCAACATCTACTTCGGCTGCCATTGACTCTCTAATTTCCCTATCCAAGGCCCCCATAGAGAAATTTGAGTCACCCATGTTACCCGTTACCCCAGTCCCATCTACATTTAGGTAGAAATTATCTGCATCATCCATTACTCTTTTTAGTCTGATTGATACTCCAAGTGCCCAATCCCAATTTGGCATCCGATCATTCTCAATGATTAATCTCCCATTTGCCTCCCCACATGACCATACATCTGAAGTGTCCCATTCTATCAATCTCTTTAGTCTACCTCCTAGTGCTTCTATGGTGGCACAAAGTATTGATACCCCATAGACTCTCCAAAATAATTTTGATGTGACTAGGCAGGCCCGACAAAATAGAAAGTAGAAAAGAGGAGAGAAAAATGTCAAACTAACAACCTCCAAGAAGATCCAAACATGTTTTAATGAAGAAAGAGATTCTCTGTGGATCACCACCATGAAGCCACTTGTAGCCTGACCTGAAGGAAATATGCAGATGGAGAACTATGATATCCAAGCAGTGGGTTTGAATTTGAATGAGATATGTCCATGCGACAAGGTAGACCTGACAAAGACCACTCATAAGGTGGTATACACAAACTACGAGTGGTTGGATCAAAAGGTAAGAAAGTGTAAGAATGAGCTGGAAAATGTAAAAGAAATGGTGAACTGTTTGTAGTCAGAGCTCAGGGCTTGAAATGATGAAATGACCTACATAATGCAAGTTCAAGAACATAAAAATGAAGCAATAGGATCTCTTGCAACACTCCAAGATGAGTGGATCCAACTTTACACTGAAATAGACAGGTTGAAAGGGGAACTTGCAGTTGAGCACCAATCTATGGTAGAGCACCAACATGTTCGAGAAAATATAAAGAAGGAAATAGACAACATCCGAGCTTAGGCTTTTTATGATCTACAAAAAGCCTGAGAGGCGATAAAAAAACTGAAAGACAATAAATGAGGAGTCAAGGCTACCTTGTACACTCAGAATCAAGAGACCGCAAATTTGGTTTTGAAGCTGGGAGAAGCCCTCGAGAAGAGAGATCAATTGGATAAGAGATTGAAAATGAAAGAGGCTCAAGCATAGGAAGAGTTAGTTGTTGTGCAAAGGTCTGAAACTCTTCCTATAAAGAAGAGGTTGGTATCTGCCTAGTGGGATAAAATCATTATCTCGCTTGATGTTCTAAATCCAACCTTACAATTCCTAAGAGATGCCTAAGAAATAAATAAAAATGTTGGCCTGTTGGATGATCAAACTCTTCAAGAATACGCTCCTCGATTGGCCGAATCCCAGAATTTGATCTCTAAGCTCCATGTGCCAATAGATGAGGCCCTGAGAGGTGTAGTTATTATAGATTGAAGGGCCTAATCTAATAAAGAAAGTGAATTCGCCTACTGCCATAAGGTGGCATCTAGAACCAAGAATAGCCAGGCAATTTTTAATAAGAGGGTCGATCAAATCAAGAATGATTTTGGGATCTTATACAGTTATGGGTTGCCTCCTTTCCTGTCGAAAAATGGAGATGTATTTTCAGTTAAGCATATTATAGAAGAGGTCAGGAACAAGGTTTGGACTCCTGCAGATCTTCTAGGGCCAAGTTCAACACTAGTAGTGGATGGCATCGAGAATGAATTTCTTTAGCTTTCTCATATTTACTATCACCTAGGAGCCATTTTAGTGGGATGAGGATTTGTTTCTTTCAAAGAGGTCTTTGAGTTGGATTAGGCATACAAAGCCTTCATTAACCTTGACCAACCAACTGGCACAGACTAGGAGATGTTGCATTTCACCTTTCTTAAACTCCAAGAATAACCAAAGGTCTTGGTTCATGCCTTTGCAAGTGAAGGATTCCTTGTGAGTCACCAGAACTGTGAAGCAAATTTTTTCCTTTGTCTATCTTTGTTTTTTCATCTTTATTTCGATCTTCAGGGTGATCCGCGCGCAAGGAGTTTTTATTTCCAATAGACACACAATGTGCTATGTGGTGGCTGCAGGTATGATCATAATTGTTTTCTCCTCAGTCAGAAGTCAAACCACATGTCAGCCTGTCAGACATTTTCTTGCATCTCCTTTTCATAGATCTAAGATTATTTGCCCTGTTTCCACCTCATCCCTTTGCACTATGAAGCTATATCTTGGGAATGTTCATTCTAAGCTCGTCAGAATGTTCTTTGACTTTTTCCAATGAAGGTATGTGAGTCGGTGCCACCAAAGCCACTTGGGTGATCAAAAAGACTATTGTCAGGCTATCTTTCTAGGATCAGAGCAATTACAAGGGCTAATGGGTGATCCCACAAAGTTGGTTTGCAATTTATGAAAGGAACTGATTTTTGCTGAAATCACATATTTTTAGAAAATATAATGATTTAAGCCTTTAAAAGTTTCATTTGAAGGATTCCAATTGAAGAGGGTTTGATCAAACCACCTTAGATCAAACCCCCTTGGATAGAACCTCGCTAGTTTTAAACCATACCTATAAATGAGTCTCCTTTACACCTATCAAAATGCTGATAAAAATCACTTTTAATTTACCTTTTGGGGGATCAAATGAATTCATTTAAAATTTATTTGAAATTATTATTTTAGTTCTCAAAATGAACTATCCCACGAATATAATTTTAATATGTTTTGGTTTTATTATGTATGTGTTTTTTTAGATTTATTAAACATAGGTTTTTCACCGAAAATCAAGCTCTATGTTTTGCACATGTGGAAAAATAGAAAATTATCAAAATATTTTTTTTTTAAATATGTTTGTGTTGGGTGTTGATGTCCTTGATCCATTAAAAAAAAAAAAATCAATTTCGATACATCCAGAAAAAGTTATGTTGTATATAGTCCGCCTATGTCTAAATTGCAATTGGTTTGAATTCGAAACTCTATTAAGGAAAAAATATTCAATAAAAACTATGAGACCAAATGAAAGTTCTAGATACCATAGTTACAAATCTAAATTTGAAAAAATTAGAATTTTATCTTTCATACAAAAAAATTTATGTTGTATACGGTGAGCATCACTTTTTTAAAATGTTGTTTTCTAAAAAAAATCAGTTTTCATGGGAGATGGAAAAAGAAGTGCAATATTATTCCAAAAATTTTGAAAAAAATATGTTTAGAATCTACAAACAAAATGTGATGAGACTCTTGTTTGCATCATCTTTGAATTCCTCACGGTTTAGCCGCTATAGGTGCCCGAATGTCAAGATTTAGTTAAAAATAATAATTTCAGTGTCCAGTTTGGCTAAAAATTGTAAACCACTATTGTGGGATCACCCTAATCCTATTGAAATATCTAAATGACATAAATGTGGTAGCTGAAAGTTGATGAGCAGGATTCCAGTGACCTAAAAAAAGATCTAGAGTCAAATTTCCAAGCTATCAGGTTTGGACGTCTAGCCATCATTAAATCTGGATGAGGTCGACATTTTCTCTTTTGGGTGGCTATTTATTGAAAATAGCAGCATAAAGCAAGGGTTCCTTAAGTTTTCCTATTGGAAAAGTTTTAATTAGTTTTCTTAGTTAGTAGAAATATTTTCTTTAAAAGTTCATAAAACACATCTTCACTCTAGCATGTTATGTCTATTTTATAATCAAACTATTATCGCATTGGAATCCAATCTTTGTTTTAAAGTTTAGTTGAATATGAAATACAAGTTATTCTGAAGAAATACTTCAAACTATGCATGATATGGTCTTTGTCAGTATTTCTCTGTTTATATCTTCGTCCAAAATAAGACATTGTGTCTTGCTTAATCTGAATAGTTTGGTTATCATATTTTCATGTTGTTTGTGTATATGACTAAATTATAGTCTTTAGATACTAGACTATGTCATTAGACTTCTCCATTTTCTTTGTGAGGTTATCATTTCTTCATAATATGCTATATTAAGAGGAAGGGTTTATATTGCTTTTGAATTTTTTTCTATTAATTTTGAAACTTCTACGTTTGATTTGGATCTTAATACACATTTCATGTGGGTCGATTGAATGACCTCATTTGTCCTTGTATCAAGCCTCTGCTATTCATTCTCCTCCCAAAAATGAAGGGAAGTGGTGTTTTGTGTCTCTCATATCACTCATAGAGGAAATCTTTTGGTTTTGAAATGTTGTAAAACCATTAGTGCATCGCCATCTCTCATGTTTTTTTATTTTCATTTCCTTTTCCCTTTTCTTAAACTCAGAGAAGAGTCGACTTTCTATAAAAATCCCAGAGGTATTAAGTGAGGTGCATATTGTCCCCCCACATGCTAAATTTCTATAAGATTGTCAGAGAGGTGCAAGCTTTTATGATCAACAATATCTATAGCATATTTGAGAATAGTTTTTGATCCAATAAGCATGTATCTTTTTGGTTTATCCACTCATAATACATTATTTGATGTTGGAATGGATGTCCATTGCTATTATTTTTATTTGATAGAAATTGTTTAAATTTTTCGATCCACTCAATAAAGAATATGTTTGATTCTCTACAAGGTTATACTTGATCTCATAATCCTAGAGAATCTGGCTAAAACTAATCTTCTTCTCTTCTTTGCATGATGATAGTAATAATATTGTAGTTGTCATCATTCACATATGCAATGGAGTTTTTTGAGAAGTTAGAATATCTTAATATAAAATTCTCTCAAATTATTTTCTTAATCAATTCAAATGCCTTTATTCTCTTAATTATCTAAATAAAAAATATATTTCTTAAACATGAGCATGATGAGCCTTACTAGTTTTACAAAATTTAAATTATTTTACCAAAATTCTTTTTTATACTGAAAAAATAAAAAATCAACTATTAATTTTATTTTATAAACATATAACATCCCTTTTTTGACAGTATATAAACATAGTTTCCCTTAGAAATTAGGATTGTACCCATTTGACCTCTAAATAAGATAAATTAAATCATACATATTAATATAATAATTTTCTTTTACAGTGGCTAAGTCCTTTTTTTATACGTAAGGATGATTTTTATATTTATTTATCAAAACAGGGGTATCAATATTGCCCATCTGGCATTTAATTTGTAGTTCAGGATTGCATACGTAAGAAATCCAATTACCAAAACACTACTATAACCATCACCACTCAATTGCTACTAAAATAGCCACACATGGAAAATGAGACCAACTAAGTATACATAACCAAACGAATAATGCACTATAGACATTATGTGTTACATTACAATAGAGGAAAGCAAAAAATAAAGACTAGACAAAGCCACTACAAAACACTAGACATATACCTTCCCCTAAGTGAACCAAACCCATTACATTGCCCAATCACATGAAACCATGTTCCTCTACAAATGTCCTAAACTCAGGAATCCAAGAGAAGTCTTGCACTGGAACGAGTTGTAAACTTTTCTTCAAGAAACCCATGCCAATCAATGCCAACCTTATCTGCTCCATCAAATACATACCCTTCAGGTCTTGGATTAAAAGGTGACCACTTACCCTGGTATTGCAAGTATGTTCATGTCTCAAGGTTGAGGGACCCCAACCCCCAAAATTGCAACAACAAGGGTTTCCTATAGACCCCTAAAAAAATCTACCTTGAATTTTTTTTGAGTGATACCAACCACCATTTTTTTGAAACATTTATATCTAGATGCATTTCGAGAAACGTCAAAACAATATTAGTGTCCATAGAATAAAATTCACCTTCAGCCAAGAAAGCTATACTAAGAATTGGCATAATATTTTCCTTTAGCATAATGTGTTTGAGCCTTTGGTTTGTTACCTCGACAAGGAATGACTTCTAACAAACCTCTCTTGTTAAATGAATTAGAGTGTCCATTCCAATACATATAATGGTTTCTACTAATAACCACACAATAAACTTTGAGAGCTCTACCATGGTGTAGTGTAATAAAAATGCATACCCTTGAATTTTCACACTTTTTTGGACCCGCCTTGATTTATTTATCTCTATTTATTTCTTAATTGGTCCTATTTTGCATCCACAAGCCTAATAAACTATATATTTTTTTGGAAAATATCAACAAAGATTAATGGAAAAATGATAATTTAATGATCTAGCTATGTGTCCCTGATTTTTGGGTCAGGACTAAGATGCCACCTAGGGCATCTTAGTCCCCCAAAGGTCTTGGGACCCCCTTTTCCAGTGGAACCTTAAATGGGCCCCTTTTTGGAGTCTATGCCCTAGGTTTATATGACTTGGGACTAAGATACCACCTAGGGCATCTTAGTCCTCGTTAAGCTATTTTCGAGATTTTATTTCAAATTTTGGCAAGATTTGGCCTCCTTTAATTAATGAATTCATATGTCATCTTGCAGTGTAATTTCAAGATATTAAGCATGACTATGTACAAATACAAGGTTCATTCATTCATTTCAATACAAGTCTTTTGTGAGAGAATTCCTAATAGCATAATTGAGTTCACAAGATCATTCAAGAGCAATTCATCAAGAATTTGTAGCCATCATCAAGATTCAAGCATCATATCAAGGAGATTTTTGCATCATGTGTGTTTTTGAGATAACATTTATTATTGAAGCAAGAAATTCAAGTCCATATCTATCAAGCACTCATTAGATTCAATATCTACATTCAAGATAGCCATTCCACATAAGTTTGTAGACTTCATAGCAAGGGTTTGGTGAGTTGTAACATTGCATGTTATCCATTCATAATTTCCCTCCTTTGTTTCATTTCATTTCAAGGTTTAATTACCAACAAGGGGTTTGACCAAGGCAAACCCCCATTTACTAACAATCAACAAGTTTTCCTCCTCTTTTGTGTTTGTGTTTTCAGATTTAGGTTGAAGACTTGAAGATAATTTGAAGTGAAAAGTTTCAAAGTTGTAAAGTTGCATCACAAAGGTGTCATATTCACAGAAACTCACCTACATACTAGATTCGAAAGATTCAAAACCTGAGATCTGAGAAGAAGGAAGTACAAACATTGGACCTTAAGACCACATTCATATATTTCATAAATTTAGAATGGGACTAAGTCAACACCTAGGGCATCTTATTCCTCTTGAGGGTATTTTTTATAGATTCTTTCAAATCTAGTTTTGACATCTAAAGATTTTGCATTTTCCTAGGAAAACAACAGTGGGACTAAGTCAATAGTAAGGGTGTCTTAGTCCTCCATAACACGTTTTGAAAGCTTCTTTGCATTTTTTGGAATCCTCATTACATCTCCAGAACTTCTAGGTACACATACCCTAACTTTCTATTACATAATTTCATCATTTGCATCATCCATTTAGCTTGCATTACTAGGGTTTATGAGTTGAATGCTTATTTGTCTTTTCTAAGATTTTTCTTGGTGGTGAACCCCTCAAAGCTTAAAATAACCCTTCCTTGGTTTTCATTATTGAGAATTGACTCACCTTTGAGGTTTATAGTCAATCCAATTAGTATTGTTAAGGCCTTATTGCATGACCTAAGGAGAATAAGTGAGCACCCATGCATACCTATTTTCTTTAAAATTAATTTTTTTGAACCAAACATCTTTGAGAATTCATTTTATAATTTGGATTCCATTAAAATCCAAGATCTAGGTGGTATTAATTCTTGCATTGCATCTTGCATTAGTGAAATTTCATCTAGGGTTTCTCCTATTTGGATTAGTGAAAGTGCATATAGGTTGCACTTTTTCTTTCTTTCATCATCTTATCTCATTGAAAAACTAAAAAGTGCATTTCTCATCATCCTAATTACATTTAGGAATATTGTTATTGCATTGAAAATTGAAAAAATTGCATTCAACTTTTCATTTAATTTCTTGTCACTTGCTACTTTTCCTTGCATTCATTTTCATAGTTTTATATTTCCAAACACCAATTCCTTGAATAGACAACCTGTGAAAGTTGTAGACAATCTATAATTTGTTTTTTATCTAACAAAAACCTCTACAAGGACTAAAAATCCCTTACATCTTAGTCCCTTTCAAGGTTTCTAGCTCAAAATCCTCTATCTTCTATTTTTTGCTTGTTCCAATCCCTGGAACCTCAAAATCACACATGTAGGACCAAGACACCCTTATTGGCTTCTTAGTCCATGTTGACTTTGAATTTATAGTTTTCAAGATTTGAAATTTCTTTTTTTATGGTTTTGTGGGTTGTCTTTAGTTTTTTGTTTTAGTTTGTAGGATTTCAGTTATTCCAATTTCTTTCATTTCAAGTTTATTTGTTCAATCTTGCATCATGGATATGTGCTTCAAATTTTTTTGAATGTCCCTGAAATCTTTGGTAGATGTGTCAAGTTGTGCATTTGGTAATGATTCTAATGATATTGAACATACTCATGCTCAATAAACTCCTAATGCATGTCCTCCTCATGATGTTTACATCATTAGAGAAGATGATGACTACATGAATATGTTCCTCAATAATTTCCTTAATAACCTTGAATATAATGCATCATTTTATCCATCCATGAAACAACCAAATCCCCCTACAATACCACCTCTTGAGATGTCTAGTTACTTACATCCTGAAATTGAAACAAAAGTTGAACTTAAGTTCCCTACAATAGGTGAATTTAGTTCCTCTAAACAAAAAAAAACCCAACCATCCTATGATAAAAAGTAACAAACACTCCAATCAATCTAGAAAAAATATATGGAAAAGAATTTACAATATTGAGTAAACAAGGATGTGATACAACAAGTGAACATGAAATTCACCAACTCCTAGAGCAGATTCCAATAAATGAAAATATAAAAGGGTTACTATATCAGGATCCCCCTCACGATGTAAGAGTTCCTAAAGAATACCTAAGGTTTTATAGTGATGGTACAATGATCTTTGATTCATCCCCTGATATGAATTTCCTTCTTTATAAAGAAAAACCAATGATTCATAATAATGAAAAGGGTGGCATAACCACCCTAGGTCCTCTCCTTCAACCTTCAACTAGAGAAATTGGTGAATCTAACAACTGTATTTAAAGGCCTTACAAGTTACAAAAACTAAAGTTTCTTTGTTTGACATCTGAAAGTGAAAGAAAATTGTAATTATTTAAAAAAAAAGAAATAATAACATTACCACCAATAAAATACAAACTAGGGCTATATCCTAAAGATGCGAAATTTCCCCTTTTTCGATACGACCGAACTCTTAGACACAGTACTGATGATTTTCATGCATTCAAGTTAGTTTACAAAACTTTCACTTTTATGGAAATGATTTCTATGAAGTGATTGCTTAGAATATTCTTTCATCCCCCCTTTATCATGTAATATTTGTAAAAAAAATCATATTCTAACTATTACATGATATTTCTCATCACCTACCTCAACTCATTCTTGTCTTGCACTCAGTGGGGGCAAGAAGTAGGTAGCCTTGTCCTAGTAATGAATTTTTCATTGTCTCTTTGGTTGGTTGTCTACCTTTCAATTATGTAGACTAAGATTGGGAGGCATATAACCTACTTTAGGTTGACTCGCATGTGCTTTACTAGTTGTTTTTCTTTCCTTTTTTGTGATTGCATGTGCATAATGTGATCCCCCTATGACATTCTATTTGATGTTCTCTCTCTTTGTGAATTCCTCTATTTGTACCTTCATTATTCTATATTTCATTATCTTTAGCCTTGTCATTGATCTTTTCCTTTCATTTTTATTTTTCTTGTGTTTTCCTTTTGGGGATGACGCAAGGTGTCGAGACACCTTATGTCTCTTCCATGTTGACCCAAAAGTTTTTTCTTTATTTTCACTCTCTTTGTGTCATTATTCCGTTTCTATGTGAATTTAGGGAATGATGACATTTCCTAGCTCTCTAATATTACTACATAAACAATAGATACTAACCCCAAATCCATAGATCCCTTATGTGTTTCTGAGGGGAAACCCTCTTTTCCATTTTATTTTCCATGTTTGTCTACTTTAAAGTAATTTATTATAGCATGGTGTTTAGAAATTTCTTTAAAGTGGGGGAATACATTGGAATTATTTTGGCATTACTTTGGCATGATTTCATTTTCATTTTTCTTTTTCATGTTCCTTGATGTGATTGTCTTACTTCATGCGATGTGCTTTTCTCTTTGTGGTGACATTGGGAGTAATTTCCTTCAAGAGCTTGATCTATCTTAGCATATTGCATTCCTCTTAGTAGTAATGTGACACACTACATTCCCTAAGTTGTGAATATTTTATCCTTTGATTGGTCCTCTCTTGGAGACATTGGGAACAATGTTCCCTAATATTAATCCTCACACGTGTTGCAAGTATGGTGGTGTTGTCATTAATGTTGTCATTGATGTCAAAAAAGTGTAGGTTATTGGAAAGAAAGGAATCAAGTGATTATAGGTGGTACATGCATGGTTGATATACTATAGAGATGTTGTGATTACATGGAGTTATATTTATGGTGTTGCAAGTGTGTTGATATCAAGTGCTTTTGAGAGAATTAATAAATAGTGAAGACAGAGTAGTGTGTGTTCCGAATGTTCTCCGATAATGTGTTGTGCATTTATTTTATATTGATACTATGATTGTGTGGATATATAGTGTTGTTTATGGGAATCCTTCGATGGTATATCCTAAGTTATAGCTTCTAGGTTGTTGAAGAGTGAAAGTTGTGTTCATCGGTTTGTGAACTAGTTTGGAAAAATTGTTTATCTATGGATGGGGAGAGATGTTTCTTCTCTGCAATCCTCTGCTAGTTTGTTTTAGGTGCTATGGATCTAGAAGAAGTTTGATAATGGTTTTATCTATGTTTTTGCAAACACTTTCATGGTTTGGTTCTCTAGAAGACTTGTTCTAGAGCTGGGCATGTGTAGGATCATCATGGAAAAAATAGGCCCTTAAGTGGCAATACAAATTCAAAAAATCAGAGTTAGCAACTTGACGTAAAAATTTGAATAATTTATCTATATTATTTCAAAAATATGTAACAATAGAATCTGTAGAAAATTGAATGTAGTTTCTAAACTACTAGGTTTATTTTAAAAAATAAAAATGTATTTGGTGAAAATTTTAAATTTCAATATAGTAGTACTTAAGTTTCAAGGAAAAATAAGAAGTAGGTGTTTGTCTGACCATCCTAACCACAATAAAATGATAATTATTTTTTATAAGATTTCAGATATAAGTAGAGGACTCATTTCCCAATGTGATGCATATATTTTTGTAATTGTTTTCCAAGTAAATAATTAATTATGATTTTTTTATTACAACTTTTAAAAAATGTAAAAACTCGTATGTCTGACCACTTTAACTTGGTCAAAACATCATGAAATTCAATTGTTTTTTTTAATCCTATAGTATGTGAAGCATAGAATGTGACATATGTTTTGGATTCATAAAATATGATATTGTTTCAAAGCTATAGATGTTTTTCAATCAGCCTATCAATCAGGACTTTAGTCGTAATTCAAATAGAAAATGAATAATAATTATTTATTAAATTCAAATTTAAGGATTATTTATATTGGTGGAAAGCTGAGAATATCCTTTAGAAACCCTTTTCATTTCATCAATTTTGGGTAAAAAAAAGTTGTCAGCCACATGGGCAATCATATCACTTACATATCGCCACTTTTTGGCCCATCACAATCCTGCACATACCCAACAACTATATGTGTCTATATAGTCTAGTTGGACTAATGGAAAGAGTTGTCTATGAAGATTGTTGTAGTTGTTGCAGATGCATCTAAAGACTTATAAGAGGTGTTCCACTATCTAGTGAAGCATGTTATGTGATCAACATGTTATCATATTTTCGTGGATGTGTGTACTTTAAAGTTCATTTGTGTTTTCATTAGGTTTGGCTGACCTAGTGTCTACACATTACATGAAAAATAAGAATCGATTAGGGAAGTGTGTGATTGATCAAAGATGTTTTTTGGGTCCTTTTTAAGTATGGATTTGGTCCACTCTCATTCTTATCCACCCTGGGAATGTTGAGTTGTTGACCTTGTTTGAATTTGTAAAATAAAGAATGTGTAGCCAACATTGGAGAATGTTTCTAAGATCGAAGATGGTATAAATGCAAGTCAAGATGTTGTGAATTATAAGCAAGACATGTGACAAGTGAAAAAAAAGTACAAAAAGCAGAGTGCACAAAAGTGAATCAAGGCAACAATAATTTAATGTGTTAGATTCCTTAAAGCAGTGAGTTGATGGTGTCTACAATTCTCTGATCAAGGTTGCAAATGTGTGAAATTTGTTGTGGTGTATTTTCTATTACATTTATTTTTCTGAAGGTGGTGAGCCTCCTTCTAGACAATGAGTCCTATCTATAGGCAGTGATCCTTTATATCTAGACAATGAGTCCTTTCTGAGCAATGAGACCTTTGGCAGTGAGCCTTTGTATCTGGTTTTGTATTACTATTATATTGTGAGTTAATCCTCGCTATGGTTTTTCCCTCATTCGGTTTTCCACATAAATTTGGTTTTTCTGGTATTTTATTTCTATTATCTGCATTTCATGTTTATACTTAATAATAGATTAAGTGAATGTATAATTGATTAAGATCAGAAGTGAATGTACAATTGATTAATATCATAAGTGAATGTGATTAGATACAACTGATTCACCTACCCTCTTAGTTGTCTTGTTCATTTTAACAATTGGCATCAGAGCTTTGGTTCCTCGAAGAAGATCTTAACCGCTTGAGGTAGATTTGATGGCGCACGAGTTATTTATCCCTGTGTTTGATGGAGCTAACTAGAGTGAATGGAGAGTGCAGATGAGAAGTTACCTGATCTCTCTTGGTTTCAAGACTTAGAAAGCTATTGAAACAGATTATGTTGATCTGACAAGTGGTCCTTCTTCTATAGATGATATTTTTGGGCCTATGAGGAAAATGAAAAAGTAAGGTATGTTATATTTAGTGCTTTATCTAAGACTGAGTGGACAAAATTTATTTCATTAGCCATTGTTTATTAAGTATGGGAAAAATTGAAAGATATCTATGAAGGAAATGATAGATTCAAATTATCAAAGAAGCTAACAACAAAGCACAAATATGAGAACCTGAAAATGGAAGAAGGTGAAGACATTGCAAGATTCTTTCAGAGGGTTTAGATTGCAAAAAATTAAATCAAAAATCAAGGTGGTACTCTAGCAGATGGAGATGTAATAGAGAAGATCTTGATGACCCTACCAGAGAATTATAGTGTCAAGGTCTCTACTATTGAGGAAATATATGATCCAAATAAATTCACTAAATAATAGCTATTTGGCATCTTGATTATATTTGAGATGAGAAAGTTTGGAAAAAGAAAAAGAAAAAATAGAAACAACCTTCAAAGAAACTAAGACAAAAGATTATCCAAATAGTGATGGTTCAAAAGAGTTGGAAGCAAACATTACAAGGAAGTTGAAGAAAGGAACTGGTAAGTACAAAGGTATGCTACCTTTTAAATGTTTGAGTTGTAGAAATATTGGTCACTATTCTTCAAGATGTCCAAATAGAGTCGTACACAAAAAGAACAAAGATAATAAAGACAAAAAGGACATAAAGTTCAAGAAATTGTATTATGTTAGAGAATATGTTATAATTTCTGATGACGAGCCTAATTTTGAGGATGATTAAGATGAATGCTTGTTTCTAGCCTTGGAGAATAAATATGTGTCAACTAACCATGGAAGATGTGTTAGATGTTGAAGTTGTATTGCTGATATTTGGTTGTAAATGATGTCAACACTCTTAGCATTGGTGATTGTGAAGGTTGTATATGTCGAGGATATTGAGAAAATTGTAATAAATATATTGTAGGCAGCCAATGAAGCTAAGAAGCTCAAAGTGATGGAAATTTTTTCTCGTAGATGATCAGGTGGCACGCACTAAAGGGTTTGTTTCTAAGATTATCTAGTATGTTGTCTTAAATTTTTAGTGGTACGCATCAATAATTGAGAAAGTTATGAAGATCTATGTTCGTATAGTTATTCAATTACTGTAGCAAGTGTTTCTAGAAGATGAGATTACAATTCTAGTGAATTTGGTTGTTGCGTATGTTTCTAAGATGTTCATTAATGTTTCTATATCATGCTCTATCATTTTAGTATTTCCACATTGATCGTTGTGTTCATGATTGAATATTTTTCCTTGTGTGTTCAATTTTTTCATGTTCTTGGCCGACATGATGGTGATATCATGTTGTGGATCCTTATGGATTAATATTTTTTTTTTGGCATACTCGAGGATGTTGATTTAGGTCTTTTCTATGTTGTGACCAACTTATGTTGGTGCACATTAAGAATTGTTCATGTATTGAGGCCGACAAGTTGTAATTTGTTTCTTCTGTGGCCAGCAAAGTTGTTGATGTAAATCCATGTAGCAAATATATAAGAGTGATTGTCTCTTCATTATAAGTTTTTGTATGCTTGAAGTATGCTCAGTGTATGCGTGAATAAAGATTAGACCATTCAAATGTAAAGCAGAGTGTGAAGAAGTTTGAGTGAAGTGTATTTATGCCTAACCAAAATTATAATCAAGCTTGTGAAGAAGCTAATTTCTCAGTTCATGTTCATCAGATGGATGTAATATGATTGTCTTATGTAAGGAAGCGAGCCTTCCCTTTGAGAAGTGAGCTCTAGGCAATGTGCCTGAATGCAAGTGCATTGTTTATTCATTCTTCATTATACTTTTAACAGTGTGGGTATGTGTAGGATCATGATGGGCCAAAAAGTGGCAATATGATGGGTATGTGGCTGGCGACTTTTTTTTTACCCAAAATTGATGAAATGAAAAGGGTTTTTAAAGGAGATTTTAAGCTTTCCACCAATATAAATTATGCTTTACTTTGAATTTAATAAATAATTATTATTCATTTTCTATTGAATTATGACTAAAGTCCTAATTTTAAGGTTGATTGAAAAACATCTATAGCTTTCAAACGGTATCATACTTTTTGAATCCAAAAAATGCATCACATTATATGTTTTGCATACTATAAGATTAAAAAATAAAAAATTGAATTTCATGAATTTTTGACCAAGTTAGGGTGGTCAGACATATGAGTCTTTATATTTTTTAAAAGTTGTCATAAAAAAATTATAATTAATTATTTAC
Organism: Sequoiadendron giganteum; assembly: GCA_007115665.2. Taxonomy (NCBI): domain Eukaryota; kingdom Viridiplantae; phylum Streptophyta; class Pinopsida; order Cupressales; family Cupressaceae; genus Sequoiadendron; species Sequoiadendron giganteum. Next base: position 747,550,685 of record CM021102.1, on the reverse strand, counting down.
TTGGAAATAAATATCAAAAAAATATTCATCACATCAGGAAATGAGTCCTATAATTATATCTAAAATATTATAAAAAAATATTATCATTTTAATGTGGTTAGGGTGGTCAGACAGACACCTACTTCTTATTTTTTCCTTGAAATTTAAGTACTAATGTATTGAAATTTTAAATTTTCACCAAATAGATTTATTTTTTTGTAAATAAACCTAGTAATTTAGAAACTACATTCAATTTTATAAAAATTATATTCTTACATATTTTTGAAATAATATAGATAACTTATTCAAATTTTTATGTCAAGTTGCCTAATTTTGATTTTTCTAATTTTTTTGCCACTTAAGGGCCTGTTTTTTCCATGATGATCCTACACATACCCATGTATAATCTTGTGAACTAGCATCCACCATGATTTTTCCCCTAACAGGGTTTCCACGTATAAAATCTTGGTGTCCATGTGTCTCTGATGTGTTATTGATTTATTCTTGCACTATTATTTATCAGATCTGAGATTAAAGGTTGATTAATAACAAGTTTTATTTTGGTAACAACTGATTCACCCCCCCCCTCTCAGTTGTCTATCCTTTTTTTTCCAACAATTGGTATCAGAGTAGGTTCCTCTGAAGAAGTTTAACAACTTGAGGTGATCTGAGATGGAATCATACAAGAAGGATAGTCATAGATTTGATGGTACAAACTACTCTCTATGGAAATGTAGAATGGAGTGTCATTTGAAGTGCATTGGTGAGCCTTTCTGGAAGATTACATAGAATGCATATACTATTCCTTAGAATGGTCCCTTTGAAGATGAGATCAAGCATGAAAAAGTTAATACCAGGGCTATAGAAGCATTGTTGAGTGCTTTGATAGATTCAAAGATGAAAAATGTGATACGATTGAAGGTTGCACATGAGATATGGAAAAATTTGGAAACATTGTATGAAGGATATGGACTAGTGAAAATTTCTAAGCTACAAAGTCTAAAAGGAAAGTTGGAGAACACGAAGATGAGTGAAGATGAAAACATCTTTTCTTTCTCGCAAAAGGTAAATAAATTAGTGATGGACATTATATGTGTCGGTGGAACCTTGGATGAAGAAGAGATTATGGCTAAGAGACTCAGATCTGTGCTGGCTTCTTATAAAACAAAAGCTCATGCTATTGATGAGCTCGGGATAGTAACAAATGTGACAAGAGACATGTTGATTGGAAAATTAGCTACCTTTGAGTTGAGTGAATTTGGTGAATCTTCACCTAAGATAGAATCTGCATTCAAAGTTACTGTATCTGGAAAAATCCAACAGAGATATAATCCAGGAGAGTTCCAAGAAGACATTCAAGTATGAAGAAGAAATGAAATTGATTGAAGATGAAAAAAGAGAGCTAGAAGAACTAGAAGCAGTGATTGTGAAAAAAGAATCCAGAGGAAACGGTAAGTACAAAGGAAAGCTGCCTATTAAATGTTTCTCTTGTAGTAAGATAGGCCATTTTGCATCAAGATGTCCTGAAAGAGTTTCTAATTACAAACATGGGAAGACTCAAATTTCCAAAGAAATGTTATTATGATGAAGAAAGTGTAACTGATGATGAATCTAATAAATAAACTATAAATGAAGATGAATGGGTAGTCATTGCTATCAAGGAAAACATTTTGGTGTCCACTGAATCAGCTATTAGTCAGAATATTGATAAAGATCTTACAACCAAGATTGATGAGAAGGATGAATGGGTGATTGATAGAGGATGCTCACATCATATGACTAGTGAAAAAAGAAAATTTCTAAGTCTGGAAAAATATGATGGTGATTTTGTAAGATTTGGAGATAACAATGCTGGTGTGATTTGTGGCAGAGGCACTATTTCTATTGGAGGTAAATGCAATACTAATGATGTTTTATATGTTGAAGGTTTGAAACACAATTTTTGAGTGTTTGAAAAATGGTTGATAAAGGTTACAATCTTGAGTTGAAGGATGGTAAGTGCATGATTTTGGGAAGCTCGGGAAATGTGATTGCTTCAGGAACAAATACAAGAGGTAATATTTTTCACTTGAATGTTGCTACTAAAATTTGTCTAATTGCTCAAGTTGATGTAAGTCAGTTGTGGCATAGAAGGTTGTGTCATGTGAACTTTGATAACATTGTCAAAATAATCCCCCACACAAGCAGTCAGAGATCTACCTAAGTTAGTGAAGCCTACTAACATTATATGCAAGGAATGCTCGATGGGAAAATAGACAATAATTTGATTTCAGAGAAAACGGTATCGTTCAAATGGAGTACTGGGTTTGGTACATATTGATTTATGTTGTCCATATAGAATCAAAAGTATACAAGGAGAAAGGTACTTTATGTTGCTTATTGATGATTATTCTAGAATGGTTTGGTTTGCTTTCTTAGGAGAAAAACATGAGGCATTAGAGAAATTCAAAATCTTTAAGGCTATGTCAAAAACTAAGATAGGTTTGAAGATCAAATGTTTAAGATCAGACAGAGGTGGTGAATTTGCTTCCTGGGAATTTAATTCATTTTGTGAAGAGCATGGAATAAAAAGATAGTTATCTTCTCCCTGGACCCCACAACAGAATGAAGTTGTTGAGAGAAAGAACAAAACAATCTTAGATGCTGCCAAAACTATGATGTTGGAAGGAAATGTTCCTTATTCCTACTAGAGATAAGTTGTAAGAATTACAATATACACTATCAACTAGGTGAATTTAAATGGAAATTCTAGTAAGACTCCTTTTGAGCTATGGTTTGGTTATAAGCCTACTATTAAGTATCTCAAAATCTTTGGAAGTAGATTTTATATTAAGAGAGATGAAGATATTGGCAATTTTGAAGCTAGAAGTGATGAAGGAATCTTTCTTGGTTACTCTACTAAGAGCAAAGCTACTGGAAGAAGAAGACAATGGAAATGCGGAAAGAAAAATAGAACTCAAAACTCCAAAATATGTAAAGAGAAGTCATTTTGAAAGTCGGATCGTAGGAGACAAGAACAAAGGTGTAAAGACCAGGAGAAGAATTGGAGAAGAATATTGTTTTATATCCAAGACTAAACCTAGAAATGTCAATGAAGCATGTAAAGATTAACATTGGATAGAAGCAATGAAGGAAGAAATCATGCAGATAGAAAATATTGAAATATGGATTCTTGTTCCTAGACCTCAAGACAAAAATGTGATTGGAACTAAATGGGTCTTTCCAAATAAACTGAATGAACAAGGTGAATTGATCAAGAACAAAGCAAGACTGGTATGCAAAGGATACTCACAGATGGAAGGTATTGATTTTGAAGAAACCTTTGCCCTTGTTGCTAGAATTGAAGTTGTAAGGTTATTTCTTGCTTATGCTACATTCAAGAATTATAAAGTCTATCAAATGGATGTGAAGTCAACATTTCTAAATGGTGAAATAGAAGAATAAGTTTATGTTGAGAAACCAGATGGCTTTCAATCAACTAATGAAAAGGACATGGTGTTTCAGTTGAACAAAGCATTATATAGACTCAAACAAGCCCCTAGAGCTTGGTATGCTAGACTAGATAAATACTTGCTAAATCTTGGATTCAATAGAGGTACTGCTGACAACAATTTGTATTTCAACTTAGATCAGGATAAAGAGTTGAACATTGAAGTCTTTGTTGATGACATTATTTTTGAAGGTGATGATGACTTATGCATGAATTTTGTTGATGAAATGAAAAGTGAATTTGAGATTTCAATGATAGGAGAGCTGAAATTATTTTTAGGATTGCAAATTAATCAGTTAGATGATGGAATTTGTATATCTCAGTCCAAGTATGTGAAAGAGTTACTGAAAAAGTTTGGTATGGAAGATTCAAAGCCATTAGGTACACCCATGGTAACCGGATGTAAGCTTACACAAAATGATGATTCTCCTAAAGCTAATCAAACAATATATAGGTCAATGATTGGTGGATTGCTATATTTAACTCAGAAAAGACCACACATTATGAATGTTTTGTGCATGGTTTCTAGATATCAAGCAAATCCAAAAGAATCACATGTGACTGCAATAAAGAGAATATTTAGATACTTGAAAGGAATAGTTGACTTTGGGTTATTGTATCCAAAGGATGATGATCTTACTCTAAATGCCTTTATAGATCTAGGTTGGGAAGGTGATGTTAATGATAGGAAAATGACAAGTGGTGGTGCATTCTTCTTAGGGAAGAAGTTGGTGTCTTGGCTAAGTAAAAAGCATAATTCCATTTCCTTATCTACTGCTAAGGAAAAATATATTGTTTTTGTAACTAACTGTACCCAAATGTTGTGGATGAAGCAGATGTTGAGAGATATCAAAATTGAATATGATGAGCCTATTGGTATATTTTGTGACAACTCAAGTTCCATAAACATTTCTAAGAATCCTATGCTACACTCTAAAACAAGGCATATATTTATTAAGTATAACTTTTTGAGAGAAAAAGTAAGTGAGAAAGAAGCTAGACTAGAGTATGTGCCAACAAAGGAACAAATTGTAGATATTTTCACTAAACCATTGCCTAAGGATAATTTTGAGTACCTCAGAGGTAAGTTAGGGGTAATTTCCCCTCCTAGTCTAAACTAAGATGCAAGTCTTTGCATCAATCTATGGACTCACAATCAGATCTTGTTTTGGATTGAGGTTGTGGTGGCTTCTAATCAAGGGGAGTGGTCAAATGATTCAGATATGTGTTTCAGAGCATGTGTACCTTTTCCATTGATGTCAAAGGGGGAGAGGAGAAATGTGAAAAATATGGGAGAAGAGTAAAGTGGAAGAAGAAAACAGGAAAAGAGTGCACAATCTAAGGGGAAGATTGTTGAAGAAGAGCTAGTTGCATTGATGGTATTTTTCACATCATGTGTTGCCATCAATGTCAAAAGGGGAGATTGTTATATGTTGAAGTTGTATTTCTGATATGTGGTTGGCATTGATGTCAAAACTATTAGCATTGGTGATTCTGAAGGCTATATATGTTGAGGATATTGAGAAAATTTTAATAAATATATTGCAAGTAGCCAGTGAAGTTGAGAAGGTCAGAGTGATGGAAAGTTGTGCTTTTAGATGATTAGGTGGCACACACTAAAGGTTTTGTTTCTGAGCTTATCTAGTATGTTGTCTAAAATTTCCAGTGGTACACATAAAGAATCAAGAAAGTTATGAAAATATATGTTCCTACAATTATTCAATTACTGTAGCAAGTGTTCGTGAAGGATGAGATTGCAATTCCGGTGAATTTGGTTGATTCGTATGTTTCTTGGATGTTTATTAATGTTTTGAGTTCATTCTCTATCAGTTCAGTATGTCCACATTGATCAGCGTGTTCGTGATTGAAGATTTTTCCTTGTGTGTTCAAGTTTTTCATGTTCTTGGCTGACATGATGGTGATAGCATGTTGCAGATCCTTATGGATTAATATTTTATTGTTTGGCATACTCGAGGATGTTGATTTAGGTCTTTTCTATGTTGTGACTGACTTAGCTTGGTGCACAATAATAAGTGTTCATGTATTGAGTCCGACAAGTTGTAATTCATTTATTATGTGGCTACCAGAGTTGTTGATGTAAATCCATGTAGCGGATATATAAGAGCTAATGTCTCTTCATTGTAAGTGTTTGTATGCTCAATTTATGTGTGTGTATGTGTGAATAAATATTAGATCCTCTGAATGAAAAGAAGAGTGTGAAAAAGGTTGAATGAAGTGTATTTATGCCTAACTAGAACTATAATTAGGCTTGTGAAGAAGCTAATTTCTCAGTTCATGTTCATTAGATTGATTTAATCAGATTGTCTTATGTAAGGTAGTGAGCCTTCCCTTTGAGCACTAAGCTCTAGGTAGTGTGTCTGAATGCAAGTGCATTGTTTATTCATTTTTAATTATACTTTTAACAAGGCATAATCTTGTGGACTGACATCCACCGTGGTTTTTCCCCTAACAGGGTTTCCACATATAAAATCTTGGTGTCCATGTGTCTCTGATGTGTTATTGATCTATGCTTGCACTGTTATTTATCAGATCTAAGATTAAAGGTTGATTAATGTTGAACAAGTTTGATTTTGGTAACAATTGATTCACCCCCCCTCTCAGTTGTCTATCCTTGTTTTACCAACAAGATGTGAAAGGTAATGTAGTCCAAAGAACAAGAAGGATTAGATGGAAGATACTTTGGTTACTTCCTTTCATGCTAGAGAAGATGAATATTACTAGGTAATTGATAGTGGTTGTTCAATTAATATGATTGGAGACAAAATTAAGTTCACTAAACTTGAAAAGTATGATGGAGGATTAGTCATGTTTGGAGATGATTTTGGTGCAAATATTGTTGGAAAGGGAACAATTAGTCATGATAGAAAACATAGTACTGATTATGTCTATTATGTTAATGGATTAAGGAATAATATTTTGAGTGTTGGAAAAATGTGTAGCAAAGTTTTTAAGCTTATGTTTTAGGATAATACCTATGAAATTATAAAAGGGTCCAAAACTGTGGTAGCTGCAGGAAAAAGAACATATGGAAACATCTATCAACTTAAGAGTGGTGATGGTCAATGTTTTGTTTCTCAAGTTAATAAAAGCTATCTATGGCACTATATTATGGGACATGTAAACTTTGAAAATCTAATCAAGGTCAGTTCAAGAAAATTTGTTAGGGATCTACCTAGAATCACAAATCCTACCAATACTGTTTGCAGAAGTTGTTAATTGAGAAAACAAACAAGATGCAGTTTTAAAGGAAAAGAACATTCATCTACTAGAATGTTGGAATCGATTCATATAGACCTCTATGGTCCCATAAGAACAAGAACTATTAATGGTGACAAGTATTTTATGCTTTTGATTGATGTTTATTCTAGAATGGCATGGCTTACTTTTCTTAGGGAGAAAGCTCAAGCTCTGGATAGATTCAAAGTGTTCAAGGAAAGGGTGGAGAATGAAGTGAACCTGAGAATCAAATGTTTAAGGTCTGAAAATGGTGGAGAATTTACTTCTTGTGAGTTTAGTGAATTTTGTGAAGAGCACGGTATAAAGAGACATTTTTCTACTCCTAGAACTCCTCAACAAAATGGAGTTGTAGAAAGGAAGAACTAAACTGTGTTGTAAGTATGGATGTGTTTGGTGGTGTTTTCATTAATGTTGTCATTGATGTCAACATAGTTTAGTATGATTGAGGATGGTATTTGTATAGTTGAGATACTGTAGAAGTGCTTAGAGTACATGGAGCTATATTTATGAAGTTGTAGTTGTGATTTTACCAAGTGCTTTTGAGAAAACTTAAGAATTAATGAAGGTAGTGTTGAAGTGTGTGTTTTGAATGTGCTCCTGTATTGTGCTCTACATTTTTTCTATGTTGATCCTATGCTTGTGTGGATCTTTAGTTGTGTTCATGAGCCTCAATGGATAATATATCTTGATTTTTAGCTTCTAGTTTGATGGAGAGTGAAAGATATTTTCATCAATATGTGAACTAGTTTGGAAGAGTTGTTTATTTGTAGACTGGGAGAAATGTTTTGACTCTGTAGTCTTTTGGTGTGTTGTTTCAAAGCTTTTGGATCTGGGAGATGGTTCATTTTTATGGTTTCTATGTTCTAACAAAGGTGCTTATGATTTGGCACTTTGGAAGACCTGCTCCAGAGCCCTTGTGTGTTTCTAGTTGGTTCGGTTGGACTATTGAAGAATATTTTATGAATGAAGATTGTTGTAGTTGTATACATCTAAAAAAGGTCACATTAAATCGAGTTTGGTAATTAATTAAATATGAGCTATTTAATTAATCTTCTAATTTCATCTACATATAAATAAATTTAATTATTTATTTATACTGTTCACTTTATAATTCTTCTACTTTAATTAATTAAATAAATTTTATAATTTATTTAAATTAATTATCATATTACTTTAAGTTTGAATATTTAAATTCAAATAACGATATTCTTCGAAATTCATCATCATTTCTAATTGTTCACTTCACATATAATTAAATATTCTAAATATTTAATTAGGCATTTCTTATTCACTTTTCACACATAATTAAATATTTTAAATATTTAATTATGGAAGCTTCTAAATCCACATGTCACATATAATTAAATAATTAAATAATTTAATTATGAAATTATCTTCAACTACCAACTAACTACTCATAACTAAAAATGATAAATGGCTAATTTCCTTCATTTTTGAATGGAGAAAGTTGTGTAGGAGGAAATATTTTCCCTCTTTCTCTCTAGCTTCCACCTTTTTTTCCAACTTCTCGATCTCTCACCATTCATCTTACCAGGCTAGATTTCAACCATCGATCTTTTCCAACTAGGCTTTTGCCTCCAAAATTATATAAATACAACCTCTTTGTGCTTTGGAAAGGACCTAATCGAATCTAGTTGCATAGCATGAGAATTATAGTTGCATTACCTAGCATTTAGCAATCTTATTACCCTAGATTTCTTGAGCATATCATAGCATCTTAGCATAAGAAATCATGGTAGAATAACCTTGCATAATCTATTTTAGTTTCATATCTTAGTTTCATTATCTCATATCAATTTATCATAGGAATGCATGTTGCATATAATCTCATTCTCTAGGTTGTCATTCTATTGAGCTACTGCTTACACAATCTGAGAGCAAGCAGCTTAAAATGAATCCTTGGAGATAGAGGACAATGGGACATCTTTGAAGAATCTACGGAGTTTAGAGTTTTTTTATCTTTAACTTAGATTTCTTTGATACAATGTCGCATTGGTTTGTTTATTTAGCTTATTAGTTTATTCCACATATTCACACATAGATTTTTGGCACCCACCATGGGGCTCGTGCCTCATTTTTAATATTTTATTGCAGGTTTTTTGATAGGTAACAAACTAGACTTGTGGTTTAGCACATACAAGACCTATTTTAGCACATCCATTCAATAATTTAGTGCATACGAGGCCTATTTCAATGCATATTTTCTCTATTTTAGCACATATCTATGTTATTTTGGTGCATAGATCCTCCATTTTAATTCATCCATGTATTTATTTTAGCACATATATGCTCTGTTTTAGCAAATTTATGTGTTTTTTTAGCACATCCAGGAGACTATAATTTTTAATCCTAATTTTGATGAGTTCACAGAAAGAGATTAATACTTTCTGCATAAAGTTAAAATGAAGAAATCCTAGGGTAGTCAATCAGATTAAAATAAACCAATCCTCAAGTAGTCACCAAAAAATTGATATATCTTGGATAAAATGAATCCCATGTCTTTTGTGAAGCAACATCTTCACCTAGATTAGTAAATTTGTCATTCGGGATTAAAATTGAACAAGATTGTTTGTTGTGGTTGTCAGGTAATAGACCTATGCTCTCCCCTTAACTGGGTGATCAAAATGCAAAACTCATCTTTTCATTCAATGTATTTTATGCTTTATTAAAACCTTTAGCATGCCTGCTATTGTGGGAAGAAGTACTCACGCAAGAGGAACGACCTAAGTGGGAACCCCTAAAGCCAAGGATTCCAACCCACTATAATCAAAAGCGAGTTGTTGATGAAAATCCACTCGATAGTAGTGTGCAAGATAACCATCCCCAAAGCCTTTGTTCTAAAGGTTCAGAGGTCTCATGAGGGAGTATATCATTTCCCGCACTAAACAAAAACTCTTACTACGAACCTTAGTGTAGAAGCTAACCAAGTCAGTAGCCAAACATTATAAAACTCATAGTGCAAGGGGAGGAAAAAAATTTCCCCCAAGATACTCACCATATAATTACCAAGGATTGTTTGCTCAAGGGATCAATAAATCTAACTTTGAGTACACACCTGGAAAAGACAAAAACATGGGCACCCTCTAGGGGGTGACATGGTTTATTGAGTCGACGCAATTCTAAGATGTGGGCTATGATGATTATGATGACTTTTTTGACCATTAAGAGTGAGTCTCCTTGAAGTGTTTATTTTGTTCAATTACCCATGGAAATTTTAGAGAACATACACTAGTTTTTTAGATTCTAGGACTTTAAAACCAACTATCTACCTACTACATGCTAGGTTTTTCAAATAATAATTCAAATAAGATCATCCAATTCAGTAAACTGTCAAAAACATGTCTCTTTCAGTGCATTGAATTGATCTTCCCGTGCATCCATTCTTTGTTCTAGTGCATCCATGCTCTATTCTAGTGCATCCATGCTATGTTCTAGCACATCCATGATCTATTCTAGCACATTTATGCAAAATTTTAGCACATCCATGCAACAGTCTAGCGCATTGATCTGATCTTTTAGTGAATCCATTGAACAATTTAGCACATCCCTGGCACATAGTAGCACATCTATTTTCTGAGTCAAAATAGTCTCTTGACACAATCTGCCATTGATTCTAGTCTTTTCTATGCTCAGGGTCTAGACATTTACAACATTTATAAAGAAATCCCTTGAGAAAAGGATCAAGAAACCAAAGAGGTCCCTTAGCTAGAAGAATCTTTTGAAAAGGAGACACATTTATACCAAAGTCAGAAAGTTTTCCTTGAGCATCAAACTTTCATCCATAGATATCATGACTTTTCTAGGGTATTCACTGATGATTTTTCTTTAGAGCCTTTATATTCACAATATTATTTACAATGAAGAGCTCTTTCCCAGAGGAATAATCATAGTCATCCCATTCATCCTTCTTTCATTATGCACTCCACAATTCAATATTCCAATCATCCAATCAAGTGTTGCACTAGAGAACTTGGAAACATAAAGCTTTTGCAAATTCGTCATTTTCTCAAACTAAGATCAAAACATCACAAAGTGCATCATCACATCCATTTCTAATTTTTAGTTTAATTCCCATAACAGGATCATCATCCTTCAAAGAGGGAATCACAATCTAAAAATTAGAAATTTCTTAGTCATATCAATAGAATCCATCATTCTATTATGACTAAGGTATCCATCAAATTGCACTCTCCCATTTGTGATCAAAGTTAGTTAAAATTTGGTATAAGCATATGCATTTTGTCACAAGATCCCACAAACACCAAGAAGAAGATGAAACGGAAAATCCACTTTGCAACATGGGTGAAAGGAAAGAAAATCCCTTTCATAGGATTCATGTAAATAATTCAAGAGATGAAATAACAGATGAAATGCTTCAAGAATATAAACAAGATTCGTAGTTTCATCTAGCCATGGAAAATATTTTAGAGCGGAATATAGAGAGATATTTTCTTTTATTAGGAAATCAAGGTGCTAAATTACCCATAGACTATGATATAGAGAAAATCAAAGAAGATCCTGAAAGAAGTGAAACCCCCTTAAATGATCTTAGTGGTCTTTCCCAGCAAATAAAAGCACTACAAGGGAAAATTAAGGAAATACAAGGGGGCACAACCAAGAGGTATTCTTTGGAGGATATTTTCCCATATCCATTTGATAAAAATCTCAACATGATTACTTTTCCAAAGCATTGTGAAATCCCAAAATTTGACAAATACAATGGGAAAATTTATCCTATTGATCATGTGAGGGAGTTTAGAAATATGAGCCTTGAATTTTCTAATGAAGATAAGTACCTAATGCGATTGTTCCCATGAAGTTTAGGTGGGAAATCCATGGAATGGATTTCTAAAATCACTCCACCGATCAAGACGTTTGAGGAGTTAATAAAAAAATTCACATCTCAATACTCCTACAAAATTCAACATCAAGTAACCTTGATTGATATATGCAAAGCAAAGAAAAAGACTAGAGAACCCTTCATCACATTCTTGCAAATATGGAGATGATTATTTGCATGATATTCTCATCTAGTTTCTGAAAAGGAAAAGATGGAAATCTTTATTGACAGTCTTAATCAAGAAATGAGTTCTAGGCTCAACCTTCATTTCCCTCCATCATTTGAGAAAATGATTGAAAATTCAATCACTATTGAAGGATCCTTAGTTAAGAGGGGAGTAATAAATCTTGACAAAGGTAGTCCAAATTCGTATAATCATAACAACAATGACAAATCAAGATTTTGGACTAGAAATAAGAATGTTATAAATGATGGTGTGCTGGATGCCAACAATATGAAAGAAAATCCATCCATTCTTAATCTATCAGGTACCCAACGTAATAACACCAATCCTAGAGATTCAACTAACCAAGACAATACCAGTTCCAATCAAGGAAACAACACCAATCAAGGAAATATGGCCAATAATAGTGGTATTTTTAACAATAATATCAACAGAAATCAAATCTCAAATCTACCCAAATCACAATTCTTCTCAAATCGATGAAGTTTCACTCCTTTGGGCCAATCTCTTGAATCAGTTCTCAAAGAACTTATGGATAAAAATTCCATCACGTTGCCACCTCAGAGAGATTATGAGCCATGAGTCAAACCACCATCATGGAATGAATCATATTATTGTGACTACCATAGATGTAAAGGTCATAGGACAAATAATTTCCAAGGTTTAAAAATTTTGGTCCAAGATTTGATCGAAAATCGCACCATAACAATTGAAGGACATCATGCCAACGAAGATCAACAGGAATTTAAGGACCCTCTTCCCAATTATCAAAAAGGGGAATCTTAACATGACAAAGGAAAAAATGTAAATTATGTCTATGACACCACAATCAATCATATCTACACGGATGACTAGCAAGTCAACATCATCAAGGTCCAAGGAAAGAAGGATTATCGGGAATTTAATGAAACAACAAGGGGACAGGCTAAAATTGTCGTAAAAGGAAGTTCATCCAAATCAACTGTCCCTCCTCTAAGGAAATATAATTTAGTTGATCAATTACAGAAAACATCAGCTCAAATTTCTATCTTGGAGCTTCTTAAGATATCCCCGACACATAAGAACATTTTGGAGAAGGATCTCATTGACACAACTATATCCACTAATTTCGATATTGACAAATTTCAAGCCATGGTGGGACACTTGTCCTCACCCACATGCCTATCATTTTCTAAGAAAGATGATGCCTCCATGACTCTTCTGCATAACTCATCACTTTATCTAGAAGTCATGGTTCATAAAACCCAAATCACACGTGTCTTAATAGATGGGGGAGACAGTCTAAATATTTGTACTTTAAAATTGGTTCTTTCCTTAGGTTATTTTGAAGAGTCTATTGATCTAAGGAGAAATATAACAGTAAAAGAATATGATGATGAGGAACGAGCTTCCAAAGGCCCTATCATGCTACCTATCAGAGTGGGACTTGTTGTAAAGAACACTCTTTGCCAGGTTCTAAATCAAGACCTTTCTTATAACATACTCTTGGGTCATGCTTGGATCCATGGGATGAAAGTGGTACTATCAACGTACCATCAATGTCTAAAATTTCCTTATGATGAACAAGAAATAACCATACCAGCATATCATAACAGCAATCATATTTTCTCCAATCTCAGAGAAACCTGGGACACTTTTGTTCCACATAATAGAGAGGCTCTTGTTGTTTCTACTTCAAAACACAATTATCAGACAAAGGAATTGATAAATAGCTTTGGCAAAAAGTTACACTTGAAGGACAAAGGGGTGGGAGAATATTCATTATGCCTTTCTAACCTACCTATTTCTCCAAGGTCACATGCAACCTACAATATCCACACATCAAGTTACAACAACTTCCTCATCAAGAGCACAAGCTTCAATCCCATCAACATGTTTCATAGAAAATTCATCAAGGCTAACACTCAAGAAAATGATGCCAAAGATAGATATATTCTCGATTGGCTATATAAAGATGAGGATGAATTTGTTCAACATATCAAATTACCTACCGAGCAATATGGTAAAGGCTATGCAATAATGCAAAGAATGGGTTATGAAGGGACTGGTCCCATAGGAAAAATAAAAGAAGGAATTTTGGAATCCATTCAACCAAAAGAAACACATCTAAAAGATAAAATAGGACTTGGGTATGGTGAGGATGCAAAAGAAGCAGCCCAAAAGAAATTCCATGAAGAGATAGCTTTGACAATTTTGAGATTATAAGACAACTCTAAAACTGATTCAAATGAGTATGAATGGGATACCATTTATAATGATGAATTTTGGAGAGACACAAAGGTGGATGTCATACAAAAATATTCACCCATGCTTACACAAGGGGAAAAAATTAAGGCCTCCACTTGACTATGTACTTTAAGACAACCATGACTCGAGTGAGGACAATTTAGTTCAAAGCGAGATGGATAATCGATAGGAGGATACCATCATAGACCTTCCTTATGGTGAGAATGATAACCATGTCATGAACTTAATAGCCCTTGACCTCACCCAATCAGACAATATGTTTCCTTTCATCCATCCTAAGGTTATTGATTGGGATCAAATTGAACCGATTAATATCCCAATATTCTTAGATGATGAGACCATTGTAAATTTTCTTTTTTCTTCTAGTCCTGAAACAGATTCCACCAGTCAATCTCATGCTGAAAATTTCAATCAGGAGAGTGCCAAGTTTCTTAGCTACAAAATTAATAATATAAAAGATCAATCTAATAGTGAAACCGAAAAAAGGCAGTGTTAGATCATAAAAAAAGGAAAAATAAAGAGCGTATCTGACAGTCAAAACCTTTCCAAGGTACTAAAAGATGAGAAACTTGAAACTCTCTAAGAACACTATCAAGAGAGGTCTTCCATTTTGATTGAGCCAACAAAATCAATCAATATAGGCACTGCAGAACAACCTATGATCCTGCAACTTGTTGCTTCATTGACAGAGGAAGAAATCCCAAAATTCACAGAATTCCTGAAGGATAATCAAATCAACTTTGCTTGGTCATATGTGGATATGATTGGACTAGATCATAATCTTATCATGCTTCATTTGTCTATAATTCCAGGGGAAAAACCAGTGAAACAAAAGCTTAGAAAGATGCATCCATATTTTGCATTTCTATTCAAAGAAGAATTGAAAAAACTATTGGATGTAGGGTTCATTTGATCTATCGACTATGCAGAATGGATCTCTAACATTGTACCAGTGTCAAAACCAAATGGGCATATCAAAATTTGTGCAAATTTTTAGGATCTGAATAAAGCATGTCCAAAAGATGATTTTCCTCTGCCTAACATTGACACAATTGTAGACCTGATAGTTGGGCATGCCATGTATTCACTGATGAATGGATTTTTTCAGGTATAATCAGATCAAGATCACACCTAAGGATCAAGATAAGACTTCTTTCACATGTCCCTAGGGTACTTATTGTTGGAATGTAATGCCATTCAGAATAAAAAATGCAGGTGCAACATATCAATCAACAATGACTATAATTTTTCATGACATGATGCATAATTTCATGGAAGATTATGTGGATGATCTCTTAGAAAAATTTTACACAAGAGATGGACATTTGGATATCTTGTCTAAAATCTTTCTCGGAATGGAAAAATTCAAGGTCAGACTCAATCCAAACAAGTGTGTCTTTGGGGTTAAATTTGGAAAGATTTTAGGATATATTGTTTCAGAGAAAGGAATAGAGCTAGATCTAGCGAAGTTCAGAGCCATCATGGAGATGCCACCACCGAGAAATTTTATCCCACTTTGATCATTGCAAGGATGACTACAATCTATTAGGAGGTTCATCACACAACTGGTAGACAAGAGTTTTCCTTTCACACATCTCTTGCATAAAATGGTTCCTTTCAAATGGGAAGAAAAGTGTGAAGCAAAAATCAATAAAATCAAACAATATCTGATGAGTCCACCAGTTTTGGTTCCACCAGTACTAGATGAGCCACTGTTACTTTACATTTCAGTCATAGAAGTATCCCTGGGGGCATTGTTGGCACAAGACGATAGAATTGGAAAAGATTGAGATGTGTACTACATCAATGGGACACTAACAAGTCATGAGCTCAATTGCACATTTATTGAAAAGTTTTGTTTAGCAGTAGTGTTTGCTTCCCAAAAGTTGTGACACTATATGTTAGCTCATATAGTTAAACTTGTGGCCAAAATTGATCCATTAAAGTACCTTTGAGCAAAGCTACCTTAATGGGTAGGCTAGCCAAATGGGTAATGATCTTGAGTGAATTTGACATTCACTATGTAGATCAAAATTCCATCAAAGGACAAGTCATAGTGGATCAATTGGCTGAGGCACCCTTATAAACATATCATCCAATGCACATTAAATTTCCTGATGCAGATTTTTTTGCAGAAATAACAAAGTAGTCATGGACACTATATTTTGATGGGTCCTATAGACATCATATCTCGGGGGAAAGAATTATTTTCATTACACCTCAGGGACATACTATTCCAAAATATTATCAGTTAATGTTTCCTTGCACCAATAACATAGCTGAATATGAAGCACTGCTTATTGAAATGAGAATAGCCTTGGACTGGAGGATCACAGAGCTACAAGTCTATGGTGATTCACAAATTTTCATTAACCAAATAAATGATGATTATTAGACTAAGGATGATAATTTGATACCTTATAAAAAAATGGTTGATGATTTCAAGAAGTATTTTGCTGAGATCAAGTTCACACAAATTCCATGGATTGACAATAAAGGTGCAAATGTCATGGCTATAATTGCTTCACTACTACAATTATCAAAAAATCAAGCTCAATATGAATTCCTGGCTAAAAAATTGTTTTCCCTACCTATGATAATCCTAAGACCCAAATCATCTATCATCTGGTTGGTTCTGATTCCCATTTATGCAAAAAAACTATACCTACCTAAAATATACTATCTTACCCCCGGATTTGTCCTAGAATTAGAAGAGAAAATTTATACACCAATCTTCTTGCTATACCTTAATCGCTTACACCCTTTACCGACAGTCTTGATGGTACCCTCCTTAGATGTCTTGAATGAAATGAATCTGAAAAAGCCTTACAAGAGATTCATGATGGTATTTGTGGGACTCATTTAAGTGGATTAACCTTAGCTAAGAAACATGTTAGAATGGGTTATTATTGGCCAACTATGGAAAATTAATCTTTCACCTTTGTAATTAAATGTACAAAGTGTCAAATACATGGAAACCTTATTCATACTCCTTCTCAAGAGTTGCAGCCTTTCACTACTAACTGGCCTTTTTCTCAGTGGGGACTAGATCTGGATGGAAAAATCCACCCCTCTTCATCAAATGGACACAAGTTTTTAATTACGGCCACTGAATATTTTACCAAGTGGATTGAATTTGTTCCCTTAACTATAGTAACCGAAAAAAAAAATTCATCCCTCATCTTGAATTACATTATATGTTGGTATGGCATTCCCAACTCCTTTATCACTAATAATGGGAGACCTTTCGAGAATTAGGATGTTGACAAACTTTGTGAAAGATTTCATATCCAACACAGGTTCTCTACACCTTATTATCCATAGGGAAATGGCCAAGCAAAAGCTTCATATAAAACAATCTTGAAGATCCTAAAGAAGATGGTAAATGATCTCATCCATGATTGGCATGTCCAGTTGAATCCAAATTTGTGGTCCCATAGAAATAGCATTCACATGCCAACATGGGCCACCCCATATGCCTTGGTTTATGGAGAAAAATCAATATTTCCACTACAAGTTGAGATACCCTCACTTTGAGTCTCACTGAAGGGAATCATAACTGATGAAGACTACAGATCTTATAGATTGCAAGAGATGAAACTGCTAGATGAGAGATGACAAAGTGCAGCCAATCACTTAAATGGTTATCAACAAGTCATGTCACACAGCTAAAATCATAGAGTCAGACCATGAACATTTAAAGTGGGTGACTTGGTCCTAAATGAAAATCCCTGCAACCAACAAGATCAGGAGAAGAAAGGAAAGTTTGAACCCAATTGGATGTGTCCATTTGTCACCATTGTAGCATATGGTTCTAGAGCGTATCTGTTATCTACACCAAAAGGGGACCTATTTGAAGATCCAATCAATAGCATTCATCTGAAGAAGTTCTATGTCTAAAAATACAAAACTAGCATAAAAAGTCATGAAAAAATCCATAAAAATTAGAAAATGTCTTGGACAAATGGCCACCTTGATGAAAAATTCGCAAAGAAGCATCTTGGTGACAACAAAAAAAATAAAAAAATAAAAAAACAAAACATTCAAAAAACAAAAAAAAAGAGTGAAAAATCAAAAAATCGTTGCCTTGATGAAAACCTAGCAAATAGGCATCTTGGTAACAACAAAAATATCACAAAATCTGAAAACTATAGTAAAAAGAAATGGTGAAAACCTAGAATACAGACTCTATTTGTGATCTAGTTGGCTCTTCCATCTATTAAGTTGTGTCCTGCATCGTTTGTACTTAGCCATTTTTATCTGCATCAAATCTATCCCTTGCCATCATATATGCATCATGAGCACAATATTTCCTAGAGACAACAAGGATTTCATCATGGCTTGATGATCATTGTTTATATTCCTAGCAGTAGGTTGTGTCTAATCTGAATTCAAAGTGCAAACTCATTGGGGGCAATCAAATTTTGAGCTTTTAAAAGCAGACAAATAGAAACATGCGTAAGGTATTTGAATATCAGATCAACCATCGAATATTCAATCATGCCTAGTCAAAAAAGCTATAAGACATGTCAGAAAATGAAAGTGAACAAAACTAGATGATCTTAATATGAATAAAATGATGGGAACACGTAAATCATAAGTTGAACTGTTGTTTTGAGATTTCTTGACATTATATCTTTGGAGTGGCTCAATGATGTACTAAACTAGAGAAACAAGGAAGGAGTATGATTTTTCATTGTTTTCTATCTATAAGTTAATCATTATTACTATGCAAATATGTCGTGAGACATGGTTTACAAAATTATCATTGATGACATTTAAGCATTTGCATAGGAAAAGGATTAACTTTTGTCTGTTTATGCAAGCAATACTCAAGTCACCTCGATTCAATTATACCTAGATTCTTGTATTAACTTGCTATATCAAACATCATGAAAGTTGTACTCAGGACATTATTAGAGCGGATCTACCCTATGATGCTTGTACTAACTTCCAATATTTCAAAAATCTCAATGATTATAAACAAGCATAAAGTTGGTTCACAAAATGGCAGTAGTGTATAGTTCACTTTGCATAGTTAAGTTTGCATGATTAATATAGATTGCATTCATTTTTCATTTGCATAATGGATTTTGGCGGTTTTTAAAAATATCAAAAACAATATGTCTCTTTTGAACAAAGATTGAGTACATTTCTAGACATTGGTGGAAATCATTTTCATATCATTATCATTTCATTTTTCATTTTCATCATTTATTATATCATCATTCCATATCATATCCATTTTCATTATTATTTTCATATAATCTCATATTCATTTTCATTAGCATTATAATTATCATATCACATCATTATTATTATTTTCATATCATTTCATATTCATTTTCATTAGCATTTTCATTATCATAGGAATATCTTCTTCATACCATTTCATATCAATATAATTTTCATGACATTTTCATACCATTCTCATTTTCACATCATTATCATTTTCATTTTCATTTTCATTATCATTTATCATTTATTGCTTTATCATTCATTAACATATCATATCATTCATCTCATTTTCGGTATCATTTTCATGTCATTCATTCATTATCATTACCATTTATTTCATTTTCATTTATCATTCATAATCACTCACTTTCATTTATCATACCATTATTGTGTATCATTGTCAAATAATTTTCATAATCCTTCTATAGATAATTTGCATTATTATTTTTATATCATTTGCATTATCATTCTTATCATCCCATCATTTCATTATCATTTTACATATCATATCATTCATAGTAATATCATTTTCACATAATTTTTATCATTCATTCATTTTCATTTATCATTCATTACTTATCATTTTTGACTCATTCATTATAATTTTCATTTTGTATTTAACGCATCAACGTCATTGCATTATTATACATAACCATACATTGTAAAAGAATAATATACATTCATTACATCGATTTCATCACAACATTTTTGCATCCATAATCAATACATTTATCCATACATCATGAAACATGATAATGATCAGTCACATTTCAATCACATCACCCATCATAAAAGATTTTGTATATTCATCAATCATAAAGCATGCAAAGTTCATATATAGGTCATCTCATCATAATCATCAAAGTCATAAACATCATCATCGCTATCATCAAAGTGCTAAACATCATCATCACTATATGCATAGACATCATCATTATCACATCATAAGATAGATTCATCATGCAAAGATCATTATCCATAAAATGCATCATCATGACATAATCATAAGCAACATAACATATAGAAATCAAAATGCATACATAAACATCCATCATAGAATAATATAAGACACATTCATATAGGATCCCCAATCACCATTGCATATCATATAATCTCATCAAATCAATATCCAAATGTACAAATGATATCAAATATCCAAAGAGATAGATAAAATGTGACAAAAATGATGTATACATAGTCATCAATGAGGAGCATTAGAATGAGGACTATGGATACTATTGCCTCCAAAAGTAGTGGGTCTGGTTGGATCTCTACCACCTGTTCCACATGTCTCTCATCGGTCCAACTACAATATAGTCCTAGTGGAACTCCTAGAATGACTGCGGGAGTGAGTGCAAGATCTGCTTCCTAATTGTGTAAATGCTATCCTCTGCTCGAGAGGCACTACCTCATAATATCTCATCCTATAATATTCAACCTCTCGAGTAGTCTCCAGTCCCTCTACCACAACCTATCCAATGGAGGTGCCCTCCAAAGATCTCAATAACCTCTCTACTATGCCCTTTACCTACTGACAATGCTGCCTCAAACTATCTCGCTCATTAATCAACTGAGCTACCTATGGGTCTGGGGGTGGTGGTTATCCCATTTTTTTCTATATTTGATTGATAGTGATCTGGTCTTGTGCTAATTGGCTTTGTAGAGCCTGAACCTATGTCTATAATGTATCAATCTAGTCCTACTACTCTCAGGATAGATCCTTGATCGTGATGTGTGATGAACTTGTTGTTGGCTGCTCAACTATCCTCACTATCCTTGACCTAGTTGTGATCTATAAATAAAAAATGGGTGGTCTCCTTCTACCATCCTCGTCATCCCCATCATCATCATCATCCTCATCACTGTCGTCCCCATCATCTAGATCAATATCCATATCCTCACCTCTTCCAATAGCCTCTCCTCCAATGGGATGCTCTGCCTGTGCCTCACCCCTCTATTATCTTTGTCCAAGTTGTAGTGCTAACCCATCAAGTAATGGGATAGGCTCATCAGGACTCATCAACCTCAGAAATGGGTGTGTATGGAAGTATGTTGCATACTCCTCTGTCATCTATGCATCTATAATTTTGGCTTGTAGTCCCATATCTCTAGCTATAGACCCAGATACTCTTCCCTAGCTGCCTCATAAGGGATGAAGGGGCCCCACTCTACAACATCCTCCCTTTGCCTTGCATAATAG
Organism: Sequoiadendron giganteum; assembly: GCA_007115665.2. Classification (NCBI taxonomy): domain Eukaryota; kingdom Viridiplantae; phylum Streptophyta; class Pinopsida; order Cupressales; family Cupressaceae; genus Sequoiadendron; species Sequoiadendron giganteum. Next base: position 747,529,228 of record CM021102.1, on the reverse strand, counting down.
GCAACCCCCTATGGAATGACTTGTACTCTACCAAACTATCTCAATACTTGCATGACCAAAAATATCTCAATAATAAATGGGGCCCTCTCAATCAAATATCTCGACAAACCACAATAAGGAAACTCAATATCATCCTCATCCCAGGCCTTGAAATCTACATATGGTCTCCAAATGATAGTATCCATATCATCTAGCACTCTCCTCTAGTACTCCAACTTTCCCAACTTAGGCTGGATAAGTGGATCTATGTATGCATAAACATATGGATGCCTAATGGGACAATCTCTCCTTGCAAAGGGGCGAGTGATAGCAATATGTTCCCACACCCAAATCTATAGGAGGGTAACCCTAGAAGATATTCTCTTCCCACCAGTGTATACCACCTAGTGCAAGTCATGGTAGAGGTGGGCTAGCATGCATGGACCCCATGCATACCTCATCTGGTGTAGGATCATCTTCTCTAGAATTCAACCCTATCCTATCAACAATCCCTTCGACCTTTGGTCAGGACACAAAAAGCCACCAATGAAACCAACCAATACAGAAGGGAGTGGGGTATATCTCTCAACCATCTCTCTCCAAGGGATCTCATATCTGCAAATGCCTGGATCCTGAAACACTCTCCACAAAGAATGAGTCCCACCAACCTCCTTGTGGTCACAGACCACAATCTCACCAACCACTGTGATCCCTAGTATCCTATACACATCCTCAAGAGTGACTATAATCTCTCCAATGGGAAAATGGAAGGTGTTATGCTCACTGTGCCAACAAATTGATCCTCAAATAATCCAAATAGTAAAATGATTGATTTCAGTTGCATCAAGGATAATTAATTTTATTTTGATGGTGATTTGAAAAATTTGTTCTCATGTTGAAATGAAAAACAAATAGTAAAATGATTGATTTGATGCTGATTTGCAGATAAATTTTTCTTCATGCCTAATAAAAATAAATAGTAATGATGAACTGATATGATTTAATATTGATGATAAATTTGTTTTCATGCTTGGTGAAAAATAAATAGTAATGATGAACTGATATGTTGTTGATGTATGATTTTGATAAATTTTCTTTCATGTTTGGCAAATGGAAGGTGTTATGCACACTATAATCACTATTGGAAAATGAGGGAAATCACAAATTGATCCTCAAACAATCCAAATCAGCAAAAATTCATGGATGCACTAAAACAGACAATCAATGCGCAAAATCAACATATGCACTAGTTTATCCATGAATGCACTAAAACAGAGGGTAAATGCATTATTTCGGCATATGCACTACTCTATCTAGCTAATGCGCTAATCTATATATCAAATGCACTAATTCACTCTATGTAATAAATCCCCAAATGTATGTGTTAATCTATCATCCTATGCACTCTATCCAGTCTATGCACTACTTTATCATGCCTACGTGCTACTCTATCAATCTTATGCACTAATATGCGACGTAAATGTGTTACTCTAGATGCGCTAAACTAAATAACCTATGTGCTAGAAGAAACCTCACATGTGCTAAAAATCAATTGGGTCCGCTAAATCAGCAAGAGAAAAATTTCAAAAATCCAAAAAGCGTGCGAAATTCATCAAAAAATTCACAAAGGCGCTTTCAAAATCTTACCAGAGGTCCATACACAGTTGGTCTCTGATGTTTGAACACCCTTTTGAATCTTTGTCACTCGTAGTGGATCACCATATCATTTCTACTCTCTCAAAGCTTTAATATCACCCAAATGCAACAGTACAAATGACAATGACTTTTACCTTTTCCCACCTTTGAAGGGGGTAAACAAGGTAATGTTATTTTTATTTTTTTCACCAAGATGAGTGCTATTTTGGGAGATAAATCAGCGAGACTGCATCAAATCATTCAAAATATTCAAAACATCATAGAAACCTTCAAAACCATGATTTATCTCCCGAGGGGGCATATAGCATCATCAATCAATTTTTCAAGGTCAAGGAAAAAAAATTATTTATCTAAATTTTTCTTTGAAGCAATGTGTAAAACACATCACTTCAAAGAGGAGAAAAATGTATACATCTAAAAATGGTCACATTAAATTGAGTTTGGTAATTAATTAAATACGAGTTATTAAATTAATCTTCTAATTTCATCTACATATAAATAAATTTAATTATTTATTTATATTGTTCACTTTATAATTATTCTATTTTAATTAAATAAATAAGTTTATTTAATTATTATCATTTTCTATATTCTTCTTAATTAAATATAATTAAGCATTTTTTATTCACTTTTCACTCATAATTAGATATTTTAAATATTTAATTATGGAAGCTTCTAAATCCACATGTCACATATAATTAAATAATTTAATTATTTAATTATGGAATTATCTTTAACTAGCAACTAACTCCTCATAACTAAAAGTGACAAATGGCTACTTTCCTTTATTTTTGAATGGAGAAGGTTGTGTAGGAGGAAACATTTTCCCTCTTTCTCTCTAGCTTCCACCTTTCTCTCCACCTTCTTAATCTCTATAGTTCATCTTATGAGGCTATATTGCAACCACTGATCTTTTCCAACTAAACTTTTTCCTCCAAAAGTCTATAAATATAGCCTCCTTGTGCTTTGAAAAGGATCTAATCAAATTTAGTTGCATAGCATGAGAATTATAGTTGCATTATCCAACATTTAGGAATCTTATTACCCTAGATTTATTGAGCATAGGATAGCATCTTAGCATAAGAAATTATGGTAAAATAATCTTGCATAATCTGTTTTAGTTTCATATCTTAGTTTCATTATCTCATATCAATTTATCATAGGAATACATTTTTCATATAATCTGATTCTCTAGGTTGTCATTCTATTGAGCTACTGATTGCACACTATGAGAGAAAGCAACTTAAAATGAATCCTTGGAGATAGAGGACAATGGGGCATCTTTGAAGAATCTACGGAGTTTAGAGTTTGTTTATCTTTAACTTAGATTTCTTTGATACAGTGTTGCATTGGTGTGTTTGTTTAGCTTATTATTTTATTCCAAATATTCACACACACAACAATTGCTACAGATGTACTTGAAGGTTTCTCAGAGATGGTAATATGTCTAGTGAAGCGTGTTGAGTGATCTGGGTGTGATCATCTGGTTGGTGATGCACGTACTTCAAAGGTCATTGGTGTTTTCATTAGGTTTGGCTAACCTGGTGTCTACATGTTACATAAATATTTTGCATCGAATTAAGGAAGCATGTGATTGATCCAAGATATTGTTTGGGTCCTAATTAAATGTGTAATTGGTCCTCTCTCATTCTTATCCACCACAGGAATGTTGAGTAGCAGACCTAATTTGAACTTGTAAATTGAAGAATTTTTTAGCCGACCTTGGAGAATGCTTCTAGGGTTAAAGATGGTATAAAATTAATTCAAGATTTTATGAATTCAAAAGGGGAATTAATTGATCAATCATTCAAGGAAGTGAAGTGTGCGAACAAGTGTGAAAAGAAAAGTGTACACAAGAGCGAATCAAGACAAAAATACTTTGATGTATTGGATTCTTGAAAGTAGTGATGGTATCTAAAATCTTTTGATCAAGCTACAAATGGGTGGGACCTTTGTGGTGGATCTTTATTTATCTTTTATTTTTCTATAGGAAGTGAGCCTCCTTTTGGACAATGAGTCCTATTGTTGGATGTGATCCTTTGTATCTCGGCAGTGAGCCTTTGTATCTGGTATTGCATTATTACTATATTCTGAGCTAATCCTCACCATGGTTTTTCCCTCATTGGATTTTCCACATAAATCAGGTGTCTCTAGTGTTTTATTTATGTTATTTGCATTTCATGTTTACACTTAATAATAGCCTGGGTTAAAAGTGGAATTGATTAAGGTTAGAATTAAAGAGATTCAATGATACAACTGATTCACCCCCCTCTCAATTGTCTTGTGCATTTCAAAAGTTAGTATTGAAGCTCTGGTTCCTTGGTGAAAATTTTAACCGCTTGAGGTAGATTAGATGGCGCACAAGTTGTAAATCCCTATTTTTGTGGAGTTGATTATAGTTAATAGAAAGAATAGATGAGAGATTATCTGGTTTCTATTGGTTTCAAGACCTATAAATCTATTGAATCAAAGTTTTTTGCACCATCCGCTAGTCCGTCCTCTGCAGATGAGATTGCTTCTTATGAAGAGAATGAATAGACAAGGTATGCTTTCTTCAGTGCTATATCTAAAACTGAAAGAACAAAAGTTATTTTTTTAGGCATTGCTCATGAAGTATGGGAAAATTTAAAATAAATTTATGAAGGAAATGATAGAGTAAAATTTTCAAGGAAGCTAATAGCTAAGCGAAAATTTGAGAACCTGAGAATGGAAAAGGGTGAAGATATTGTAAGCTATTATCAGAGAGATGAACTTATAGCAAATAAGATCAAGAATCAATGTTGTACCATGTCAGATGAAGATATAATTGAAAATATATTGATGACCTTATGAGAGAATTACATTGACAAAGTATATACTATTAAAGAATCATATAATCCGAAGATATTTATTAAGGAGCACCTATTTGGTGTCTTGACTTCATTCGAGATGAGAAAACTTTCAAGAGATAAGGAGAAGACTTAAATAAATTTTAAAGCAATGAAGATAGGAAATTACTCAAATGATGATTCAGAATAATTGGAAGCAAACATCACAAGGAAATTGAAGAAAGGTACTAGTGAATATAAAATTATGTTGCCCTTTAAGTGTTTTAGCTATGGAAAGATTTTTCATTATGCATCAAGATGTCCTAATAAAACTACACACAAGAAGAACAAGGATAATAACAATAATCACACAGACAAAAAGGATAGGAAGTTCAAGAAATTGTATTATGTCAAAGAAGATGCAAGAATTTCTAATGATGAATCTGATTTTGAGGAAGATAAAGATGAATGTTTATTTCTAGCCCTAGAAAGTAAAGTTGTATCTACTAACCATGAAAGATGTGCAAGGGAATCTGGTCTGAAGAGCAAGAAGGATGAGATGGAAGGTACTCTGGTGACAAATTTTCATGCTGGACTTGAGATCAATACTTTTCGGTAATTGATAGTGGGTGTTCAAATCATATGACTGGATATAAGAGTAAGTTCACTAAACTTGAAATGTATGATGGAGGAATAGTTATGTTTGGAGATGATTCTAGTGCTAATATTTTTGGTAAAGGAACAATTATTTTTCATGGAAAACATAGTACTAGTTCGATGTCTATTATGTTAATGGTTTAAGGCATAATATCTTAAGTGTTAGAAAAATGTGTAGCAAAAGATTCAAGCTTGTGTTTTAGGATAAAACCTATGAGATCATAAATGCATCCACAATTGTGGTAGCATCAAGAAGAAGAAATTATGGAAATATCTATTAGCTTAAGAGTGGTGATGGTCAATGTTTTGTTTCATAGATTAATGAAAGGTGGTTGTGGCACCGGAGGATGGGATATTTGAATTTCGATAATCTGATAACGATTAGATCTAAGGAAGTTGTCAGAGATTTGGCTAGAATCACAAAGCCTTCAAATTAAATTTGCAGAAGTTGTGAGTTGGGAAAACAAACAAGAAGCGGTTTTAAAAGAAAGGAACAACCATCTACCAAAATGTTGGAATTAATTCATACAAACCTTTGTGGCCATACAAGAATAGGAATCCTTAATGGTGATAGGAATTTTATTCTTTTGATTGATGATTACTCTAGGATGACATGGGTTATTTTTCTTAGAGAGAAAGCTCAAGCTCTTGATAGATTCAAGGTATTCAAGACAAGAGTAGAGAATGAGGGAAACCTAAGAATCAAATGTTTAAGGTCTGATAGAGGTGGAGAATTCACTTCTGGTGAGTTTAATGAGTTTTTTAAAGAACATGACATAAAGAGACATTACTTAGATCCTAGAACCCCTCAACATAATGGAGTTGTGGAAAGGAAGAAACTGACTATTCAAGAGCCTACCAGAACTATGATGAAAGAAGGAAAGGTTCCTAATGTGTAATACAAAGAAGCAATCCACACTATTGTTTACATTCCTAATAGAGTTCAGATTAGAGGTAACAACACTAAGACTCCTTATGAGTTATGGACTGGTAAGACTCCTACTATTAAATACTTTAAAGTATTTGGAAGAAGATGCTACATTAAAATAGATGATTAAAATCTTGGAAAGTTTGATGATAGATGTGATGAAGGAATCTTTCTTGGATATTCAAATAATAGAAAGGCGTATAGATGATTTAATAAAAGACTAAGGAAAATAGTTGAAAGTTATAATGTAAAAGTTGATGAAGCTATGTATAGACCAGTAGAAATAAATGAAGTTGAACCTAATGATCCTATCTATGGGAAAGTTCAAGAAGAAGAAAAGGAAGAGAAAGAACAAAGTGATGAGGAGGAGATTATGGAACTTGTACCTAAGACTCCTAAATATGTACAGATAAATCTATTGGACTAACTGCCATCATCTCCCTTTGGGTTCACAACATGGTTTAACTGCCTCCTGTGGATCTTAACTGATGCTTGTATCGGGCATTGATAGGTCGATATTTTGGTGCAATGACAAGGCCAACAACTGGTATCAGAGTCGGTCACAGGGTTTGAACCCCTTAGGTGACACTGAGGGGGGGATTGTTGTACTAACTGCTAGCATCTCCCTTCGGTTTCATGACATGGTTTAGAAATATCCCATGGATCTTAACTGATGCTTGTATTGGGCATTGATAGGTCGATCTTTTGGTGAAACACAAAGGCCAAAAAAATCATCTAGGGAAATAGATAATTGGAGACATAAGTGAATTTGTAAAGACAAGAAGCAAAGTGGTTGAGGTAGACTTGTGTTTACTTTATAAGATAGAACCTAAGATTGTGAGTGAAGCATGTAATGATGAAAGTTGGGCTAAAGCAATGAAAGAGGAACTACAATAGATAAAAAAGAATTAGACATGGGAACTAGTCCCTAGACATACAAACAAGAATGTAATTCATTCAAAATGAGTATTCAAAAATAAGTTGAATGAAGATGATGAAGTGGTAAGGAATAAATCAAGACTTGTATGCAAAGTTAATTCATAGGTTGAAGGAATAGATTTTGTAGAAAAAATTTCACTAGTAGAAAGAATGGAGGTCATTCAAATGTTCTTGGAATTTCATCTCATAAAGACTTCAAATTATACCAAATGGATGTCAAGTCTGCATTTTTGAATGGTGAATTGGAAGAAGAAGCATATATGAAGCAATCAAAAGGTTTTCAGTTGTCAAACAAACCAGAAATGGTTTGCAAGTTAAAGAAGACACTATATGGAATTAAATAGGCCCCTAGAGTCTGGTATGCAAGGTTGGATAGATACTTGACACAACAAGGATTCAACAAAAGGGTCTACAGACAACAATCTTTACTTCAAAGTTGAGAAAAAAAAAAATTGATAGTTGTGGTATATGTTGATGACACTATCTTTGGTGGAAATGAAGGAATGTGTAAGAAATTTGTAGAAGATATGCAAAAATAATTTGAAATGTCTATGATTGGTGAGTTGAATGTCTTCCTTGGACTTCAAGTAAATCAAACTGACAAAGGGATATTCATTTCACAATCGAATTATGCTAAGGAATTTTTGAAGAAGTTTAGAATGGATGACTCCAAACTGGTTTGTACCCCTATGGTAATCGGATTTAAGCTGAGTAAGGATGATGAATTTGCTAAAGTTGATTAGAGCATATACAAATATATGATTGGTGGAATATTATATATTACTACTACTAGACCAGATATCATGCATGCAATATGTTTAGTTGCAATATTTCAAGAAAAACCTAAGGAAGCACATGTTACAACTGTGAAGAGGATATTTAGATATCTTAAGGGAATTATAGATTATGAGCTATGGTATCTAAAGGATAATGACTTCACATTGAATGCATGCACTAATGCAGATTGGGCTTGTTGTGTAGATTCCCAGAAGAGTACAAGTGGTGGTGCATTCTTTCTTGGAGGAAGATTAGTTTCATGGTTGAGTAAGAAATATGATTTAGTTTCTTTATCCACTGTAAAAGCTGTGTATATTGCAGCAACATCCTACAATACATAGGTACTTTAGATGAATAAAACCTTGAAGGACATAGGTGTGATGTGTGATGAACCTATCTATATCTTTTGTGACAATACAAGTGTTATAAATATTTTGAAGAATCTAGTGATGCATTCTAGAAAAAGGACATATCTATTAGGTATCACTTCTTGAGGGAGAAGGTGTTGCAAAATGAAGTTAGACTTGAATATGTACCTACCAAAAAAAAAATTGTTGACATATTCACTAAGGCCCTTCCGAAGGATACTTTTGAGTATCTCTTGATGGGAAGTTAAGGGTCACTACCCCTGCTTCCTTGAACTAAGTGCATATGGAGGTGCATCAATCCAATGGACTTGCATATTATTTTGATCTGGACCGATAATTGAGGTCTACTCCTCAAGGGGAGTATAAAAGTGTATTGTTGTAGTATGTGATGTGGGTACACTCCTAAGGGGGAGTGAACAAAGCTTTATATGGCAAGAGTTTTCATGTGAAATTTCCTTTTCCATTGATGTCAAAGGGGGACAAAAAGTCATGTGAAAAATTTATGCTTTTGTAAGTTGTCTAATCTAAAGAACAAAAGAAAAGAAGAAGCATGAGATTATGTATGTTATCTTCGATGGTTTTTCTCATCATGTGTTGCCATCAATGAAAAAGGGGGAGATTTTTGCAAGTATGGATGTGTTCGGTGGTGTTGTCATTAATTTTTTCATTGGTGTGAACATAATTCAGTATGATTATAGATGGTATTTGTATAGTTGAGATACTGTAGAAGTTCTTAGAGTACATGGAGCTATATTTATGTAAGTGTAGTTATGTATTTTCCAAGTTCTTTTTTAGAAAATTTAAGAAATAGTGAAGGCATTGTTGAGGTGTGTGTTTTGAATGTGCTCTGGTATTGTGCTTTGCATTTCTTCTATGTTGATCATATGCCTATGTGGATATATAGTTATGCTCATTAGCCTCAATGGACAATATATCTCAAGTTCTAACTTTTAGTTTGATGGAGAGTGAAAGATATGTTCACCGGTATGTGAACTAGTTTGGCAAAACTATTTTTTTGTGGACTGAGAGAAATGTTTTGGCTCTGCAATCTTTGAGTGTGTTGTTTTAGATCTTGTGGATCTAGGAGATGATTCAATTTTATTATTTCTATGTTTTGAAAAATGTGCATATGATTTTGCACTCTAGAAGACCTACTCTAGAGCTCAGGCGTGTGTTGTTAGTTGGTTTGGTTGGACTGTTGAAGAATATTCTATGAATGAATATTGTTACAGTTGTTGTAGATGTACCTAAAGGTTTCTTGGAGATGGTAATATGTGTATTGAAGCATGTTGAGTGATCCACATGTGATCATCTTGCTAGAGATGCACATACTTCAAAGATCAATTGTGTTTTCATTAGTTTTGTCCAACCTGGTGTCTACAAGTTACATAAATATTTTGCATCGAATTAAGGAAGCGTGTGATTGATCAAATTTTTTTTGGGTCCTATTAAAATCTGTAATTAGCCTCTCTCATTCTTATCCATTGCGGGAATGTATTGTAGCTGACCTAATTTAAACTTGTAAATTGAAGAATGTTTTAGCTGGTCTTGGAGAATGCTTTAGGGTTGAAGATGCTATAAAAGCAAGTCAAGATGTTGAAAATTCAAAAGGGGAATTAATCGATCAATCATTCACGAAAGTGAAGTGTGCGAACAAGTGCAAAAAGTAGATTGTGCAATAGAGAATCAAGGTATAAATACTTTGATGTGTTGGATTCTTGAAAGTAGTGAGCTGATGGTATCTACAATCTTCTGATCAAGCTGTGAGTGTGTCGAACCTTTGTGGTGGATCTTTATTTATCTTTTCTTTTTTTGTAGGCAGTGAGCCTTCTTCTAGATAGTGAGTCCTATTGTTTTTAGTGATCCTTTGTATTTGGGAAGTGAGCCCTTTGGAAATGAGCCTTTGTATCTGGTATTGCATTATTACTATATTGTGAGCTAAACCTTGCCGTGATTTTTCCCTTATTGGGTTTTCCACGTAAATCTGGTATCTCTGGTGTTTTCTTTATATTATTTGCATTTCATGTTTACACTTAATAATAGACTAAGTTAAAAGTGGAATTTATTAAGGTTAGAAGTAAAGATATTTGATACAACTAATTCACCCCCCCTCTCAATTGTCTTTTTAATTTCAAAAAACTGTTCAAGAGGCTGCAAGGACTATGATGAAAGAGGAAAATATTCCTGATGTATACTAGAGAGAAAAAATCCACACTACTATTTATATTCTTAACATAGTTCAGATCACAGGTAATGGCACAAAGACCCCTTATGAACTATGGACTAGTAAGACTCTTATTGCTAAGTACTTTAGGGTGTTTGTACGAATATGTTACATTAAAAGAGATGATGAGAACCTTGTAAATTTTGATGCAAGATGTGATGAAGGTATTTTCCTTGGATATTCAACTAACAACAAAGTATATAGATGCTTCAATAAAAGACTGGGGAAGATAGTTGAAAGTGCAAATTTAAAAGTTAATGAAGATATCCACAAAGCAGTTGAAATAAGTGAAGTTGAACTAGATGAACCTATGTGTGGACAAATACAAGAAGGTGATAAGGAAGAAAAAGAATAGATTGAAGAAGAAGAGGCTTCAAAACCTGCTCCTAAGACTCCTATGTATGTACACAAAATCATCTGGAAGAATAGATAATTGGAGATTAAAGTGAAGGTGTAAAGACAAGAAGAAAAGTGGTAGCAACCAGGGTAAATTTATGTTTACTTTCTAAGATAGAACCTAAAATAGTGTGTGAATCATGCAAAGATGATAATTGGGTTAGAGTATTTAAATAAGAATTGCAGCAAATAGAGAAGAATCATACATAGGAATTGGTTCCTACACTAGTAAACAAGAATGTAATGGTACAAAATGGGTGTTCAGGAATAAGTTGAATGAAGAGGGTGAAGTAGTAAGAAAAAAAGCAAGGTTTGTATGCAAGGGTTATTCATAGGTTCAAGGAATAGACTTTGAGGAGAAATTTATCCCTATGGAAAAAATGGAGGTCATTCAGATGTTTTTGGCATTTTTTGCTCACAAATATTTCAAGGTATACTAGATGGATGTCAAGTCTGCATTCCATAATGGAGAATTGGAAGAAGAGGTCTACATGGAACAACCAAAAGGATTTCGGTTATCAGATAAATCAAACATGGTTTACAAATTGAAAAAGACACTATATGAACTTAAAAAGGCTCCTAGAGCATGGTATGCAAGGTTGGACAAATATTTGGCATAGAAAGGGTTCAACAAAGGCTCCACAGATAGCAATAGTTATTTCAAAGTTGAAGGAAATATAATGTTGATAGTGGTTGTGTATATTGAAGATATTATCTTTGGAGGAAATAAAGGTATGTGTAAGAAATTTGCATAGGAGATGCATAAAGAGTTTGAGATGTCTATGATTGGTGAGTTGCTTCCTTGGACTCCAAGATAATCAAACTAATAAGGGCATATTCATTTCACAATCTAAGTATGTTAAATAATTGTTGAAGAAGTTTGGAATGGATGATTCCAAAACGGTTTGTATCCCTATGGTGACTAGATGCAAACTGAGTAAGGATGATGATTCTACTAAAATTGATTAGAGCATGTACAAATCTATGATTGTTGGACTATTATATCTTATTTCTACTAGACTAGATCGCATGCATGCAGTATGTTTGGCTGCCAAATTTCAAGCAGAATCTAAGGGAACACATGTTATAGTTGTGAAGAGGATATTCAAATATCTAAAAGCACTCTTGATTATGGCTTGTGGTATCCTAAGGATATTGATTTCACTTTGAATTCCTACACTAATTCAAATTGGGTTGTTTTTATGGATGTCCAAAAAAGTACAAGTGGTGGTGCATTCTTTCTTGGAGGAAGATTGGTTTCATGGATAAGCAAGAAATAGGATTCAATTTCATTGTCCACTACAAAAGCTAAGTATATTTTAGTAGCAACTTGTTGTACACAATTACTTTGGATGAAGAAAACATTGAAGGATATAGGTGTGATGTCTGATGAGCCTATCCCTATTTTCTGCGATAATACAAGTGCATAAATATTTTTGTAGACACAAAAATATACAAGTTAATCCTACATGCACCTGATCCTGATCTTACTAACATCAGTTGTCCTAAATCATCTCCTTTACTAATCAATTTAACTAAATAATCTTTATTTGATTAAATTTATCATATTCCCTCTCTTAATTAAATAAATCAAATTTATCTGATTAAGTCATTCTCCTCTATTAATTAAACAAATCTTTTTGTTTAATTAACCCTCATATCCCTCTTTAATTAAATAATTCATCTTATTTTATTAAATTCCTAAAGTCTTCTTATTAAATTGAATAAATTAAACCTTATTTAATTTAATCTAACATTGTCCCCTTTAGTTAAATAAATCAAATCATTTATTTAATTAAATCTTTCTTCACAATTCTTGATTTAAATTAACTCATAAATTCAAGTCAAAGTTGTCACATCTCCAAATTCCTCATTACATTAACTAATCTTGGATTAGTTTAATCTTAATATATGTCACATCCTCTAGAAAATGCAACTTGCACAATAAATCAATTACTTTGATTTATTAAATCCCCTATTTTCCCTCACATGGCATAAAAGGGGAATTTTGCCTCAAAATTTGAATTCAAACTCAAGTGGACTTGGTCCTTCCAACAAGGCATTTATTTCACCTTACAAGTCCTTTTGCCTTGAGCCAAGTGGCCATAACTCCATTTTCTTCCCTCTCCAACAAGTCATTTCACTAATTTGAAATTCCACCTAATGTCATTTATTGGCACTTTGATCAAAACTTGCACAACCTTCAACCATTCACATCTTGACAAGTGACACTTGGCCATTGGGTGTTGAATGATCCCACATTGCTCAATTTCACTCTTTCTTACAATTTGGAAATCTATAAATGAGAGACTCTTCTTCTCATTCTATCATCCACAATTTGAGTAAACTCACTATACTCAATTTCATCTTCAAGCATATCCATTTTCATCTATTTTTATCAAGCTCTTAACTAGGTTATTCAGGAATTCAACCAAAGTGGATAAAATCTTCATCAAATCATCATCAAGCTTACAAAGGATTTGGGAAAGGGCCAATTTCTACACATAATTGGCACCAATTCCCCCATGGGATTAAGTCTTTGCATTTCTTAAATAGATTTGATATAGTTTCTTGTATTGTTCTTCATTTCATTTCTATTATTGAGCATTGTAGATGGATTTCATGGGGAATCCTTGTTCTCACTTACATATTGATCTAATAATGTGTTTGTTTGCCATGTTTGTGCAGGTATAGGATTGGGGTTCACATTTTGGCACTAGAAGGAGGGCTGGTTTGGAGAAATTAATCTGGTTTTTCCAAAAATCTATGGTTTTTTGACATTTTTTGTGCCTACAAGAAATTGCACTGCTCACAGTCCAGTGGCACCAAACTATGTCGCTATCAGTCAAGTGGTGCTATATTGAACCAATCATAAACTCCAAACTCCTCCATTGGATTATTTGAGCCCAAAAATTCAAATTTTCAAACTTGGTTGCTAGTTTCTGAATTCCAAATTGCGTCGCTGGGCTAAATAGTGTTGTAATTGTGCTCTCTATCCTGCTGTAGAGCACCGCTCTCAGTCATCAACGACACTATATTGCGCCATTCTCAGTCATCACCAGTGCTATATTGCACTGTTGGCCTTCTCAAACTATGTTGCACCCACAGATTGCACCGCTAGAGTTGGGTAAAAGGTAGATTTCTGATTTTTTTAACATTTTTTGTGATCGAGGAACTTCCCGAGGTCATAACATTTCACTTGGATGTGGGTTTGGGCTGAAATTTTATAGGCGGTTTCATTATGAGGTGGCATGTGGATTTCCAATCATTTTGAGGTGGGTTGGTGGCCATTTTGGCACATTTTTGAGGCTTGAAACTTTCATCTTGGCCCTAAAAATGCCAATTTAGTGTTTTTTTCTAGTTTTTAAAAAGACATTTTTGTTAATAAATCGAAGTTCATGTTTCAAATTTAGGATGTTAGTTATTAATTCATCATATCTTAGTTTTAGAATTTTTTTGGGAAAACATAGGACTCTCAATGTTATGCATGAAAAATTACCAAAAATGAAAAAATCTAACAATTATTGAAATCTGCCAAAAAAGAAATTTCTTGATCAAAAGTGAAGGAAGGAAAATGAAGGCCAAGGGTTCTTTATGAATTTATCATCTCATTGTATCAAGTTTTTGTAAACACTTTGGGAGAACTTATAATCCATTTCTAAGGATTCGTTTACCTTCATGCTCTTAGGAAACAATAAATTTCATTTGGGTCCTAAAAAGAATAGTACAAATCTTCAATTGTTTTGCAAACAAAGGGTTAAAATGGACTTTAGGACAGACTCACTAGATTTGGTTTAAGGATTAACAATTGAACAATGAAAATATCACACTTCCTTTGGTGCTTAAAAATAATTCATTATTGCTTTGAGGGATTTAAAATGAACATGTGCTTTAGTGTCTTGTAATCTTTTTTGCAAAGTAATTTCATTTAAAAATGTATATGTGCTTCTCTTGCACTTCACGAAGATCTGGAGAATCAAAATTATTGTTGGTGACATTAAGTTGCATAAAATATTGCCTCCAAATTTCAATTTGGGTACCTAAACATTGAACCAATCTTGCGAGTGTGATTGTGGCATATTGCGAGTGTTCTCCCCTTTTTTTTCAATGAAGGTCGATTGAACTACAGGATATGCTTGCTCACTTTTGTTTATCTTAGATGGATTTCCTTGTGGGAAAAATTAATCACCCAAGGGAATGACCCAATCGAGAACACGCTAAAGCCAAGCGACTTCCACTCGGAATATAAGTGTGGATATTTGAACAAAGGCCAATATTACGAGGATTATTCTAATGAGAAGGGAAGCAATGGTCTCTCACCATACTGGATGGTCCCCCATGAATGGAATGTCTACATTAAAACCCTTGTTTAGCAAAGGCCAAAATCTTTAACTATTTGTTGGTGTAAAAGGTCATATCCTTTGAAGCTGCCCCACGTATACATGTGGTTCTGTTGTAGAGATAAAAAGTATGCCATGGGAGATTCATGGGTACTAATGCTTGGTTGACTCAAGAAGCAAGTGTACTATAAGGGGGAGCCTATGTGGTCAAGCATCTAACCATCTACATTGAATATGCATAGCTGGATTTATCAAAGTGGGAACCCAACAAATATTGTCTCTTCATCCTAAGATTGTGCATGATCTTGGAAACAAAAAAAACACTTTGGTTGGGTCTCAAAACAATTGAAAACAAACATTCACAAAAGCTTCAAAATTTCAAACCCATTGGGGGAAACAAATACCCTTAATGAATCTAAGTGCTCTTGCTTGCCCTAGGGATTCTATCCTTAGAGGTTTCTAAGTGCTTGGGTTTAATCATCCTTTTTTTTTACTAAAGTCAACCTAGGAAGCTATGATCTTAAAACCTTGATTTTCACATAATGGACATTATGGAATGAAAAGGAATTGAAACATAGAAAACCAATTTGAAGAGCATAGTCAAGAAAGTGTTTGTGGTAAAAAGAACTAAACCTAAGCAGGATAACATACAATTGAACCACACATGTTCTTGGTCCCTTTTCATTCATTTGGTTTTCATGCAAACATTGGTCTTTTGGTTTGAACCACTTCTAGGAAAAAGCATGTTCTTCATTACCTTGGTCTTGTAAGCAGGTCCCCGTGATGGTAAGAAGTTGTTGTTGTCACATTTCTCACTCATTTAATTTTAATGCCAAGCCAGGGGGTGTCTAAAGCTATCTACGGTAAGAGTTGGATTATTCTTGGGGTTTGGTAATTTTGGCTTAATTAGGAGAAATTCAGAGCTATTTCCCTATCCTTTTTTCTTTTTCTAAGAGTTTTTCTGAACTAACATTCTATTCCTGATTTATCCTAAATGACTTAGAAATGGATTTTGGACAAAGAAACTTCATTTTAGGACAAATAGTTCATGAAGGAATCGAGAACATTTTAGGACAAATAGTTCATGAAGGAATCAAGAATTAATTTAATCTAATTGGAAGAACTTGAAATCCAATTTAAAACTTGAGTAACTACTTGAAAGTAAACTATTCCATTCCTCACCTACTAGATTGACAAGTAACTATTTTCCTTTGCACAAAATTCATCAACATGGTATCATAGATTATTTTAGTTATATGAATGAAATATGAACTAAAAACAAAGTACATAACTTGATAAATAGAACAAAGCAAAAACAATGATGCAACACAACTTTGATCTAGGTTACCTTCAACTTATGAAAATTAAATGATTTTAGTTGAAGATAACAATAACACGAAACATAGCAGTATTAATCAAATAGTCAAATCTGAACAACTAACAGGGTCACCTCATTCAAAAAGCAAGTCAAAAGAATCATTGAACACAATGTTGAGATCAACTTTCTTCTTATTTCCAAGTAATATGCCCAAAATATGGTCAAGTTGCATAAAAGATTCTATCCTAATAACAAAAAGGAAATTACATCAGAAAGATCAAAAACTTGATACGATCTAACATCCAACTACATTGGCTATGGATATAAATATCCAATATTATTTTGAAAACATCATAAAAGCAGGAAATTTAATCTTCTTCCAATCCAAAAGATATCCTGGCATGCAGGAATAAGTTGACGTTGATTCTTGTAATTGTCCTTAGTTGCATTGATTTCTAGATTTATGAACATGTGTACAGTGTTGTAGCTTGAGTTGTAGTAGGTGATATCTTTATCCAGCACAATGAGTTATAAGATTGACATCATAAATTATTTGAAGATTAGTCACAAACAATTTTTCCATCCCTTACTTTGAAACAAAATCAGTTATCATATGGCTAAACATTAAATATTAACTCAAGATACATGTACACTTATAATAAAGCATTATTAGTTTAATCACCACATTTTAATCATGCATAAACAAAGAATAAGCATTTATATTAACCATACATATTCTATGTTTTATACTTTCAAAAATATTAACTCAAGATACATGTACACTTATAATAAAATATTATTAGTTTAATCACCACATTTTAATCATGCATAAATAGAGAATAATAATTTATATTAACCATACATATTCTAAGTTTTTATACTTTCACAAGTTCATAAAACATACATAAAAGAGAGAATTATGAGTTTTCAAAGCCAAACATAAAGTATTTAAAAGGTTAAAACTTAATGATTATGAGGTCAATGCAGAACCTCATCATTCTCCTCCTCCTATAGTTAACCATGTCCTCATGGTTTATCTAGGTGGAATATGAATTCCCCTATTGATGGATTCCATCCAAAGAGCACAGTCAAAGAATCCTCCTCTGTATGCAGCTACAGTTCTTGTTGATACTGCAAACCCATTATTATTCTCCAGTTTCTCGTACCATGTTCTAAGAACCTTTGTTGGTATCTATGCAAGTGCATTAACTTTTAGTGCAGGCATAAGAATTATAGGCCATCTGAATCTCATACCAATCCAGAATTCTTGTTGTTCATGAATTAAAATGATTGCTTGCCTCACATGTGTCAAACTCCATCTAATGTTATTGGGTGATATTGGTTCTCTCCTCTTTATTGTATCAAGAATTAACCTAAATCTTTCTTCACATGCTTGAATGGATAGAGGAGGAAGAACTCCCTCAATATTTTGAAATGTTGCAATGATTTGCAACAAATTCCTTGTATAAACCAGAGTAACATCATTTAACCTAGATATAGACCTAAATCTGTCAATATAGTGAGTTGTTGTTGGGTATTAATTTCTCATCGGCAATCCATATGTCTATTGCATGATCATGTATTCTTGCATTCGGGTTGACCATTCAACATCATTTTTCAAGAGTGAAACAAAAGATTTGATTTGAAGCTCTCCTACATAAAGATTGAGCAATGAGTAGTAAGAGTCTCCCATAAGAAATCCATGTTGAAATAATTCACACATTTTATTTTGGACATCTTCACAGCTACTAGAATAAGATTCCATAAACTCATAATCCGCCAAGAAATCAATGAGTCTTTTTAACACAATTTGATTTAGCTTCCATTTTAGAAACAGTTCCCCAGGAAATAAACCATAAACAATAGAAGGTTTTCTTGTACAAACTAAAGCAAATGCAATATCCACAGTCTGGATAACTCTCTCCTCTACCTCTTCTTTTTTTGTGATTGCCTTATCTAACTATTTTTGAAGTTCCTTGTTAAGTTGCTTATATCTCATAGCAGTTAAGGAAAGGTATCTAGGCTCTTTTGTGCTTGCTTTTATTTTCAATTCTGCTTTTAATTCATAAATTTCTTTATCCTTCTTCTCAGTTTGCATAATTCTCCCAGTCAATTTCTCTTCTGCTACTTTCAATTGTGAAAAAAATTGACTAGTTTTTTCTTTAAACTGTTCTTTCAACTGGCTTGTTTTCCCTTGTAACTTTAATACTTCATCATATTTTTGTCTCAATTTCTCTTCAAGTATCATATTCTAAATCCTAGATTCTTCTAATTCCTTTTCCAACCTAGATATCTTAAGAGCTATTTGAATTTTCTCCTCTTCTCTCTCATTCAAATTTTCACTATCAAAATCTATTCCATCATCTCCTATTGGTTGTTTTCCCTCTCGATGTACAACTGCCTCTCCACATTCAATTTCAACATCTATAATTTTACTAGGCAGAAAATTTTCTATATCAGGTATATCAACTACAGTTTCCATATTTGATATATTAATATTGTGGAACGGAGAATTATGTTCTAAAAAACTAATATCCTGAATAGGGGAATGATGAGGTAACAAATTTTCTTCAAATGTTGAACATTATTTTTCTGTCCCTTCTGCTTCTAGCTCTACTTCTCACAATACCTCCTCTTCAAGCTCTCCTTTTTAAAATTCTCCTTTATTAAGGTCATTAGAGTCATCTAAATGGATGGTAGCAATAGGTTTCCAAGATTCACATTTATCTTGTTCCTCTCTTTGTGTTTTTGACCTAGATTTTCTTTTAGTTCTTTCAACTTTCACAACTCTTTTCTTATTTTTAGAATTCTTTTTTCCAGACTTAGAATTCTCTGTTGTTTTCTTTCCTTCTTTTTTCCTCTTGCTCGCAAAAACAGAGCTCTCTGGTTTGTGTTTCTTTTTTTCACTAATTGTTTGAGCAAGGTTTCCTTTGAACTCTCTATTTTTATTTTCTTGAAGAAGGGTTCTCTGGCTTTTGTTTCCTTGGCCTACCGATAGGATTAACTAGGTTTTTAGTTAAAACCTAGTTCTACTAATTTTGATTGTTCTACCTTCAGCAATCTTAGGTTTTCCTTTCCTTTATCTAAATTTAAAAGAAATTTCCTCGATTCCTCTTCTCCATTAGGTTTCTGCATGAAATGGTGTTTAACTATTAAATGTATTAAACTGTGATGTGTTACCCTATTTTCCTTTTCTTTACACCTAATAGCCATTTTAGTAAGCTAAGAAAATAGAAAAGTGGGTAAATTAATTCTTACATCAGGTCTAGCTGCTCCATGTCTGGCATGATTCAATAACTTGAGGGTTGGCCCCAAAACTGTTGCAAATTAACCTTGGCAGGTGAATAATTTCATTACATAGAGTGAAATTGATGCCCAAGGTTCTTGTAAACTTCCTCGTTGTATTCCCTTGTTTTTCCCTTTATGTATGTGAAAAAAAGGTAAGGGCTCACCAAGAACATGAAATGTTTCAATTAATTCCTACAAATTTAGAAGTGTGGGTTGAATATAGTCACCTTCCACAAGAATTCCAGATAAAGCACTTATCATAGCTACAGATACTTCAATGGGTTCTCCTCTGACTACTGTAAAGTTGATATGGAAGTTTTTAATAAATTCCAACACTATTTCCCACTCGTATCCTTCGTATTTGAGTAAGAAATCCAGCGATCCAGCTTGTTGTAAACACCTTCTAGAGTCTTCATTTAAAATTACTCCTTTTGGCTCCGCCATCCTTTTGTACCCCATTTTTATAATATTGAAATTCTTCAAGCTCAGAGTTTCACCAACAATGTCAAAATTTCCAGAAATATCAATCTTATGAACTAGATGATGACGTTGATAGTTTTTTTGAAAAGAGGTGATATGATATATGAATGAATGCAGTATTAACTGCATGTATTTGCATGCCCAAAATTTCTCATCGATGTAGTAACAACACCATGTCTCGTACATCACAATCTGATTTCCCATCATATCACCTCAAAATTGTCTCCCATATTTATTGCCCAGTTAGGAAATGAAATGTTCATTTATTCTTTTTAACAAATTATATGTGGCTTTTTGAACAATCATAATTAAATCTTTTAAGTAAAATTTACAAACTATAATGATTGTATTTCAAACTTCAAAAAATGCCTGCAGATATAAATGCTTACTTGTTAATGATAGAGATTTCAAATGATGGTGATTGATGTTGATACATGTCCATTCTTAATTTGCACAATCAACAGCCAAGATTTGGCCTTTATAATGTCATTAATGAAAAACACACTGAGCTCAACCCTTGTGGGAGCCCACTTGTTTCCACGTGTCAATCAATACTTTGAAAATTTCCTCAAATGAATCTTGTACCTACACATCACACAAACTTATTAGAATTAAATGAAGCTTAGAAGGCTTCATCCATACAAAACCTCTTTATGTGTACCAAATTTAATATTTGAAATATCTTAAATCTGATCCATCAAATCAAGCATGATCAGGAGTCATTTTATACTTGAATTAATTCAATTTCAACTGATCAAGCATGATCAGGTGCTTCTTTTCCTTCTTTTTTTCTTTTTCTTTTTTCTCTTTTTCTCTTTTTGCAAAGTAAACTACCATTTGTAGTTTTCAATTTACTCTATTTATTTATACCCATCAATCATGGATTTAAGGGTTGATCATTTCTCCTAAAGAAGAAAAATCTTCCTTAGTAAAATTCTCAACTCTTGCTTGAAGTTATGACATAAATTCTTCTTTCGATGATGGCTTGTGATAGAGTTTCAACCTATGTCCATTTACCAACATTGTTTTCCTTTCTCTGTCAATTGCTATTAACCAAACAACACCATTATCAAACACTTGGTCAATTTCATATGGGCCAAGCCATCTTGTGTGTAGTTTCCCTTTAAACTCTTGAAACTTAGAATCAAATAATAAGGCCCAATCACCTACAGTAAATTGCTTACTACGTATATTTTTATCATGCCACAGTTTCCTCTCTCCTTGAATGACTTTAGTTTGGTGCAAAGCTTCAGTTCTCATCGCATCCATCTTGTTCAGTTGCATTATTCTATTTCTTTGTGCTTTAGTAATATCTATCCCCACATTGACAGCTATTCTAAGTGTTTCACATTCAAACTGTATGGGAAAAATAGGAGTCTTACCATAAACTAGATCATAAGGTGAAAATCCAATAGTAATCTTCCACATTGTATTGTATGCCCATACAGCTTTAGTTAACCTATCTAAACAATCATTCTTCTTAGATGAAACTATTTTTGTAAGAATATTTTCCAATTCTCTATTGATTACCTCAACCTGCCCATTGGCTTGGGGGTGGTAAGGCATTGACTTCCTACGTTGAATTTGATATTTCTCAAGAAACACTTGAATCATTAAACACATGAACTGGGTCCCTGATCTAACACAAGTTCTTTAGGTGCTCCATATCTTTGTAGAATATTATTTATATGAAGTCTGCAACCTTTTCCTCTATCGTAGCTACCAATTCCTTAACTTCTCCCCATTTTGTAACATAATCAGCACATACCAGTATATAATGATTTCCCTTGGATGGAGGATCTATTGGTCCAACAAAGTAAATACCCCACTTTTCAAATGGTTCAAGGGATACTTGTGTTTGTAATGGCATCTATGTTGATCTTGTAGGTCTCCCCATTCTCTAACATTGATCACAATGTTTGATGTATTGAGATGTATCCTTAGTCATAAGAGGCCAGAAGTAGCCTGCACCTAAAATTTTATGAACTGTTCTTATGGTAGATTAATGTCCTACCCCTGGTTCATCATGACAAGCCTTCAATATATCATATACCTTAGTTTCCTATATGCATCTTCTCATTATATGATTTGGGCACAATTTAAACAAAAAACCATTAATCCATTCAAAACTATAGCTTTCCCTAATTAATTTCTTTTTCTATTTTGATGAAAAACTAAAAGGATATTTCCCAGTTACTAAGTAATTTGCAATATCAGCAGACCATGGTGATTGGATTGATATTGAAAATAAGTGTTCATTAGGAAACACATCTTCCATAGGTTCATCATTACCTTGGAAAACTATTCTCGATAGGAAATCAGCTACAACATTCTCTTTACCTAGTTTATCAATGATAGTTATATCAATCTCTTGGAGTAATAATAACCATCTAATTATACATCCTCCCAAAACAGCTTTATTCATGAGATAACAAATAGCTACATGTTCAGTATGCACAAAAGTTTTATATCCAGTAATGTAATGTCAAAATTTTTTTATAGCAAACACAACTGCTAGGAATTCCTTGTTAGCAGTGGTGTAATTCAGTTCTGTTGGATTGAGGTTTTTCCTTATATAATATATGGCGTGCATTGCACCAAATTCATCCTTTTTCCCAAGGACTGCTCCAATTGCAAAATTAGAGGCATCAGTATTAATATGAAATGGTTCACCCCAAATAGGACCAGCTATAATAGGTGACATTGTTAGTGTCTGCTTAATTTGATCAAATGACTCTTGACAAGATGAAGTCCATACAAATTTAGAGTCTTTTTTTAATAAAGTGAAGAGTGGACTTGCAATTCTACTGAATCCCTCAATAAATCTTCTATAATAGATGGAGTGTCCTAGAAAACTTCTTACATCGATTTGGTTCCTAGGAGCAGGTATTTGCAAAATGATTTCAATTTTCTTTGGGTTTACCTTGATTCCTTCTTTTGACACATGATGCCCTAGAATGATTCCTTCTATCATCATTAATAAACTCTTCTCATGATTTAATGACATTCTATGTTCTCTACATCTGTTTAGGACTCTATCCAGACTTTCCAAGGATTCATCATAAGTTTTACCATGGATTGTGAAGTCATCCATATAAAGCTCAAATCATGTTATTAAATCTGAAAAAATGGCAAGAACAACACGTTGAAAAGTAGCAGGAGCATTACACAATCCAAAAGGTAAAACCCTATAAGAAAATGTACCCCATGGAAATGCAAACGTAGTTTTGTCTTGATCGTCTAAGGCCACCTGTATTTGGTTATATTCGCTAAATCCATCAAGGAGAGAAAACTAGCTACTTCCAAATCAGTTATCCAACACTTGGTCTATGAAAGGTAATGGAAAATAGTCTCTTTTTGTAGCTTTATTTAGTTATCTAAAATCTACACACACCCTCCATTTTCCATTTTTATTAGGTACAATTACCCGTGGAGAAACCCATTTGTTGTTTGAAATAGGATAAATAAATCCAACTTAGAGCAATTTCTCTATTTCCAATTTGACAAAATCTCTTAGAGTAGGGTTAATTCTTCTCTGGGGTTGTCTGATAGGTTTAACATCCTTGGTATAAATGTGGTGTGTACAAATTTTTGGATGGATTCCTCTCATATCCTTATAATACCTAGCAAAGGCTCCTATATTTTTCTCTAAAATCCCTTTTAGCCCTTCTTCTTGTTTTTCAGTTACTGCACTATTGATAGGCAAGGGTTTGTCAGTTTCAATCAGGATTTTTTTCATTTTTTCTTGAAGATTAAATGGGTCACCTATTAACATGTTTAATGAGCAATTATGTGGGAGAAGTTGATGAAGTAATCCATTCTCATCTTGTTTCGCGATGTTTTCAAATGAACAACAAGATGAGGTTTCAAATTTGATACATTCTTCTAGATCCTCTTCTCTTAAGTTCACAAAATTCTGATATTCTTCAGCATGTTCCACCAAGGTCATCATCACAAGGACTTTTATTTCCTCATCCTCAGAGTCAAGATCATCAATCCAGATTTGATTTTCAGATGCTAAATATGGTTTGGCTAGTGGGTACAACGTCACTTCTTTTTGTTGTATTCCATTTGAAATAGGCGTACTACATGACCTACAATCAATGAGTGTAGCGGAAGTTGCTAGCCAAGGTCTTCCTAAAATAATAGGATAAACCCTCTTCCTTTCATTAGTTTTTAACACAAGGAGATCAACAGGATAATCCCAAGTGTCAATAGTAATAATAACATCCTCTAAAATCCCCTCAGGTTTTTCTATTGACTGTTCAGCTAACTGAAGAACTATAGTTGTAGGTTTAACATTCGTTATCCCAATTGTTTCAGTTGTTTTTGTTGTAATAAAATTAATTGCTGCTCCTAGATCAATAAGAACATTCTAAATTTCAATACCATTAATGCTAAGAGTAATCACAGGACTTCCCGGGTCACCATATTTTTGTGGAATTAATTTTCCTAAGAGGACATTTGACAACTTTCCTCCTACTTGAATTGTAGGGGGAAAATTCTTTTCCCTCCTAGGTTTCTTAATACACAAATATTTAACCACGTGGT
Organism: Sequoiadendron giganteum; assembly: GCA_007115665.2. Classification (NCBI taxonomy): domain Eukaryota; kingdom Viridiplantae; phylum Streptophyta; class Pinopsida; order Cupressales; family Cupressaceae; genus Sequoiadendron; species Sequoiadendron giganteum. The sequence continues at coordinate 747,504,520 of CM021102.1, read as the reverse complement.
TGATCTCTGGTATATCATGAATAGCCCTTAATAGGGTAATTTCAATTTTTATTTTCCTAAGCTCATCAATAATCTGTGGCTCAACCAAATCATTATTTTTATCAACTTTCTCAATCAATGGTTCTTGATGGAGATGTGAAGGAAATGGTTCTTGTTTAGCATGATCTTTATTGATTTCTTTCTCTAACTCCTTTGCTAAGTCTCTTTGTTGATCTTCCTTAGTTTCATCAGTTTTTGTTGGTATAACCCTATTCCTCAAATGAATGTCTTTAATCTCAATGTTATTCAAATTGACTATATTAGGATCAGTATTACAGACAGGTTGTTGAGTCTTAACATTTTTTGGATTTGGAAATGGCTGAGTAGGTATCTGAGGTTGATTGACTAGTTCAAAGGTTGATTATTGATTTTGACCAATGAACTGATTCTAATTCCATGGTCTCTTTGGCCCCTAATTTTTCCATTGATTATTCCCTTGGTTAGTCTGCCATTGGGTCTGATTTGGTTTCCACTGAGGTTGGGTTGTTTTCCATTGAGGTTGGCTCCATTGTGGATATTCATTCTATCCCCATGATGGTACCCAAGGATTTGTCATGGGTGGAGGTGGATTCTATATTTGTTGAGGATTCCATTGAACCTAAGGATTCCATTGACCATTAGAATTCCACTAATTGGGTATGTCCAGGATCATGGTGGGCCAAAAAGTGGCGATATGTAAGCCATATGATGGCCCATGTGGGTGATCACTTTTTTTTAACCCAAAATTGATGAGATGAAAAGGGTTTTTAGAGGATATTCTCAACTTTCCACCAATTTACATTATTCTTTACTTTGAATTTAATAAAAAATTATTATTCATTTTCTATTAGAATTACCAATAAAGTCCTAATTGATAGGCTGATTGAAAAACATCTATAACTTTCAAACGATATCACATTTTTTGAAGTTGAAACATGCGTCACATTCTATGCTTCGCATACTATAGGATTAAAAAAAAAAATTGAATTTCATGAATTTGTGACCAAGTTAAGGTGGTTGATAGACACGCTTCTATATTTTTTAAAATCTGTAATAAAAAAAATCATAATTAAATATTTACTCGGAAACAAATTATAAAAAAATATGCATCACATTGGAACATGAGTCTTCTACTTATATCTAAAATCTTATAAAAAATAATTATCATTTTATTGTGGTTAGGGTGGTCAGACAGACACCTACTTCTTATTTTTACCTTGAAATTTAAATACTACTGCATTGAAATTTCAAATTTTCACCAAATAGATTTAAAAAATAAAAATAAAGGTCTAGTAGTTTAGAAACTACATTCAATTTGCTACAGATTCTATTTTTTACATTTTTTTGAAATAATACAGATAACTTATTCAAATTTTTACTTCAAGTTGTCTAACTCTGATTTTTTGTCTCTTTATTGCCACTTAAGGACCTATTTTTTCCATGATAATCCTGCACATACCCGATTATTCTACTAATTTGACCCCCAATTAGAATTGTTATTAGGTTGAGCAAAGGCAAGATTAGACTGTCTTTTTCCAACAAAATTTAATTCTTCCTCAACTAGTTTCTTCAATTGATTCCTAATCTCAGGGAGGAAGCTACACTTACCAGTAGCATATCTTTTTCACATATGTCACATAAATCAATCTGATTTAGAGGATATTCCCTTATTGGATGCTTATCCCTACATTTGGGATAGTAAATAGCTAAAGGTTCCACTGTTCTTCTATCAGGCTAAGAATTGAGATGAAGAAGAATGTCTATTTTTAAATTTGCAATTTCTTCCATGACTTTAGAGACATCAGAGGAAGAACCTTTATTCTTCTTCCTATAGCCTGGTCTTGTCCTAAAATAATTTCTATAGATTTCAATGATCTCTTCAAATTATTGTTTATTAATATTACCTTTCCTTATTAAATTCAAGGCATCCCTGGAATCATCATCAATGCCTTTTAAAAAGATGGACTTATTGATTTCTTGATCTAATCCATTTCCACATCTCTTCAAAACAAATTGATACCTATCCACATAATATTCTAAGCTTTTATCTTCCAATTGCTTCATTTTAAAGAATTCTTCTTTCCTATCCCTGACTCTGCAATAATCTTGATATTTATTCAGGAATATTGTTTCCATTTCATCCCATTTATTTATTGAATTTGCAGTTAACCCCATAAACCAACGTACGGCTGATTCTTTAAGAGTTGATTGAAACAATTTCAACTTTTGATTATTAGATGTATAATCATAAGTTTGGCATAATACTTTGAACTCAAACAAAAACTAATCCGGATCTTCCAAATTTTTTCCCCTAAATGTGGGCAAATTAGAAGGTTAGATATTTTTCATTGGTGGTTCATTAGCCCAGACATTTATGGAAATGGGAAAGGAAAAAGTTATGTTGGGAACCTCCTCCTCCTGATCTTTGTCTCCCCTACTTTCTGACTAGGTAGATATTGACCTATCTAAGGGTGAACTTGTAGCACTAGCCTGGAACTCTCCTATATGATTCTCTAGATCTCCTCTTATAATTCTTCCAGACTGATCTCTAAAAATATTCATTAACTAATCTTACCGACACCTAAGGCTTTGATTTTAATTTTTAGAGCCAAATTGAGGTCCCCGACAATGACGCCAAAAATGATGGTAGGAATTCATTCTTGTCACATTTCCCACTCATTTGATTTTAATGTCAACCTAGGGGGTGTCTAAAGCTATGTACGGTAAGAGTTGGATCAGTCTTGGGGGGGGGTGGTAATTTTGGCTCGGTTAGGAGCGATTCAGAGCTATTTCCCTATTCTTTTTTCTTTTTCTAAGAGTTTTTCTGAACTAACATTCTATTCCTGATTTATCCTAAATGACTTAGAAATGGATTTTGGACATAGAAACTTCATTTTAGGACAAATAGTTCATGACGGAATGGAGAATTTATTTAATTGAATTTGCAGAACTTGAAATCCAATTTAAAACTTGAGTAACTACTTGAAAGTAAACTATTCCATTCCTCACTTACTAGATTGACAAGTAACTATTTTCCTTTGCACATAATTCATTAATATGGTATCACAAATTATTTCAATTATATGAATGACTTTTGAACTAAAAACAAACTATAGAACTTGATAAACAAAACAAAGCAAAAGTAATGATGCAACAAAACTTTGATCTAAGTTACCTTCAACTTATGAAATGATTTCAACTTAACCTAACAATAAAACGAAACATAGTAGTATTAATCAAATAGTCAAATCTAAACAACTAACAAGGTCACCTCATTCAGAAAGCAAGTGGAAAGAATCCTTGAACACAATGTTAAGATTAAATTCCTTCTTATTTCCAAGTAATGTCCCCAAAATAAGGTCAAGTTACATAAAAGATTCTATCCTAATAATAGAAAGGAAATTACATGAGAAATATCAAAAAATTAGTACAAGCTAACATCCAACTATGTTGGATATGGTTATAAATATTCAATATTATTTTGAAAACATCAGAAAAGAGGGAAATTTAATCTTCTTCCAATCCAAAAGATATCCTGGCGTGCAGGAATAAGTTGACGTTGATTCTTGTAACTATTCTCAGTTGCATTGATATCCAAATTTATGAACTGGTGTACAGTGTTGGAGCTTGAGTTGTAGTAGGTGATATTTTTATCCAGTATAATGAGTTATAAGATCGGCATCATAAATTATTTGAAGATGATTCACAAAATATTTCGCCATCCCCTACTTTGAAACAAAATCAGTTATCATATGGTTGAACATTAAATATTAACTCAAGATACATGTACACGTATAATAAAGCATTATTAGTTTAATCACCACATTTTAATCATGCATAAACAAAGAATAATAATTTATATTAACCATACACATTCTAAGCTTTTATACTTTCAAAAGTTCATAAGACATACATAAAAGAGAGAATTATGATTTTTCAAAGCCAAACATAAAGTATTTAAAAGGTTAAAACTTAATGATTATGAGATCAATGCAGAGCCTCATCACCTTGTAGGGTCATTTAGGATAAAAAATCAAAAATTTAATCCATCCAAATATTTATCAAAATCCCATTTCACCAACAACTTTTGGAACCTTGGAAAACATCACTTATGCTAGAATTTTAGATAAAATCAATATCACCTTGTTTGGCTTAACACACCTAGCCAAATTATCCTTTTATGTGCGAGTTTACTCTAGGATAACACAACTTCCTAGGGTTTACAATTCCATTATCACATTTTTTTTCTTAACACACTTAGTCAAATTATCCAATCCATTATCACTTTTTTTGGCTTAACAAACTTAGTCAAATTATCTAATCCATTATCACTTTGTTTGGCTTAACACACTTAGTCAAATTATCCAATCCATTATCACTTTTTATGGCTTAACACACTTATTCAAATTATCCAATCCAAAATCACCTTGTTTGACTTAACACACTTAGTCAAACTATCCGCATTCAAAATCAAAATCAAAACAAGTCCTAAAGTCTAGCATTGATCCAAAGTTCCTAAAAGTTTAAACACCCATATCATTCACCCCTTTCATCCTTCATATCATCATTGGTCCTAAACCCCTTAGAGGTCAACAAGGTCAAAACAAAAGAGGAACATGGAATATAAAATTGATTCATACATCATGAGTAATCCAAGTCAACCAAACTATCCAAGTCTCACGATGTCAATTGATTTTCAAAACTTGCATTTGTACAATCCATACAAGGGATCATTATCTCCTAAAAACCTCAATGGTAAAAAAAATGTGAGTTTTCCCAATTTAAATTTTGGAACATATTTTCCTATGGTAGATTTAAATCAAAGTCAAAACTTACAAATCTATCAACCAAACAATCAAGGCATGAGCCTTCTGAGCAACACTCCAATCATAAATCAAAATTTCATACCAAATCCTCCAGCTATGCCATTGATATCACAACAACAGATGGCAACCATCCAAGAAACCCCGACGGTTAACACATCTACCATTCCTCAAGTGTCCCAAGGACCAAGCACCTCAATCACACCAGCCATAACTCAAACCCTGATTATCAATACAACTAATCCTTTCATCACAATGATCAACACCATTCCCAATCCACCGCCACCACCACCAAAACACAACCGGGAAAATTTATTCTCTATCGTGTTGCAAGCCGCTCGATAAGTGGCTCGCCAAAAGGTGCTCCAAAACCAACAAGCTACACAGCTAGTTGCTCAGCAAGAACAAGCACAATTATCCGCCCAACAAGCCACACAATCTATGCAAGTGGTACAAGAAACCCAACAAGCACAAGCTCAAGCTCAAGCCCAACACTAGGCTCGACAAGTGCAAGCACAATACCGAACACAATTGCAAGCAATCCATCAACAAGTATATCAACAAGTCCTGCAATATTTTCAGTCACAACAACAAGTAGCTCAATAGCAAGCCCAACAACAAGCATTGTTGGCACATCAACAATAAGACCAACAACAAGCATTGTTGGCTCAGCAGCAAACATAGGCATTAATCCCTCAACAAAGATTGCAAAAGATTCCCACCACAATAATTGAAAATGATGATAAATATCCTTCAACCAATGATCATGTTGAAAATGTCTCTACATCACCTAATGAGTTAGAGGACATATCTCAAGAATTTATTCCAAAGCATGATCAATATCTTTCACCAAGGTCTAGCAATGATCCTTTCGAAAACATATGGACATCCTTTGACCTCATGAAATTTGAGCAACTTCCCATTCCTAAGGAAGACATCCAAGAACCCTTTATAAGCAATCCATTCTTTGAAATTGACCCATGTCAAGAACTTGATCCAAAGCATGTCAAAAGTAGTTCTGAAATCATTTGAGATCAAGAATTTGCATCTCCAAGCTACTACGATGATGTAATGGACACTCTCCTATTTATAAATGATAATCATATCGACATAGCACATACTCATCCATCTACCCATGAGATTCTTTCTTTGGATGGAGATGTAGATGATCTTCATTCAGAACAAAATTCTTTTACTCCTAACATTATTACACAAAAGGGGCAAGTTATTGATTCCTACAATCAAACTCAGTTGTCAACATCAAGATCAGATATATCCCAAATGTAGACTGAGGACATCATGTATGAAGATATCTAGTATTATCCACTCAAGGGAATGAGTCAGACAGAATAGGATATTGAACAGGATATTCTAGAGTTAGCAGAGAAACAAATTGAAATAATGTCATCTACAGTGGTCATTTATCAAAATATGCCTACTCAACAAGGCATCTCAAAAAAAGGAGAATCAAAGAACAAAGGTGCTACTATCACCATACTGGGGGTAACTTCATCTCAAGCAAACATCAACATAGGGGGCACAAATAATCCTTATGATGAAACTAATGCCAATACTACAACCAACCACATCACGAATCTTCATCCACCCATCACCCCATCCATGAATTGGGACCAACATCAAAAGAAAAATTTGAATCAAATAATGAAGAATGTTATCAAGGAAAAAGAAGGAGAGAAGCATAATGTACAGATCAAATACATATGGATACCAAAGAATACAAAGAATAATTATCCCTATCAAACTCCATTAGTCAAAGAAACTATGGGGAAAAATAAAAAGGGGGAAAGTATGCATCAAAGAGGTCCACAAAGGAAAAAGAAAGCTTTTTGAGTGACATAAAAAGTGTATCAAGTTTTTGGTCCTAATTCCATGCACACTTCCATATCCACCCATCATTGCTCATCTTCCCAATTTTGGAGAGTCAAAGGTTCCAAACTGTCAACCAATCCATTCTATATTCCTAAACACACAACTCCATCCATGCCTCCACACATGATATCCAATTCTCACATTGACCATTTATTGGCATTCACCTTTCATCATAAGGATTTAGAAGGCATTCTATTGTGATGTGCGCACAAAGACAAAGTTAACTCCGGTATCAACAAAGCAAAACAAAATTCTCAAAAGTTCCATTCGAGTGCATGTATCTTGGAAAAGCAACTTCTTCAAGTAGGATATCGATGGCACATTATGATAGAAGCATCTACATTGAAAGAACCAATTGGTTCAACATGAGCTTAAAATCTTTTAGCAAAAAATACAAAAAAATATAAAAAATATAAAAATAAAATAAAATCAAAAAAGGGATTGAAAATAGTAAAGAGAAA